>BSBN01000759.1:5575000-6278538 GCA_027924645.1 Cunninghamia lanceolata
TCCAAAATTTCATGTCCTGATTATAGATGGTGGTGCTGTTAGTTGTTTAGGAAAATTACATAGCATTAACTTATCCATGGGAGATTATCATCTTGATTGCCTAATGTATGCTATCTCCATGGGTGTAGCTAATATTGTTTTGGGAGTTCAGTTGCTTACCACCTTGGGTACAATTGAGTTGAACTTCCAAGAATTATTCATGCACTTTCAATCAGAGGGAAGGACAATAGAACTAAGAGGGTTGTGTGCAAAGTCTCCTAGATATTAAGCTCTTACCAAATGCAAAAGATGCTTAAGAAGGGGACAGATGGGTTTGTGGCCCAATTATTTTCATTAGAAGTATATGACTCAAGGGCTTCTACACCACTGGATCTACAAGCAATTGTAGTTAAGTGCTCAATTATTTTTGGGGAGATGCCAAAAGAACTGCCTCCTAAAAGAGATCATGATCATGCCATTCAACTAGTACTAGGGAGCCAACCACGCAACATCAGGCACTACAAATATCCATATGTACAAAAAAGTGAGATTGAGAAGATAGTTCAGGAGATGTTAGAGGTAGGTACTATTAGGCATAGTCAAAATGCTTACTCATCTCCTATGGTTATGGTGTGCAAGAAGGATGAAAATTGGAGGATGTGTCTAGATTATAGGGAGCTCAACAAGTTCACCATAAAAGATAAGTTTCCTATTCCAATAATTGATGATTATTTAGATGAGCTTCATGGCGTTGTTTACAAAAATTGATCTTCATTTTGGTTATCATCAAATTAGAATTAGAGATGAGGATGTACATAAGACAACTTTTTGAACCCATGAGGGCCACTATGAATTTTTGGTAATGCCTTTTGGTCTCACAAATGCACCATCAACATTTCAAAGTTTGATGAACTCTATCTTTAGGTTATTTCTAAGGAAATTTGTTTAAGTATTTTTTGATGACATCTTAATAAATTGTAAAACATGGGAGGAACACTTGCAACATGTAAATCAAGTGTTGGACATTTTGGAGCATCATTAGTTGTATGTTAAGCCATCCAAGTGTATCTTTGGTGTCAAAGAAGTGGAGTACCTAGGTCACATTGTGTCACATGAGGGAGTCAAGGTGGACCCTCATAAGATCCATGTGATTGTAGAGTGGAAAACTCCTAAGACTCTTAAAAACTTATGAGGTTTCTTAGGGCTTAGAGGTTATTATCACTAATTTGTAAAGAATTATGGTAGCATAGCATCTCCTCTCACAACTTTGTTGAAGAAGGTTTTTTTCCAATGGAATGAGATAGCTATATGGGCATTTGAGAAACTAAAGGAAGCCATGTGTGCAACTCTAGTCCTAGCTACTTGATATTTTTCTAAAACATTCATTGTCAAATGTGATGCTTGAGAACATGGCATAGGAGTAGTACTCATGCAAGAAGGAAGACCCATGTAGCATGTGAGAGTTGCCAAATTAAAGGTAAGATTTTTTTGAAGCTTGTTTATGAGAAGGAAATGTTGGTTATCTTGTATGCAGTCAAACAATGGAGACCTTATCTAATGGGAAGACACTTTAAGGTCAAGACAAATCATGATAGTCTCAAATATTTCTTGGAACAAAGGTTATCATTAGAGTAACAACAAAAATGTGTCACAAAGATGTTTAGATACATGAATTTGAGATCATATATAAGAAAGGAAAGGAGAATGTTGTGACTAATTCTCTATTGAGGTGAGATGAACCCACAGAGTCACTTTTGTATGCCATTTCCATATTACAAGCAGACTAGGTAAATGAGGCAAGAGAAGAGTGGGAGGACACAGATAATCAAACTCTCATTGAGAAACTCCAATAGGATTCAAGTGTGTCTAAAAAATTTTCATGGAAAGGAAATGTTTTATGGTACAAGGATAGATTATACCTTTGCAAGAATTCAACCCTTAAGTTTAAGGTACTGGAAGAACTACATTCTTCTCTAGTAGGTGGGAACTCAAGATTGTTGAAAACTTATCATAGAATCAAGCAATATTTCTTTTGGGAGGAGCTGAAAGGGGATGTTTAGAAATTTGTAGCTGAATGCATAGTGTGTCAACAACACAAAGGGGAGACAATTAAGACTCTGGGTCTTCTACAACCCTTGTGTATCCCTAGTCAGAGGTGAGAGGAGGTATGTATGGATTTCATCATAGGTTTTTCCAGATTTGAAGGAAAAATGTCATCATGGTTGTTGTGGATCATCTCACCAAATATGCACTTTTATGCTTTGGCACACCCATTGGTAGCAAGCATTGTAGCAATAGCCTTTATGAATACTCTTCAAAAACTACATGGGACTCCAAAAGTTAAAGTAAGTGATCATGATCCTATATTTACAGGTGATTTTTAGACTAGCTTATTTTCATGCTTGGGCACTCATCTTGCTCATAGTTCATCATATCATCCCCAATCTAATGGATAAATAGAAGTGGTCAACAAATGATTAGAAGGCCATCTCCATTTTTTTGCTTCAAATAAACAATAGAGATGGGTGAAATGGCTACCACTAGGAGAATGGTATTGTATAACACTTCCTTCCATACTTCTTCAAGATGTCTCCATTTTTGGCACTATATGGGTACCATCCACCATCAATCATCTCTTCATTGTGGACACAACCAAAGGTTCACACAGTTGAAGAGCATATTCAACATCAACAAGAGGTACTAGTTAGTCTTTGAGAGAACTTGGAAATTGCACAAAATAGAATGAAGCAATAAGTTGATCAACGTTGTAGTGAAAGGACTTTTGAAGTGGGAGACTAGGTCTTTGTGTGATTTCAACCATATAAGAAAATGTCCCTAAAACAACAACAAAAAGATAACAAGATTGCACCCAAGTATTATGGTCCTTATAAGTGTTGAACACACCCAGATACTGAGAGGGGGGGTGAATCAGTATCCAAACAAACTTCAAATCCTTCAGAGAAGATTAAAACTTAAACATTATAGCATTAACATTAAAATGAGAGATCAACACAATGCACATCAATGCATACCACCATATATACATGGAAAACCCCAAAAGGGGAAAAACCATGGTGAGGATTAACTCACAATATATGAAGCACACTTCTATGAAAATTACAACTTTATTCTAGGGCTACAACCCAAGGAAACTACTACTCCCTGCTAACTTTGTTTTAGGGCTACAACCCAAGGAAGCTACTACTCCCTAAAGAAAGGTTTTAGGGTTACTCCCAAGCAAGCTACAACTCCCTACTGACTTTGTTTTAGGTCTACAACCCAAGGAAGCAACTACTTCCTAAACTAAGAATAAACTTAGAGATGATTATAGTATGATAATCCTTCTATTGCCTGAATCTGACAATGAAGCTCACTCATTTGATGATTGCAATTCTGTCTGTTCACTCCTCTTTTGATGATTAGATCAATTAGGCACACTCTTCACTTCCCTCTTATCACAAAAAATTATTCAAGATGAATCAGGACAACCCTTATTGCTTTTTCTCTTTCTCCTTCAGTCAACCATCATAATGCATATCATATTCATAATCTGCTCTTCACACACTCATATTCACAATAATGCAATCATACCTACCTAGATCAACTAGGTTTACAATATATATATATATATATATATATATATATATATATATATATATATATATATATATATATATATATATATATATATATATATATATATAGAGAGAGAGAGAGAGAGAGAGAGAGAGAGAGAGAGAGAGAGAGAGAGAGAGAGAGCATGAATATTACATTTACAAGTCGTCTAGACATCAATTCATAGGAAATGTGTAGAGGGAAACCCCTAAACAGGACTACACGAAGCACCAACAAAATAAGCACACTTTGTGGACTTCAACACATGCTTAACCTATCCCTAAAAAGTATCATCCTTCTAAGAATGACATCTACATGCTTCCCACATCTGTATTAGGTCAGATTTAAGAAAGAAGATATACAGCTTGTAGCAAGTAGGCCTCATCATCAAAACTCTAATTTGAAAACTTGGTGCGATACTCCTGAAAGATCAAACATTGCTTGCACTTATTCTAGATGAGTTGGCATGACAGATACGACATCTCCAAACAACAAAGACTTTGTGGCATACATCACCAACATACTCAAGATGACTTTAGTAGCAACAACTCTTCACAATCTAACTTGAAAACATTTTGTGGTATAGGAAAATAGAAAGATCTTCATGCTCTTCAAACCTGAAACAATCTAAGACATGTAGAATGTCCACACAAAATCATATAACTAATCTATATACACTTCCACTGGTGCAAGTACCCAAACATATATCTTGAGAACAATTAGGCATCTAGAACTATCTAGATATCACTTCTGTCATTTGAAAACTGAACTTGTGGACTTCCAAAACACTTGAAACTGCAATGTAGTGTGTATTGCACATCTCTGAACATGTCCTCAAAACCACATGGACAAACCTTCTCTTCCAGAGGAATGCAAAGCATTCCAACAAACCTTCATTATTATGTTACTCTACCAGAGCATAGACTAGAACTCTCTCACTTATAACTTCCACTTTGGAGGAGCAAATGATCTAAAAATTTGGATTTAGCACCTTTATAGCACACTGAACTTAACTTCTAAACCTCATGACCATATCTTTAAATGTGGAGGAATGTAGAGCATTTTACTAAGCAATCTTCTAGGCAGCTTCCTTTAATAACAACTTTTACCAACATCTAGAGATCAGAACCTTCTTATAGCAACACATACGTCCTTAGGAAAAATAAGAAGGATCATACAACATGCTATAGGTCATCAGAAAAATCTTCTCAACCTTAACATAGCTTCTAATTCCCATCTTAATGCTTCTAATTCCCATCTTAATATATCATCATGAAATTATCTCTGCTGACCACAAACATGCTCAATATAACTTTACTTGATATTAATGAAGGCATCACATCCAACCATGAATATCAACAAGTCATGTCATCCAACCATGAACATAAGCAACATCACAAGACATCAGGAATACTACAATTACCACATACAAGGCTTGACATCCAATCAGGAACTTCAACAACACTAAACCAACAACCACATCATATCAGTGACAACCACATCAATGAAAACCAAACTCTAAGTGTTGACATCAATGACAACCACTATAAACATATTTGCAACAATCTCCCCCTTTGTCATTGATGGAAACACATACTTGCTCATTCTTCCCCTTTGACATCAAGGACAAAGGGAAACAACTTCTCCCTCTTAGGATAAAAACTCTCCTTGTCAACCTTCTCCCTTATCAGAAACAACCACTACCTACTCCCCTTGAGAGGTAGACACCATCAGTCTAGTAAAAAAGATATAGCCTAAAATACTCCCCTTGGGTAGATGCACCGTTATGCATCTAGCAAGAAGGAGGGGAAATTATGTTGAAGGCACAAGACAATTGAGAGGGGGGTGAATCAGTTGTATCAAAAACTTCAAACCCTCTTAAACATAATCACATCCACATCGGTTCACTAAAACCCTTAATTTGTTATGAAGTTTAAACATGAAAAGAAGATAACAGAAACTTAAACACATCAACACCATGCACAAGAGAACACTAGATTTTTACATGGAAAACCCTAAAAGGGAAAAACCATGGTGAGGATTAGCTCACAATATAATTTAGTAACAATATCGAATTACAAAGGCTCACTACTATAGAGAGAATGCTCATTGCAGGGGACTCACTATCCAAGTGTACTCACTGCCCACTAAAAAAGAAAGAAAGAAGATAAGAATGGCTCACCAACATGCCTTGAACTCATATAATTGCATCTAACCTATGCATGGAGTTCAGTTCCAATGAAGCTCAATATACACCATAACATACTCAACACCTTCGCAGCATCACTAAAAAATTGTAGACACCTTCTGCTCACTGCATCTGGTAGCCTAACACATGAAATCCCTCATTACCCTAAAAAATTTCACATCATTCACATTATCCTCTACAAACACACTCATTCACAAATACTTGACACTTATTTATACCATCATTACTTTTGAAATAGTCGGCAACATAATCTTCAATCCTTGAAACAATCTCCAAAGTCAGCAAACACACAATATTTGAATTAGATCTAGACCTAAACATTCCATGGCACAAGGGAATGAAGGAAAACCACTCTATACCTTAGCTTGGACCCAAATCTATCCAGGCATGCTACACAAGACTCACATAATCACCAAATCAAATCCACAATCAATGCAAACATTTAAAGGGCGGCCAAATAGTGTAAGCATAAGGAATTCTTGATCACATGCTTCCACTATCACAACCATAACTTTAAGACCATACACAAGGATTTAACACAATCTAAAAACATCCATGAACATCTTGAAGTCACCTAGAAACCAACAAATTTAGGCACGAAAACTTTCACCTGAACACAACTTTCACCTAAACACAACAACACTATCAAACTCTGCCATAAAATAAATTACTTTGCAGATCACCAAATCACAAACCTTTTGGATGGAAGATAGGTAAGATACTTATGAACACATACCCATAACTGTAGCACCTAAAACCTTTCTGTAGAGGAATACAGAGCAAAATACTTTTTCTAAGACACCTCTACACAACTCAAAAACACTATCAAATACTGTTCTCAAACTGGTGAACATAACTTTCACTGTACAACAATCCAGAGCACCAAATTCTAGATTTAACATCTTTAAACACTTCTCAACAACATATCCAAACCACACACTCAGATCTCAACACATAAGTAATATGGAGAAAAAACTCGATCATTCTGTAAGTCAGAAGACTTCTTCAACACACTGTTTCTAGTATTAATCAATTTTTCTCAAAAACACTTGGAAACTTAATATTAGAAGCATATCCTTAACACTTTCAGTACTTCAACACAACAACCAAAATACCTTTAGCAAGACAACTTCATCAGAAGACATAGTTGACACCAATGACAACAAAAGCATGTTGACATCAATGACAACACCTATTAGCACATACTTGCAACAATGTCCCCCTTCGTCATTGATGGCAACATATGAAGTAAAAAACCATCATGACACAACTCTATACCAACCTCACTCTCCCCCTTTCTTTTATACATCTTACTCTCTTTAGATCTCCCTTTGTTTTTCACATGAACTCTCTCCCCCTTTGACATCAATGGCAAAGGGTGACACTTTTTCAAGCTCTCTCCCCTTGATTATGATAATGCACATACTTGTACTATTCTCAACTACTTTAAATACTCCCCCTTAGGAGTACACACCAACCTGTATCAATTATTACTCCCCTGACTACAAAAATCATCAACACCACTACCTACTCCCCCTAAGAGGTAGCCTCCAACTCAGTTCCCAGAGGAAGCATCTGCACCAGAAGCTGGTATTGATATATTCTTAGCATCTGTTTCATCCTTCTTAATCCAAATCTTACTCATGTCTTTCTTAGTCTCTGCTAGATCAATTCTTTGTACTGGTTTGTTATTCTCTATTGGAATATCCTTTTTCATGCTTAGAACTTCTTCTGCAGAACTTTGAAATGTGTCCAAGCTTACTGCAATTGTAGCACACAACATTCCTCTGACTATTGTTCCTTCCATTCATTCTAGATCTGCATTAATTAACTTTGTGGCCAAATCTATTGCATATATAAGAATTGCCATTAAAGGATTGAATCATTCTGTCATTGTTATAGTCATTCTTTCTTTGATTTATGCACTCATTAGATTTATGACCACCTTTCTTGCATGTAAAACATTGACCAGAAAAAGATGGAACATTTTGATTCAGTTTGCTCCTACATTGTGTAGCCTTATGTCTAAATTTATTGCAAGAATGACAATAGCCATTGAAAGATGGGTACCTTTGAGCATTAGGTTGTTTGACTGGTGGTCTTCTAGCTCCTTTCTTCTGATTCTAGATCTGCTTTCCATTATTCTTCTTATCTTTAGTTTTTTATGCTTGACCTAATTTTGAACTTTCATCATTTTCAAACCCTAAGACTTCTTTATAATTAGGATCTTTCTAACTCATAATCTTCTCATCAAGCCTTGTAGAACTTATCTAGAATTTTTCTTCATAGTTCTTTACCTTCTCCAGATCTAATTTCAATTTCATAACTTCTTGCTCTAGCCTTGTACATTCTTCAGATTTGCCTTTCACCATTGAGTTCAAACATTCCTCAGTTCTTACCTTTTCTTCAATTTGCACTTTAAGACTAATCATGGATTCATTTTCTAATCTCAATTGTTCACTAACCTCCTTATGCCTTTGTTTGAGCTTCTTGACTTGTTCTCTTAGATTTTTGATACATTCATTTGCCTCTTTGACATTCTCCTTCAAGTCTATGATTTCTTCTTCAGTCCTTTCTCGGTCTTCAAGAGAAATTTTGATTTCTTCATTATTAGTAGATATGCATTCATCTTCTGAAAATTCAATAGAAAATTTTTTGTCTTTGATTGCCTTGATCCAATGTTCTTCCTTACATGCCCCAACCATTGTTTTAGGTTCTACTTTAGAAATTAAACACAGATTTACCTGTTCTTCAACAACTTTCCTTCTTGTCAATACATCTTTGCTCTTATCACTAATGATTTGGTCTTCAGTGAGATGCCTCTGTACATGCTTGAGAGTTTTAAGGATTCTTTCTGGAGCTTCTTGTTCTTCAACCTGTACTTTTCAACAACGTTTTCTTTTTCTCTGCAAGAGAACCCATCTAAATCTGATACATATCTATTAACCTTAGAAATCTTCTATATCTCTTCATCAACCTTGACATTCACACTCTCAACAATCTTTCTTAGCCTTTTGTTATAGCACCCGTAAGCTTTTCTTTTGTTAGAGTACCCAAGAAAGATACCTTTATCATGTCTTGCATCAAATTTTATTGGACCTTCATTTCTTTTGATATAACATTTGCTTCCAAATTTTTTGAAATATTTAACAGTAGGAATCCTTCCATACCATAGCTCATAGGGAGTCTTTGTATCATATGTTCTTACTTGTACCTTGTTTTGTATGTAGACAATAGTCTGAATTGCTTTCCTCCAGTAGACTTCTGGTAGGCTTGCTTCTTTTAACATAGTTTTTATAGCTTCTCGAATGGTCTTGTTCTTCCTTTCAGTTGCTCCATTCTACTCAGAAGTCCTAGGAGTAGATAATTTCCTCTTTAGCCCATGATCCTCATAGAAGATGTTAAAATTGTTTGAAGTAAGTTCTCCATTAGAGTTCAAGTATTTGATATTCATGTCTATTTCATTCTCTACCAAAGTTTTAAATGTCTTGAACTTGTCTAGGGCTTCTAATTTTTATTTAAGAAAAATAACCCATGTCATGGAATAATCATCAGTTAATATCATAAAGTACTAGTCACTTTGAAGAATTCTTTCTTTGGTAGGACCATAGAGTTCTATATGCACCCATTCCAATAGTCTGGTAGAAGATTTCTCTTTCACTTTAGAACTTCTCCTCACTTGCCTTCCAACTTGACATTCCTTGTAGACAACATTAGTAGGTTTGATGATCTTTGGTAGGTCTTTCACAGTTTGAACTATAATTATCTTCACTCGACTATCAAAATTGATGTGACACATCCTTCTATGCCATAGCCAACTTTCATTGATTTGAGTCATAAAGCAATAACCATCACCTTCTTTGAGATGATAAATATTTCTATCTGTCCTTTTTCTAGTAGCTATCAGAGTTCTAGATTTCTTTCTAATATCAAAGCCATCATCCTGAAACATGAGATTGTATCCTTTTCTACATAATTCTCCAACACTCAAGAGATTCTACTTTAAGCCTTTGACATAAAGAAAATCATCAGTAATATGCTTTCCATCAAGACTGATTGAGCCTCTTCCACATATCTCAGTAGTAGAATCATCACCAAAAACAACTAGTCCTCCATCATGTTTCTCAAATTTAACAAACTTGCTTTTATCACCAATCATATGATTTGAGCAACTACTGGCAATAACCTAATAGTTCTTTTCTTGAGGAGTATCTTCATTATCAAGACTTACCTCTAGAGTATTTTCTGTATTTTCTTCTATGCATTCTTTAGAGTCATCTGTAACATTATCATCCTTCTTGTGCGCCATCCCAGATCTACCTCAAGTTGTTAAGATTTCTTCAAAGGAACTTAGCTCTGATACCAATTGTTGAAGGCACAAGATAACTAAGAGGGGGGTGAATCAGTTGTATCAAAAACTTCAAACCCTCATAAACATAATCACATCCACATTAGTTCACTGAAACCCTTAATCTGTTATGAAGTTTAAACATGAAAAGAAGATAATAGAAACTTAAACACATCAACACCATGCACAAGAGAATGCCATATTTTTACATGGAAAACCCTAAAAGGGAAAAAACGATGGTGAGGATTAGCTCACAATATAATGTAGTAACAATACCAAATTACAAAGGCTCACTGCCATAGAGAGAATGCTCATTGCAGGGGACTCACTGTCCAAGTGGACGCACTACCCACTGAAAAAGAAAGAAAGAAGATAAGAATAGATCACTACCATGTCTTGAACTGATATAATTGCATCTAACCTATGCATGGAGTTCAGTTCCAATGAAGCTCAATATACACCACAACATACACAACACCTTTGCATCATCACCAAAAAATTGTAGACACCTACTCATTGCATCTGGTAGACTAACACATGAAATCCCTCACTACCCTGATCAATTTCACACCATTCACATCATCCTCTATACACACACTCATTCACAAATCCTTGACACTTATTTATACCATCATTGCCTTTGAAGTAGTCAGCAACACAATCTTCAATCCTTGAAACAATCTCCAAAGTCAGCAAACACACAATATTTGAATTAGGTCTGGACCTAAACATTCCACAGCACAAGGGAATGAAGGAAAACAACTCTATGCCTTAGCTTGGACCCAAATCTATCTAGGCATGCTGCACAATACTCACATAATCTCCAAATCAACTCCACAATCAACGCAAACATTCAAGGTTAGCCAAATAGTGTAAAAATAAGTAATTCTTGATCACATGCTTCCATAATCACAACCATAACTTTTAGAGCATACACGGGGCTTGAAAAAAATCTAGAAACATCCACAAACATCTTGAAGTCACCTAGAAACCAACAAATTTAGCCACAATAACTTTCACCTGAACACAACAACACTGTCAAACCCTGCCACACAATAAATTACTTTCTATAGCACCAAATCATAAACCTTTTGGATGGAACATAGGTAAGATCCTTATGAACACATATCCAAAACCATAACACTCGAAACCTTTCTACAGAGGAATGCGGAGCAAAATACTTTCTCCCAGACACCTCTGCACAATTCATAAACACTGTCAAATACTATTCTCAAACTGGTGAACATAAATGTAACTATACAACAATCTGAAGCACCAAATTATGGATTTAGAATATTTAAACAATTCTTGACAACATATCCAAACCATGCTCTCAAATCTCAAACACAGAAGAAATGTGGAGAAAAAACTCGAACAACATTTTGTAAGTCAGAAGACTTCTTCAACACACTGTTTCCAATATTAATCATATTTTCTCAAAAGCACTTGGAAACTCAATATCAAAAGCATATCCTTAACATCTTCAGTACTTCAACACAACAACCAAACTACCTTTAGCAAGACAACTTAATCAAACAAAAACAACTTCATCAGAAGACACATTTGACACCAATGACAACATCGATCAGCACATACTTGCAACAAATTACCCCTAACCTCTGTCAGAGATACTTCAAAGTATCCTTTGCAAGATCCTTTATAAAAATATCTACAATCTAACCCTTTTTTGGAACATACTCCAACTTCACTTCTTTCTCTGCAATCTTCTCTCTCAAAAAGTCATACCTAATTGATATATGCTTGGTTCTAGAATGCATCACTGGATTCTTGGAAATATTACTAGCACTTGTATTATCACACAAAATAGGAATAGGCTCATCATATTGTACCTTGATATCCTTCAATGTTTTCTTCATGTACAACACTTGTGTGTAGCAAGATGTTGCTGCAATATACTCTGCTTCTTCAGTTGATAAAGATACTGAATCTTGTTTCTTGCTCTGCCATGAAACCAATCTTCTTCCTAAAAAGAATGCACCACCACTTGTACTTCTTCTATCATCAACACAACCAACCTAATCAGCATTAGTGTAAGCACTCAGATCAAATTCATTACCTCTTGGATACCATAAGCCATAATATGAAGTTCCTTTTAAATATCTAAATATTCTTTTTACTGCATTCTCATGAGTTTGTTTAGGATTAGATTGATATCTAGAAACCACACATACCACATGCATAATATCAGGACTAGAAGTAGTCAAGTATAATAATCCTCCAATCATATATCTATAAATAGTCTAATCAACCTCTGGTGACTCATCTTTCTTGCTCAAGTGACAACCAGTAACCATAGGAGTACTTACTAGTTTGGAATCTTCCATACCAAACTTCTTCAACATCTCTCTAACATACTTATCCTGAGAAATAAAGATACTATCATCTAGCTAAACAATTGAAAGACATCTCTCCAATCAGATAGCTCAAACTGTTTCTGCATCTCTTCTACAAACCTCTTACACCTATCATCATCTCCACCAAACATAATGATCAACATATATTGCAACTATCAAAGTCATGTCTTCTTCTTCTTTAATGTAGAGATTACTATCTATGGTACCTTTTTTGAAGCCTTGTTGAAGTAAGTATTTATCCAACCTAGCATAGCAAGCTCTAGGAGCTTGATTGAGTCCATACAAAGCCTTTTTGAGTCTTCACACCATGTCTAGACTTCTAACAACTAAAAACCATCTGATTGCTCAATGTAGACCTCTTCCTCTAGATCACCATTCAAAAATGTTGACTTGACATCCATCTAATAAACCTTGTAGTTCTTTTGAGTAGAAAGCACAAGAAACATCCTTATTGCCTCCATCCTAGCTACCAGAGCAAAAGTCTCCTCAAAATCAATGCCCTCAACTTGTGATTAACCATTACACACCAATCTTGCTTTGTTCCTCACAACTTCACCATCTTCATTTAGTTTTTTCTGGAATATCCACTTTTTTCCTATAACATTCTTATTGGATGGTCTAGGAATCAATTCCCATGTTTGATTCATCTCTATCTAATTCAATTCTTCCATTACTTTCATCCATCCATCATCTTTGCTAGCATCAACAAAGGTTTTGGGCTCTATCTTTGGTAATAAATACAAATTCACTTGCTCACTTGCCTTTGCAAATCTTCTCCTAGTCTGCACACCTTCATTTTTATCCCCAATGATCTAATGTACTAAATAATTCTTCTGAATATACTTTTTTGGTCTTAGGGATCTACTCTGATTCTTGTTCTTTTTCTTCCTGCTCTTCCTCTTCTTCTTTAATGCAAGGAAGTATATCAGATCCGCAGTCCTCTGGTTCTTGTGAGATCTAATACAAGTCTTCATTTATCTTGACATTTGTGCTTTCAATCATCTTTCCCAATCTCTTGTTGTAGCATCTATAGGCCTTTCTTCTGGTTGAATAACTAAGAAAGATCCCTTCATCACTTCTTGAATCAAACTTTCCAAGGTCTTCTTCATCTCTCCTGATGTAACATTTACTGCCAAAGATCCTGAAGTATCTGACAGTGGGAGGTCTTCCACACCATAGCTCATAAGGGTTCTTAGTGCTTTTAACCCTCAATTGTACTCTATTAAGCAGCTTGACAATAGTGGTAACTACTTCCTTCCAGTACATATCAGGTAGATCTACATCTTTCAACATTGCTCTAGCCATCTCTTGTATAGTCCTATTCTTCCTTTCCACTACCCCATTTTGCCGAGGGGTCCTAGAAGCAGACAAATGTCTCCTAATACCATGATCTTCACAAAACTTTTCAAATTCATTTGAAGTAAACTCACCTTCTCAATTAGATCTTAAGCATTTGATCTTAGCATCCATTTCATTCTCAACTATTGCTTTGAAAATCTTAAATTTATCAAAGGCTTCTAATTTTTCTCTTAAGTAACCCAAATCACTCTAGAGTAATCATCAATAAGCAACATGAAATACCTTTCACCTTGTTGACTCTTTGTTCTTGTAGGGCCACATAGGTCAACTTGTGAATCAACTCCATGTTAGAAAATGCATGCAAAATAAATCAACTAGTAAAAGCACCAAAGGTGATATCAAATGGCCGATAGACACAAATACTTATAGGCCTATTACTAAATACCATACATTTGTATTTTTATTTTGAATTGTGTGTGAAATTTAATGTTTGCATTCACTTTGTCTGGTGTGTGTGTTTACACTTTACCATGTTTTATAAATTTGGCACACTTTATGAGTGTGTTTATAGTTTGGAATGTTTGAACTTGAGTTGTGTGGTATGTGTGTTTGAACCAACTTTGACATTAGTTGTGTGTGTGTGTGTGTGAGCTTGAAATAACTTTGACATTTAGGTTTTCTTTATTTATGAATGAACTTAAGCTATCACATTTTGTGGAGAGAATAAACTTCAACTATCAGATTTTGTGGAGTGTATGAACAAAAATTGATGTTCATTTTGTGTATAATACAATTGAAAGATTTGATTTTTTTTTTCTGTGTGTACAAATGAACCTTGGCTATAATTTTGTGTAGAGTGTATGAATGAACTTTGATGTTCACTTTATGTGGAATGTGCTTGAAAGAACTAACATTCTTTTCTTTGTGTGTGTTCCCAAATGAACTTTGGCTATCATTTTGTCTAATGTATGAATAGATTTTGATTTTCACTTTGTGTGGAATGTGTCTACAAACAAACTTCAATGATGTTCATTGTGAATCTTTGTGTGTTTGAATGAATTTTGGCTTTCATTGTGTGTGTGAATAAAATTCAACATTCATTGTGTGCATGTTTGAAAGCTAACTTTGGCATTCAATTCATGTAAAGTGTGTGTGTGTGTGAAAGTTAATTTTCTCATTCAGTTTGTGTGAAGTATGTAACTATGTATTTGAATGGAATTTGACATTCACTCTTTGTGTGTGTGTGTGTGTCTGAATGAACTTTGGCACTCACTTTATGTGTGTACAAAAATACTAATGTTTACTTTGTGTCAAGTGTATGTGTGTGTGAATGAACTTTGGCTTTCATTGTGTGTGGGTGGGTAGGTTGAAAGTTATCTTTGGTATCTAGTGTGTGTGCACATGATTATGTGAATGAACTTTGGCATTCACTTTATGTGTGTAGAATGTGTATGAACTAACATTCACATTCACTTTATGTGTGGGAGTGAACTAACATTGACATTCACTTGGACTTGAGCCATTTATTGTTTGTGTATTGGCATCCAATTTGCTTATGTGAAGCATATGTTTGAACTTTCGCATTGCCTTAGTTTGTTTGAGTTAATTAAGGATTCATCTTTTTTGTGTGTGAATTGTGAGTAAACTACCTTTGTCATTCACTCATTTGAGCTATTTTCTATTTGTGTATTTAGGTAAGTTTGAACTTTTACATTTACTTAGTGTGAATTAAAAATTAGCATGTTGAATTATGTTTACTTTTATGTGTGCGTGAAGTGTGTGTTTAAACTTTAGCATTCACTTTTTTTGTGTGTGAGTGTTTCAACTATCTTTGGAATTTACTTGACACTCATCATGGGTGTGAGTGTTCTCAAAATAAAAAATTAAATTTAAGTTGAAATTAAATTAAGTTCAAATTAAACTAAATTTAAATTAATTTGAAACTAAAATTAAATTAAAATAAACAAACTAACATTTAGTAAACATATTATTGCATACTAACCCAACAAGATAAAATATCTAAATATTAAACAAATTTAATTTAAATTTTATTAAAAAATAGAAAAACTTAAATTTAAATTCAAAATTTTATAAAATCTAAACAAAAAATTAAATTTAAGTTGAAATTAAATTAAGTTCAAATTAAACTAAATTTAAACTAATTTGAAACTAAAATTAAATTAAAATAAACAAACTACCATTTACTTAACACATTATTCCATACTAACCCAAAAGGATAAATAAAATCATCCATAAATATTTCAATTTTGTTAAATTTATTCATAATTAAATAAATCACTATTCCAATTAATAAAATAAAATAAATGTCATGGAAATAAAATCAACCATTTATTGCAATTATTTAAAAGAGGACTAACATCTTAGTATTTAAATTCATAGTTTTAAATTTTGTATTTTGAATAAATCAAGTCTAGATGTAATTAAATTTTACATTAAAATTAAATTAGATTTCTAAAAGCAAGAACATGCTTTATTAAAACTATAGTCAAATTACTAAATTTAGCACTAGGGATTGCCTTGGACTAATTTAGGAAGGAAAATCTAATTGGAGGCATGAATATATCTATTACAAAATCATCTTGCCATATTTTTCTTATTAATTATTTCCAAACATTTTTTTAGCCCCAGGAGTAAAGAAAAGTTTCTTGAAGATACAAATTCATAAACCATTACATAAACAAATGATTTTACAATTTTCATGCAATTACAATTCTTAATATGGATTGAGAATTCTATAAAAACTCATAATTTTTTTTTACTCAGGTTTAGATTTACCAGGAAAGGAGTTGATTATGTACAATAAGATATTGCAAACAAAGAGAGGAGCACTACTGTAAAAAGGATATATTTTGCAGCAATAATTTTTGGGAAAAGAGGTGAAATTAATTATTAAATTTATTCTCAAATAATATTTTTAATTTATACATCAAATAAACTATTTTTGATAAAAACTCAAATTCAAAAATGGTTTGTTTTTTAAATTTTATAATATGCAAATTGGATCAAACTTTTAGCCTTAATGAAATGTGGTCTCATAGAATGCTATGGTTACAAGATATGCACAAAATGGTAATCTTAAGGAGACTTCAGCCTTTTCAAAGAAATGCCTCAATGAAATGTAGTCACATGGAATCCTATGATTACAGAACATGCACAAAATGGGTTCATTGAAAAAGCCTTGGAATTTTTTAAGTAGATGCATTTTGCAGGTGTAAAGCCCAACTTGGCAACATTTGCTAGCATTCTCCCAGTGTGTTCTCAAATGGGAGCTTTACAAAGAGGGTATGGAGATATACCAAAAACTAATTGAAAGCGGGTGTTACATTGTTGCAAATGTCTTGATAAACATGTATGCAAAATGTGGGAGTATAGAAGGCACATCAAATTTTTAACAAAAGACATCATGCAGGTATAATCTCATGGAATACACTGATTACAGGATATGCAATGCATGGCTATGCAATGAGGCCTTCTAAGTCTTTGAAATATTGAAGCACTCTGGAATGTCCCGACCATGTAAGCTTTATTTGTGTTTTATTTGGATGTAGCCATGAAGGTATATTGCCTGATCGTTGTAAGTTGTAAATTCTTTTACTGCATGAGTGACTAAGGCATCATGCATAATTGATCAGATTGTAGATTTCTAAATAATATAAATAATATAGGCATAAGAATGAAATAATTCTAGGTTGACTTACAATCACATATTGTGTATGCCATCTCATAAAATTATATTTTGATGAAGATTTACCTGCTAAAGGGTATCCCACTAAAATTCTTCATTGATTTCCTTCCTTCTAAGGAACACCAAACCATAAAAAATGTTATGGAAATAAGGATATGGGGAAATGTTTCTCAAAGTTTTTTGCCCAGCTATGTTTATTTAAAAGGCCATAAAACCCTTGCCCTTGCTTTTATCTGGCACAGGAGGTGCTATGGAATGTTCTGGCTTGGAATTTGTACCTAAAGTATTTTTGTTATTTGAAGAAGACATGATTACTGACTTAACACCTGACGTATTCTACATGCAAATAACAAAGTAAGGAGACATATAATAACCTAAAAAAATTTCATACATGGATGAACAACCAAGAAAATTTACCAAAACCCAAGAAACAAAGCCAAAACTGAAAGATGTGATGTTGAAGCAGGAATGAGGGGTTATATATATATAATTTTGAAAAAGAAAATAGAAAATGTAACGGCAAAGGAAATAAATGAAACACCATGAATAGTAACTGCCAAGAGAATTTTTTTTTTGGGGTGTGTATTTGCAAAATCAGTCATGGTAATTAAAACCGCAAATATTTTGGGCCTATTTTTAGAGGACTACCAAAAAAATTATTTTTTTATTAGGGAAGGACTACCAAAAAAATATTTTGTATTAGGACTACCAATTTTTTTGGCAGTTACAAGATGTGTGCACATATAGAATGGCCTATCGACCAAATTAAATGCAAATAAAGATTAAACAGAGGAATGAAAAATACAAAGAAATAATAACAACGAGATAATTTTTAACGTGGTTCACCCAAACTCAGGCTACATCTGACCAATAGAGAGTCCAATATTATTATCTAGCAAATCAAACTGATTACAACTAGTAATCCTTAGAACTCAATGCCACTGTAAATGCTATAATACAATATCCATGGAAACCTGGAAACCCCCGTTAAATAATTTGGAGGGAAACCACACCAATTAAAGTGGAGAAAATTTAACCTTTGAGTCTGATTAGGCTCCATATAATAACACTCCAAAGGCATTATAGAAGAACACTCCTTTCTCTTGAAATTTGTCTTTGTTTGCTTTCCCATTTGACATTCCTTGCATAATGTGTTTGCAGGCTTGGTTATCTTAGGCATATGTCTCACCGCATGAATAGAGCTAATCTTTACCATATTATCAAGTTTGTTGTGTCCCATTTTCTTGTGCCACACCCAACACTCACTAGATTGAGCCAATAAGTAGGTTCTTCCATTTACCTCCTTTAGATGACAAATATTTCTATATGTCCTGATACCTTTTGCAGTAATTTTCAGGACCCTACCTTCCTGATTTCATAACCTTTGGCATGAAAGGTAAGATTGTATCCTTTATTGCACATGTGACTAACACTATGAAGATTGTGCTTTAGGCCTTTGACATAGAGGACATCCTCAGTCTTGTTCTTCCCATAAATAGTTATAGCACCCTTTCCATAGATTTGTGCTAACTCATCACCACCAAACTTAACACCTCCACCATTCCACTTCTTAAGGCTAATAAACTTCTCTTTATCACTAGTCATGTGGTTAGAGAATCACTATCAATTACCCAAGCATTGGCTTCTTCTTTTGCATGAAAGGCAATCTACAAAAACATTGATTTTTCTTTATCTTGATCATTCTGTAAGGTATTAGACTTTTCACAATTCCCAAAATCATCCTTTTTGTCACCAACATTCAAGGCCATGAAAAGTATTTCATCATTTGAATCATCATGATCCAAGCATCTTTTGAAGAACAACTGCTCTCTATGGAATACATACTTATTTTGGGCTTCTCTCTTTTGTTGTTATGCTTTGAATCTTGAAAAGGACATTTAGAAGAAAAATGACCAATTTTCCCACAATTGAAGCATTTGAAAGGTAACTTACCTTTGTATTTTCTAGTGCTCTTCTTCAATCTTCTTACAAAGTTTGCCTCTACCTCATCAAGGTCATCATCTTGATTAGCTGCTTCATCTTCTGTCTTCTTACTTTCTTTGAATGATGCTTCCTTCTTTGTAGTACCTTTGTCAAATTATCTCATTTCAAAGGCTGTGAGAGAGCCAAACAATTGCTCTACTGTATATTTATACAAATTTGGAGTCTCCTCAATAGAAGACACCTTATGACTGTAAGATTTAGGAAGAGATCTTAGAACCTTTTTCACAATCTCATCTTTTTTCACTTCTCCACCAAGACCTCTAATGGCATTAACTATTTCATCTACGTAGAGCATATAACTGTCAATGTCTTCATATTTTGCCATCCTTAGGGTCTCAAAATTTCTCTTGAAGATTTACATCTTGTCTTGCTTCACTTTACTATCTCCTTCATAAATGCTTTCAAGCTTTACCCAAACATCCTTAGCAGAATTGCAACTCACTACCTTCAGAAGTTCTGAATTAGCTAGCCCACTCATGATAGCACTCTTTGCCTTGGCATTGTTCTCATACAACTTAATCTCATTTGCATCTATAGGATCACTAGTAGGAGAAATGTAACCCTTCTTGATAGATTGCCAAATACCAAACCCTAGAGATGATAAATAGTTTTCCATCCTTAGCTTCCTAAAGGAGTAATTTGTTCCATCAAACATAGGGGCCTTGTGAGATCCATTATGAGCCATCTCGAACCTTCCTTAAGTGGTTAAGCTTCTTTTGAGTAACTTGGCTCTGATAAAAAATGTTGAACACACCTAGATACTGAGAGAGGGGGGGTGAATCAATATCCAAACAACTTCAAGTCCTCTGGAGTAGATTAAAAATTAAACATTACAACATTAACATAAACATGAAAGATCAACACAATGCACATCAACACATAACACTAGATATATGTGGAAAACCCCAAAAGGGGAAAATCCACTATGAGGATTAACTAACAATATATGAAGCTCATTGCTACAACCCAAGGAAGCTACTACTTCTTGCTGACTTTGTTTTAGGGCTACAACCCAAGGCAGCTACTACTTCCAAAGAAGCTACAACTCCTTTATGACTTTGTTTTAGGGCCACAACCCAAGGAAGCAACTGCTCCCTGAATTGAGAATAAACTTAGAGATGATTATAGTATGACAGTCCTTCTACTACCTAAAACTAACAATGAAGCTTACACCTTTGATGATTGTAATTCTATCTCTTCACTCCTCTTTTGATGATTAGATCAATTAGGCACACTCTTCACCTCCCTCCTAGCACAAAAATGTCTTCAAGATGAATCAGGATAGCCCTTATTACTTCTTCTCTTTCTACTTTAGTCACACATCATAATGCATATCATATTCATATTCTGCTCTGCACACACTCATATTCACAATCATGCAATCATACCTGCCTAGATCAACTAGGTTTACAATATATACATGATATTACATTGATTACATTACTTGTCACCTAGAGACAGCATGAGTATTACATTTACAAGTCAGCCAGACATCAATTCACATGAAACACATAGAGGGAAAGCCCTAAACAAGACTACACGCAGCACCAACAAAAGAAACACACCTTGCAGACTTCAACACATGATTAATCTAGTCCTAAACAACATGATCCTTCCATGCATGACATTTTAATCTTGCATAAACCAAAAACATTTGCATTTCAGTTCTTTCATTTTCCAGTTCAGTCTAGGAAATTCAGTTAGTAGTAGTTCTCAGCTTGTGGTCTAGTTTTGGCATTTCACATCTTGTGGATCTAGACTTAGCATCTAAATTCATTCATCTACATCATATCAAGAATTTAGAGCATTTGGATTAGTTATCAGAAAGATATTGCTATCAGAAGTTGACTATTTTCTCATTGCAGAGCATTCTAACAGTTCCTAATAATCAGCTAAAGGAGAAGGCTTGTGGATCATTTGTTGACTTGTTGATCTCATTGACACATCATTCAATGTCTTTTGGTTCATGGTTGACCTTCCCCAAGGGTCTTCATGTTGTTCCAATCATTTGAGGAAGTGTTCTATGCATTTAGGTCTGACCTATGTATGAACACGTTATAACTCTTCATTGGAGTTTGTGATCTTCCTTGGCTGACGCGAAGGAATCTATTGGTCTGGAAATGATATATACAGATGTAATAGATCCTTAGGAAAATAGCTATTTCACAAAAGAAAGATCTGATAGTTTAGATTTTGTATGAAGGAGCTTCAAAGATCTATCTAGCGCATGTATGTAATCAAGCTTGTGAGCCCTAATTATAAGCTCGCATGTTGTCGGTGGATCTCTATTTTGAATTCTATGATATACTGAATGATTGAATCTACATTTGTTCCATTTCTTTGAGTTGTTTCCATTGTGTTTACTCTTGCTACACGGTCTGGATAGTTCATTATGTGAACCCTCCAACCGTGACTGCACCAAGTGGTATCAAAGTGAAAGTTTGAATCTTGGAGAGCGAAAGTTTAATTCTTTGGAGTGAATTGGCGAAGGGGATTCCATAAGATCTTGTTATAAATAGATTTCCAATCCAAGGTAGGTTACTTGTACGCAACCGATTGCCGATTGAGAGGTAGTTGTCGCTTGTAGCCTGATCGCCAAACTTGAGGCAGGTTGCACTTGATCCTAGGAAGATGCCACCGCAAAGAGTTCCTCCTATTGGTACAATGGATAATAGAATGGATAAGATGATGGAATTGATGAGAACAATGTGAATTGATTTGGATGCTATTAAAAAGGATAGATGAAGAGGATTGACACCGAGACCTAATGTTGAAAGTGATGATGAGGAAGAATTTCAATCTGTTGAACACACTGGCGAAACCCTAGAAGGTGATGAAGAAGAAGAATCAAATCAGATAAAGATGTTGCGAGATATTTCAAAGATTAGAAAGAGACCCAGAGTTGATGTTCTGAACTATATTGGTAATTTGAATCTTGAAGAGTTGATTGATTGGAAAAATGACATGGAAGAATACTTTGAAGATGAGGAGATTGAAGATCCGGAGAAGGTGAAATTTGTAAAGAAAAAGTTGAAAGGACATGCTTCTATATGGTGGAAAGAAGTTTAGTTGGAAAGAAATAGAAGAAGAAAAGAAAAGATTACAAAGTGGGACCAGATGGTGACAAAGTTGAAAAATCAATTCATACCTGCTGACTATGAGTTGGAATTGTTGAAAAGATTGCAAAACCTAAGACAAAAGGAGAAATCTATGAAAGAGTACACTTAAGAATTTCATAAGATGATCATAAGAATAGGACATAGTGAAGCAAGTAAGGAGAAAGTGGCAAGATACATCAATGGACTGAGTTGAACATTCAAGAAGAACTAAGTTTGGTAAGGACGACATCTTTGGAGGAAGCATATCAATTTGCCCTGAAAGTTGAAGAGAAGCCGAATAAAAGATATGATCAGAGACAAAAAGACAGAGGAGGTAAATTTCAAAGAGGTAAAACATTTTCTGGATATGATAGATCATTTGTGGAGCAGAACAAGTTTGACAACCCAGTTAGAAAAGATGACAGAGATAACAATGCTTACATGAGAGATGACAAAAATTTTTACTAGAGAGGAAACCCTAGTGCATACTGGAATGAAGGATATAGAAGAGAAGGAAGAGGATTTGATAGGAAGACATTTAGAGTTATTTGTTTCAAGTGTGGAGGTGAAGGACATAGAGCATTTGAATGCAATCAAGGTAGTACAAGCAAGAAGATAGAGAATAATGGGAGAGCAACCTATGTTGAAGAAGAACCTATTGAATCACCTTGTTCAGTTGGCAATATGGAGAAAGGAGAATCATTGGTGATGAGGAGGGCATTATTTCAAGTAGAGACTAATGAGGAACCATCACAGAGAAAAAGTCTATTCAGAACTAAATGCAAATCAGGAGGTAAGTGTTGTACAGTTGTAATTGATAGTGGTAGTTCAGATAACCTAGTTTCAGAGGAGATGGTGACTAAGCTAAATTTGGAAAGATTGAAACACCCTAAGCCCTATCAGATAGCATGGATTCAGGATGATCATAAGGTACTTGTGAGTGAACAATGTTTGGTGAAATTTCATATTGGATCTTATCATGATGAAGTCTTGTGTGATATTATGCCTATGGATGTTTGTCATATCTTGTTGGGTAGACCTTGGCAATATGATAGAAAAGCTATGCATGATGGAAGAAATAATACATATACTATAACAAAAAATGGGAAAAGAATTACTTTGATTCCTTTAGAAGATGATCCTAAAAATGTGGTATGTGGGAATGCTAGAATTTGTTTGGTAGATGGAAGAAAATTTCTGGATGGTTTGAAATAGGAAAGTACGTGTTATGCCTTGATTCCTAAGAAGCCTGAAGTAGTGAAGAAAGAGACTGAACTGGAGGAGATAAGAGAGTTACTGATAGAGTATGAAGACATCATATTAGATAATGTACCTGATGGATTACCACCTATAAGGAGTATCGGTCATCACATGGATCTTCTACTAGGAGCAGGTTTGCCTAACAAAGCAGCACATAGAATGACACTGGCAGAGAAGAAGAACTAAATAGATAGATACAAGAGTTGTTGAGGAAAAGGTTTGATCAGAGAAAGCTTGAGTCCTTATGCAGTGCCTGCAGTGCTAGCACCTACGAAGGATGGAGAATGGAGAATGTGTACTGATTCGAGAGCAATAAACAAGATCATAGTTAAGTATAGATTTTCTTTACCTAGGATGGATGATATCATGGATTGTTTGAGTGGAGCAAGATATTTCACAGAAATAGACTTGAAGAGTGGATATCATCAGATCAAAATCAAAGAAGGTGATGAATGGAAGACTACTTTTAAGACAAATGAAGGATTGTATGAGTGGTTAGTGATGCCTTTTGGATTGACAAATGCATCGAGTACTTTCATGAGGTTGATGAATGAAGTCTTGAAGAAATTTTTGGGTAAGTTTGTGATTGTGTACTTGGATGATATTCTACTTTTCAATAAAACAAAAGAAGAACATTTGTTGCACATTAGACAACTTTTGTAGAGGTTGAGAGAAGAGCAATTGCTGATAAACATCAAGAAGTGTAGTTTCATGAAGGAAGAATTGGTATATATGGGATTTGTGATTTCTATGGAAGGATTGAAGATGGACCTTGAGAAAGTGAAAGAAATTGTTGAATGGCCTACACTGGAGAGAATTGGAGAGGTTAGATCATTTCATGGTCTGGCTGGTTTCTACTAGAAGTTCAATAGAAATTTCAATTCAATTTGTAACCCTATGATAGAGACAATGAGAGGTGATAGAAAAGATTTCAAGTGGACATCAGGAGTAGACAAAAGTTTTGAGTTGTTGAAGCAGAAAGTAATAGAGCAACCTATTTTGGCATTACCAAATTTCAATAAGGTATTTCAAGTTGATTGTGATGCAAGTGGAAATACAATTGAAGTAGTGTTAAGTCAAGAAGGTAGACCTGTAGCTTATTTCAGTGAGAAGTTGAATGATGTAAGGAGAAGATATTAAGTTTATGATCAAGAGTTCTACACCATAATTCAAGCCTTGAAGAAATGGAGACATTACTTGTTGCCTACGGAGTTTGTGTTGTATACAGATCATCAAGCTTTGCAGTATCTGAATAGTCAAGGAAAGTGGAATCAGAGACATATGAGATGGGTAGAGTTCATGCAGATTTATACTTTTGTGTTGAAGTATAGGAGTGGTAAATCAAATAAAGTTGCTGATGCCTTAAGTAGAAGAAGAAACTTGTTGACAGAGATGAGAGGTGTAGTGTTGGTTTTTGATGAATTGAAGAACATGTATGCGAGAGACATTGATTTTGCAGAACCTTGGAAAGCATGTAAGGAACCTATTGTGATAGACAGAAGTAAGCAGTTGGATTATTTCATTCAAGAAGATATGTTGTTCAAAGGAAGTCAGTTGTGCATACCTAGAATTTCAATGAGAGATAATTTGATCAAGGAGAAGCATAGTGGTGGATTGGCAGGACATTTTGGCATTGACAAGACAATGGCTTTGGTAAGTGAAAATTACTTTTGGCTTTAGATACATAAGGATGTCAGGAGATTTGTGCAGAATTGTAGAGTTTGTCAAGTTGCAAAAGGGAGTAGTTAGAACACTAGATTGTATAAACCTTTGGCAGTTTTGGAGAGACCTTGGGAAGACATAAGCATGGATTTTGTAATGGTATTACCTAAAGCACGAAGAGGATATGATTCAATATTTGTAGTGGTTGATAGATTTTCAAAGATAGATCATTTCATATCTTGTAAGAAGACAACTGATGTAGTGCATGTCACTAACCTATTTTTCAAGGAGATTGTGAGATTGCATGGATTACCTAGGAGTACAGTTTCAGACAGAGACACAAAGTTTGTTAATTACTCTAGGAAGACACTTTGGAAGAAGATGAAGATAGATTTGAAGTTCAGTTCTACTTTTCATCCACAGATAGATGGACAGATACAGGTAGTGAATAGGAGTTTGGGAAACTTGTTGAGATGTTTGGTTGGAGAGAAGACCAGAAATTGGGACTTGATTCTTTCACAAGCAAAGTTTGCATACAATAATTCAGTAAATAGGAGTATTGGAAGAACACCTTTTGAGATTATTACTAGAGTGAATCCTAGATGAGTTGCTGAATTGAGAGATATCAACATTGAAGAAAAGAGGAGTGTAGAAGCAGAGGAATTTGCAGACCATATGAAGACAGTGCATAATCAGGTGAAAAAGCATTTGAAGGGTATGAACAGTAAGTACAAAGAGAAAGCTGATGAGAAGAGAAGACAAAGAAATTTGAAGTTGGAAATGAAGTGATGGTGTACTTGAGAAAAGAAAGATTTCCAATTGGGACATATAACAAGTTGAAGATAAAGAAGTTTGGACCTTATAGGATACTTAGGAAATTTGATTCAGGAAATGCATATGAAGTGGAATTACCGGAGACATTGGGTATTTCACCTATTTTCAACATTTTAGATCTTTATCAATATCATGAAGCAGAGTTCAGTGACAGCATGGAATAAGACTTGAAGAGGCAGTTACTGTTGGCAAGAGACAGATTGTAGCTTCATGATTGTTGTCATTGATGGTAATCATTCCACACATCCGTAGGACATGGTGTGCCTATACCGAAAGTTAGATTAAAGAGTGTTGTGGTCTAGTAAGAAAGAACAGAGCATGTGGCAAGGTATGACAGTCAGGTCTGGATCTCTCAGAGGAAGTATCTTAGTAAAGTGTGGACTTGGGGAAGTCAAGAGGTGTACCTTGACTGATACATTCCAGAGATTGATCCTCCAGTGATGAAAGAGTGAAAAGATATGAGCACCTAAGTGTTGGGCTCCTGTTTGACAGAGCTAACAAAGGAAGAACTGACCAACAGAGCATTAGACTTTAATCTGGATGAGTTATTGATTGTGATCAAGTTTCTTAAGGTATCATTCATGATTAGCTGACATAATTGATGACTTCTATAAGCATCTCTTTGATACGCATCACTTGTAAGAAAGGATTCAGCTGATAGATCAGAGTTTAGGAAAATATTGACTATTCCGGATGCCGACTAGAAAGGTGTTGAAATCACTGGTACGAATATATATACCAAATAGATTTGGATATGAAGCAATATGTTATGAAGAAAAGTGCAAAGAAAATTAGATGAGTAGAGTAACAATAGTAATAAAGGTCCAGTATGTGACAGAACAACATCACTAAAGAAGAGGAAGAATGAAGTGCAGTAAATCAATGTATTGAGCCTAACCGGAACTGAACCTCAGCATATGTGGATGCTTCTCATCAGTTCAAATATCTTGTTAATTTATTTTTTATCTTGGAGACAGTGAGTCTCTTGTAGGTAGTGAGCCTCTTGTGAGCAGTGTGCTCGAGCAGTGAGCCCTAATTGGCAAGTGCCATCTTGTACTATCCAATTCTTTTAACAAAGAATACATCTTGGGTTAATCACCCCGTGGTTTTTCCCTTAATAGGGTTTTCCACGTCAAAATCATTGTGTCATGTGTATTGATGTTATTTCCATTTCATGGTTATGTTTTCTTATATGATTTGATGCTACATTAATTGTTAAGGAAGATCAGAAAGTTGAAGTAATTCAAATAACTGATTCACCCCCCTTCTCAGTTATCAACAATTGGTATCAAAGCTAAGTTCCTCCAAACAGAGCCTAACATCTTGAGGAAGATTTGGGAATTCAAATGGATGTGTATGGTATGAGGGAACAACTTCAGTCTGCCCTAGATGATCTTGAGCAATCTAACTCTTAAGTCAATGAATTGAAGGAAAGACTCAAACAGGTTGATGATTTCATAAATGAACTAAAAGGGAAACTGAGTATCTCTATGAAAAAGAGAAAGGATCTTCTTCAGCAATTGGCAAATCAAGGTGAAGACAATGATACAAATGAAGATCTAAAGGAGAAAACTAAGTTATGTGAAAAGTTATCAAAAGAGGTCATTATGGTAAGACATGAAATGGAATCAGGAGTTATGAAATTTACCCAAGAAATTGAAGAGAAAAGAAAAACTAATGATGATCTAAGATAATATCTCAAAGAGAAATTAGAAGACTAGCACAAAATGGATAGAATAATTAGGCATCTTGAATCTAATCTTGAAGAAGCTAGGGATAATGAAGAACAACTTGAGAATCAAATTAACACTCTTAAAAAGGATCTTCAAACAACAAATGAATACAAAGAGAAATTCAAGATAAGCTTTGCCCAACTTGAAGTTCTTCTTCAAAGACAAAAGAGGGTAGATGACAAGTAAGGCTTGGGGTATGAAAAAGGTGAAAGCTCCGGATTTGGTCAGAAGAACTCCAGATCAGAAAATCCAAGAAACAGGCCTAGAAGACCTCCAATAAGGCAACCAAATGCTCAAAGATATCCTTCCTTCAATGGATACTGCCACAATTGCAATAACTTTGGTCATAGAGAAAATCAGTGCAAAAGAAGAATGAATCAGATTAATTCATCCTTCTCTGGACAGTGCTTTAATTGCAAAAGGTATGGTCACAAAACTCATGAATGCAGAAATATGCAAATGAACAATTCATTCAATGGTATATGTTTTGCATGCAATAGAATGGGACATATGGCTAATCAGTGTAGATCAAGAGGATATCAGTCCAATATGCAAAGAAATGTTGTTTGCTACAATTACAATAGATCCGGTCATATTGCCAAATTCTGCAGAAACAAGAATCAGGACAAAAAGGGTCTGGTGCATGATAATCAAAACCAAGACAAAGGAAAAGGAAAAATGAATGCGGATGAAGTTCAAAGGGAAATGAACAAGATTTGGGTGAAGAGAAGTACAAAAAATGATGGGGATGGATCTGCACTAGAATCTAGTGTTGATATTCCTTCCAGAATCTAAATAGATGAGCTCTGGCTCAGGGGGAGTCAAAAGAAAATATTTTCCCCCAGCCAGTCAATTGGTGCCTGAAATTGGCACATGGAAGGTTGCGGACTAAAGGGCTCTCAGAGAAACATCTAAATAACCCTTAGGGAAGATATGAATGATCTACAATGAATTTGAAAAGGTTAATCATCTAAGATTAATTCATTTAATAGTCATCCAGTAAGAAGTAGGTCTTTCACAGTTAGACTCGATATGATTCAAACTAAGGAATCTTGATCTGCGGATAGATGAAATGTTTGGAGAAAGGAAGATAGATTGTCAATCATCATCAAGAACAACTCTAAATGCTTCTCAGTAATCCGAAAAAGATTTTTCTCAGAACAAGGAGAACAAGGCAAACCAGAATGACTTAAGTTACACATTTATTGCAAAATGAAATTAGGGTTTATAGAGAAATATAAGGGTTCTCTTATTGAACATTTGCTCATTTTACATTTGAGAAGAAGAGAAAAGGAGCTCTGCAACAAATTGCCTCAAGCCCATCAAAGATCAACTGCAGAAGTCGATTCATCTAGCAATCCCATCCGGTTCATATCGTGAACCCTAGAAGCGTAAAAGGTATTTTCTGTTCTTGAAAATTTCTCCGTGAATCTTTGAAAGATGGCTACTCTGAATGTGGTGAAGATTACTAATAGGTCGTGCCCTAAATTAAGAAAACATCCCTATAAATCCCTAGAAATTAATCCTCTAGGTGCATTTTCTAGCATTACACATGGAATTCTGCATGTAGAAGACGTTAGGGTTTACATTCACACAAACATTGAAGAATTTGGTGAATCCAAGCTGATGCATATCTACCACAAGGAACTGATAGATGAATCATTTGAACTAAAACCTCAGTATAAGGCCATTTGAGATAAACATTTTGGATAGTGCATTCATTTCCCCTATTTTACTGAAGATGATTGGGTCCAGTATGTTTTGAGCAGAATGCATGACAACTTTATGTGGTTGATGAGGCTGTTCAAGATAACCAAGGAAGCAATTAGGGCAATAATTGGATTGCACTCATCTAGTGGGCTACCTACTCTAAAATTAGTCAAAAACCAAACTATGAGTGAGGCTACCGGATCTAAATTTGATAAAAGAGCAATGACAGTTGAGGATATCATAGATCCAGACATCAAGTTTACCTCCATGATTATTGGCTACAAGATATATCACTCCAGTAGAGAAAACTCTATATTCGGAACAACAATCTATACTGCTTATGAAATGATTGAGAAAGAATGCAGATTATGATCTTTGTGAACTCCTTCTGAGCCAACTAATGGAAAACCTACAAAAGATCAAGAAGGACAAGAAGAACTCCTTCAAGTATGGTGGGCTGATACTGTGTTTATTCTTCTACTTTATGAATGAGCTGCCTAGATCTAGTGGCTGGGTATGGCAAAATGACAGACATGTTGCAATTCAGATCAAAGATTACTTGCATGGGCTTGGTGATGCCAAGGCTCAAAACACTACACTGTGGGGTTATTTCAAAAACTTCCAAAGCATGATGCAGGCTAGAGAAAGAATTCCCCAATCCCTAGTTGAAAAATACAAGGATACAGGGTGCTTTATGGTAGACACTGATCAATGCATAATGGAGGCAGTGGAACCAAGAACAGTATGGATCATGCTAATGGGGTATCAAGTGGATGAGAAAATTGTAGAGATGCATGTTTAGCACATGCTAAGTCAGCCCAAGGATCCCAAGGCAGAAAGGTTTGGAACCTTTGAAGAATTGAGTGTAAAGATTCATGTGGAACTAAGACAACTAGAGATGAAGAGAAAAGTGAGAAAAGAAGTAGAGAATGTTGCCCAAAGGTATGGCATCTCAAAAGAGGCACTTGATGCACATAGAGAAAAGATGGAAAGGACAGAAAAAGAAAAGGAAGAAGCAGAAAAAGAAAGTGCTCTGGTAGAAGCCCCCTCCTAGACCAGATCCTCTAAAAGCTCTGCATCTGCCACTGCTAAGAGCTCAAAGGCATCAAAATCGGAAGCAAAATTATCTAGTAAAGGAGAAAAGAGAACAAAGACAAAGGCTACAAGATCATACACAAGCCTTAAAGATGATGAAGAGACAATCATATGAGGAAGTAAAGAAAATGAAGAAGAAAAAGAAAACATCCGGTGAATCATCTACCGGTCTAGACAAGGAAGAAGAAAAGACACATAAAAGTGTTGAGAAGCCTACTCTTGACGATATCATCAAGGCAATTACTGTGGATGGAAACCTGAAAACATTAACAAAATTCTATGATGAACAAAGTGAAGCTAACCAGAAGATCCTGCAAGATGCCACAATCAAGTATCTGAATATCTACAACAAAGCTTTCATCGAAATCATATCTCTAATTCCTAAAAGCCTTGAGAAGGAACTTGAAATCAGAAAGAATAATGCTAAAGAAAAGGATATGGAGATCCGTGAACATATAGCCATTCAGCTCTTTCCTTCCATCACTCCTAAGCAAAAGAATATGATCTTCAAAGATTGCAAGGATGAGTTTCAGAGCAAAGCTAGGATGAATCAGCTTATGCTTGGAGAAACTGACAAGGTGGCTAAAGAAACAGAAGAAATCCTTTGGAATGCATACAAAAGATTCAATATTCCTATTATAGAGGACTTAGGTGATGATCCCTCGGCCATGGATGACAAAGAAGAATCTACTGAGACAATGGCAGAAGAGGCAAAGGAGACAAGTGAAGAGAAAGCTAAAGACTTAGATTCCTCTGCTCCAGAAGAAGAAGTTCATGAAGAAGAAGACACTTCTCTTCCCGATCCTCCTGCATACTCTGGAATTGAAGGAGAAGAAAGAAAAGAAGAGAGCATCAGTCAAGAAGAACAAGTAAAGGAAAGCAAAGAAGGTCAAACAGAAAAGACCATAGATGACAGTGCTAAGGCTGTAGAAGGGGAGAAAACCCTATCATCGGCAAGGAGAAAACCCTGTCACTGGTAAGAGACATAGCAGAAGTAGTCAAAGATTTCTTAACCAAAGAGATGATGGAATTTGATGAATGAGAACTTCTTGAAGGTCCCTTCAATTTTGATTCCCTTTCTCTGGTGCAAACCATGAAGCTAGCATCCTTCACTCAAGAAAAGGCAAAAGAAAAACTTCTAAAGTCTCACATGGAAGACTGTGAGCTGATAGAAGCTACATCCAGTGTATTGGAGAAGATTATGCCATCCTTCCAAAAGGATTCTTTGGCCTCCACATCCAGTAATCTAAAGTCTCTTGTAAATTTTGTTCATATGCATTTTGATTCCTTAGAGAAGTCCGCAGAAGAAAAGGTCCGGAAGGAGTTTTTGGGAAAGAGATTCTCTGAAGTACAAGGTCTAATAACCAATGATAGGAGAGTTATGGATATTGGAATAAAGAGCTTAGAAAATTCTCTTAAAGATGGCAGAGATATTAATAAATTTTGTCTATCCTAGCCTAAATTGACCAAGGACATTGAGAAGAAAGTAAAAGAGCAAGAGGATAAACTGTTAAATTTATCTCAAAGTTTTGATCCTCTCTCCTCCTCCATAGTAAATCAGGAGTGTCAAACTATTGTAGTCACAAATGAAATAAAGAAGCTTGAGAAGGAGAAGAAAAATAGAATAAATAGGTTGACTGAACTTAGAGGGATAATTATCCCTAAGTTAGAAGCCATGCATGAAGCCCTAAGTGATGCACAGACCACAGCCCGGACCAATTATCCGATAGACCTAAAGAGGGCAGAAGCTTTTACATTCTTGTTGAGTGGTCACATCTCAATTTTGGAAAGGATGAAGAGGAGTTGGGCAACAGAAGTGGTACAGTTGAAAACCACTTTTACAGATATAGTTAAGTATATGTAAGTAAAACATGTATATATGTTTTTGCGGCCAAGTATAGATTTTTTTTGGGAAATTTTGGTGTGCGGACCCTACCCTTTGCCATTGATGTCAAAGGGGGAGTGAGGAGCAGTGAAAAATGTGGAATCCAGCTAAGGGGGAGCTGCGGTAAAGTGTACATTAGAACAGAGCAGTAGCTAAGGGGGAGTGTAGTGTGACACTTAGTCATTTTTCACTAAGTGTTGCCATCAATGCCAAAGGGGGAGATTGTTGGCAAGAGACACATTGTAGCTTCATGATTATTGTCATTGATTGCAACAAAGTTCATTCCACACATCCACAGGACATGGTGTGCCTATACCGGAAGTCAGATTAAAGAGTGTTGTGGTCCGGTAAGCAAGAATAGAGCATGTGGCAAGGTCCAACAGTTAGGTCTAGATCTCTCAGAGGAAGTATCTTAGTAAAGTACGGACTTGGGGAAGTCAAGAGGTGTACCTTGACTAATACATTCCAGAGATTGAGCCTCTGGTGATGAAAGAGTGAAAAGATATGAGCACCTAAGTGTTGGGCTCCTGTTTGACAGAGCTGACAGAGGAAGAACTGACTGGCAGAGCATTAGACCTTAATCCGGATGAGTTATTGATTGTGATCAAGTTTCTTAAGGTATCATTTGTGATTGGTCAACATAATTGATGACTTATATAAGCATCTCTTTGATACGCATCACTTGTAAGCAAGGATTCAACCGACAGATCAAGTTTATGAAAATATTGACTATTCCGGATGTCGACTAGAAAGGTGTTGAGATCACTGGTGCGGATATATTTACCAAATAGATTTGGATATGAAGCAGTGTGTTGTGAAGAAAAGTGCGAAGAAAAGAAGAGGAGCAGAGTAACAACATTAATAAAGGTCCGGTATGTGACAGGACAGCAGTACCAAAGAAGAGGAAGAATGAAGTGCAGTAAATTAGTGTATTGAGCCTAACTAGAATTGAACCTCAGCATATGTGGATGCTTCTCATCAGTTCAAATATCTTGTTACTTTATTTTGTATCTTGGAGATAGTGAGTCTCTTGTAGGTAGTGAGCCTCTTGTGAGCAGTGTGCTCAGGCAGTGAGCCCTAATTGGCAAGTGCCATCTTGTACTATCCTATTCTTTTAACAGAGAATACATCTTGGGTTAATCACCCCGTGGTTTTTCCCTTAACAGGTTTTTCCACATCAAAATCATTGTGTCATGTGTATTGATGTTATTTCCATTTCATGGTTATGTTTGCTTATATGATTTGATGTTGCATTAATTGTTAAGGAAGATCAGAAAGTTGAAGTAATTAAGATAACTAATTCACCTCCCCTCTTAGTTATTAACAGTTACCACAACAAGCCTAGGAATAGATTGAAGACATCTTGGACATCAGAGTTGGATGTACCACTAGAGGAAGACAATACAAAGAATACCTTGTGAAGTGGAAAGGCCAACCGAAAGAAGATTCATCTTGGATTTCTCAGACAGAGGTGGACCGTCTTGGTTCTCCCCTAGCCCCAACAAAGTGAGGGACTCACTTTTTCAATAACCCCAGCTGTCTGATGTAGGAGCATCCCTGGTTCAAGAGAAATCTTGCATCAACTAAAAACATTTGCATTTCAATTTTTTTGCATTTCAGTTCTTTCATTTTCTAGTTCAGTTCAGGCAGTTCAATGAGTAGTAGTTCTCAACTTGTGGTCCAGTTTTGGCATTTCACATCTTGCAGATCTAGATTTAGCATCTACATTCATTCATCTACATCATATCAAGAATTCAGAGCATTTGGATTAGTTACCGGAAAGATATCACTATCAAAAGTTGACTATTTTCTCAGAGCAGAGCATTCTAATAGTTCCTAATAATTAGTTGAAGGAGAAGGCTTGTGGATCATTCCTTGACTTGTAGATCTCATTGACACATCATTAAATGTCTTATGGTTCATGGATGACCTTCCCCAAGGGTCCTCACATTGTTCCAATCATTTGAGGAAGTGTTCTATGCATTTAGGTCTGACTTATCTGTGAACACGTTACAACTCTTCATTGGAGTTTGTGATCTTCCTTGGCCAACGCGGAGGAATCTATTGGTCTAGAAATGATATATAAAGATGTAATAGATCCTTAGGAAAATAGATATTTCACAAAAGAAAGATCTGATCATTTAGATTTTGTGTGAAGGAGCTTCAATTCTTTATCTACTGCATGTATGTAATTATGCCTATGAGCCCTAATTGTAAGCCTGCATGTTGCTGGCAGATCTCTATTTTGAATTCTATGATATATTGAATGACTGAATCTACATTTGTTCCATTTCTTTGAGTTATTTCCGTTGTGTTTACTCTTGCTGCATGGTTCAAATAGTTTGTTCTGTGAACCCTCCTACCATGACTACACCACAACTTGTAGCATGTAGGCCTCATCTTCAAAACTCTGACTTGAAAACTTGGTGCGATACTCATGAAAGATCAAACATTGCTTTCACTTCTTCTAGATGAGTTGGCATGACCCATACATCATCTCCAGACATTCTTCAATCTCCACACAACAAAGACTTTGTGGCATACATCACCAACATATTCAAGATGACTTTAACAGCAATAACTCTTCACAATATGACTTGAAAACATTTTGCGGTATAGGAAAAAAGAAAGATATTCATGCTCTTCAAACCTAAAACACTCCGAGACATGTAGAATGTCCACACAAACTCATATAACTAATCTATATACTCTTCCATTGTCGCAAGTACCCAAACATATATCTTGAGAACAATTAGGCATCCAAAACTATCTGTATCACTTCTGTCATTTGAAAACTAAACTTTCAAACCTCGAAAACACCTAAAACTACAATGTAGTGTGTATTGCACATCTCTAAACATGTTCTCAAAGTTGGATGGACAAACCTTCTCTTCCAAAGGAATGTAGAGCATTCCAACAAACCCTCATTATTACTTTACTCTGCTAGAGGATAGACCAGAACTTTGTCACTTATAACTTCCACTACGGAGGAACAAATGATTTGAAACTTTGGATTTAGCACCTTTATAGAACACTGAACTTAACTTTTGAATTGCATGCCCATATCTTCAAATGTAGAGGAATGTAGAGCATTTTACTAAGCAGTCTTCTAGGCAGCTTCCTACAACAACAATATTTACCAACATTAAGAGATCAAAACCTTCTTATAGTAACACATACATCCTTAGGAAAAATAGGAAGGATCATCCAAAATGCTACAGGTCATCAGCAACATCTTCTCGACCTCGGCATAGCTTCGAATTCCCATCTTAATATATCATCATTCTTCTTAATGCCTCTAATTCCCATATTAATATATCATCATGAAATCATCTCTGATGACCACAAACATGCTCAATACAACTTTACTTGACATTAATTAAGGCATGGCATCCAACCATGAACATTAGAAAGTCATTCCATCCAACCATGAACATCAACATCACAAGACATCGGGAGCACTACAATTACCACATACAAGGCTGGACATCGAATCAGGAGCTTCATCAACGCTAAACCAACAACCACATCAATGACATCCAAAATCTGAGTGTTGACATCAATGAAAACCACTAGAAACATATGTGCAATAATAAGATGTTGCAAAAGATTGGCAGTTGAGTATATAAATTGGAGTTCCCTATGTCAAAAAAAATCATCTAGTTTTCCATGTTTCATGCTTGAAGAAGGTTGTTGGGAAAAAGGTTGTAGCATAGACTAAGTTACTTGAGCTTGATGAGGAGGGAATAATAGTTTTGGATCCTAAGAGAATTCTTCAAACACGCACCAAGCAGTTGAGAACAAGGGAAATCATAGAATATCTGATAAAATGGAAGAACTTTCTAGTTGAAGAAAATACATGGGGAAATAAGGATTTTGTGCAAAAGCATCCACATTTGATCAGTGTGAGGAAAATGCTTCTTTGAAGAGGGGGGCATGCTACGCCCTTAATTCTATAGTGTGTATAGGGTTATGAGTTGTTGGATTGTGGCTACCTAAACTTTTAGTTATGATATATAATCATTATTATAGTCAATTATAGGTTGTTAGGTTGGCCTAGGGGTTATATTTGAGTGTGTAAGTCAGCGTGGGTGGTATCCAAGGCATAATTAGTTATAAATAGGAGCTAGTGGTAAGTTTGTGATCATCATATTGCAAATTGTGTTTTTTCATTTAGAGACTTTTGGAGGTTTCCCCCTTGAAGTGGCATATTGATATCAAGTATTTGTAGCATATTTCCTATTGCATGCTTCTTTTGTGCAAGTTGTTTCATTACATATTCCTCTTCATTTATTAAATTTTTATTTGATTCCGTGATCATTGAAAAATATATTATATGAAGAGTATTATGTGTACCTTGTTTTGTAGCTTAGGTACTTTGATTTATTTTATGCATTAAGGTCTTATGTAGATCCTTACACCCATTTTTTTTAAATTGAAGGATTATATAGATTTTTAAACTCTTTGATTTGGGTTCAAACCTTTGATTCCTTAAAATGGCTTAATAAAGGCTTATTTGTCTTTTACTTTGGTTTTCTTGTGATGATCTTATTAATTAAGATATTGTAGTTTATGTAAAACCATGCCCATGGCCTTTGTGTGGATTTTTGAGAAAATGAGTGTTCTTAGTTGCAGAAATTTTCATTAATACTATACCCTAAAGGTTGTAAAACCTTGTTTTATTATTTTGAATTAAACCATGAGAAGTGTTGATTTCAAATAATCCTTGTGAAACCTTATGTGAAACCTCTGTATGTGCTTAATAATGGCCTTGTTGGTGGCATATCCATGGTCTTCTTTCTTTATAGCTAAGGGGTTGTCGAGATTAACACAAACATATATTGTGCTTAATGATAGTAATATGGTAGCAAGATGAGTAGATTCTTCATTAGTCTTCTTCATGGTGTTGGTGCTTCTTGAAGATCACCTTGGGATTTGTAGAACTTGTAGAGTTCTTGGTTTAGCATCTTTGAATCATTGTAATTTTATCATTAGAGAAACTGTGTAGACTAAGAGTAATTATAACTTTTGCCCTTATAGATGATCTTGATATATATCCTTCCATGTATTCTATGAATGTGCATCTTAATTTGTATACTTATTCATGTTTTAAATTTTGAACAAAAATGACTTTTGAAATGGGAATCTTCATTATAGTGGAAAATGTGAATTTTCTTATAAAATGTTGAAGGTGTTGTAATTTGATATTTTATGTCTTGAATGAATGGTTAGTGACAACATTAATTCAATCGAGTAAATAAATTGAATTCTATTCTTATATCATAACATGTTACAATATAAATCATCTTTTTTCTAAGACTCTTTCCTTCTTGTGTTACAATACTTGTCAAATGGGTGCAATTGAGATTTTAAAAGCATTCTTTTATATCATACTTAGTGTTTTGGTATTTCATATATTAACATCATATAGTTCATCATACCCCCTTATTGTGTGTGAAAATTAAAAAGAATTAAGGGTAAGTGCACAAAGATGGGGGACCAAAAGTGGGTCTTAAGATGCCACTTTTTTTTTGAAACTAGGAAAGACTGATGTTGGATGAGAAATTGAAGATAGTTACGCTCAAAATTTGAAGATACAACAAAAACATGAGTCGTAGTGCTCTGAATCAAGTTTCTAAACTACTAATTTTTTTCAAAAATGGTTGAGATTAAGGGGTTCAAAAATGAGGAGCACACAAATTGGTGTAATGCCTCAAGCTTTCACCTAGGACATTAGACGAACAAACACCAAACCAACAAAATTTTTCATATTTGCAAGTGCGGCATTAACACGTTGCATTGAACTCATGCACACACAAGGTGTTGCAACAAGGACAACAACACCAAAATCAACATCACCATTGTACTATGCAAGGTGTCACAAGAAGAAGACTTCACCCATCATGTGATAATTCACCACGATGACCAAGCGAGAGGTGGAACTCACTCCATAACGAGGATTGGATACACGTCCATGACCTTTCTCCCTCACAAACATAGAGTAGGATGAGGGTAACAATCAACTCAATCCATTCAATGATTACACAAGACATCCCAAACACGTAAGGTGCATAGAAGAATTAATCAACATCAAATAAGATTCATTTTAACCAAAAACAATAAAGTGTTGAACCAATTATGCCCACATGTCAAATAGGACAAAAATGATACAAAAGACTATGCACATTCAAAACCAACATCGATACATGTCAAAAGCAAAGATAGGATCCTCACCATCTATGTGGGATGAATATGTTCCAACCCAAACATATCCATAAAAACCAAATACAACATCAAATAACTGAGTCTAAACATGCTAACATAGCTATATTCTAACATGTAAAATATGTCAAAACATGCCAACATCATCACAAACTGTGGCATGAAAAAATACAAGACGTTATCCAATAATCACAATATTCAAAGGGCTTCATCCTAAACATAGATGAATCATAGACAACATCATAAATCGACTCAAAGAATTAATTGCATATTATTACAAGGGTCTCAAAAGACCTACATACAAAGGTTACAATAATCAATAATGATAATATACACATGCATAAACCACCCAAAAACCAACACGCCTCTAAGGTGTAACAAGGCACAAAGCATGAGCTAAACCACCTACAAAAAGATCGAGGAATTCATCTAGCACCTGAAGATCATCATGAAGGACCAATGGGGAAATGTTTCTCACCTCCCAACCATATTATCATCATCTAGTGCAATAGTTGTCTATGCAACTCTAGGCAATTCCTGAGCTATGGAGAAGGTGATCATGGAAAACCTGTTAAGAACATCTCACACAATCCAGGGTATACATAGAAACATATGGCATACATGCTAATCAATGCACACAACACACATGTCACAGCTACCAATACAATGCATACACGTAACATGTGGCACACTTGCCAATACAATGCATATAAATAACACATGGTACCACTACCATACAATCTGATATAATGTACAACACCATAAAACATGAATCAACCATTGTAAACACAACAATGCAAAGTATACAACATACACTGAGTCCAACTTAGGGGGTGACAAGCATAAGGAAGAGAGAACTAGCAAGCCTAGGATAAGGAGTGTCAAATAGAGGGCATAATCGACCTCACAATAATAATGAGGGCGTAATCAACCTCATAGAAAACTAGGGCATAATCAACCTCTGGATGCTCTTTACACCCAAAGTGAATCATAGTAGCATGGAGGTACTAGAGTTTGGTGTAGATGATCTTGTTATTAGTTTTGTTTTACCCATGTGTTAATGTTTATCTTTTTACAACTCCTTACACGCTGGACCCACTAACAACTTTGTGTCATGGTATGCATTCAAGGAGCCACTCCTTACCTACTCCTAATCCTCTTCCTAAACATCCAATGCATCGATTTAACAAACTAAGCGTGGCACAAATTTTAATGCACCAAAATGTCCCAAAACATGACCTCAAAGCAAGTAATAAAGGAAATGCATAGAAAACAATTTTTAGGTTTTCAAAAATGGAGAAATAATTGGCATGGATTTCAATGCACCAAAATGTCCCAAAACATGACAGTCTCACAAGATGCAAAATCATATAATATGAAAGCGTGAACTCATCCCTCAAATAAAATCATAAAGGAAATGCATAGAATTTAGTTTTCATGTTTTCTAAAAGTTCAAAATAACCATAAGGCCCTAAAAAATCCATTGGAGCTCTCTTTGGCTCCTTGACCAAAGTTTGACCAATTTTCTAAATTTTGTTTTTCAATAGCTATGGATGATTTGAAAACTACCCATCATAGATAACATACCCAACAACCAATTTATATGCAATAAAAATAAGTTGGGGATTTCCAATGAAAATTTGCCAGGGCTTTATTTTTATTTCTATGTTTCCAAAATGGAAAATACATGAAATAAATAAATAAACAGCTGAAATAAATTTTCTAAGTTTCCTACAACTAAGCAAAGCCATATTCAATCATTCTTGTTGTAGAAGTACAAATTTACTAGTTGGAAGGATAGCATCTTTTTCATGAATCTATATAGTGTTTCCCCTATGAATGTATTGTGGACCTCTGTTGTGTCCTTGAATGTTTTTGATTCTTTGGCTTTCTGTATTTTCAAGTTAGTCAAAATGAAATATAAGTTTCAAGGGGCTCCCATGGTTCCCGTAGTTGAAAATGGTTTGTCAAATGTGAGAGACACAGAGCTTGGCCACATTGACTCAGAGGATTTCTGGAGGAGAATGCAACCTGAAGGCTAAACTTCTTTGGCTAGGAAAATTGTAAGCATTGGTTTGGACCGAGCTGAGGGGTTCCCTCCTACTATACATTTCCTTGATTTGGTAGTTGCATGGGTAAACAATTATTTTCTAGATTCACAAGAAATATGAGTTGCAAATGGCTCTGTGGTAGCTAAGATTGATTCAGAATCCATTGCTCTTGCTTTTAAAATGGATGATAATGAGGAGATTGTTGATGTTTCTATTTCCTCTGGTTGGGGATTCTACCATGAAAAGAAAGATTGGTGCCAAAGCCGTATAGCTAATACTTGGTTGGAGGTAGAAAAGGAAGGAAAATCTAGACTTCCCACTAGTCTAAAAAGAAGTGACATTAAAGAAGAAATTTCTAATATGATCACTTTGCTACATCATGTTGTTGGTAGCCCTGATTCTGATTCTTTTGAGTGTTGGATGTGTCAATTCATTCTGCTCATTTGTGGGGATCATCACATAGATTGGCTGAAGTTAATCAATGAAAGAATGCATGAACAATTGGTGAATTTCATGCAGAAAGTGGGCTTTCATATGTGTTCTCTGTTTATATATGTGTTGGCTAACAAAGAGGTTGTCTAGCCTGGTTTAAGAGCTCAAGGAGCTCCCACCCCAGATACACCTATGTATCAAATGTTTCCACAGTTGCAAAGAAGTGTTGGTATGAAGGGTTGTCACAGGGTAAATGACACTTTCCTCATGTTACTTACAAATAAAATTGAAGGTATAGTAGAAAAGAGGTTTTTTGTAGAAGTGGCTTCCCTAGTCATGAATTTCATAATCTTCTAAATTCAATTCGATTGTTTCTCTTACTTGAGAATAGGGGGTTATGAAAATGCCCCATTAAAACTACCGAGGTACCCATCAAACTTCATTATGTTTTTGGAGGTATGTCATCAAATGGTAGTTGTAAAAACAAAATACCATTTTATGAAAAACAAGGGGTATTCATTCCTTATGATTCTTTCATTTTATTCATGCAAAAGTAATGATAGTGCAAAAAGTGTAGAAAAGCTACTGGCATAATGTAAATATCACAGGTTGCCTACACGAGTTCAACAGTAAAAATTTTGTGAAGAAGAACATGCATGGTGGTGGTTCTTACTGGCACAAACCTCAACTCAAAGAATTTTGGGGAGATTGTTTGGATGAGAGAGAGCTACAAAGAAGAAGTTGGATGAGGTTAACCATCAACCAAGTCCATTTCTTTGAATTGCCATTTCAAATTCTTGAGATGGTAGATGACAATTCAAGTATTCCAGATGAAGGTTATCAAAATGCCTCTCTACAACCTCTGCCTCCAGTTAGATGGTAAGAAAAATAAGTCATTGATGTTATGATTTGCTCTTTACATGTATTGAGGAGAACAAAAAAATGGTTAAATGGAAAATTGAGAGAACAGACTTGTTCTACAACTCCAAAAGAATCATCTGCTCAAGAACAAAATAAGTCTTAGACCACTCATACTCCTAGGAGATCATCTAGTTAGGACCCAACTCTTCATAGAGTTGGTTCACAATCGGGTGGAGATGGCAAGCAACTTGAGGATGTCAGGAAGTTGAAGGCAACCTATGAGTAGGATAATCAACCTATGGTAAGTAATGATAGATTGGCTACTTCACCACCGCAAGCAGACCATGTGCCCTCTTTGAATCCCCTTGTAAATGATAGTGATTCTTTGATTTTCAACTAGCTTGGAGAAGACAACATGCTTCAATCTTTTTTAAGTAATGCAAATTCCCCCAATTTGAATATTCCTCCAAAGCATAATTCCCCACCTATGCGTTCAGATGGTGTGATGATGAATGTGGTTGATAACACCAATGTCTCTTCTTCCTCTCTTGCTTGGTTGAGGAAAGTAGTAGAGAAAAAGAAATAATACACTCCCATGATAGACACCAACATTGATACTGTGGCTAAGCTTCTATAGGAAATGCTTAACCTAAACGAGCAAGGAGAATGTCAAGAATGGTGGCTGACCCTACCACAGAGCATTACATTCTAGAGATTGTTGACCCTGTAGGTAATAAGAATGAAGATGAGGTGATAGCAGCCGATTTCAATTTGAGTTGAGTAGACATGGGACCCTCAACTGTTAAGGGAGAAATTTATTATGCAAAATTTTCAGTCAGTGCTCTGTCTAAAAGAATAAAAAAAGAACAACAAGAAAATGCCAAACTGCAAGCACAAGTAAGTTCTTTGACTCTTTTTATTCAATCCATTTTGAAGATTACTACTCAAACAATAGATGCATTGCCTAACATAAGTATAAATGGTCTTGACCCCAACCTCTTGCAATAAATCAAAAGATCCCAAGCTTTGAGTGGTGCTATAGAATAGTCGATAGAAAAAGTAACTTTAGATGGCATCATATATATAGAGGAATTTGTTAAGTTTAACTCTATTTCTAGCAAAAGGGAAGCCATGATAGTTGATTTTTAGAATATTAGAAAAGATAATAGTAGCCTTTCCTTAGTTTCCAAAGAAGTACAAGATATGGCTAATATGGATGTTAATATTCTAGTGATTGAATAGGTTTTAAATGATCCTAAGGAAATGGATTTTACTATGTGGATGGATATGGTTGAGTGGAAATTATCTATCATGGGAGCAGTCAAAGAAGAGGTGAGAAATACCCTTGCCCTTTATTACTCAGAACTAAGGGATCTCAAAAGCAATTTGGCCATCCTAGAGATATAGGTCATCGGTGATGATGAAGATAAGTTGTTGGAAGTCAAGGAGATCAAATGAAATTTCAAGAAAATGGTGATTGAAGAAATGGTGAGCTTTGATATTGTCATAGGTGATTCAATTGGAAAACTTGTAAGGACAATCACCTAAATCAAGATGCTCAAAAGTGGTCTAGATGATATGCATCAAAGGGTGACTCATGCTAACAGAATGATAAGTAAGAGGAAACTTTGAGTTAGCATGACCAAAAGTCCAAGCAGCATGGCATTGTCACCAATCATCAATAGGTACCAGGTGTATAAGAAAAAGCTAAGGGCATAGGTAACTCAAATGGTGCAAATAGATTCAGGCGCTAGAGATGGACAAACTAAAGAAAAGGAAGCGACACAAAGGGAAGACACATTGGACGTTTATGTGGCAATCATCAATTGAAAGATTTTTCTTATGCTTTTGTAATTTTCAAATTATTGCAAAAACTATTGGCTCTGGAGAGCTCTTTATTTAAATTATGTCTAATTTAAAGACCTTTTAAATCAACTATCCTCAAGAAGCCATTATTTGGAATGATAGTTACTGGGTGACAAGGCTATAAATTTAGTTAGCTTGTTGATGTTAAAGATCTTTTTGGAAAACTTTGTTTTGGTTAGAGATAAAATTATATGGCGTTACTTTTCTATTCAATTGCTTTGATATATGAATAGAAATAAATACAGTGGAGTTCAGGTGATCATAGACTTTGTGTTATGGTTGTTTGAATACTTATTCTTCCTATGTTGAATATACTATAGGTGATTGGTTATCTTTATGTATTGAAGTGGTTGAATGTTTTAATTATTGCTCACTACTGTGAAGTATTTATCTTTCAATGAATGGTTCATGGTAGTGATTGTATAGTATATGGTGTAATTATTTATTATTTCATTGAAGTTAGTATTGTTGAAGTCTTTGTACTTCTTTTGAATTCAATTGATGCTGGGGTATATTGCCTTTTATGCTTTCTGGTTAAAAGCACCACCTTTCTATTTGCTTTCTAGTTAAAAGAAATTTAAGTTTTCATTCATTGGATATCATAAGAAGGTAGTTGCTCCTGTTAAATAAGCAGAGAATCATTGTAAAACATCATTACAACTAATTCAACTATTGGTACATTTGTCATCTATGTTGGCGTGATAATATAGAGTTAGGTGGAAAAATCTATAAACCAATAGCATCTGGTGTGCTCCCCCTAAAATGTTAACTCTTTTTAGTATTTCAAAAATCACTTTGGTGAGAAATTAGCTAACACCATGTAGTTTATCCCTAATTTTTCTTATAATTTTTTCATGGATAATTGATTTTTTACTAATTTTCAAAGTGGACACATCCTGAAAAACAAAAATTTCAGCGTTCTCCCCCTTAAAATTTTTGAAAACCAATCTAAAATCCAAATTTTTTAATACATGTAGAATGGAGTCTAGTTTCAAAAAATGTAATTTATTTGAAATTTTGATGAACGGTTTTAAAAAAAGTCAAAAATACCACACACTGGTTTTTGACCAAAAAATGGATACACTAACAAAAGAAATTAAAGATGAAATCTTTAACATACTCAAAACATGGAAAAAATTATATGGTTAGAAAGCTAAGAGAGAGCTTAAGATTACGGTGGTATTTTTTGACTTGTCATTGAAACATGTGCAAACCTGATGGGGAGCATGCTGCATATTATGTATTTTTTGTTAAAATTTGGAAAAACACATCTTTGGACATCCAAAACACAGTCCAAGACTTTGGTTTGAAATCCCAAGGCAAATCCAAGCCAAAGTCTTGAAAATTACCAAAGAAAAGCATCACATGAGCATGTTATAATGTGCTCGTGTTATGGTGAAATAAAATCATCTCTCCCTCCCTCCTTACCCCTCTCTATTATTCTCTCTCTCTCTTCCTCCCCTCTAGGTCTCTCCCTCCCATCCTCTCTCTCACCTCTTTACCTCCTACCATCTCTCTCTCTCACTCTCTACTTCCCTTCCCTCTTTACCTCCTACCATCTCTCTCTCTCTCACTCTCTACTTCCCTCCCCTCTCTACCACCTACCCTCTCTCTCACTCTCTAATTAGCTCCTCTCTCTCTCTCTCCACCCTTTCTCCCTCTTCCTCCCTCTCACTCTCCCTTATCGACAAAGCAAATAGAAACACAAAAATTAGGATATGTAAAGAGGGACGAGGATATAAATTGGGAGGATGAAATAGGAAAAAGATAAAATGAAAGTCCATTGGATGGGAAGAATGATGAGAGGAGAGGTGTAAAATAGTAAAATAGGGAAAAATTGGTGGCATCTAAAGGGAAATTAGAAAGGAAAAGGAAAACTAGGAAAGCTAGGAAAAGAAAAACTAGGAGGTAGATAGGTGAGAGAGAGAGGGTTTAGGGTTTAGGGTTCATGGGCATTATCTAGGGTTTAGGAGTTTAGGATTTAGGGTTTATGGGTTTAGTGTTTCTCAGGTTTAGGATTTAGGGTCTAGAGGCATTATTTAGGGTTTATGGTTTAGGGGTTAGGGGTTAAGGTTTTGAGGTATAGGGTTTAGAGTTTACAAAGAGAGAAAGGACCGATAAGGAGATATAGAGGAGATTGAGGGGAGAGATAGGGAGATAGAGAGTTGGGGACATGACCAATGACATAGGGAGAGAGATTGAGAGGGAGAGGGGTGATAGAGATAGAGAGACAGAGGTTTAAGGTTGCTTGGGTTTAGGAGTTAGGGTTTAGGGGCATTATTTAGGATTTAGATGTTTAGGGTTGCCTGAGTTTAGGGTTTAGGGGTTTAGGGTTACTCAGGTTTAGGGGTTTAGAGTTGCATGTCAAAAGCAGTCTCTCTATATTTATCTCTCTCCATCCCTTGTTTACCTCATCTCCTATATCTTTCTCTATCTCTATCTCTCTCTCTCGCCTCTTTACCTCCTACCCTCTCCGTGCCCTCTATACCTCCTACCCTCTCTCTCACCTTTGCACCTCCCTCCCCACTTTCCATGCACTTGAAACAATTATAAGTTTCTATGCATGATAACACTTAAGACTTTTGATTCATGAAAGCACTTAAACTTTCCATGCTTGACAAAATGTGCTCACATTATAATGTAGGCACATTTTGGTGAACCCAATAAATGGATAGAAAACATGTGGGATTTGTGTTTCAGTCCCACATGCTCTGTTATTCCCTACTTTTCATGCACAATTGGACAAAAAAACACTTTTTTAACCATTTGACATTATCAATCATTGTTTGCTTAATCCTCCACCTTTTTTTGGTTTTTCAATGTAGAAGAACTAAATTGCATGTTTTTAGATAGAATTTGATTGTTTAAACTAATAGTTTCATGTTTCATATTGTTTCAATGTTAATTTTAATGTATTTAGATTGAATTTGATGATATATGTTTGTTTTTTTCTTAACTTATCTAATCCTATTAGAGATATATAGAATTCAACATTGAATACGAAGGAACTTGCCAAAAAGATTAAATTTTTGAGGATTTTTTGAAGCCAAATTTTTGAGGATTGGGCAACTTGAATCTCAAAATCTAAGGTATGTTCTTTAAATGTATTTGTTTAATTCACTTTATGATTATGTTAAAGAATTAAATCTCATGTTATAGGACAGTTATGAGGGAAGTGAGAGGATTATCATTTTGACAAGTTAAATTATCACGAGAAAGTGAAAATTATCACATGTTTCTATTATCCTAATTCAAACACTAACCTAAACAATTAGAAGGATACTAAGGGAAATCATGTTAGTCAATGAATTATCATCATGCTAAAATCAAGCTAAGGATTGTCACTTGAGCATACTCACTTGCAAGAACTATCATGTCAGCCTAAAGACTAAATTATACCACAATAGTATCATGCAACCCTAGGAATAGTTATGACCTCTCACCCATGGGTAGGATAGCAACTGATACACAAGGTGGAAATCAAGACTAAATGATAAGTCAATTAATATCAAATCCATGCAAAAAGATATCCATGATACTATATAAACATATCTAGGTGGTCTTGAAAGGATATTCATATGGTAGGGAAGATTGTTGTCAAGTAAAAGATAACCATACATATCACTGGCATGGCTATTAGGACAATTATAATCATAATGAGGTTGTCTTGAATAGATAGTGACTTGTCAAGGAGTTATTAGATAGTTAAGGAAGATAGAGTATTTATATTGGTGGGTGCATGTACTATAGTACAGTCAAGGAGGATATGATGTCATCAGGATAGTCTTGAGTAGAGCCTCATTGCATGATAATATAACTAGTCCTTTGTGATGTACCTAAATCTCTATGAGGGTGATGAAGTTTTAGGGTGGATGAAGGATAATATAAGTGTCTTAAGTTGCCCAAGACTATGACAGTCCAGAAATATACATATGATCTACACATGTTCCCTTATACATTACACTATCATCTTGAATCTATTATAGAACCTCTAGTTGTGATCCAAATGTGTCATAATTTCACCTACTATCTCAGTACAGTCAAGGCATTGATGAGATTCACTAGGACAATCATGAAGCCTCCATGCATTATAATTCATTTAGTCCTCTTCTAATCTGTATGTACTCCAAGAGCAATTACAGTAAATAAGATTGGGTTTTGAGATCATATCTTGTCAAATAGGTTTAGTAAGGGGGTCTATCAGGTCTTTAAAATATCAACAGTCATAGAGAACTAGTTTTCATGTCATTTTAGAATCTCTTGAGCCTTAATATCTCCATAAGAAAGCACATCCTGTTTTAGAGAGAAAAATTATCAAGGCCATCCACCTAGAGCCTCCAATAGATGGGGTAGTATCAAATGATATATTTGTGTCTTCTTGGGATAGTCAACAAACCCTTGGGTCTGTCAGGATAGTTTTCACTAATCTACACACTGCTAGAGGTATATCATGTTTTGGTCAGACTTATACATTCTAAAAACTGCCTCAAACATTGAAATAGTCATATTTGAATAGTCTTAAAGAAGATGATTAGGGAAGAGCAGTAATAAGATATCTTGAGGGTTTTGTTCAAACACATAATCTATTGAAATAGGTCCAGACAACTGACAGGGGGGGTGAATCAGTTGTTGCTCTTATCTTACTTTTTCTACTGTTATTCCTTTTTCCAACTTAAGATTAAATCAATAATATAAACATTCCACCATTAGACAATAGCATATGAGCAGAAAACATGAATGACACATTTGACACCAAGATTTTGACGTGGAAACCCGGTTAAGGGAAAAACCACAGTGGGGGTTAACTCACAAAAATTAATACCCTATTAAAAGTATTTACAAATGAGAATGCACATGCATTCAAGCTCACTGCCCTAAGCTCATTGTTTAGAGATCAGTTTCAGTTAATTACAAATACTGACTTTGTACACTTCATCTTTATCCCGCTCTTCTCCTTATTCTACCTTCATTCAGATATTAGATTTCTGTTCCCTTTTTCTCTTTCTTCATCATCGCAGTACATACTTACAGAATATCCACAATCATTGGCTATATATACTTATCTTGAAATTGCAATCACGTGCCAGTGAGCAACAACAAACAACACTTAGAACTTTTTAAGAGCTCTACTCTGTCCACTAGATCCATACAAAATTATTAATGTGTACCACAAATAACACATGTAGATCATCATACAAGTCAGCCACTAACATCCTATCTCATACACAGTTCATCAAAACACTTCTATTGGGTCCACACAAGGATTTACATAAGTTTGTCTATTCTTCACTTAACTATTCTGTCATAATAGGACCCGGTATTTAGATGCTCATAACTTCTTATCCCATTATCACCAGAGGCTAAAAACTTGGATTTGGATTTTCCTAGTGTCCCTCTATACTCCTTCAGATCCACAACACATAATGATTAATTGGAGAGATCCCCTGACCAAAATACTGGACTCTACTATATGCTCTATTTCAGGCTCTTGGACTTAGATAGATTATCATTCTGACTTCCGGTGAGATCAGATATTGTACTATGGATGTGTGGAACAATCTTAGTTTCCATCAATGACAACACCTATCAAGGCTATGTAGTGTCTCTTGCCAACAATCTCCCCCTTTGGCATTGATGGCAACACTTAGTGAAAAATGACTAAGTGTCTTTGTACAACTCCCCCTTTGTCTGTACATTCGTGCACTTCACTTATTCCGGTGCTCCCCCTTTGCTAAATACTTCATTTTTTCACTGCCCCTTTAACATCAATGGAAAAGGGTGGGATCCGCAAATCAAAATTCTCTAAGATTTCTATACACATTGCCACATATGTATTAGTAACCATTAAGTTCCATTCACATGAACTTGAGGATGTCTGTAAAACTAGCTTTTATTTTCACAAGTTCAGAGGCCCAAGTACTCTTCATTCCATCCAAAATTGAAATGTTCCCATTTAATACAAATGAGTATGCTTCTACCTTTGACAGATATGATGGAACACTGGTATGAACTACGGTCTAAGCTTTAGATAAGGTATTATACATTATCTCTAACTTAGGGGTAATTAATCTCTGGAACTCACACATTCTTTTCATAATGTTGCTTTTCTCTTTGCCAAGTTTCTTTATTTCCTCAGTCAAGTTAATTACTTGACATTCTTGACTTATGGGCAAAACTATTAGGGGATCAAAATTTTGAGAGAGATTTGACAAATTTTGTTCTTGCTCCTTTATCTTGTTCTCAATATCCTTATTAATTTTGGGCCATGATAGACATAATTTGTATATCTCACTTCCATCATTTAGAGTATTCTGAATACTCTTTATGCCAATACCAAGTGTTCTTCTATCATTTCCTATCAGGTTTTTTATTTCACAAAACTTCTTATCTAAGAATTCTTTCTAAACTTTTACCTCCATAGACTTCTCAAAGGACTCAAAATGTGAATTTACTAAACTTACCAGATTCTTTAGATGTCTGGAGGGGGAAACATTTTGATTCTTCTGATAGGTTGGCATCAATTTCTCCAAAACTCCAGTTGTAAGTCCAAGTAGTCCATTCTCCTTCATGTGGAACTTTAACATCTTCTCTCTAGACTTTACTTGGGTGAATGATACTATATTCATCTATTGAATTGGAGAGAGGGCATCCAGATTAGCTAGACCTAGGAGTAGTTCCAATTCATCAAGTTCAATCACTTCTTTTCCAAGAAGACCTTTTACTGCATTTGCAGTGTCTCTTGTAGCCATTTCAGAATCAACCTTTTGATCTCCTGATTTCTTAGTCTCTGCTTTAGGTGCTTAAATGTTTGTACCATCTTTTTCTGTATTATCTTTCTTTTCTCTTTCTTCTTCTAACTCTACTTTATCTTTTTCTGTGTTCTCTACAGAGGAGCTTTTTCTTGTTTGTTCATCACTTGCTATCTGATCAGGAGGGTTATGTGAAATAGTAACATTATCCTCTTTCACTATTATATCAAATGGATTGGGAGTATCTTCTGCATCAAATATTTTATCCAACATTTATGTATCCTCTTGAATTGCTCATTTTACTTCTGGAATAGAGGCTTCACCCAACTCAGATTGCTGCTCAATAATATTCTCTTCTTCAACATCTGGCACTTCTTTTGTGACTATATGAAGATTAAAGTTCTTTAATACTTTCAAAAGAATCTCTTGAGTTTCTTCAACTATTTCACTTGTTTCTCCAAGAATGAGCTTGTTCATTCTCCTTTTTCTTTTAAAAACATCTTTGACTTCTTTAAGTACCATATCTGTTTGTTTAGGAGAAATTTGGGGACACAGATTTATTAGTTCATGTTCTCTAATTTCCACATCCTTGCACTTGGCATTTTCTTTTCTCAATTCCAAGATGTTTACCAGACTTTGTGGTAACTCAAAAGTTATCTCAATTAGTGCCTTGTTGTAGATGTTGAGATATCTAACTGTTGCTTCCTCCAACACTCTTTTATCCATATCATTGTATTCATCATAGAATTCAATCATGGGTTTTAGATTACCATCCACAGTGACTAATTTTATCACAACTTCTAGCGAGAGTGTGGGTTTCTCAACATATTCTTCATATTCTTCAATTTTTTGCTTTTTGCTAGTCCTTTTTGCTTCTGTAGGACTTTTCTTTGGTTAACTTTGCAGCTTTTGTTCCAGTGACTTTTGGTTCCTTGATTTCAATGTCAAAGTTTGTATCTACTTCATCTTCTCTTATGCTTTCATAGGTCTGGGAAGATTTTGTTTTCTTCCTTTTCTCACGCTTTCTAGATGATTCTCCTTCTAGTTTTGTAGATTTGGAAGGAGCAGAGGTAGTAGTAGAACTTCTAGTAGTTCTTGAAGTGGAAAAAGGTTCCACTGGATCACTTGTTTGTCTCTTTTCTTATTTTTATTTCTCATTCTTTTCTATTCTTTCTCTGAATTTATTCATAGCTTCCTTTATTAGTCCAAGATTTTTAGCTAGCTGCTTAACTTCTTTTCTTACTCTTCTATTAGTTTCAGGTTCTCTGAGCTCAGTATGCAACTTTAAACTCAGCTCCTCATAAGTTCCAAATCTTTCAATCATTGTGTCTTTAGGCTTTCTTAGCAGATGTTGAGCATACATATCCAAGATCCTTTCATCTACTTCATACCCCATGGGCATGATCCAAACAGTTTTGGGTTCTACTACTTGCATTAAAAACTTCTCAGTATCAACCATGAAGCATACTTCATTTTTGTATTTTTCAACAATTGAGTTGGGAATTATTTCCCTTGAGTGCATCATATTCTAATTTTTTTTGAAGTAACCCCATATTGTCATCTTCTGAGCATTGAAATCACCAATGCTGTGAAGATGATTCTTGATTTGAATGGCAACCAGCTCATCCTTAGTCTAGTGTACACCTTTCACCCCAGGTACCTCATTCATATAGTAAAAGAATAGACATAAAATTAGTGTACCATACTTGAAGGTGTTCTTCTTATCTCTTTTGATCTTGTTTAGATTTTCAATCAATTGATTCTACAATAGCTCACACAAGTCATAATCAACATTTTCTTTTAGCATCTTGTATGTAGCATAAATGGCTGTTCCAGAAATAGAATTTTCTCTGCTTGAGTGGTAAATCTTGTATCCAATCACCATGGAGGTGAATTTGACATCCGACTCTATAATATAATTTGTGATCATTGCTCTTCTGTTGAACTTAGCTCCTATGGCATTAGTTACTGTCTAGTTTTTCGTAGCTTTTGGCATGGGAAATCCTCTAGTTGAGTTCAAAACAGTTACATTTCTAATAGCATCCATAGTAATCTTGACTAGTTTTAACAACCACATGAATTCATCATGTATCTGACTTAATACGTATTGGACCCACTCATCCTCATCAAATGTTGGAAACCTGATAACTTGAACAAAATGTTTGTCCTGCGGAGCCTTGTATTCAGGTTTAAGTTCTTTATTATCATCCATGAGTTGTTTTTCAAACAAATCTACATACCTTGAATCTTCAAACACATCTATATTTGCATGAATGTGAACCCTAATGTCTTCTACATGTAGCACCCCATTCAGAACGCTTGAAAAAGCTCCTAACAGATTGATTTGAATGGATTTGTGAAGATGTTTCTTGAATTTGGGTCGAGGCCTTTTGATAATGTCAATAACATGAGAGGTAGCCATTTCAACAGATTTTAGATTCAAAGATTTATAGAGAGGTACATTTTTTTTTCGCGGGTTGATCACTTACCGATTGAATTTGTTCTCTGCCTCAGTCTCTGGACTTTGTAGCTCAAGTGCTCTTCTTCTTGTTTACTTCAAATGCAAGGTGATTCAAATGAGTGATCAAGTGACCTTTTAAAACTCCACATTACCTAATTTGCCTTTGCAATAAATGCATTGCCCTAATTGTATCCGGTTACACTGTTTAGACAGTCCCCATTTATCAATATCTTTTCTTCCATAAATCCTTCCATAGGTTCTAAACTAACTTAGAGTATTTCATGTTAATGTGCCAGATTCAGGGACCCACTTACTAACCAGGGGAATTTGATGTTCTATGCAGCTCCCCCTAAGCCAGATTTTTTCTAACTTAATTCCTGGAGGAATTGTCAACACTAGATTTTGGTGCGGACTCATTATCATTGTTTACTATATCTTTCTTTATCCAAATCTTGTTCATTTCACTCCGTATCTCATCCACATCAAATTTCCTTTTGCCTCTATTTTGTTCCTACTCATCTGGTTTTCTGTTTACAGGACCTTTTCTTCCATTATCTTTACTTCTGTAGAATCTTACAATATGACCAGATTTATTGCAGTTATAGCATACAACATTTCCTTTCTTATAAACCTAATTTTCTCTTGATCTAGATTGATTAGCCATATGTCCAAACCCATTGCAAACAAAGAAGTAACCATTGAAAGAATTTCTAATTCTTCTAACATTGGGATTATTCATTTTCACACTTCTGCATTCATTTGATCTATGACCATACCTGTTACATTTGAAGCATTGACTGGAGAAGGATGGACCATTTTGATTTACTCTACCTCTACACTGAGTAGCTCTATGACCAAATTTGTTGCAGTTGAAACAATTTCCATTGAATGATGGATATCTTTGAACATTTGGCTGTCTTACTAGAGGTTTTCTAGATATCTTTCTTCCATTCCTAGGTTGAAAGTTTCTCTGTCCGGATCTAGAGCTTTCACCTTTCTCATGCTTATCAACATCCTTTTTTGCCCTTCAATGAGTGCTCCAAATTTAGCTAAGCTTATCTTGAATTTCACCTTGTTCTCATTTGCAATTTCTAGGTCATGTCTGAGTGTGATAATCTGTCTCTCAAGTTCTCTTTCATTGTCTCTACTTTCTTGTAGATTAGATTCTAGAAGGCCAATTATTGCATCCAATTTGCAGCATTCTTTAGAACTCTTTTTCAAATTTTGATTTAACTCTTCTTCAAATTTCTTCTTATCTTCAATTTCCTTGGTTAGTCTCATCACTCTAGTTTCCATCTCATGTTTTCGAATAGTAACTTCTTTAGTTAACTTTTCAAATTCCATTGTCTTTTCATCTAGGGCTCTGTCTTCATAAGGTTTTCCTAGTTGAAGGGGTTGCTCCTTTCCTTTTGCATTAGATTTGCTCTAAAATTTTTCTTTTAAAACTTTAATGAAGTCTTTAGCCTTTTTGAGGTTGTCTTGCAGCTCTTGAACTTCTGCCTTGAACTGCTCAAGATCATCTAGGGTGAGATTAAGTTGCCCTTGAAGGTCATATTCATCCATTCTACTATCTTCCCAGATCTTCCTTAAGCTGTTAAGCTTTTTCAAAGGAACTTAGCTCTGATACCAATTGTTGAAATAGGTCTGGATAACTGAGAGGGGGGGTGAATCAGTTGTTGCTCTTATCTTACTTTTTCTACTGTTATTCCTTTTTCTAGCTTAAGATTAAATCAATGATATAAACATTCTAGCATTAGACAATAGCATATAAGCAAAAACTAGGAATGACACATTTGACACCAAGATTTTGATGTGGAAACCCAGTTAAGGGAAAAACCACAGTGGGGGTTAACTCACAAAAATTAATACCCTGTTGAAAGTATTTACAAATGAGAATGCACATGCATTCGGGCTCACTACCTCGATCTCATTGCTCAAGTGGAGGTTCACTTCCTACAGAAAAGTTTACAAGAGATTTACAGAGATTAAGAACTGGTAAGATGCATTTGCCAATGCCAGAGATCAGTTCTGGTTAATTGCAAATACTGACTTTGTACACTTCATCTTTATCCTGCTCTTCTCCTTATTCTGCCTTCATTCAGATATTAGATTTTTGCTCCCTCTTTCTCTTTCTTCATCATCACAATACATACTTACACAATATCTACAATCATCGGCTATATATACTTATCTTGAAATTGCAATCACTTGCCAGTCAGCAACAACAAACAACACTTAGAACATTTTAAGAGCTCTGCTCTGTCGGCTAGATCCATACAAAATTATTAATGTGTACCACAAATAACACATGTAGATCATCATACAAGTTGGCCACTAACATCCTATCTCATACACAATTCATCAAAACACTTCTATTGGGTCTGCACAAGGATTTACATAAGTCTACCTGTTCTTCACTGAATTGTTCTGTCATAATAGGACCCGATATTTAGATGCTCATAACTTCTGATCCCATTATCACTGGAGGCTAAAAACTTGGATTTGAATTTTCCTAGTGTCCCTATATACTCCTTCAGATCCACCACACATAATGATTAACTAGAGAGATCCGTTGACCAAAATACTGAACTCTACTATATTGTCTATTTCAGGCTCCTGGACTTAGATAGATTATCATTCTGACTTCTGGTAAGATCAGATAATGTACTACAGATGTGTGGAACAATCCTAGTTACCATCAATGACAACACCTATCAATGCTATATGCAGTGTCTCTTGCCAATGTAATCCACACTACAAGTATTGTCATAAACTACATATATGGTGCTTGGTAATGACCATGTTTGGATGCTACCTTTCATAAGGATCCTAAATGGATTATTTAATAGCCATTCTTAGCAATTGAAGTCATGATGTTATTCCCATTGTTTATGACTGACCTTTAGGGACAACGGGAAGGATCATTTGGACATGTGAAGGATACAACATAAGCCTCCCCACCATTTCAAACATTGTTAAAACATACACCTGGGGTGTGAGTAGTGAAGACAATATGAAGAACTTTTGGAGATATAAACAAGGGTAGACTATTGTATATGAGGTTCTTACAATGATCATGCAACTTTTACATATCACTTCTCTTTAAGACATTCTAGAGTATGGGTTATTGTGGTATATGGATATTGCATGTTAAATCCATCAAACTGGACAACAAGTTCATGGTTTCCACAAAGCTAAGAATCCTTCCACAATTAATATAAGCTACCCTAAGTCCTTGTCATGATCAAAGCCTAGACTATCACAGTTTCATCAAGTTGTCACTAGCCTCTTATTGTACATTTTAAGGTTAACTATGATTTATGAAGAATCAAAGACACCAATGAAAAGGGTAAGTGTAATAAGTACTTTGTTAATCAACTCAATCATGCCTTACTAGAGTACTTTGTTAATTAAAATCTTTGTGTTTCATTTTTTCGTTTATCTCAATTTTTTTCTAGGTAGTAGGAGGTTGCTCTACATACACTATTTTAACAAAATTATGATAAAGGAAGAAAGAACTAAAAGAGAACCTAAGACAAGATCAAGAAAAATGTTTGAGAGGATATGTTAAGAAAATGTTGAAATGTTGGAATTAGAGGTGACAACTGAGAGGGGGGGTGAATCAGTTGTCTTAAAACTTCAAAACTTGTAGCAGTTAATTCCTCTTTATTACCAAATTGATAATGTTATCATGAATATCAAGAATTAATCAACACATGAGAAGAAGTAGAAATAACACACTTGACACAAAGATTTTTGACGTGGAAACCTGGTTAAGGGAAAAACCACGGTGGGGGTTAATCCACGGTGGGGGTTAACCCACAAAGATTATACTCTATTAAAAGTATTATAATGGAGAATGCACATGCATTTGAGCTCATTGTCCAGAGCTCATTTCTCAAAAGAAGGCTCACTACCTACAGAAAGAAGATTACAACGAGGTTGAACTAATGATTAGCATCTACCAATGCAAGGATTCAGTTCCAGTTAAGCACAGAATATTGACTTGATACACTTCATCCTCACTCTGCCCTGATTACTATTCTGCTAACATCTTAACCTTATATCTCTGCCTTTTTCACACTTATTTCATAGTCGCAACACACACATACCAAAATCATCCAAAACCATTGGCTATATATATATCCACATCTTGATCTTCAACCACTTTTTAGTTAGCTTCCAGAATACTTAGAACTTTATTAATTCTGCTCTATCAGCTAAATCCATGTACAACTTATAACGTGGACCAAAACTTGTACTCACAAATCATTAATTAGGTCAACTACTTATCACTGATCATCACAACTTGTCCAACAAACAACTTCCATACATCCAGAACCAAGATCAATTACAAGGTCAGCCTGTTCTTCTTCTATCTGCTCTGTCAAACTATTAACCTGATACTCAAATGCTAATAACTTTTGAATCCTTCATCACCGGAGGCCAAAACTCTTGATTTAGATTATCCTAACAATGCTTATGACTCCCTCAGATCTGCAACAAACTCTGATCTAGCACTAGAGAGATCTAGACCAAGATACTAGACCATGTCACCTGCTCTGTTTCTGACTTCTCAGACTTAGATAGATTCTAATTCTGACTTCCAGTAAGAACAAATTGTGTTCTGCGGATAGCTGGAATAATCTTAGTTGCCATTAGTGACAACACCTGTCATGCGTAGCAGTGTCTCTTGCCAACAATCTCCCCCTTTGGTATTGATGGTAATACGTAGTAAAAAAAATGACTAAGTGTCAGTGCTACTCCCCCTTGCTCTGTACACTTGCTTTCCACTATTTACAAAGCTCCCCCTTTGCTAGATTTATCATTTTTCACTGTTCTTTACTCCCCCTTTGACATCAATGGCAAATGATGGGGTCCGTAAGACAAAATTCTCCTAAAAATTTTGTAAATAATGTCGCATATGTGTTGCAAGTATGGGTTAAATCGGTGTTGTCATTGATGTCAACATACTCATGTTGCATTAATGAGAAGGATTGGATGAGCTGTGTGCTGAGGATATTGAGAAAATTAGTCTCAATCAGGAACAGTGAAGAATAGTGATGATAACAAGGTAAAAGTCCAAGATAGGTTGAGGATCAGAGGATGCGGTTTAAAGGGTTTGTAGATATAAGTCTTGAGATGCTCTAGTCAAGTTTTTAGGGATCCACATGGAGATCTAAAGAAGTTATGGTTGCTCAAGTAGAACCGGTTCAGACAAGTGCTCAGTGGTGACAGAGTGAGACAGATAGGTCCGGTAAGGTCCGGTAATGCATTATCCCACTCTACAGATTTGAGGAAGTGTTTAGAACATCCTTGTGAATTGTCAAGTAGATCGGTTTGTGGTTTGAAGGTCCGGAAGAACCTATTCCTTTGTGATAGTGATAACAGACTGTGTTCTTGAGGTTCTAGATGTAGGAGAGAAGGATTTCAGTAAGTAGAGGAAGTGCAGATGTTCTTGGTGATTCAAGAAAGCTTGTGAAAGTCCTTGGATTATGTTTAGTTCGTGTTGATGGTTTGCATTAGAATTGGAGCCTAGAATTGAAGAAATACTTCTGGATGAAGGTGTTCTTTCTATGACTGGCTGACCAGATGAATTATACACCTTGCAAATGTTCTTGTGGTTACTTGCCGACTTAGATGTTTGTTCCTAAGTTGATGTCATGTATAAAAAAAGGTTTGTGAAGTCATTTCAAGAGTGTACTTGTGGAGATGAGTGTGTGGTAGCGAGGAGAAGAGTGAAAGGAAGAGCAGAAGGATTTGGGCTTTAATGGAACTGATTCAAGCATGGTGATGATGCTATTTACTAGTTCAAGTATGTAATACTCATTTATTGTAGACAGTGTGTCTCTTGTAGGTAGTGAGCCTCTTGTGAGTAGTGTGCTCGGGTAGTGAGCCCTAATTGGCATGTGCCATCTTATTCTTTCTATTCTTCTAATAGAGAATAATATCTTGGGTTAGTCACCCCATGGTTTTTCCCTTAACTGGGTTTTCCACGTCAAAATCTTGGTGTCTCATGTGTAGATGTGTTTCTGCTCTTAATTAATTACATTAAGTTTTCATGATTGATTTATTGTTAATGCTAAGTGAATACAAGTGTTGAAAGAAGAAAGTTTTAAATAATTGATTCACCCCCCCTCTCAGTGGTTTTCCCTAAATCTAACAATTGGTATCAGAGCCAAGTTCCTCTGAAAGGAGCTTAACCACTTGAGGAGATCCAAGATGTCATCCTACAAGAAGGATAGTCCAAAGTTCGATGGAACTAACTTTGCTCTTTGGAAAGGTCGCATGGAATGTCACTTGCAGTGCATGGGATTTGCATACTGGTCCATGGTGACAAAGGCTTATGTACCTCCACAGGGTGGTCCGACAACCCTAAATGAAATCACAGATGCTGAAAACAATCTACAGACCAGAGAGGCTCTTTTAAGTGCATTATCTGACTCAGAACTCTCTAATGTTATTCATCTACCAACTGCCTTTGAGATTTGGAAGAAATTGGAACTTTTGCATGAAGGAGACCAGTTTGTTAAATGTGCAAGATTACAGAGTCTAAAAGGGAAATTTGAAAGACTAAAAATGAGAAATGATGAAAATATTACCTCTTTTATGCCAAGAGTGAATGAACTAGTTTGTGGAATCAGAAATGCAGGTGGAACCCTAAGTGAAGATGAGATAGTTGGCAAAGTTCTCAGATCCCTTCTTGAGTCTTATAAAATCAAAGCTTTTGCAATCAAATAATTCAGAGCACACACAACAGTCACAAGGGATCAATTGGTTGGTAAGCTAGTTTCTCTTGAAATGGCCGAGTTTAGAGATGATCCTCCAAAGACTGAATCTACATTCAAAGCAAGTGCCTTGGTAAAAGGAAAACAAAGGTATGATCCGGGAGAAAACTCTTCAAGGAAATCATCATGGTATGAAAATGAAAGAAAAGACTTGGAAGAAGAAGAAGCTGAAACTGCTCATCTTGAAGCTCTTATTGCAAAAAGACTACCAAGAGGATCTAATAAGTATGAGGGAAAATTGCCTTTTTAAGTTTTCTAACTGCAACAAGATTGGTCATTTTGCATCAAGATGTCCAGAAAGATTTTCTAGGCCAAACAGTAATAGACCAAGATTCCAGAAGAATTGTTACTATGCTCATGAAGGAGATGATGAAGGAGTAACAGATGATGAATCAGAGAAAGAAGACAAATCCGGAAGTGACTAGGTGTTCATTGCCATCAAGGAAGAAGATCAAATACCCTCTGAATCCGTAAATCATAAAGCCCTGGCTGCCCAAGTTGAAGAAAAGGATGATTGGGTCATTGACAGTGGCTGCTCTCACCACATGATAGGTGACAAAAACAAGTTCATAGATTTGGAAAGGTATGAAGGAGGAGTGGTAAAGTTTGGTGATAACAATCAGAGGTAGAGGAACTATTTCTTTTGATGGAAAGAACAAAACTGGTAATGTATTATATGTTGAAAGATTGAAACACAATCTTCTTAGTGTGGGACAGTTGGTGGACAAAGGCTATGATCTCAGATTCAAGAATGGAAAGTGCAAAATCCTTGAAAGTTCTGGAACAGAGATTGCATCAGGTGCCCAAACAAAAGGTAACATCTTTCCCTTAGCTGGTACTGGTAAAAGTTGCTTATTTCTTCAAATTGATCAGAGTTGGTTATGGCATAGAAGAATGTGTCATGTGAACTTTGATAATATCATCAAGATAAGTAATATTCAGGTTGTAAGATATCTTCCAAGATTGGTAAAACCTACAAATAGTTTGTGCAAAGAATGTCAGTTGGGAAAACAAAGCAGAATCTCATTCAAAAGCAAGGAACAATCTTCTACCGGATTATTAGACTTGGTTCACACTGACTTATGTGGTCCGGAAAGAATCAGGAGTGTGCAAGGTGATAGATACTTCATGTTGCTAATTGATGACTATTCTTGGATGATGTGGGTAACCTTTCTGAAAGAGAAATCAGAAGCTCTTGAGAAATTTAAAATATTCAAGGCTATGGTGGAAAATGAGACCGGATTAAAATTGAAGTGTCTGAGGTCTGAAAGAGGTGGAGAATTCACATTTGGTGAGTTCATAAACTTTTGTGAGAAACATGGAATAAAGAGACAATTGTCTGCCCCTAGAACTCCACAGTAGAATGGATTTGTTGAGAGAAAGAACCATACCATCCAGGAAGCATCTAGGACCATGATGATGGAAGCAAATGTTTCTTAGATCTATTGGAGAGAAGTTGTCAGCACTGCAGTCTACACTGTCAACCAAGTTCAAATTAGAAACTATACTGGTAAGACTCCTTATGAACTCTGATTTGGCATTACTCCCACTGTGAGCTACTTTAGAGTTTTTGGTAGCAGATGTTACATTAAAAGGGATGAAGATCTAGGAAAGTTTGATGCTAGAAGTGATGAAGGAATATTCTTGGGTTATTCTACTCAAAGCAAAGCATACCAGTGTTACAACAAGAGACTGAAAAAGATTGTAGAAAGTATAAATGTGAAGGTTGATGAAGAAATTGAAAGACCCTCAAGAATCCTTGAACATGATGAAGATGATCAGAATGGTGTTCAGATTCAAGGCATCCAAGTCTCTTCTGAGAAACAAAGTCAAGTTGATCCAGTAAGATAGGAAGAAGAGATAAGTCTCAATGAGACTGATCAAGAGTTAGAAGTGCAAGAGACTCCCAAAATTCCAAGGTATGTAACTCTAAACCACTCTGAAGATTAGATCATAGGTGACGAAAGCAAAGGGGTACAAACAAGGAGGAGAATTGCTCAAAATTTAGATGAGTATTGTCTAATTTCAAAGATTGAACCTAAGACAGTAAATGAAGCCTGCAATGATGAAAACTGGACTAAGGCAATGGAGGAAGAACTGATGCAAATTGAGAAGAATCACACTTGGGATCATGTTCCTAGACCAAGAAACAAAAATGTGATTGGAACCAAATGGGTCTTCCGGAACAAATTGAATGAAGCTGGTGAAGTAATTAGAAATAAGGCCAGATTAGTTTGCAAAGGTTACTCTCAAATAGAAGGAGTTGATTTTGAAGAAACCTTTGTTCTGGTTGAAAGAATTGAAGTAGTCAGATTATTTCTTGCATTTTCTTCCTTCAAGGATTTTAAGGTGTATCAGATGGATGTCAAATTTGCCTTCCTAAATGGAAATTTGGAAGAAGAAGTGTATATTGAGCAACCGGATGGATTTCAATTGTTTGATCATAATGACATGGTCTGTAAATTAAAAAAGGCACTGTATGGACTGAAGTAAGCCCCAAGAGCCTAGTATGAAAGATTGGACAAACATCTCTTGAAGATTGGTTTCAATAAAGGTACTGCTGACAGTAATTTGTATTTCAAAATTGATCATGAAAATATCTTAATTGTTGAAGTATTTGTTGATGATATCATTTTTGGAGGAAGAGACAGTATGTGTAAAATTTTTGCAAGTCAAATGAAAAGTGAGTTTGAGATGTCAATGCTTAGAGAAATGAATTTCTTTTTGGGTCTACAAATTACTCAAACAAAGAAAGGAATCTTTATCTCTCAGTCAAAATATGTGAAAGAATTGTTGAGGAAATTCGGGATGGAAGACTCAAAGCCAATGAATACTCCAATGGCAACCGGATGCAAGTTGAGCAAAGATGATGACTCTCCCAAGGTTGATCAGACAAAATATAGGTCAATGATTGGAGGACTGATGTATCTCACTCAAACTAGACTAGATATTATGCAGGCTATTGGTCTTGTTGCTAGATTCCAAGCTGATCCTAGAGAATCTCATGTTATGGCAATCAAGAGGATTTTTAGATATCTAAAGGGGACAGTTGAGTATGGTCTATGGTACCCTAGAGATCATGATTTCTCTTTTCATGCATATACAGATGCAGATTGGGTAGGAGATGTGGATGACTAGAAGAGTACTAGTGGTGGAGCATTCTTTTTGGGAAAAAGATTGGTTTCTTGGCTAAGCAAGAAACAAGAGGTAATATCTCTGTCTACAACTGAAGCAAAATACATTGCAATAGTAGGTAGTTGCACTCAAATCTTATGGATGAAGCAGATGCTAAGAGATATTAAAGTAGAATATGAGGAGCCTATCACAATTTTCTGTGATAATTCAAGTGCAATAAATATTTCTAAGAATCCGGTGTTGCATTCTAAGACCAAGCACATATCTATCAAGTTTCACTTTCTGAGAGAGCAAGTGAACAAGGATGAAGTCAGATTGGAGTATGTGCCCTCCAAGGATCAGATTGCAAATATCTTTACTAAACCTCTTCCCAAGGACTCTTTTGAGTATCTCAGGTAGAAGTTAGGTGTTATTGCCCCTCCAGTGATGAACTAGGATGCACTAATGTGCATCAGTCTAGTGGATATTATAGTCATATCTTGTGGTCCAGATTGGTGTTGGAGAGCTGCTACTCAGGGGGAGCAGCAGGTGTGATTATAAAGTTGCATGTTTGGGCCCTTTGCCATTGATGTCAAAGGGGGAGAGAAGACATGTGAAAAATAAGTGGTTGATGATCAAAGGGGGAGTAGTACAGGAAGAGAAGACATGTGAATAGTTGTTGTTGATAGGGGGAGCTATGACAGTAAGGAGATCTTGTCTTGATGGTTTTTCACATAATATGTTGCCATCAATGACAAAGGGGGAGATTGTTGCAAGTATGGGTTAAAATGGTGTTGTCATTGATGTCAACATACTCATGTTGCATTAATGAGAAGGATTGGATGAGCTGTGTGCTAAGGATATTGAGAAAATTAGTCTCAATCAAGAACAGTGAAGAATAGTGATGATAACAAAGTAAAAGTCCAAGATAGGTTGAGGATCAAAGGATGCGGTTTAAAGGGTTTGTAGATATAAGTCTTGAGATGCTCCAGTCAAATTTTTAGGGATCAGCATGAAGATTTGAAGAAGTTATGGTTGCTCAAGTAGAACTGATTCAGATAAGTGCTCAATGGTGACAGAGTGAGATAGATAGGTTTGGTAATGCATTATCCCACTCTGTAGATTTGAGGAAGTGTTTAGAACATCCTTGTGAAGTGTCAAGCAGATCAGTTTGTGGTTTGAAGATCCAGAAGAACCTATTCCTTTGTGACAATGATAACAGACTATGTTCTTGAGGTTCCGGATGTAAGAGAGAAGGATTTCAGTAAGTAGAGGAAGTGCAGATGTTCCTGGTGATTCAGGAAAGCTTGTGAAGGTCCTTGGATTATGTTCAGTTTGTGTTGATGGTCCGCATTAGAATTGGAGCCCAAAATTGAAGAAATACTTCCAGATGAAGGTGTTCTTTCTGTGACTGGCTGACTAGATGAATTATACACCTTGTGAATGTTCTTGTGGTTGCTTTCCAACTTAGATGTTTGTTCCTAAGTTGATGTCATGTATAAATAAAGGTTTACGAAGTCATTTCAAGAGTGTACTTGTGGAGATGAGTGTGTGGTAGCGAGGAGAAGAGCGAAAGGAAGAGCAGAAGGATTTGGGCTTTAATGGAACTGATTCAAACATGGTGACGATGCTATTTACTAGTTCAAGTACGTAATACTCATTTATTGTAGACATTGTGTCTCTTGTAGGCAGTGAGCCTCTTGTGAGCAGTGTGCTCAGGCAGTGAGCCCTAATTGGCATGTGCCATCTTATTCTTTCTATTCTTCTAATAGAGAATAATATCTTGGGTTAGTCACCCCGTGGTTTTTCCCTTAACTGGGTTTTCCACATCAAAATCTTGGTGTCTCATGTGTAGATGTGTTTCTACTCTTAATTAATTACATTAAGTTTTCATGATTGATTTATTGTTAATGCTAAGTGAATACAAGTGTTGAAAGAAGAAAGTTTTGAACAACTGATTCACCCCCCCCTCTCAGTTGTTTGCCCTAAATCTAACAATATGTACAACTAGTCATTAAGTTATATTTACATGAACTTGAGAATGTCTGCAAAACTATTTTTCAATTGTTCAAGTTCAGAGGCCCAAGTTCTTTTCATGCCATCCAAAATTGAGATGTGTCCACTTAGTAAAAATACATATGCTTCTATCTTTGTTAGATCTGAAGGATCACTTGTCTGAGTTTCTAATAGGGCATTATACATTGTCTCTAACTTGGGGGCAATCAATCCTCGGAGCTCACACATTCTCTTCATAATATTACCCTTTTCTTTAACAAGCCTCTTTATCTCATCGATCAAGTTGATTAATTGACATTCTTGACTTATAGGAGAAACTTTTAGAGGATCAAAATTTTGAGATAGATTTGACAACTTCTGTTCTTGTTCTTTTATCTTCTTCTCAATATCCTCACACACTTTGGGCTAGGATAGACAAAACTTGTATATATCACCTCCATCACTTAGAGCATTTTGAATACTCTTTATATTGATACCAAGTATCAACCTATCATTCCTTATTAGTCTCTTTATTTCACTGAGTTTCTTATCCAAAAATTCATTCCTGACTTTGGACTATGCAGACTTCTCAAAAGACTCAAAATGTGTACTTACAGAATTTATAAGATTCTTCAGATGTCTGGTAGGAGAGTCAGAAGGATTCTTCTAGAAGGTTGGCATTAACTTCTCCAATACTCTAGTTGCAATGCCTAGCATCTCACCATCCTCAATGTAAGATTTCAACATCTTTTCTCTTGCCTTGGCTTGTGTGAAAGATGCTATCTTCATTACTTGAATCGAAGAGAGAGCATCTAGATTGATTGGTCCTTGAAACAGCTCTGGTTCATCAAACTCAAGCATTTCTTTACTTAGGAGACCTTTTACTGCATCTACAGTGTCTCTTTCTACAATTCGTAAACCACCTTCCTTCCCTTGAGATTTCTCAGTGCTAGAAATTAATTGTGTTGGTGCATTAACATTTGCACCATCTTCTTCTGCCTTGTCTTCTTTACCCTCTTCTTTCTCTTCCTCTGCTTCACCTTTTTCTGTATTATCTGTAGGGGGAATCTTATCTTTGTCTTCACCACTTACTACCTATTCTAGAGGGATTTGAGTAGCAATATTATCTTCTTTTCTGGATTGACCAGGTGGAGTTATTGTATCTCTTGCATCATTAGTTTTGTCAACCATTTCTGTGTCTTCTTTGTTAATTTGCTTCTCTTCCAGAACAGAGGAGTCATCAACTTTAGTTTGTTGCTCACATATGTTTACTTTTTCAACATCTGGAATTGACGAATCAATCCCATCATCTATTTCCTCATAGGTTTGCTCTGGAGGATCTATAGTATCACCTTGGTCATCATTTCCCTTTTCAATCTCTTCTTCTAGAGCTTCTTGTTCCAGAATAGAAGGATTGTCTTTCTTAGCTTGTTCCTCTAAAACAATATAGTATTTATCTTTATCAAGGGCCTTCCTCAAAATTTCCTCTGTTTCCTTTGCAACTTCCTCAATTTCACCAAGCATTGGCTTGTTCATTCTGATCTTGCTTCTAAATTTCTTCTTAACTCCCTTGAGGATTTTATCTACTTCCCTTCTAGTCATTACTGGACATAGGGTGGAGAAGACATATTCTCTGAGTTCTAGATCTTTGGCCTTGGATGCTTCCTTCCTCATTTCCAATATTTTTCTTAAACTTTTAGGAAGTTCTTGTAAAATTTCCAGTAGAGCTCTATTGAATTTATTCAAGTATATGATGGTGGCATCTTCCAAGATTTTCTTATTTCCTTGATCAAAATTATCATAATAAACTTTGATAGGCCTTAGATTTCCATGAATAGTAATTTTTTTCACAATTTTATCAATTATCATAGAAACCTTACTAGTTTCTTGCTTTTTACTTGCCTTTTTACTTTTGGAAGGCTGGTCCTCAGAAGCCTTTGAAGTCTTGGCTTTCTTGGATCTCATCTCTTTAACTTCTTCACCTGTCTCTATCTCTTCATCATATTTTGTGCCCACATATGTTCTTGTGGCCTTTGTTTTCTTTCTCTTACTTCCATCACCAAATGGTCTATCTTCTGGTTTTGTAGGTTTAGAGGGAACATAAGCAGTAGTAGGGCTTCTAGTAGTCATTGAAGTGGAGGATGGTTCCATTGAGGCATCTTCTTGTTTCTTTTCCTAGGTCTTTCCTTTTCATCTTTTTCAATTCTTTCTCTATTTTGCTTCACTGCTTCCTTGGTTAGTCCAATGCTCTCAACATGCTTTTCAACTTGCTTCTGCACTTTCCTTTTGGTCTCTGGTTGTCTGAGCTCCACATTCAATTTTAGACTTAGCTCCTTGTATGTTCCAAACCTTTCCATAGATGTGTCTTTTGATTTACTCAGGAGATGTTGAGCATTCATTTCCAAAACTTTCTCATCAACCTCATAGCCCATTAGCATAGTGCATATGGTTCTAGGTTCCACAGCCTCCATTAGGAATTGATCAGTGTCAACCGTAAAGCATATTTCATTCTCATATTTTTCTACAATTAAATTAGGGATTCTCTCTCTTGCATGCATCATACTTTGAAAGTTTTTGAAGTAACCCCAAATGGTTGTCTTCTGAGCTTGGGAATCACCAAGGCTGAGTAGATGATCTTTTATTTGCCATGCAATTGGCTTGTCATTTATCCAGTGCACACCTTGAACTCCAGGCACTTCATTCATAAAATAGAACAAACATATAATCAATGGACCATACTTGAAGGTATTTTTCTTATCTTTCTTTATTTTGCTCAAATTCACAATCAACTGATTTTGTAGTAGTTCACATAGGTCATAATCAACATTCTCCTTCAACATTTGATAGGCTGCATATATTACAGTTTCGGAGACAAAATTTTCCCTGTTGGAGTGGTAGATCTTGTACCCAATTACCATGGAGGCAATTTTAACATCCAGTTCTATAATATCATTGATGGTCATTGCCCTTTTGTCAAAAGTGGCACTGGTAGCATCAATCACTATCTAGTTTTTCACCGCTTTCAACATGGGTAATCCACCAATTGAATTTAACCCAATTATAATATTGATAAGATCCTTTGTAATCTTAAATGGTTTTAATAGCCATATGAACTCATCATGTATTTCATCTCAAGATACATCAAACCCATTCATTCTCATCAAATGTCAAAAATCTAATGACTTGCAAAACATGTTTGCTTTCTACGACTTTGTATTCTGGTTTCAATTTATAGCTATCATCTCTTAGGTAGTTTTTAAACAAATCCAAATGTTTCAGGTTTCCAAATTCATCAATGTTACAATGGATGTATGCCCTAATATCCTCAACATGCAGTACGCCATATGGAACTCCAAAAATTACAACTAACGGTTCAACTTCAACTAATTTGTATGGATGCTTCTTAAATATTGGTTGAGGCCTTTTAGTTACATCAACAACTAGAAGTGTGGTCATCTCAATAGATTTTAGATTCAAGGCTTTATGGATAAGTAGCTTTTTCTTCTGAAGGGTTAGGGTTGATCAATTACTAGTTGAATTCGCTCTTTGTGCTTCACTTCCTAGATTTGTAGTTTAGATGCTCTTCTTCTTGTTTCCTTCGAATGTAAAGTGATTCAAATGCATGACCAAGTGACCTTTTATCCTCCACAAAACCTAATTTGGCATTGTAATAAATGTGTTGCCCTAACTTCATCTGGTTACTCTATTTTTGAATAGTTCTTCATGAATCACTCCGTAAATTTTCATATAAATATCTTTTCTTCTAGAAATCCTTCCAAATTTTCAGAAACAATTCAAAATATCTTCTCTCATTGTGCCATATCCAAGCATTGACTTACTAGCTAGGGGAATTTGATTTTTAATGCAACTCCCCTTGAGCCAGAGCTCCAAATTCAATTCCCGGTGAAATTATCAGCACCAAGTTCTAGTATGGACCCATTTTTATTATTTACAACACTTTTCTTGACCCATGTCTTGCTCATTTCATTCTGGATCTCATTCTCATCAATTTTGGCCTTGCCTTTGTCTTGTTTCTGCTCATCTAGTTTTCTGTTCACCAAACCTCTTATTTCATTATTCCTATTTCTGCAGAATCTTGCAATATGACCAGTTCTATTGCAATTAAAGCAAACAATATTTCTTTTCTTATATCCTTGATTTCCTCTTGATTTGCACTGATTAGCCATGTGTCCATAGCTATTGCAAGTAAAGCAGTAACCATTAAAAGAATTGCCATTAGAGTTATTCATTATCATCCTTCTACATTCATTGGATCTATGACCATACCTCTTGCACTTGAAACATTGGCTGGAGAAGGATGGATTACTTTGATTCACTCTACTTATGTACTAAGTAGCCTTATGACCAAATTTATTGCACTTGAAACAATTTCCATTGAAGGATAGATACCTTTGAGCATTAGGATGTCTTACCCAGGTTTTCTAGGTTTGTTTCTCTCATTTCTTGATTGAGAATTTCTTTGTCCAGATCTAGAGCTTTCACCTTTCTCATACCCAAGACCATGCTTATCATCAACCTTCTTTTGGCCCTCAAGTATTGCTTCAAGTTTAGCTGAGCATATCTTGAACTTATCCTTATATTCATTTGCAACTTCTAGGTCATGTTTGAGAATGACAACTTGCCTTTCAAGTTCTCTCTCATTATCTCTACTTTCTTGTAGATTAGACTTTAGATGGCCAGCTATACTGTCCAATCTATAGATTTCGTCAGTTCTATCTTTTATAGTTTGATTCAGGTCATCTTCAGTCTTCTTCCTTTTCTCAATTTCTTTGGTTAGTCTCATTACCCCAGACTCCATCTCATGTTTTAGAATAGAAACTTGTTTTGTTAGCTTCTCACAATCCTTTGTCTTTTCTTCCAAAGCCTCATTCGTGACATTTTCTTCAGTAAGATTAGCTAGCTAATGAAGTAGTTCCTTCCTTTTTTCCATTGATTTCTTTAGTTTATCTTTTAGCAAGTCAGTGCAGTTATCAGCATCCTTAATGTTTTCTTTCAGATCATCTATTTTTTCTTTGGACCATTCAAGATCTTCTAGAACCAATTGAAGTTGTTCTCTAAGTGAACCCATTGAAACTCCTTCCCAGATCCTCCTCAAGCTATTAGGCTTCTTTCAAGGAACTTAGTTCTGATACCAATTGTTGGAATTAGAGGTGAAAACTGAGAGGGGGGGTGAATAAGTTGTCTTAAAACTTCAAAACTTGTAGCAATTAATTCATCTTTATTACAAAATTGATAATGTTATCATGAAAAGAAAGAATTAATCAACACATGAGCATAAGTGGAAATAACACACTTGACACAAATCTTTTTGATGTGGAAACTCGGTTAAGGGAAAAACCATGGTGGGGGTTAACCCACAAAGATTATACTCTGTTAAAAGTATTACAATTGAGAATGCACATGCATTCAGGCTCACTGCTCAAAAGAAGGCTCACTACCTACAGAAAGAAGATTATAATGAGGTTGAACTGATGATTAGCATCTACCAATGCAAGGATTCAGTTTTGGTTAAGCACAAAATACTGACTTGATACACTTCAACCTCACTCTGCCCTGATTACTATTCTGCTAACATTTGAACCTTATATCTCTGCCTTTTTTGCACTTATTTCATAGTCACAACACACACACACACCAAAATCATCCAAAACCATTGGCTATATATATATATCTGCATCCTAATCTTCAACCACTTTTCAGTCGACTTCTAGAACACTTAGAACTTTATTAAAGATTCTGCTCTGTCGGCTAAATCCATATACAACTTGTAATGTGGACCAAAAATTGTACTCACAAATCATTAATTAGGTCAGAAAATTATCACTGATCATCACAACTTGTCCAACAAACAACTTCCATACATCCAACACCAAGATCAATTACAAGGTCAACCTGTTCTTCTTTTGTCTGCTTTATCAAACTGTTAACCCGATACTCAGATGCTAATAACTTTTGAATCCTTCATCACTGGAGGCCAAAACTCTAGATTTGGATTATCCTAACAATGCTTATGACTCCCTCAGATCTGTAACAATCTCTAATTTACCACCAGAGAGATCCAGACCAAGATACTGGACCCTATCACCTACTCTGTTTCTGACTTCCCAGACTTCGATAGATTCTTATTCTGACTTCCAGTAGGAACAAATTATGTTTTGCTGATGGGTGGAATAATCTTAGTTGCCATCAATGACAACACCTGTCATGCATAGTAGTGTCTCTTTCCAACATGAAAATTAACCTAGAGATTGCACTTACAACCATTTGTAAATGTTGACCATATCTTGGCCATTGATGTAATTTACTAAAAAATTAGTATTGCTATGATACATTCTTAAATATCATATGAATGATGAATGTTAGTTACTCCATGAAGTACAAGAATGTTATGATATATGTCATCTTTCCTTGTCATTCAAATGTTATCCTAGATTAATCTTGATTTGTAAAAGATTGCTAGTAAATGACATGTGTGTGATCTTTATGTTTTGGGTTGGACCACCCTAGGAAACTATAAATTTTTAGATTTATAATCATTTATTCACTTTAATTATATGATTATGTTTTGATATTTGTGTATGAGATTAATTTACTCTAATTATACCAAGATGGACTAATTTATCTATGTCTTATTCATGATGCATATAGAAATCATCATCATGCTGAGGAAACGAGCAAAGACTCAAACTCTAGAAGAGTGTGAATCTAAGAATGAAAATAATAGAGAAAGAATGAGGTGACTTCGTGAAAGTAGGAAATTTTCAACCATAGAAGAAGACATGCCACCAATTCAAGAGGAACATGAATCACCTAATCAAGATAAGAGTGAGATGGAATTGGCGACACAAAGGCAACAAATACAAAACCTCTGTTCAATGAGGAAATTGAATCTCAAAGTTGGAGGCACTCCATCTATCACAAGTAAAGATGAAGGTACACCATAGCCCATGATTGGTACTAGTCAATCTTTGCAGTCTCCATTTCAAGAATCATGATCTCAAAATGATAAATCCAAAGCCATTTATGCAAGTTATTTGTAATTATTTTCAGACTTCATAGTAGGGTTATAATGGAGACAGGGAATGAAATAGTTATGGGTGTAGTTATGCAAATCCTTGTCCATTTGTATGAAGTTCAATAGCTACTAGGCACTGTGATATAACTATGGTTGATATTCATGTTTTAGTATCAATAATGGTAATCCCCCTGGGTCTTGCAGAACCTAAAGTGCAAAGGAGAATAAATGTGAATTTATCTCTTGTTTGTTGGCTAAGCTTCACTTAGTTTCAATCATAGAGGTTTCCTACCTTTTAGGAATTGGTGGGTATAGTTTGGGTAACCAACAAGACCCTTAGAAAATTCAAGATATAACATCATTCATAGTTGTCAAGTTTGAAACCCTACAAAATGACTTGTTATATGAATATGTAAATGGAGTTGGGTTGAAACATTACATAGGGGAGTGAAGGTTGGATTCAATCCAAATGGAGTTTGGTATGGATGGAAGTACCCTATAAAATATGTATTTTATGATAAATTAGTGTACCTTAAATAAAATTCATAGTTTTTGTAACATGATGGTTGTCAACTCATGAAATCAAGAACAAATGGCAATGGTAAAATTGGAGGGAAAAGGGGTAGTTGGAGAATTAAAACAATCTTTTTCCATTGAAATCCTATATAGAGACACATAATGGGCCAATAAACTACCAACATTTTATAATCATTGGAATGAGTTGAAGTTGAGTTGTGAACTAGAGTGTGGTGTCGAGTTGTGTTTTAACATGAAATTGAGAAGTGTTGAATAGATGAGGTGTGTAAAGTGATAAGGAAAAACATCATTTCAGAAGAGACATGGTAATATAAGGTGAATTGTGTCATGATGAGATTGAAGATCTAGGGTAGAAACCATGAGATGGAAAGAAAAGAGTTGAATTTGGAGAAATGGCCACACACACGCTAGTAGATGCTAAGAATAATCCCTAGATCAAGTATAAGAAGTAACAATGGAATGCCATGGAGGTGGATGGTGATGGCACTTTTTAAAATTTACCAATAGATGTGACTTATGTAGAGAGCATCTAAAGATGATAGAGATATACCATGACAAGTTTGAAGAAACAAAATTACCCCTCACAAAGGTAAACACAAATATAAGGTTGTGAGAGTATTTACATCAATATACAAGGTTGGAGAGCTTAAGTTGGACACATGTGAATATTTCCCTAAAATTTATGAAGAGCATGCCTAGGTGAGACGAACCCTAAGATAAATCCATTATAACTTTATCTATCATGACTTCCCATACTAGATTACTAAACAGGCTATCAAGGGGTTCACACAACTTTGCAATAGAGGAAAGCTATCAATGAGGAAGAAAGCTAAAAATTAGGTCACAGAGTTGACTGAAACAACCTCAAATGGAAGAAATTTGGTATTTAAATACATATCAAACACTATTTTGTAGTATGCTATGATGGGAATAGAATACAAAATATATTATATGAATTGAGAGAACTCACTTGCTAGCACTACCATCCTCATTGTCTATGAGAAGATTGTGAATTTAAAAAATTAATCTCTACAAGATGTTAAGGAAGAAAATTCTAAAGAACTTAGACTGAACTAAGAGAATATAGTACACATTTAGGTATGCATCTCTAATCATATGCCTTGCATTTTATTTCATGAGGAAGTTGCGAATCATTGTATGATATTCCTAGTCCAATGAGAAAACTACAACATAAAAAATTAATGCCCACATTAGAAGGTTCAAGAAAGAAAGCACATATAGGGAGGTTTATTGGGATTCTTCAAAAATTTCCAAATAGAAATTTAGGCTATAGATCACATATCATATGAAGTATTGTAGCAAAATGAATATGAGATCACATTCACTATAGAAACTAATTTTGTTTACATGGAGACAATATAGCTAAGAATGTCATGGGTACCCTAGGTTTTGTAATGACTCTAAGGTAGAAAAACAAATTTCTACACTAATCTTGAGATGAGGGTTATGAAAAACTTTTTAGATCTTTACAACAGTTACATAAATTATACGAAAATAAACATAAATAGAAATCATACCACAACATAGTGATTTACATGGGGAAAACCCTTTTGGGAGAAAAAACCCACACTCCAAAAGCAACCCAATATATCATTCAAAATTCTTAACAAGGTTACAATATACTTACCGAGAAAGAATTTATTGGAGTATCACCAACCAGAGGTCTAGATGAAACTCGACATCTATAAGAATCTCACACACAGCCTCCATCTCAAGCACCTTTAAATATATAGGAGATAGAATACATGACACTATCAAATGGTAATTACAAAATCATGAGCTAAAACCAACCAAAAGTGGTTCCCACATCCTTAGGGTTCCATTATCTCCAATCAAAGATGCCTTATGATGTGTCATAACAAGCATCAACACATGTAACTCTCCCTTAAAATTATTTTCTATGTCCAACATGTTCTTATATTTTCCAATATGAGATGTCCAAACTTTGGAGGCCATAACTTTTGATTTGAGAAATACTATTTACATATTTACATAGAAATAAATACATATCATTTCTGAATATACCTCAACTAGAAGATCAATATATTCAAAGATAAATCTTATTAAGAAATATTTCACTTTACAATTACAATACAAGATTTGTACTTGGAAATGAGAATAATTTTACATCAATACATAAAGAATACTGCATCTGGAATCTTGACATCTGTCGATCAAGTCTCAATGAGTCTTCTGCTACAGATAAAGAGCATCATTCATGTGCTTTACCTCCAGCCACAAACTGGCAGTCCCCCACACACCTTCCTTCCTGGAAGTGGCCCTACCCTTCACAAAGACTATAAATAAGGAACCAACAGGTTTTGCCATCTAAGTCCTAGTGTTGTGTCGTATGTAACACAATCGACCATATACTCTAGACAATCTTCTAGGCTAAGTATGATCATGCTGACAGGTTACGTCATCTAGACACTATGAATTGACTAATGCATGCAGAGAGAAATGCATTACTTAAAATTTCAAAAATTTCAATAAATGTAGTCGTGAGTTCACACACCTCTAACTTGTCTTGGGGACTATCTCATCCTACGGTTGATTTATTTTGACTAACACTAGTCATTAAATATCTTGACTAAGTTTCACTCCTAGTCCATTTGACTTAGAATTTATTTGTAGATTTTAGGATACAAATCTGATGGATAGATTTAAAAAGACTTAATCTTTCAAAAAGTCTCTCATTACAATCTTGCAACATTGGATCTATGACGTCTTGTCATTCTACACTTTGACTCATAAATTTAACATTCTTGGGTTTGATGTTGAGTATTGACTCTATCATTTAACTTTATCAAAATATTCTTAAACTATTCCTAGGTATTTGTCTTGATCTATGGATTCTCGACTAATCCTTGTCGACCATAAATACACTAATTTAAATCAATGGCATAACCATGTGGAGAATCTTATGTTTACTAAACCTATCTGGGTAATTCTTAGAGAATTATCTTCTCTAACCCATCATACAAAATAACATTAAAATCTCTTCTTATCCATAGGTAAAAGTATAACATATCATATGACTATAATAACATCTAGTCTTATTTAGACTATATGGCTCAAATCAACTTCTCATTTCTCATAAAGTAAAGAACACGATTTTCTATCTTTTTATAATAATTCTATAACTAAATTACATAGCATGGATGCATTGATATCAAAAATATAAGATGAGTCTAAAGAGAATAATGTGTTAGGTTTCATACTAATAGTCTTCTTCCATCCACTAACTCTGGATATGAAGGGTTGTAAACCTGTGCACATTATTTTACACTCAAAGAATTATACTTTCTTAATGAGCATATGAAACTATAGTTATACCTTGATGTTCCAATGATATTTAATATCATTTTGGTTTACTATGAATAAAACAAGACCTATCATTAAGTCTTCAATGGAAACTACAAACTAGATTACAAAAAGAGATAAATAGAATACATCTACTGGTCTTACTCTTATATCTCAAAAAATTACTCTAGAGGCTTTGTTTGGTATAGACTAACAAACTCTTCATGGTTAAAGACTAAAAATCAACAATACCATTTGCAACATGGTCTACTATAGTCAAACCTCTCTTCAGTCTACTAAGGTAAACACATCTCGGCCTCCTAAAGTAAACATAACTCGATCTTCTTAAGTAAACACAGTATGCACTATGGAAAAGTAACACATGTGTCACTCAGGTCTAAGATATCATTCATATCTTTAACATAAAGATAATACAAAGGAGAATGAGGTAGTTTGATCTTATGAATCACAGAGGCTTAAACCCATTATCGACCATGAATTCATATAGAAGTTTGATAGGCTATCGAGCAATCAACTCTCAGAAGTAATAAAGAATAATAGTCATCTACGACACAAGAATAATGTAAAACATTCAGTCATAAATAAGTGATAACTAAACACATCAGACTTATACTATATGGAGTTTTGGTCATAGACATGTACCCAGTAATAACTTAAGTTCATTGGCCTTATATCATAGAAAGTTTGGCCATAGTTATATACACAGTGTTGTTGTTTTCAAACAACAAAGTTTCTGCCACTAACACATAGAAGAATAGCAACTTTAAATAACAATGTTTTTGACTTACCATAGTAACTTCTAACTATAACAGTCTTAGATAATTATTTAGAAATATGAATGTAAATACAAAGAAAAGAACCTGTATATAGGTCAAACAAAATCCTTCAACAGTCTTGGGTCCTCTACAACGAGCATGATCCACCCTTACTGATGACTTCAAAACTCTCTTTTTTATTGCTACTAGTATCTCTATGTATTAGGAGAAAGATCCTATGGTGCTTTAATAATCATCCACCAAACCGCATGCCTCTCTGCTAAAACTTAGCCTATAATAAATTTTTGTAGGAATGCAAATAGTAGATGTGAAGGTCATAAATGACCACTCTTCATGTCGGTTGATGAGCTCCTCCTTTCTCGCTAAATTGGTTAGGGAGTAAAAGGGGTCAAGCCACTTCATCAATAAAATCTATTTGTAATATCAAGAAATCATAACTATGCTTATAAAGAAGTTTTATCGACCACCTATAAGGTCTACTTGTCAAATCATATTAAATATATAAATAAACATAACTACAAGGTGAAGAAAACACCCAACACTTACATTGTCACAAACATCCATAAGAATACAAGAATGGGGTCAAGGTTTTCTCCCCCTCTCTATCTTGCAAAACACTAGAGAAAGGATAAGTTATCATAATGGAACACTTACCAAAAATCTTTGACAATACCAATAATAGAGATTTAACCTCTAGTAAAATAGTTATAATAACATAAACTATAATCACAATGCATATGGAAAAATATCAACTATCAACCACATCTTGTTGATGGTCCGTTTTCCTAACTCGGTTTTCTACAAAATCTACACTAATGGTTCTTGATGTCAAATCAAAACTTGTTGAGTCAAAAGCCAATCTCTGACCAAATAGGTTGAACACAGCTTACCACTAACAATGGGGTTCCCTAAACATAAATATTACAAGGCTTGGATGGCAACAACATGTTCCTCCCTTACGTCTATCCACTTCTCTCCAATAATGCTCTCCCTCTCTTTCTCGAAGGGAAAAAACATGTTTCTTGGTTACAACTTACAATCACCAAACTAGGATTAGTGTATCATTAGTTAATTCATATAAATCATGAATAATCACAATAACATATAATCACATGTCAAAATTTTATGCATTTAATCATAAACTCATTAAACCATTGATTTATCCTGACATTTTCACTAAACGTCAAATAATTAATCCATGCAGAATTATCTACTAATCACATAAAAGTGATAAATAAATCATAGTCAAAATTAGGGATGTGACATATCTCACCCCATAAGATTCATCGTCCTTGATGATCCAATGTATCCAAAATAATATCATGATAAAAATTTTGTTCAACTTTGAAAAGCATAAAAAAAATGAGGAAATTTTTGATAAAAACCATGGTAATCTTCCCATGTAGCATTATCCCTATATACTAGTCCCACTGCACCTTGCATTGAGTAACCTCTCTGCTATGCAAGTGGATCTTGCAAACTTCGAGCACTTTGAGAGGCTTGATTATGACCACTCCTAGGTCATGTACCTATAAAGCATTCCAATCAACAATATGATATCATCTCATATATACTTTTTCAAATATGAAACATGAAAAGCATTTGCATCTTGGAAAGATGATGCAGGAGCATCCCAGGTTGCATAGCAATCTTCCATCAACCAAAGAAATTTTCTTTCTTTTCTTTTCTTTCATTTTAGTTCAGTTCAGTGATCTATATTTCAACATTTTCTACCGCATTTTATCGCATCTTCATATCAGACCTCACAGAGTAGGATTTAGCTTCTATGCCATGTTAGCTACATCATACTCATATTTCAAGAGATTTGGATTCATCTACAGAAAGTTATCGCTATCAAGATCATCAACTTTCACAAAACAAAGAATCCATTCAGTGAACATGAGAATAGAAGGTTTGTAGAGCACTTTCGTAACTTGTGGAGCCTAATGGAACATCATACATGGCAAATAAGGACTAGATAGACCTTCATTGAGTTCTGTACCAAGTCTCATTCATTTGCAGAGCAATACCATGAGTTGTAGGCTGACCTACATGTTATCTACATGTTTCATCATTCAGTGGAGTGTGTAACCTCTTGTGGCCGATGCAAAGCATTCTATGAGCTTGAAGGTGATATATATACATCTCTTAGATGCATTAGGAAGGGAGTTAGAGTTTGTATTTTTAGATGATATGATAAGATAGATAATTAAAATTCTTTCTGGAAGGCACTTCAATGCCAAATCTTTCATTTCTGTTGTAGCCTAGAAAGTAGGCCTGTGAGCCCTTTGATTGTAGTCTACATATTGCCAACATATAAGCATTGTGATTATCTGATATATTGAGCATTTGAATCTTCCATTGCATTTTGTTATTGTGTTGTTTCTTTTGTGTTTACTCTTGCTACATTTTTTGGATAGTCCCTTCTTAAGACCCTCCATCCATGACTTCACCAAGTGGTATAAGAGTGAAGTTTGTGTTCCTTTGGGGGTGAAGGAATTCTGAAAGATCTTGTGGTGAACATATTGCCAACCTGAGGAAGTCTACTTGTTTTTGTCAACAGAGTGTCGATTGTGAGGTAGTTGCTACCTTGTAGTCAGATCACCAAATTAAGGCAGATGCACCGGATCCTAGGAAGAGATGCTACTAAGGAGGATGCCTAATATGGCCAATGTTTCTAGAAGAATGGAATAAATGATAGAGATGATGAGGACAATGAAGGTTAGATTGGATGCCATAGAGGAAGATAGAAGAAGAGGACTAAACCCTAGACATGAAGATGAAAGTGATGATGATGAATTTCAAGTTGCTGACCAAAATGAAGAAGCCCTATAAGAAGAATTAGATTAGGTAAAGGTGTTGAAGGCTATTTCTAAGATGGGTAAGAGACCTAGAATGGAAGTATCAAACTATACCAGAAATTTGAATCTTGAGGAACTAATTGATTGGATAAATGACTTGGAGGAATACTTTGAATATGAGGAAATTGAAGATCTAGAGAGAGTAATATTTGCAAAAACTAAGTTGAAAGGACATGTTGCTATTTGGTGGAAATAAGAGAGGAAAAGAGAAGATGATAAAATGGGATAGGATGGTGACGAAGTTGAAGAATCAGATCATACCTAATGACTATGAGTTGGAATTGTTGAAGAGATTAAAAAATGCAACGCAAAAGGAGAAATCTATGAATGAGTACACTAAATAATTTCATAAGATGATCATAGGGATTGGACATAGAGAAGAAAGAAAGGAGAAAGTGGCAAGGTACATAAATGGATTAAGGATGATCATTCAAGAAGAACAAAGTTTGGTGAGGATGACAACAGTAGAGGAAGAATATTAGTTTGCATTAAAAGTTGAAGACAAGTTGAATAAGAGGCATGAGCAGAAATAGAGAGGTAGAGGAGGCAAATTTCAAAGAGGTAGAACACATTTTAGAGGAGAAAGACCTTATGCGGAGAAAAAAAAGGAGAGTAGCCCATATCGAAAGGAATACAAAGACAATAATTCATACTACAAAGGGAGAGATTGTAGGAGTTTCTAAAGCAATAGCAGAGGAAATCATAATTCTTACCGCACTAAAGGATACTAGAGGGATGAAAGAGGGTTTGATAAAAGATCATTCAGAGGAACTTTTTTAAGTGTGGAGGAGGACACAGAGCATTTGAATATCATCAAGGAAGTACTAGCAAGAGGACATAGAACAATGCAAGAGTAGCATATGCGGAGGAAGAAATTGTTGGATCACCTTGTTCAGTTGGAAAACTAGAGAAAGGAGAATCATTGGTAATGAGAAGAGCATTATTTCAAGCCGAGACAACTGAGGAGATGCCACAAAGAAAAAGTTTGTTCTGGACAAGATGTAAATCAGGAGGTAAATGTTGTAAAGTGATCATTGATAGTGGTAGTATATGTAATTTGGTTTCAGAAGAGATGGTGACAAAGCTGAAACTAGAGAGGTTAAAACATTTGAAGCCCTACAAGATAGCATGGATTCAAGATGAGCACAAGGTACTAGTGAGTGAATAATTTTTTTGGTGAAATTTCATATAAGATCTTATGCTGATGAGGTATTGTGTGACATTATGCCGATGGATGTATGTCATATATTGTTGGGGAGACCATGGCAGTATGATAGAAAGGTAATACATGATGGAAGGAAGAATACTTATACTATAACATCTATGGGAAGAAACGTATCTTGATACCTTTGGAAGATGAACCTAGAAGTGAAGTATGTGAAAATTTTAGAATCTATTTAGTGGATGGAAGGAAATTTTTGGATGGATCGAGACATGAGAATATGTGTTTTTCTTTGATTCTAAAGAATTGTGGAGCCCTAAGAGTAGAAACCACTACCGCAGAAGAAGAAGAACCACTACTAGAGGAAATAATTGAATTATTGACAGAGTACCAAGATATCATATTAGATAATGTGCCTGAAGGATCGCCACCAATCCGGAGTATCAGTCATCATATAGACCTTATACTAGGATCAAGTTTCCCTAACAAAGTGGCACACCAAATGACACTAGCAGAAAATGCAGAGCTGAATAGACAAATACAGGAGTTATTGAGGAAAGGATTGATCAGAGAAAGTTTAAGCCCATGTGTGGTACCTACAATACTAGCATCAAAGAAAGATGGAGAATGGAGGATGTGTACAGACTCTAAATCAATCAATAAAATCACTGTTAAGTATACATTTCCATTGCCAAGGATGGATCACATCATGGACTATTTGAGTGGAGCAAAATATTTCACAATGATAGACTTGTAGAGTAGATACCATTAGATCAGGATTAGAGAAGGAGATGAGTGGAAGATTGCATTTAAGACAAGTGAAGGATTGTATGAGTGGTTAGTGATGCATTTTGGATTAACTAATGCACCAAGTACTTTCATGAGGTTGATGAATGAGGTTTTGAAGAAATTCTTGGGTAAGTTTGTTATTGTATACTTGGATGATATTTTGATTTTCAATAAGACAAAGGAGGAACATTTGTGGCATATTAGACAAGTATTGCAGAGGTTGAGAGAAGAGAAATTGTTGATAAATATCAAGAAATGTAGTTTCATGAAGGAAGAATTGGTATATTTGGGATTTGATATTTCTATGGAAGGATTGAAGATGGACCCTAAGAAAGTTAGAGCGGTTGTTGAGTGGCCAATACCCATGAACATTGGAGAGGTAAGATAATTTCATGGATTAGCAAGTTTCTACCAAAAGTTCATCAGAAATTTTAGTACAATATGCACACCAATGACAGAGGCAGTGAGAGGTGACAGAAAGGATTTCAAATGGACATCAGGAGCAAATAAGAGTTTTGAATTGTTGAAGTAGAAGATGATAGAGCAACCAGTGTTAGCATTACTAGGTTTTAACAAAGTATTTCAAGTTGATTGTGATGCTAGTGGAAGTGCAATAGGAGTAGTGTTAAGTCAAGAAGGAAGACTAGTAGCATATTTCAGTGAAAAGTTCAATGATGCAAGCATAAGATATTCAACTTATGATCAGGAGTTCTATGCCATAATTCAAGCCTTGAAGAAGTGGAGACATTACTTCTTGCTGAAGGAATTTGTGTTGTACACTAATCATCAAGCTTTGTAGTATTTGAATAATTAAGGAAAGTTGAATCAGAGACATATGAGATGGGTAGAGTTCATGTAGAGTTACACATTTGTGTTGAAGCATATGAGTGGGAAGTCAAATAAAGTTGGAGATGCATTGAGAAGAAGAAGGAACCTATTGACAGAGATGGAGGTAGAGGTATTAGGATTTGAGGAACTTAATCATATGTATGAAGAGGATCTTGATTTTGTAGAAGCATGGAAAGCATGTAAGGAACCTGTTGTGGTAGATAGAAGTAAGTTGTTGGATTATTTCATTTAGGAGGATATGTTGTTGAAATGGAGTCAGTTGTGAATACCTAGGAGTTTAATGAGAGATAATTTGATCAAAGAGAAGCATAGTGGTGGAGTAGTAGGACATTTTGGGATTGAGAAGATAGTAGCTTTGGTAAGTGAACATTATTTTTGGCCTTAGATATATAAGGATGTAAGGAAGTTTGTTTAGAGTTGCAGAGTTTGTCAAGTTGCAAAAGGGAGTAGTCATAATACTGGATTGTACAAATCTTTGACATTACCAGAGAGAGCTTGGGAAGATACAAGCATGGATTTCATATTAGGTTTGCCAAGAACACAGAGGGGATATGATTCTATATTTCTAGTAGTGGATAAATTTTCAAAGATGGCACATTTTATTCCTTGTAAGAAGACAAATAATGTTGTACATGTTGCTGACCTATTTTTCAAGGAGATTGTGAGATTGTATGGATTACCTAAGAGTATAGTTTCAGACAGGGATACAATATTCATTGGATATTTTTGGAGGACGTTGTGGAAGAAGATGAAGATAGACCTAAAGTTTAGTTCAACATTTCACCCATAGATAAATGGACAAACAAAAGTGGTAAATAGGAGTTTGGGTAACTTGTTGAGATGGTTAGTAGGAGACAAAGTAGGAAATTGGGATCTAATTCTACCACAAGAAGAGTTTTCATACAATAATTTAGTGAATTGAAATACAGGGAAGACACCATTTGAAGTTGTGAAATGAGTAAAACCTAGAGGAGTTATAGAATTAAGAGACATCGGTATGGAGAACAAGAGAAGTGCAGAGGTAGAAGAATTTGTAGGATACATGGAGACACTACATAATTAGGTCAGGAAACATTTGGAGGAGATGAATAGAAAGTATAAGGAGAAAGTAGATGAGAAGAGGAGATAAAGAATTTTCAATTGGAAATGAAGTAATGGTATATCTAAGAAAGGAGAGATTTTCAGTGGGGACATACAACAAGCTAAAGATGAAAAATTTTGGACCATGTAAGATTCTTAGGAAATTTGATTCAGGAAATGCATATGAAGTGGAACTATCAGATACATTTGATATATCACCTATATTCAACATTACAGACCTATATCAATATCATGAAGGAGATTCAAGTGAAGGTCTTGAAGATGGATTGAAGGACAAGTTACCACAACAACAACTGGAGTAGATAGAGCAGATTTTGGCTAGAAAAGTTGGACATAGTACTAGAGGCAAGCAGTACAAAGAATATCTAGTTAAGTGGAAAGGAAGATTGGAAGAAGATTCATCATGGATTTCTCAGGCTGAGGTAGACTACCTTGGTTTTCCTCTACCCCGAGCAAAGTGAGGGACTCACTTTTTCAAAAACCCTGGGTGTCTGATGCAGGAGCATCCCACGTTGTAGAGAAATCTTGCATCAACCAAAAATATTTTCTATCTTTTCTTTTCTTTCATTTCAGTTCAGTTTAGTGATTTGTAGTTCAACATTTTCTACTGCATTTTACCACATCTTCCTATTAGATCTCATGAAGTAGGATTTAGCTTCTATGCCATGTCATCTACATAATATCTAGATTTTAGGATATTTGGATTCATCTACAGAAAGTTATTCCTATCAGAAGATCATTAGCTTTCATAGAATAGAGCATCCATTTAGTCAGCATCAGAATAGAAGGTTTGCAGAGCTTAATGGAACATCATACATGGAAAATAAGGACCAGATAGACCTTCCTTGAGCTTTGCACCAAGTCTCATTCATTTGTGGAGCAATACCATGAGTTGTAGGCTGACCTAAATGTTATCTACACGTGTATCATCATTAGTGGAGTGTGTAACCTCTTGTGGCCGATGCGGAGGATTCTATGAGCTTGAAAATGATATATATATACATCTCTTAGATGCATTAAGAAGGGAGTTAGAGTTAGTAGTTTAGATGATATGATAAGATAGATAATTAAAATTCTTTCTGGAAGGCACTTCAATGTCATATCTTTCATTTATGTTGTAGCCCGAAAAGCAGGCATGTGATCCCTTTGATTGTAGCCCACATGTTGCTGACATATAAGCATTATGATTATTTGATATATTGAGCATTTTAATCTTCCATTGTGTTTACTCTTACTGCATAGTTTAGACAGTCCCTTCTTAGGACCCTCCATCCATGACTACACCACAAGAGTTGGTGGTAGAGCGATCTTGTAAGCAACCAGATTGATCATTCCAAGAACTTCGAAGGGTCCTACATATCTAGGAGCTAGTTTGGAAGACTTTCCAAACTTTATGGAACTTTTCTTAGGTTTAACCCTCAAAAGAACTTTTCTGCAACTAAGAATTGCCTTGGTGTATGTTTGGCATCAGCGTAACTTTTCTATCTATCATTTGCTTCCACTAATCTTTTTCTAATCAACTTAACATGTTCTTCTATTTCTACCAACATTTATGGACCAATGTTAATCATATCTTCTAGCTTATCCCAACTTATAGGAGTTCAACACCTTCTTCCATACAATGCTTTGAATGGAGACATCTTAATAATAGAATTGTAGGAGTTGTTATAAGCAAACTCCACAAGCGGTAGATACTCTTCCCACTTGTATTGTTGATCCATACAATACATCCTCAATAAATCTTCAAGAATCTGATTTACCCTCTAGTCTGACCATCAATCTCAAGGTGATAAGTTGAGATTATATTGAGCTGAGTTTCTAGCGCTAAAAGTAAAGTTTTCCAAAACCTTGACATCATATGTGCATCTCTATCTAAGATAATCTTCTTAGGAAATCCATGTGATCTAAATACTTCTAGTACAAACATGTGAGATACAAATGGTGCTCCATCTATTAAATTTATTGGTATAAAGTGAGATACCTTGGTGAGTTTATCCACCACCACTAAAATAGTATCATTTTTATTTTGATACATTGGAAGACCTTGCACAAAATCCATGCTAATAACCTGCCACTTCCACTCTGGAATATCACGTGGATATAGAAGTCTAGCTAGATGCTGATGCTTAGCCTTGACTCTTTAGCATTCTAGGCAATGGGATACAAATCTTATAGTGTCATTCTTCATTCCTTTCTAGAAATAAAGAGGTTTTACATCATCTAGGAGTTTAGTTACTCTAGGATGACCTTTATATGGTGTGGAATGAACTTCTTTCCACACAAGGTTTCTTAATTCCATCAAATCTAGCACATACATTCTTTCTCTGAATCTTAGAAGCCCATCTAGCTTAAAATATAACCTATTATACCTCAAATATTGAGGATTTATAGAGAGATCTTGTTTGACTTGCACGTAAAATTCATCACCTATAGAATTCTGAAAAACCAAACCCTTGAAGTTGGAGTGGATAGAGACAATCAATGTGATATGTCTCCACTGACTCAAGGCATATGCTACTCAATTTTCTTTACCTTTGATATAATTAATCTCAAAATCATAGTGAAATATCAATTCCAACCATCTTCTTTCTCTAGCATTTAGGTGGGGTTGGGAAAATATGTACTTAAGACCATGATGATCTAACTTCAACTCAAAAGGATTTCCTAACAAGTAGTTTCACCACACTTGCAAAGTATGCACAATTGCTGCTAACTCTAAATCATGAGGTGCATAATTCTTCTCATATGCTCTCAACTTCTTGGATTCATAGGCTATGACTTTCCCATTCTGCATAAGCACTCCTCCCACACCTTCTCCTAAGGCATTATTTTGACAACAAATTGACTTTCCAGATCTATAACTTTCAATATTGGGCCAATTGTTAATCTTTCTTTTAACTATTCAAATGATTCTTGACATTCAACTGTCTAATCAAAATACTTTCATTTTCTCTGAAGTGAATTGATTGGGCTTGCAATTTTAGAAAAGTTCAAAACAAACTTCCTATAATATCCTACTAACCCCATGAAACTATGCACTTCATGCACATTCTTTAGCACAAGCCACTCAAGTATAGCTTTTATCTTTGCAAGGTCTAGTGGTATTCCTTCAGCTAAAATAATATTCCCTAAGTATTGTATCTATTTCTAAAAGAAAGTACACTTAGAAAGCTTCCCAAACAATTTGTTTTCTCTCATCCACTGCAAAACTATCCAAAGATGTGGCAAGTGTTCTTCCTCATTCTTAGAGTAAATAAGAATGTCATCTAGAAATACTAGAACAAATTAATCCAAGCAATCTTGAAAAAAATTGTTTATCAAATTCATCAATGTAGCAGGAGCATTTGTAAGTCCAAAAGGTAGAAATGTGAACTCATAAAGTCCATACCTTGTCCTAAAAGTTGTTTTATGAATATCCTTAGCTTTTATTCATAGCTGATGGTATCCTGATCACAAATTGATCTTAGAAAACACTAAAGTGCCACGTATCTGATCAAAAAGATCATCAATACATGATAAAGGGTACTTATTCTTTATCATTTCTTTGTTGAGCATACGATAGTCTATACACATATGCAAAGATTCATCCTTGTTTTTAACAAATATAATAGGTGCTCCCCAAGGAGATATACTAGGTCTAATCAACCATTTAGCCAATAGCTCCTGAAGTTGGGCATTCAATTCCATCAGCTCTATCGTAGTCATACAGTATGGTGCCTTAGAAATAGGCTCCGATATAGGTATTATATCAATTGAGAAATCAAAATCTCTCTTTGGAGGCAATCCTAGAAGTTCATCTAGAAAAACATCTTGAAAATCCCTCAAGAAAGGCTAATTTTCCAAAGATGCACTATGATTACTAGGATCCTCTTCTACTTGATCCATTTTGACTGTAAAAAGTTGAAAAACTTTTTGTCTAGCCCTCTTTAATTGCATTACAGAGATTGGTCTTATCATGACTTCTCTTTGAGTGCCTTGCAAAAAGACTTTGTTTCCTACATCGTCTAGACACTCCACTATTTTTGCAAAACAGTCGACATTGGCTCTATGCCTCCATAGCCAATTTATTCCTAAGATAACATCATAGGAACCTATGAGGGCTACAAACAAATTTATCTCAGTCAAAAAACTAGGAAGGTCAATCTTGGCTTCAAATAGACACTTCTCTACCTGAGCTTTTGTTTGGTTATCATATTCAACTAACCAAGGTTTAGCCATATACCCATCTCTTCTAGGAAATTTAACTAATACTCTTGGTGAAATAAAAATTTTAGTTGCACTAGTATCAATCAAAATAAAAATAGAAACTCCAAACAAAGTACATGTTGTCTCAATGGGTGTAATCTAGTACTCTGCCTAGTGATCATCCAACGTTGCATGTATCTTTTGTTGAAAAGCTGCTTGCTGGGTAGGTAGAGTATTACCACACTGTTGAACTCCCTGATTCTTAGTTGGGCATTAATCTGCATAATGATCACCACCACATGTGAAACATCCTTCAGGATGTCCTTGCTTCTCAACAAGTTTACCACAATTATTATCATTCCTTCAAACATTTCCATTGTTCCTCTTCTCATTCCTAAGTCCATTCTTGTTATTTCTTGAAGCCTTGTCACTTTTCTTAGCCACATCCTACTTGCCATTCTTTTTCTTGCAAGGCTAGTAAGTTGATGTCTTATTAAACCTCTTGTGATTCTTCTCGTGATAAGTAGAAATTGATTTCAATTTTTTCTCTTTCTTACTTGTTGCTAAGGAGCACACAACAGGAAGCACACAGTGGAACAAATAATTGATCAAAAATTTGAACTTTTGAACTCTTGAACCTTTGAACCATTTCTAGTCTTGGCGAATAGATCTTTGAACCTTTGAACCATTTCTAGTCTCAGTGAATAGATCTTTGAACCTTTGAACCTTTGAACCTTTTGAACCTTTTGTTTTTAGCAACACCTTACAACTTATCTCTCTGAAGTCTTAGTCACTCCGATGTGAGGTTCAACACTCTTTGCCTATTGGCAAGACAATTACTATCGGCCATGTTAGAATTTTCTTTGCCGATATGTCGATGGACTAACCACTCTTCGGTGTGACTTCAACTTTTAGCAAACTTGATTTGAGTCCTAGCGATACATCGATGCACAGTTTACTTTCTCCCTCTTCAACCAAACCCTAGCACATGGAGATGCTAGGTTAACCTACTGTGCAAAACACTCTATCTGGATCTTTTGCATCATTGAACACAAAAACAAAACAAGAAACTAAAACAAATACTTGTACAATGAAGCCATTCCACTGATTTCAATAGAAATCGTACCAGTGGAATGCTTCACGTCGACATACAATAACAATGGAAAGCACTCTGAAAGAATAGAAATCTACAGTTATGCAAATTTTAGTTACAGGGAATGGAAATCAAATTGACAGAATAAAATAGTTTTATTTCTCCTTAGAACAATGCACAATTACATTCACACTTCTTCTTCTTCTTTTTCTTTTGGTAGTTCCTTCCTTTAGTTTTTTTATCAACTCAACTTGCCAGTAGTTGGAAAACCAACCGATGCAAATAGTTGGGAGACCAACCGATCCAATTGCCTCAAAATGTCCTATTGCCTTGTTTTGGCACTACATGAATACAATATGATAAAAGTGTGTTTTAAGTTACTTAGGACTTGCAAAAATGGGTTCTAGGTCCTGAAGGACATAGAGACAAACTGAAATGAAAATGCATTGGTCAAATAGACCTTATTACAAAAGAAAACAAGATTTTCTAGGTGCTCCTGCACCATACTCCTGGGGTAGAAAAGAACTCATGTCACATGAGTTGGTTCTTTGTTTTGCTCCACCATGATCCTCTGCTACTCCATGTCCTCTCCATAATCTATGGACTGCAACCTTCTTCCATGGAAGTAAAAACTCATGCCTAGCATTGTAGGCTCTACTCACACCTTGCCATGAGTGAATGCTTGCAACCAAACCTATATTTTTTTTGCCATTCTTCCTTGCTGTCATCTCTGCCTAAACACCTTCATTCAAAATGTTGGTTGATGCCTCTTGTATTGCTGCTATGGTAGAATATGTTTGCCTTTCAACTCTTGTTGGCTCTAGAGGACAAACAATGGTTCCTACTATGATAGCATCTTCTTCTTTCCAACCACCTTGTGGCCGCTTGTAGACCTACTCTTTGACCTTCTTATGATCCATCTCAGACATCACCATCTGATCTCCATCATTCAAAGCTGAAACTACCTTCAAACTTTGGTCTTTGACAACCCCACTCCTTGAGGTATCCTCAACTTTTCTTGTCTCTTCTTCATTGATCTTCACAAACTCTTTCATACCCACCAAGATGACCTTGGTTGCCTTCTTTGCTTCAGCATCCTCCTGCAATGGTGTCATCAAAAAAGTCTTCCCATCCTTCTTTGGGGCTAAAACAGTAGGTAGTGCACACGGACTAAGGCTCTTCCTTATCAGCCTTTTGTTTAGGAGTTCTTGAATCTAATTTGCTATCTCTTCATTCTGCTAAGGGGTCATTTTATATGCTGCCTTATTAGGGATTACTACTCTGGGCATGAGGTCTATCTAATGGCTCATGTCTCTGATAGGTGGTAGGGAATCAGGTATATCTTTTGTAATCACTCCTTTGTAACTCTCAAGCAAATCACTGACCTCCCTAGGCCCTACTTCTCTCACATTTTCCTTCTTTTCCCCCTTAGGCTTCACAATCAAAGCAAAACCTACTCCACCACCTTCCTTTAGTGTATCCATGAATTCTTTTTCTCCTACCAACATTACAGTAGATCCTATAGGCTGTGGATCCCCTTCTACCAATGACTGTATCTTATAAGTTACACCATCCTTTTGGAATGAGTAAGCATTCTTTTGTCCATCATGATGAGCCTTTCTATCAAACTGCCATGGTCTGCCCAGCAAAAGATGGCAAGCATCCATTGGAAGGATGTCACACAAAATCTTGTCTCTATACCCCCCAATACTGAATTCTACCCATCCTTGTTCATTGATGACTATATGTTGTCCCTTGTTTAACCAATTGACCCTATATGGATAGCTATGGGGTATCTTTTCTAATTTCAATTTATCTACTACTTCCAAAGATATAATATTGTCAATAGAACAAGAGTCAATAATAACTTTACAAACCTTACCTTGGATCTTGCAGTTGACTCTAAACAAAGCTCTTCTTTGTGATGGTTCAGTCTGTACTGGTTCTTTGAGCAACGTCCATTTGATCATCAGATTTTCTCCCATTTCTGATGCCAGATTCACTTCAGGGGATGTCACACTCCCTGCATCCTCTTCAGTCAATGTGGTTCTTCTCTCATTACCATGAGAAGTTGAGGCCTTCTCTGGACACTTATAAGTCAGGTGCCCTATTTGATTATAGTTATAACATCTCATATTGGAGAACTTGGATCCTCTACCTGATCCATTTGTCCCACCTCTTTCATTAGTCCCTCTTCCTCGGTAGCGTCCTCTTCTACTTGAATCCCCAACTTGGTCTCCTTGGCTAGACTCACCATTAGGCCTTTGGTTAGGACTTCTTCCTCCAAAACTACCTCTGCCTCTAAAATTTCAGCCACCTCCTCCTCTACCTTGCTGCTCACCTTTCCTCTTTAGCTTCTCTTCAGCTCTTAATGCTACTTGATAGCATTTCTCCATAGTTTCAGGGTCAATAAACTTATCTCATCTTGAATATTGAACCTCAGACCATTTAGATACCTGACCACCTTATCTTTTTTGTCCTCCATGTACCCACAGCGAAGAGTGTATTTGTGAAACTCCTCGGTGTAAGTAGCTACATCCATATCTTTTTGCTTGAGATTTTGCATCTTCTTGTAGATCTACACCTCATAGTCTGATGGAAGAAATTGGGACTTGATCCTCCAACATTCTGCTCCATGAAGAGATCATACTCTTCCCATTCTTTACCCTTTCTCCTTGGGTGTAATTCCACCATGTCAGGGCAACACCTTTGAGTTTAGTTTTTGCAAACTTCACCCTCTTGTTCTCAGGTACCTCTTTGTATTCAAAGTAATTTTTTAGAGCCTCAATCCACTCCACAACCTCCTCGACATCCATCTTCCCACTGAACATTGGGATCTCCATCCTAGCCTTTGAAGAGTCTTTCCCAATTACCTTGATGGCTTCAAGAAAGTATTTTTGATCTGTAGGTTTCTCTGCCTCTTGCCCTTGGGGTTCTTCTCCTTCTTCCCCTTCTTCTTCTTCTCCATTAGATTCATTATCTGATTTCTTTCCTATCTTCAGTGCCTTCAACTCAGCCTAGAGTGCTTCCTTGACTCCAATCTTGATCATCTCTTCCATCTCCTTAAATTTCTTAAGCACTTCTACTGTCATCCCCTTTGGAGGCATGATGCTAGCCTCTCCTTCACTCTCCTCTGTTGACATATACCATATCAACAACAGAACCTAACTTTGCTCTGATACCAATATGATGAGGAGTACATAGCGGGAAGCACACAATAGAACAAACAATTGATAAAAAATTTGAACTTTTGAACTCTTGAACCTTTGAACCATTTCTAGTCTTAGTGAACAGATCTTTGAACCTTTGAACCGTTTCTATTCTTAGCGAATAGATCTTTGAACCTTTTGTTTTTGGCAACACTTTACAACTTATCTCTCTGAGGTCTTAGTCACTCTGATGTGAGGCTCAACACTCTTTGCCTATCAGAAAGACAATTACTATTGGCCATGTTAGAATTTGCTTCGCCGATACGCCGATGGACCAACCACTCATCGGCGTGACTTTAACTTTCAGCAAACTTGATTTGAGTCCTAGCGATACACCGATGCATAGTTTACTTTCTCCCTCTTCAACTGAACCCTAGCACATGGAGATGCTAGGTCGACCTACTGTGCAAAACACTCTGTCTAGATCTTCTGCACCATCAAACACAAAAACAAAACAAGAAACTAAAACAAATACTTGTACAATGAAGCCATTCCACTGATTTCAACAGAAGTGGTACCAATGGAATGCTTCATGTCAACATACAACAACAATGGAAAGCATACTGAAAGAATAGAAATCTACAGTTATGCAAATTTTAGTTATAGGGAAAGGAAATCAAATTGATAGAACAAAACAGTTTTATTTCTCCTCAGAACAATGCATAATTACATTCACACTTCTTCTTCTTTTTCTTTTGGTAGTTCCTTCCTTTGGTTTTTTTATCAACTCAACCTGCCAGTAGTTGGAAAACCAATAGATGCAAACAGTTGGGAGACCAACTAATCCAACTGCCTCAAATTGTCCTACTGCCCTATTTTTGCACTACGTGAATACAATATGACAAAAGTGTGTTTTAAGTTGCTTAGGACTTACAAAAATGGGTTCTAGGTCCTGAAGGACCTAGAGACAAACTGAAATGAAAATGTATTGGTCAAATAGACCTTATTACAAAATAAAATAGGATTTTCTAGGTGCTCCTATGCCACTTGCCTTCCCCAAAACTTGGTCCATAGTAGAAGGGTCATACACATCTACTTATCCTCCTCTATAGGAATTCAAACCCACGATAAATTTCTAGATTCTAAACCTTTCATCTTTCTTATATTGTGGCACATACTTTAGGAGATGGGTGAGCTTTTCACAATATTCCACCACCAACATATCCCCTTGTCTTAGATTCTAAAAATTTGTTAGCTTTTGGTTAAAGAAAAGCTGCAGTAACCACCTTTGGTGAAGTAAGACCACAAATTGATCCCAAGTTAATCTCAAAGAACTTAACCCTAGTTCCATATTCTTGTTCATCCACCACATGGGTACTTCTCCTACCAACTGAAAGGCACCCCATATTGCCTTGGTTATCTCAGAGTAATTTCAAATCTTGAAATACTTTTCCATCTCCATCAACCAAGCTTCTACAACATCACCACTCTCTGTTCCATCAAACTTAGGTGGTGTGACTTTCTTCATATGAGATAGTTCAAAGGAAAAATTACTTCTCTTCTCCTCCTGAGACTTAGTTTTACCAACATTCTCCCTTGGCTCGCTATGAATACTCGATTCATGGACATATTCATCATCTCCTTGATGTGAATCCTCTTGCCTTATTTTGGATTTACCTTGACCCCTAACCTCATTTTCCAAGTTTTCAAGCATATCCTTAGTTTCATTCAACATGGTTAATATTTGGTATAGCTTAGCCATATGTTTATCAGAGGGATAGGACTTTCCTTGACTATCTTCAAGATTTGTTCAAGTTCAAACCAAGATAATACTCTAATTCACACCTGATATTCGTATCAAATTATAAATTAGAATTTAGAAATAATTCATCTCATTAATTCAAAATTCAAATTTTCTACAATAAATCCATTCACAAAAATATCAAATGGAAATCAATCTCATCTTTATTATAGTTTATTTTGGGTATAAATACATGCTTATTTAGATAGTTAACTCAACAAGACTACATGTCACTATCGGTGAAAGGATATTCCTCAGGTTCCTCTTCCCCATCAAAATCCAACAAAACAAACTTAGAGGGTGGATGTACATGTAGGTACTCCTCCAACACCTCTTTTCCAATAGTAAGGTCATCACGACCACACCTAAATTTGTATGTCAAGTTTAGCAGAAAGTTTACTTGGTTTAACTACACAAGTAGGAACAATAAGATTCTTGGCCAGTTTAATACATTGTTTCCTCTCTAGCCGTATATGCTTAAGAGCATCAACCAATGTCTCTGAATCCTCCAGCCATGCACCCTAAGCATAATCAATATTCTCCTTGAGTTCAACCTCCTCAGTAAATTCTTTCTTAACTACTAACTTGGGCAAACATTGGGGAACAAACTTTCAGGTGGTTTTCTTGGTTCTTCTCCATGTCATTCTAATAAAAAATAGATTTCAAACATTAGCTATCTGCTTAATGTTGACATTTTTTTCTCATAGCGAGCACTAAGGTCCATGTGTTGAATCCGGTTAGCTCTGAAACCATATGTAACACACCTTCTCATTGTTATGTAGGGAAAACAGATGAAATGATGGCAAGTGTACAAACTAGATCAAAACCCTCTTCCACTATAAAATTCAAGGACAAGATTGAGCTAAATCACAACTAAGAAGAAGGTGGACTTAGCTACAGATCTTGTGCTCCTATTTGCTATGGAAATATATGATTTAAACAAGTCTTTTATCAAACTCTAGGTCAAATATGCATAAAACCCTAGTTCTATGATGATTGGAGCATAACTTTCAAACTGTGATAGATATGGACAATCCAAAGGAAGCACTAACATCAGTGAATAGAGGAGAACTTGATTTCAAAAGTAGATGTGTTAGCGGACAAATTTGGGAGGTGCCCAAGTCCTGAAGTGAGAATCTGCCAGAGGTCAAAACTAAGAAAATGTTGTAATTGATGCTTAGATGCCAGATCCAAAGCCTAAAAGCCTAGAAGACTAGGGTGGAAACCACCCAAGTCCTTTCAGAGGAATATTTTGGAACTTCTTTCAAATCCCAAAACCTTGATTCCTGCTTAGTCTTCTTATAACTTCACTTTCTCCAAAACTTGTACATGTAACCTGCACACATGACGAAAAGAATGGGGTTTGAGGGTTGTGGTGTTTAGGGATTTGCCTTAGTCAAATCCCAGAATATCATTCAAGCTTCCCAACACCATTGTTAGAGAGAGTGTGCCCTTGTAGGGCAGAGGCTAAAGATAAACCAAATGATGACATTATTCAAATAACAATGATGTCACCTCGAAGGTGAAGTCCTTAGGAAGATTAAGATTTTTCAACGCATAAGGAGATGGATGATGATTCTAAATCTACAACAACACACACAATACAAACACAAATCTGCAACAATAACATAATGAATGCCTTGAATCCTCTTATGCTCAAATATCATAAGTTTGCACTATACATCTAGGTTTATAATGAATTCAAAAACACACTTATATATGCTTTCTCGCTAACATTCATGAAATTAAATCGCAAAAGCTAACAAAGAGGAACATTTTTAAAGGTCCTAGGCTGACATAACATTAATTTACCCTGACCAATCAGGGAGGACTTGGGCATTTGGCACCCAAGTCCAAGGCCCAATTCGAGTCTAGGATAAGATTAATGAAGGACCCAAGGTCCCAAATTCATATGGGTGTTAGGCTATTTTTCTTCAGGATGATCAATTATAATGCATAATGAGATAAATAGGACCTAGGAGTTAAACTAGGAGGTAAAAAGGCTTGTGTCCACTTTTTACTCCATAAAATTTATCCCCCACTTTAATGTGTGTATGATCCTATGATCCATACATGCATTAAAGTATATTCAAAGCACATCAAACACAAGAACGAAGACACCCCCTAAGATTGAAGACTATCTCTAGCCCCTAGACTTAGAACATGAGAAAACCCTTAACAGTCACATAAGACATAATGAAGATAGTAAGGATGCACATAATACATGAAGAAGATAGTGAAGCACACAATACATAGAGAAGACATGAACATAGTCATGCAATACACAAAGCATACATGAAGAAAAGACATGATTAAGAAATTATGCATATATATAATTCTAACTAAGAAAAACACACAACATGGGCAGAGCTCATTGCTACACGTCTTTAGACCACACAAAAAACATGCAAAACACATACAATTGGGGGGATTTCATCAGTACACCTCTTTAGACCATGCCAAAAACACACAAGACATGCAAGGAAGACACATAAAACACATGGAATACACAAGCACCGTATAGTATGTTGTCGACAGACTATACATCTTATACACAACAAACATGGGTGATACAAAGGAGCTCATTGCTGCACTCCACTATCTAAGATAAGCCTAACACACATGATGGTTGAGCTATGCTACCACAATTGCCAAAGACACACTTAAGGGTGAATGACTTAAAATCCAACCTTGCCTCATCATGAGGACTTTATTTAAAAGGATGTGCACTAGCTCAAGAGATACACCATCCCACCTTCTGCATAAGGGCTTTCAAAACACAACTCCACCCGCATCACAAAGACACCTTACATTGAAAAGGAAGCACGTGCTCAAAGTATACAACCCCACCCACAACAGAGAGATGCCTTATAGTGAAAATGAGGTATATGTAACAAGATAAACTACAAAACCCCACCTTCATCATGGAGACTCCTTATGGTGAAAAGGAGGTGTATGCAAACTTGCTTTGTCAATGTAAAAGTAATCAAGCAGTTACCATGATATATGTCCCCACCTTAAAGTGGTTGATCCTGCTTGCTAGTATTAAGCACTTTTAACGTAAAGTGAAAACACACAAGGGAACAAGAGCTTTCACAAAGCACATGCCCCAAAATGTGACATGTGCCAATGATCACTGCATGTTCCCACAAACACATCAATATCATTTGCTAACATAATAAAAAATATATAAGCTTTGGTTAGAAAATCTTACTCTATAATAACAACCAAATCAATTCATGAAAGCTATACAGAAATCATTTACGTAATAGACCAAGTCTACACTTGTAGGTTTAGAACCGAGTATAGTCATGAGGTTATATTGCAAGTATCTTAGAACTGAGGGTAGCTACAAGGTGAGATACAAAACAATCCAAAGTGCATGGAAGAAGATTTAGAGTATTGAAAAGGTTTGTTACAACAAAATTTCACAACACGATACATCACACAGAGTGATTCTACTAGTCAAGCATGAGTAATATATATCAAACCCATATTCATATATGGACTAGGTCAATTTTTGCTTTCTTGCTAAAGGGATGCATAGTCCTTATCATTATTTATTTGTTTTTTTCATCCACCGATTAGTAGAGCCACTAAAGAATTGAAATAGTAAAAATGAGAGAGGGGACAAAAGTGACTTGGGTTTACAACATTGGAAGATGCCCCCAAGACATCCTCTACATTTTTATGCCTCCAAGGCACAACACATAACAATAAAATAGAGGAGATGAATAGAAGAATGGTCACGACAGAGGTGGTCTCGTTGTATCCTTGACCTTACAAGAGTATCAAGGGTCATCCAAAGAGACCTAAACAATATTTAACACAACATGGAGGAACACAACACATAAGAGGAGGCCACATCAGTGAGCAACTCAAGGAGATACTACATCAAAGGTGGATAAAAAAGAGTGAGAAATATTGACCTTCTATCCTTGATCTTGAGCAAGTTATATTTATCGTTAAAGTTTTGTCCATTGTTCTTTATTCCCTTTGAATCATGTTGTCTGCATTTTCCTGTATTTGTGGAGAAGAAACCATAGGATTTGGTAATGGAAGGCTTCTCTCTTGAAATTTCATTCCTTTCATATTAAAGGATGGTGGAGAAGGAGCCTTAAAAATTCCCATTTTAGTTAGTTGAGGTGGTGTAGGAACAGTATGATCATTTTGAGTATGTTCAACATCCCTTCTTAAAGAATTTATATTAGGAGAACTAATCATGTTTTCTGCATCATCGAAGGTATTTAAATGTTCAAGCAATGGTAAGTAATCTATTTCTCCATTTAAGATGTTGTTAAGAAGAGTTTTAAGGTCTATAGATGAACATTCATTATCAATGGGATAAGGAAGTTGTTCAAGAGGAGGATCCTCATCATCCAATGCTTCATCATGGCTGGGGAGGGCATTGGAATGAAGGGATGGCAAAGTAGTGTTAAGGAATGTCTCAATGATTTCATCTTCTTTCACCAAAATATCCTCACAAATGGGAATCATGTTGGGAGTGGACTCCAAATTATTGGATGGGTCACACAAGGCTATGCCAGCCTTGTATTTCTTAGAAATGATGTCCATTATATCATCAAGAAAATTAGTAAGAGAAGAAGGAATGTATTTATAATCAACTTCCTTATGATCATTCATGGAGATGAAATTAGTAAGGTTCTCTAATATCAAAGGGTATATACCCATGAGAGTTGTGAAACTGTCAAAATCAGATATATAACAAAGAATTTCTTATGTGGAACATACAAAGATGTCAACATCATAGATGTATGCTATTTGTTGTAAGACTTGAGGATACCTCTTAGTAAATTTTCTGAAGTTATCAATATCTATAATGTATGCAAACAAAGCTTCCAAAGATGAATAAAAAGAAGCATCCATGATGAAAGTATGATATCCCGTTGTACACCTAGACACTAGTTTGAGGAAATTGGAGTTTTGCAAATCATAAACACACTAATTTCACTACAAACAAAGTAAATAAGATGTAAATAGTGCTACACAACAAGGCAATGTGAACGATTTAAAAAAGAAATTTTGAACTAAGTGTGAAAAGAGTGTTAAAATCCCTTAATGTTGAAATACACATTGTGTAATTGCAAAATTTGAAATTTTAATGCAAGGATGTGAAATGAAAAAACACTACAATTCAAAATCAGATTTGAATGAATGTTTTATCATAGCAGAAAAATCTAAAATAATATTTTGACTACAAACCCTAGCTTTTGCAAATGACTAGGTTATAGGAAAAATGTAAGTTTTCTACAAAACCCAAGGAAATTAAATATTCAGATGCAAGATGTGATGTTATGAAATTATTAGTTTCTGTAAATTGGTTCATATTTGATGTATAAATTATAATTTCAAATGATTTCAATGATATGTAATGAAATAATGCAAAACTATGCCTCTATGCAAGCCTAGAATGCTTATGTTTTTCACTTTTTCAAATTTATGCAAGATTTTTCAATGAAGAATATAAGTATGATATGAATTAATACAAGATCTGATTTCAACACTTACCAAGATGCAAATGTTCAATGCTATGGGTTCACCAAAATTTTATATAGGGAAAAGGGGATGAAATGACGACAAATGCACAAACTAGATCAAAACCCTCTTCCACTATAATCACAACCAAGAAAAAGGTGGACTCAACATCAGATCTTGCACTCCTATTTTATATGGAAAGATATGTTTTAAAAAAGTCTTTTTATCAAACCCTAGGTCAAATATGCATAAAACCCTAGTTCTATGATGATCAAAGCATAACTTTCAAACCGTGATAGATATAGAAAATCTGAAAGAAGAACTAAGATCAATGAATAAAGGGGAACCTAATTTTGGAAGTAGAGGTGTTAGAGGATAAATTTAGTGGGCACCCAAGTCCTGAAGTGAGAATCTATTAGAGGTCAAAACTAAGAAAATGTTGTAATTGATGCTCAGATGCTAGATCCAAAGCTTGAAATCCTAGAAGACTAGGGTGGCAACCGCCCAAGTTGTTTTAGAGGTAATTCTAGAACTTCTTTCAGATCCTTAAACCTTAATTCCTACACACTCTATTGAACACCCAGAATACTGAGAGGGTGGTGAATCAGTATCCTATAAAACCATTTAGATATAAAACATCTTAAACCATTTAGCATATTCAATTGTAGTAAAGTAAGTTATTCTTGAGATCATGAAGAAAAGAAACCATAACACATGTACACCAGGATTTTTACGTGGAAAACCTGAAAGGGAAAAACCATGATGAGTGTTAGCTCACAATATATTATAACCAGTTAAGGTAATATAGAATTGCTCACTGCAATTGGACTCATTGTCCAAGTGGACTTAATGCCCACTAAATAAGAAGAAGGAGAAGAATTATAGATGTGCTCACTGCTGATGGACTCACTGCCCAAAAAGAGAGAAGAAAGAAAGAAATGAGACTATTAGATTTGCATCTACACATGCATGAATTATAGTTTCATTGAAGCACAAACTATTCTCTACTCTGCCCTTCAAATACACACTATGCTCTATTCTTTCTCAATTCACACATTCAAAACTTGATCATCACACATTTGCATATCTTCACATTACATTTGCACACCAAAGATCTCAAGATCACTTTTCATCAAAATCAAATCACTACTTTTATATCTTCTTCACCTTGACATTAGCTAGGTCATCCCAAACACATGCCTTGAACTTAACCACAAACTCTGCACCAAAATTCAAATTGAGATATAGGTCAAGGTGGACCTAAAATAGCTCACACTTAGATCAACACACCATGTTTACCATTCTTTTAGATTCACTCAACTCATAACACCAAATAGGTCGGCTTATTTGAGTGTAACGTGTAGCACAACACTAGGTCAACCACAATATCTAATGTGGAGGGAACAAACACATGGAACATGTTCTCCTAGGTCAGAAAGACCTATGGAACCTCTCAAGATTATACTAGATCCTTTGGAAAGCTCCACACAAAGCAAACATCTTTAGGTTGGCTTCATCACAAGAGAAACACAAACATACACTAACTGTTAGATTACAACTCAACTTTTGGATCACCAAATAGCCTAAGACTTGGATCAAACACTGTTCAAACATTTACAAACATATCCTCAAATCTGCAAGGTAAGATATTTCACTCTAGTGAAATGCGGAGTACTGGAAGATAGCCACTATCTCAATCATTCACTATCTATCCAAGTAGCAATATTCAAATCAACTTAACTCACACACCGGAGGTCTTCAAGCACTAAAACTTTGGATTTAGAAACATGATACATATGTCTTCAATCCCTTAGAACCACAAAAGATAATAAGTCACAATGGAGATATGTAGACCAAAACAAACTAATACTCTGCACTGCCTGAGTCTACATACTGTCATGCCGAACTTAGCCAATATGTAGAAAACCTTCTGGACCACATACGAACCTGAAATCCTAGATTTAGATGCATCTAAAAATACTTGATAAATTCCCAAAACTACAACACAAAATCTATAATTTGTAGTAAATGCGGACCAAAACACTGTACCTCTTTGCATTGAAGGAGACAATCCAACACTTAGCCAAATTTCTACTAAGTTATCTTTTGGATCAAAACTCTTTGCATGAGTAACAGTATGGGTATCATAGCTACTCTAAACATTGTTTCCATCAGCTAAACATTGTTGTCATCAATGACAACACACAACACATCTCTACTTCTTATGACAACACACATAGACTGTCATGAACCTTAGTAAACCAATAGTTTCTCTATCCAACAATCTCCCCCTTTGGCATTGATGGCAACACATGGTGTGAAAACCATCAATCCACATGTTTGTGACTCCCCCTAAACTTTGCAACTCCCCCTGAGTTAGATATTTTCCACAACTGCATCACTTCATCAATTTTGTCTTTTTCACATCTTCTTCTCTCCCCCTTTGACATCAATGAAAAAGGATATGCACTTATTACATGTTCTCTTATTGTCTAGAGACCATAAGTATATACATGCAAAAAATTTCTCCCCCTAAGAGTTTGACTTCTATATACACCAAAATATTAAAAACTTATCTTATAACCATCCACATATTTACAAGAGAAGTCAAAAACTTATCGTTCTTTAGGTAGGATCTCCTTGTAGAATTTCTTCAGCTGAACTACATCTAAATCCCATCTGGTCTTGGCATATTTTAGGAATTGCACATGCCCATTGATCTGGGATAACAAATCTTCTACCTTCTCAACTATATTAGGATTATCAGTCACCTTCCCGACCTTATCTGCTTCTCTTATGAGACCCATCATGGTGGTAATCTTGAAGCTCACTATTTATCTAAGTTGTGTCATTTGATCTTTGATAGATTCTTTTTGAATTTACATTTTTTTTATACTTACATCAGAGTATTCTATCTCAACTCTCAAATCTCCACTAGAATCTTTCCAAGGGTCATATTTGCTAGAAAGGCTTAAAAGTTTATTCTCTAAATTCTTTATCTTCTCCTTTAATTCCATTGTGATTAGAGGCCAGGTTAAACAAAATTGATACAAAATATTTGCATCATTTATTACAGTCTGTACGAATTGAATCCTGTTATCCAACAAAACTTGTGCTTTAGAGCACTTGTCATTTAGATCAACTAATCTTTTAGCATCATATTCTTCTCTAACCTTTTTCTCTGCGACATCTTCAAATGAGTCAAATTTGTTATTGATAAACTCCATAAGCTTATTCATTTGTAGTGTAGGAGTCAATGAGGTGTCCTTTTCGACATCCGGCAAAATTTTCTCAAAAACAATCACAACTTCCTCAATCAACTTGTCCTCAATATGAGACTTCAAAATTTCTTCTTGTGCAGTGGGCTGAAAAATTGTTCCCAGCTCCAACTTCTACAAGGGAAACATGTTTTCCAAGTTCAATTGACCATCAGAAGAGGACATTGGCAATAGTTCTGACACAAACAGAGCTTGCAATTCCCTTTGTTTTAACAAAAAATGTCTTAAGGAATCCAATGGTGAAGTAGTTGAGTCTTCACCAGCAGTGTCTCTCCCATCAAAATTTGTAGGCACATTTATAGTAGGGACTTCTAGAGGACCATCATTAGTAAGAGTTTGCTGATCTGTACCTGTCTCTGGACCAAAAGAGTTAAAAACTTGTTTTGGTATCTCCTCATTCTACTTACCATCTTCCTCTATAGTCTTCTCAGCGGGCTCTCTAACCTCTTCATCATTTCTAGTGTTCTTTGGATGAGGAGACACACTTTGATCCTGTGAAGGTGAAGGAGTTTGTGCATTTTGGCCATTTCCACATCCAAAATGGTACTTGAGGTTCCCACATCTAGATTTTGCTGCCCTTCAACTGTATCAGTAGTAACTTGCAGTTGTAGCTCATTTAGCACCTTCAAAGTGATGTCCTCAGTCTCTTTTAGTAAATTCTCAATTTCCTTTTTATCACCAGACATCAATGTGTTAACCCTTCTCTTTGTCCTAAAGTCCTTGCTCAACCTTTGTGTGATTTAAACTTTTTCTTATCTAGAAAGGCTTGGACAAAATTTCTTCAACACAGTTTCTTTTATCTCAGTGTCTTTTGCCATAACTTCATCTTTTCTAGCAGTTAAATTGCTAGCTAGGTTATTAGGAAAGTTAGTCACAACTTCAATTAATTCTTTATTAAACATATCCAAGAACCCTACCACAATGGCTTCAATTATAGCCTTGTCAGCATCAGAGCTCTCATCATAGAGGTCTACAATAGGCTTCAAATTTCCATGCACAACCACTACATTGATTGTGGCTTCTAGTGTCATGGTGGCATCACTTTTCTTTTCCTTATTCTTCTTCTTCCCTTTTCCTTTTCCTTTTCCCTTACCAGAGGGCTCACCTTCTTTGGAGGTGCTATCTTTCTTCTCAAAGATACCTTCTTCTTCAGTGGAAATATCAATTTTGGTCCTTTTGGCTGGTGTTTGTTCTTCAGAAGGGGGTGATCCCTTTTTCTTCTAGGCCAATCTTTCTTCTTCTTCTTGTTCTTTCTCCTCTTCCACATTTATTCCATGACTAACATAGGTTCTTCCTTTTGCTTTCCCTTTAACTCTACCTTTCTTTGCAGGTGTGGTTGTAGGGGCTTCAGAGGAGATAGCAGACCTTATCCTTGGTCTCACTAGAAAGGATTTCTCTTTCATTGTAGTAGCTTTTCTTGCTATCTCAGTAGAGGGAATAGCCTCAGAGGACTTCTAAGGAACAGTAGTAGTTTCTCCAGCATGCCTGGAGGCATTGAATCATTCAACAATACTTGTTTTTCCTTGTCTTTGTGCTTTTGCTTGTTGAACTTGCTCTTTTGATATTCCCATTCTTTCTACTATCTCATCAACTATTTTGTTGACTTTTCTCTTTATTTTTTAGTTTCTTATGTTGCATATAAACTTCAACTGATTTATCCTCATAAGTACCAAATCTCACTTGTGCAACATCTTTTGCACTCTTTAGAAAAACATCAGCCAAGCCCTCGATTTCTTGCATACCTATCTCATATCCCAAAGGTGGTATCCACATAGTTCTTAGTTCTACAACTTCCATTATGTATTCATCAGTGGAGACCAAAAATGTGATGTCCTTTTGGTACTTATCCACTATTTTTCTTGGAATTCTCTCTCTTGCTTGCATTCTCTTGTGAAATACAACAAAGTAGGTAGTAAATGCATCATCTTGAGCTTTTGGATTACCAATACTATTCATATAATATGCAATCTAATGTGCCATAAGCCTTCCTTGAATCCATGTGATTCTCTGAGTACCGGGAAGCTCTCTCAGGAAGTAAAATAGGATACACATAGCAAGGGTTCCAAATTTGAAGGGGTATTTCTTGTCCTTTGTCATTTTTAGGTTTTCCAAGAACTGTTGTCTAAGTAACTCACACAGATCATAGTCTATGCCCTTTTCCACCATCTCATAGGCTAGATTGATAGCTGTAGCAGACATTGAGTTTTCTCTATTAGAGAAATATATCTTATAGCTAATCACCATAGCAGCATATCTGACTATCAGATTCTTGATAGGGTTTATTGTTAAAGCTCTCTTGTCATAGGTGGCGTTAGTTAATTCCATCACCACTTCATTCTTGATAGATTTCAAAAAAGAAATAGTTCCAGAGGAACACAGTCCAGTGACCTCCCTCATTACATCCTTTATAATCATACCAGGCATATCCAACCACATGAATTGATCATGAAATATACTCAACACTAATCTAACCCATTTTTCATCATAATAGAAACTTGGGAACCACTGCCAAACATCAAGTTTCTTTTCAGTTAGGTTTTTGTATTCTGGCTTAAGTGCATAGTCATCTCCTATGAGCTAATTTACCTAGATATCCCCAAACTTTCTGTTATCAAACTCTTCTATTTTTCCATGTATGTATATCCTTATATCTTCTTTCAACAAAAGCCCATAAGGAATGGAGGAAAATGCCCCCGTTAGATCATCCTTTAAACACTTATCTCAAAATTTCTTAAATCTAGGTCTTTGTCTCTCAAATACTTCAACCACTTTCAGAGCAGCCATTTGGAAGCACTATCAAACTTATCAAAAATAGATATCTTTGAAAAAACATGACAAAATAGATAAATACCTTTTCTTTGCTTTAACTAGGTTGGGGTTTTGAAACACTGAACACAGGCTCACCTTGAATTCTTCTTCTACTCAAATTTGCTTGAATGTTTGAATGCAATGTGAGTTTCCTTCAATCATCATTGCTTATAAACTCTTCATTGGTCAAACCTAATTCACCATTAATGCTTGGATTCAAAAAGCTGTTAACATCTTCACTATGTCACACAGTCAACATAAATTGCTCTACAATCCTCTGCACTTGAATCTTTTTTGTCGAAATCTTCTTCAAACAATCAAACATATTTATCTTCAACTTATATCCACGTGTTGGCCTCAACACAACTCATTTGGCAGAGGGAGGTAAATTTTTTGTTGTTGCTCCCCCTAAGACAAAGCTCTTCGTTCAGTTTTTAGAGAAATCATTTATACCAGGAGGTGTTACAGGCACACCATTGACTTGAATTACTTCCTTCTTAATCCAGATATTTTTCATCTCCTTGGTTTTTGTTGGATCAACTGGTATGATCTTTTTTGTAGGCATGTCCCTCCTCATGCTTCTATTTTTATAGAACTTTGCAAAATATCCAGGCTTATTGTAATTGTAGCACACACCATTCCTCTGACCATTATTCCTTCCATTTACTCTGGATCTGCGTTGGTTAGCTTTATGCCCAAATCTATTGTATGTAAAACATTTACCATTGAAGGACTGATTCATCCTACCATTGTTATAGCCATTCATCCTTTGACTTCTGCAGTCATTATCTATATGACCAACTTTCTTGCAAGAAAAGCAATGACCAAAAAAATATGGAACATTTTGATTCATCTTATTCCTACATTGTATAGCCTTATGACCAAATTTATTACAAGAGAAACAATAACCATTGAAAAATGGGTACCTTTGAGCATTAGGTTGTATGACAGGTGGTCTTCTGACTCCTTTCCTATGATTCCAAATCTACTTTCCATTATTCCTTTTCTCTTTATCTTTTGATGCTTGACCGGAGTTTGAACTTTCACCTTTCTCAAACCCTAAGCCTTCTTTATCATTAGGATCTTTCTGAATTGCAATCATCTTGTAGTTAGGGTAAAATTGCAAATAGGGTAAATGAATAAACAACAATGATCAAACCCTAACAATTACACAATGAAGCACAAGACAACATGAAAATCAAGATAACAAATATAAATGCAAACCAATCTCAATGCTATGCTCTATTTATCTCCATTTCTCTTCTCCACCTCACATAAGCATGCAAGATTTTGAAGGATGATTGTTGGAGGAATGTCAGGTGCTCATTTTTGCAGCATAATGATAAGATAAAGATGATAGATGAATGATTGATAGATGACTAATTGATAGATGGAAGATGATGATAATGGCTGATAGATGCAAAGGCTCTAATGTGATTTTAGCAGCATAAGGATACTCCAACTCAATGTATCTTAATGACTTGGGAGAGGGTTGATTTACAAGAAATGTTTGGTTCAAATGGATGGTTGAGATTAAAAGGCTAAATGATCAATGTGGATGGCTAGGGTTGATTAGTTATTCCCACTTTTTAAGGAAATTTTAGTCATGTGACAAGTGTAAAAAGGAGGATAAGGCTCCTATGTGACCATGTACACAAAAAGTACTACATGTGTGATTGTGTACATAAAAAGAATATTAAATGAAAAATGTACTACCACACATGATTTAAATGAGAGGTGGACAAGTGTTGGAATGTGGTGAGAGGTGAGGATAATTAGTTGGAATATGTGAGGGAAATTAATTAAATAAATAAAATTTATTTAATTAATTAGGAAGATGATTAGGATAGGATTGGGATATGAATGGGAAATTAATTAAATAAATAAAATTTAAGTAATTAATTGGCTAAGTGGGATAAGGATGGGATTAAGATGGGATTTTAATTAAATAAATAGAATTTATTTAATTAATTGGCTAATGGATTAGTGGGATTAGGAGTGGGTTTAGGACAAAATGCTACATGATGTCTAAGTGATGTGTTTGACTAGGTGTTGCAAGACATGGACAAATTTGGGACAATTTTGGGTGTCTACATTTTTCCCCTCTTTGAAATGATGTTCGAGATGATAAGCTTTGTGTCGAGTAACATCATTTCAAAGAAGCTAAGGTATGGATGGAGGAAAAGGATGGGATTAAATGGAGATGGTGATGTAAGGATAGGATGAGGATGAGGATGAAATGGGATGATGATAAGAATGCCCTCTCGAGAGCATAGGTAGGTTGGAAAAACACGTGTAGGCTCTCGAAATGAAAAGGATTGGCTAAGAAAGAAAGATAAAGAAATGGATAGAAGAAATGATGATGCGTTATGCTGCAATGAAAATGAGCAACCATGATGTTTGATATAGCACTAGACATTATGCACCAAGGTATAAGGACCAGGGTGATGATGTGTCTTGTGCCCCAGCATCATACAACCTTGTCTAACATATGAGGAAGTAAACTTAGAGAATTAAAGTCCTAATGCACAAAAGGTATGATAGGACCTTAGATGCAAAGGATAATGCAAAAATCCATTCCAACATGCATAAGATATGAATATTAGCTAGAATGATTCAGATGTGATACAAATGCAAGATAAAATAATAACACACACAAGCAAGCAAGCATGCACAAATGATACAAAAACAAACAAGGTATTTCCCCTGTCAAGCTATAAACTAATGATTAATTGTTGATTGTTTTGTTGATGATAATGAAGAGAGTCCAATTTACAAAAAATTGTTTGGGGCCTACACCTGAAAACTGACAACGTTGTTAATTATAATTAAGACTACCAGCACAAAGGTTGCTAAGTATGATTGAATGGAAAGGATTAGGATGATTCCCATGTCAATTGTAGCTCATATTCTCTATTATAATCCAATAGCATGACAAAACCCCATTTATGCCAGTAAAGGCTCTTCTCACTTTTTTGCATTTGTTTCACTGGATATTGGCACTTTTGTTAGAACACTATGCGCGCGCTTGTTGACTGCCAGCGACCTCAAACACTACATGTGCATGCTGTCTACCTATACACGACCTATTTGCTATACGCGAGCGCAAGTTCCTCATAAGAGAGCTATATCTATATAAGCGTCTACTTTTCCTCCATAAGCGACCTATTCTAGCCATATGTACATTCAGCCTACCTATTTCCTCTAGCCGACTACAAGAGACTCACTTTTTCCATAAGCAACCAAGTCGCGCCCATATGCGACCTAAAACACCCAAAATTGACCTAATTATCATTAGCATTCAAATATTGCATTAGCTACCATCTGCATTTGTCTAACACACTTGAGCAATGCCCCTATCACTTATTTCTTCTATTAATTAAATAAATTTATATTTATTTAATTAATTCATTAGCTATTTCTTCTATTTTCTCTAAGCTATAATTAAATAATCTTTAATTATTTAATTATCTTATTTCTATCTATTTTAAATAAATAAATCTTATTTATTTAATTATAAATCCATTCACAAGCCCACTTTCCAAATAATTAAATAAATTTTATTTATTTAATTAATTTCTCTTATCATTTATCTCAAATGAGCCGACATGTGAGCCTCTTTCATTTAAAAAAGATAAGTGGTACTACATCTTTTATTTAATATCTTTCACATGTAGTACTTTTTATGTACACGGTCACACATGAACCTTATCTTCCCTCCACTTGTCATCTACACATTCATCTATGATTGTCATTCAATCTTAGCCATTCACATAGCCACCAAATCTCTACCGTTGATTGATTTTTGCTGAAGTCTATATAAACACCCTCTCATTCCATACTACATCTATCTAGCATTCTCATAGCATCTACATTATCATCTTTAGCATATTGAGCATTTTAGCATCCATCCATCATGGCAACTTTTATCTTCATAATTGTTCATTGTTGAAGAAGAATTCCACATCATAAACAAGGAATCATACAATCTAGGTGATATTGTTCTTGAATTACATGCTTTTGATTTCATTTGGATTAGTTTCTTTCATGATGGTAGGGTTAGGTTTTCATGGCTATGCTTGATCTTATTAACTTGATTTTTACCTATCACATTTTGGCATACCTGGTGGGACCCATGTCCTTGATTAACTTTACTATTTGAAGTTGTTTTCTTGTGAAGATTAGATTTTTTGAGTGCTTAAGGAAAGCTCCAATCGCTTTTGAGTGAAAACCAGTCACTGCCTAAACACAAGCATCACTTTTAAGCCAAAACCTGTTGCTTTTAGCATTCCTGGGATCACTTCTAAGTGAACTGTAGTTGCTTATTATCTTTTTTGCATCACTTATAAGCTAATAATGGTCACTTCTATTCTTTTTTCTATCACTTCAAATCTTACAGTGATCGCTTTTAGCTATCTAGATTGATTTCTGCAAAACTAGGGTTTTCTATTATATCTTTGTTTTCGTAGATCTAAGTCACTTATGATCTATAATCAATCACCTGTTGCTTTTTCACATCTTGTCTAAGCTTTATCATTTTGCATCTGGGTTTACTGGCATTGCTTCTGATCTATAACATTTCACTTGCGACAGCATATAGATTGCTTTTGATCAATAGTTGATCACCTTTGGTAACTGTGTCACTTTCAGTTTTATCATTTGCAGTTCAGTTTTCTTGGCTACTAATTGGGTATTTGTGCAACATCTTATCGATTGTCCAAGAAAAGGAGGTTATCAAACTACTAACATATCTATTGGAGCTCCGATCGGTCCAAGACTTGTGATTTTTCACTAATTTAGGAAAATTTGGGCTTGGTGGTTAAAAAGAATCATTACTTGCTCCGTGCTTGATTTATCTTTCTTGATTGCTTGAATGTGCATGTTTGTAACCCAAATTTAATAGAAAAAGTATCCTCTCCCCTTGCTTATAAAATGGATCTTGGGTGCATGAGAACTTGTTATTATCTTGAGAGGGCCTGCCTTCCCGGTGTGAGAAGGGGTACAACCCAAGCGGTAACATCCTTCCAAACCGCTATATAAGAAAAGTGTTTGTGTCGAAAGCCACAAACAACAGGTGTTGTGTTATATCGATAGCCAACCTCCCCCAAAACCCTCCAAGGTGTAACCCTTAAAGGCTAGGAGACTCCATAACAAAGAGTAGCGCTGCCGCACGTATAGCTACCTGAACGAATGCCCTTATTAGCAACCTTGTGTAGCAGCCAAAAACCTTCTATTTGTTGACACAAAAGGTGGGACCTTTGAAGCTACCTCGATTCATGTGGTTCTTAGTAGAGATAGCAGGGACAATTCTAATGTTTGGTGGGGGGACAAGCCTTAGGAAACCTAGATCTTGGTATGCATGAGAAGTGTGTGCCATGGAGAGGACCCGGTGCTGCCAAGATCCTAAAGCTATCCGCTTTGAATAAACATGACCAAGGGACTCAACAAATATAGTCCTTTCCTAGCCTAGGTTGTACAAGTTTGTGATTGTTGTGAGTGTGAGTGATTGAAATTACTATTTCTTGTCAAAAAACATAATTCAGACATATTTCCTGATAGACACAGACTACTTTTGAGCTTTAACTACCTGCATACAGACAACCAGATCACTTTTAACCAAAAGTTAGTTGCCTTTTTCTTAAACTGAACTGCCTTTGACCAATAGTTGCTCGCCTCTAGTCTGAACCGAGTCACCTTTAATCAACAATAACTCACCTCTGAATTGACACTGCTCACCTATAGCAAATTGGCTCACCTCTTGTTAATACTGTAGCCTGTTACTTGAACCAAAACCAGATCACTTTTAAGCTATTATCAGTCACTTTTGGCCTTTTCTGAGTCACATTTGAGCTATTACTTGTCACTTGTGGTTAAATATCAGCAAATCTTAGTAACACAGCCGAATAAGCTACATTTTCAGCTTGCTTAGCTTCAGCATTAGCTTTCAGACCTGCCTCTAGTCATTTACAGATACCTAGACTTTGTCTCCTACTTTGAGCATACCAAACAATTGGACTTTGTGAACTTTCCATCTTCTTGAGATCCCAAACTAGCAAACCAAACATCAAACAATCAACCCACTTAATCAGCAAAACATCATCTTTTGGCTTTAGCCTTAGCAACATTAGCAAAATAGCAACCTTAACAAATAAGTTTTCCCTTGAGTGTGTGAGCTATTCTCTACAGGAGTTCAACCAAGAAACCCAACAACAACAAAGTAAACAACAAACTAGCACAACAACCAAAAACCAAACAATCAACAAACCATCATCTTTTGGGTCTCAAACCTTGACAAGCTAAAGTCCAATTTTCAACATCAACCATCATGCCTCAAACTAGGAGCCAATATAGAGCTAAAATGGAAGCAAAACTACGAGTTGAGATGGAAGCCAAGATGCAACCATCACGATCAACACCCCTTAGAGATGCAACTCAATTTACAACTGGCATGCCTTCTCACATGTTTGTGCCCCATGGGTACACCATTGAGTCATCACATCAAGTGCAATCACACCCCTTCATAGCAACTTATGAAGAGCATTCCCAAGAGGATTTATCTGACTCTCAAAGCACACATGCATGGGACCGAGTTGAGAAGCTTGTTTTATCTGATCCTAATCGCTACTTCTTGCAACTTGCCTACATGGGAGCCAAACTACCAAGAGACTTTGACATATCCACTATTCGAGAGCATGATCTAAGCACTCCCGCTATTGTTGCAAAGGGACCATCTACTATAGCCACACCATCGCATACCATATTACAAAATCCTTCTTCCAACCCATCTTTTTCATTGCCTATCGTTACTTCATTCGACCCACCAAGCTTAGAGTACACTTTAGAACCTTTGATAACTGCAAACCATGTACTCCCTTTCCTTTTGTAAAATCTAAACATTCCACCTTTCCATGTTTACCAACATACTCCTTCTCCTACCATGACCATATCTGTACGTCAAGTAACACAAGCTGTCCATGTTGCCCAAGAGCAAACTCCTCAAACATCACAAGCTATCCCCATATCCCATACTTCACAAGCTTCCACATCTATCCAAACAATGCAAACTATCCAAGCTTTACAACCATTGTAATCTGCCACTCCCATCGCATCACATGTCAACACCACATCCCATATTCCTACCACTACTAATATGGTCTCCACGATTTCCACAGATCCATCCAACACATCATACAATCCCAATGTTAGTCTCATTGACATGAGTGACCTGCCTATTGTTTCACAAGATAATCCTAGTGCCGCAGTCTCTTATGTTGATCATCTTATATCAATTCCACCATCTTCCTATAATCCTTTGCAAACCATTAATCCATCTTATACTACTCAAGGATAACCCATCGTCACCCAACACATGACATATACCAATCCTTATGTTGTCCAAAATATAAACCCAAATGTCCATCCTTCTTTTGCATCTACCAATCCTTCCATCACTTACCATATTACAAATCCAATTTTGAATTCACAACCATTGACCAATGTTAATCCATCCTCTACTTCCCATGTGATACAAAACCTTAAAGCTAATTCATCGCAATATACCCAACCACCGCTTGTGTCTCAAGGACAACAATCCTCAAATACATGTGTCACATACTAATCCTTTGACATACATTATGAGTACGCAACCTCAACAAATGGTCATGGCTTCATATATCCCACAACAACAACCTCCATATACCTCATATTACACTTCACCTGCCAACCAAAAAGCCCTTTTACAACAATAGCAATTATCTCCAGTGGATGTTTAACAAATGATTAACAAAGTGGTAGGGCAAAACAAAAAGAGATTTTCCTTAGAAGACATATGTGCCTATCCATTTGACAAGTTGCTTCATATGACACCTTTTTTGCCACACTTTGAAATTCCACAATTTGACAAGTACAAATGAAAAGGAAATTCAGAAGACCATCTTAGAGCATTCTTTGTGGCATGTCTTGATGTGGCTCAAGATGATACATATCTTTTGAGACTATTTCCCCAAAGCTTAGCCAGACAAGCTCTTGGATGGTTCTCTCATTTACCTCCGAGCATTAAATCTTTTGTGGAATTAGCAAATAAATTTTGATCACACTTATCTTTTAACATTGAACATGAAGTGAACATGAATGACCTTGTCAACAATAAACAACGCAATGGTGAAGCTTTCTCTTCATTTACTCAATGATGGCGTAATATGGCTAGCAAACTATCATGGGAAATACCTGAGAAACAACAACTCAATATCTTTGTCCAAAATCTTCATCCCAAGCTTTCATTCCAATTACAATTGCAAAGTGCTAGCACCTTTGATGAAATTATTTCCAAAGGAACCATTATTGAATGCACTTTAATTGCTAAGGGCACTATCAAGATTTTTTGAGATAACAAAGACTATCCTCAAAATTCCAACAATAAATCTCTCTTTTGGAACAAGAACAAGAATGTTGTTAATGATGGTGTTGTCAATGCAAAGAACATACAAACAATGCAAGCTCCTATCAACATTCAAGCTGCCTCTACAATAGTTCAACCTTTTCAATGAACTCAAAAATGACAAACCTTAAATGCCCACCAACAGTTCACAGCATTAGTGGAGCCTATGGAAGTTGTCTTTCGAAAGCTTCTCCAAGCAAGAGATATCATATTACCGGATGCACCACCCAATGGAGAACCACTCTTCAAAGCTCCTTGGTACAAAGAGAATGAATATTGCCATTACCATAGAGTCAAAGGACACAAAACAAATGGTTGTATGTGCTTAAAGCATGTTATTCAAGATTGCATTGATCAAGGTTTAACTAAAATCATACCTCCAACATCAGAACCTACAGAACAACCGAAATCTAATTATGATCTAGATGCTTTCAAGAATCCACTTCCATCTCATGACAAACCAAGTAACCCTCATGCTGGGAATGCCATTTAGTACAACTATGAATCATCCACTATTGGCCGCATGGACCATGCTCACATTTCTACCATTACTATCCAAGGCAAAGCACCCGACTGCACTGTAACTACTCGAAGAGGTCATGTTACCATTCAATGAGCACCTGTCCATCCTCCTTGACTGTCCTCTAGCTATAATATCCTTGATCACCTTGGCAAAACACTTGCACATATTTGCAATCTTGAGTTGCTTCAGATATCCCCTACCCACAAAGCCATCCTTGACAAAGCCTTACAAGAATCTTCGATGCCCAATGATATCGATAACACACAATTCCAATGTATGGTAGCTAGCATTGCAGCCCCTTGTCATCTCACCTTTTCTGATAAAGATCTTCATCCCTCCATTCATCCTTCACACAACGAAGCCCTCCACATAGAAGTGTTTGTCAACCAATGCCGTATCAAATGCATCTTAGTGGATGGTGGAGCTGGTCTTAATATATGTTCCTTAAAATTAATAAAACAATTAGGATATTCTGAGAAAGATGTTGACACTTCCAAGGTTATTACTATCAAATCATATGATGCTGAGAGAGATATTGAAGGGATTATTCACTTGCCTATCCAAGTTGGGCTGGTCACTACTGACACCCATTGTCAAGTCCTTGATATTGAGATTCCTTATAACATTATCCTTAGCCGTCCATGGATCCATGCCCTCAACACCATTCCTTTTACATACCATCAATGTCTTAAATTTCCACATAATGGTGTTGAGATTACTATCCATGTTGATCCCAATCCATTTGAATTTTGTCGTGCTTTTCAATCTAAATATCACAGCCCTAATGACATTCCTATCAACACCGAAGCATATCCATCTTCATCTTATGTAGATCCGTCTGCCTTACTCAAGCCATCATCTAGCAAAGCCACTTCCAATCTCCATATCAAGTACACTGAACATGGCCCAGGTGAATACACATTGCAAGAATCTTCATCCACATCCATTTCTGATATAGAAGTTGGATCCTCTTTGGTAAGAGAGACTTGTAACTCTGATACCATTGACGACTCCTTTCATATCACCAATCTTTTTCTAGGGTCATCCATATTCATGATTTTTGCCACCCCTTCATCTCCATCTCGTGATGAACTCAAGTCTAGTGCTCCAAACACTCCTAGTCCCAATGCCAAATGTAGGCCTCCCCAAGCTAAAGATGTTGGTAATTCTTCTATCCATCCTAAGTCCACCATTTCTCATCAAAAACTCCATTTTAAACCCCACAAGCATGTCACTGTACATCTTCCACCATCTAATTTACCTCCGCTTCTTCCAACTCCTAAATTCCCACCATCTACTTTACCTTCATATGTAACCTTTTCACCTCCATCCTATAACTTGTAAAAGCATGTGACCATACATCTTCCACCATCTAATTTACCTCCACTACTTCCAACTCCAAATATCCCTCCATTTTCCTTACCACCATTACTCCCAACACCTAATTATCCCCTTATCCATAAGCATCCTTGCAATCCTAATCATGACCAACAAATACACATGTTGTCTAAACATAAAGATTCCACTCATTCCGCCAACCCCGCTTCCATCAAATCCATGGGATTCAAAAATAAAAATTTGGATGCCTCTACCTCTAAAGCTAAAAATCTTACCAAGAATCCTAAATATTCTCATGCCTCAGGGTTCCAATGCAAAGAATCTCAGCCAAGTACATATAAAAAGCCATTTGTGCCCATAACTCCACAAGAAGAGTCCAAGACCACAACAGTTTGGGTTCCTAAGCAAGCAAGCAAGTAAGCTGAATGAGGCATCCTTATCTACCTCTCAAAAATTCCAACCATCTCCTTCGATTGAAATCACCATTCTATTAAAAAATCCACAAATCCCACAAGCAAAGAAAAAATCATAAAAATACTAAGTCTATGTGGCTACCTAAATCATTACATCACCCATCCCCTAAGCAAACATCCCCATTGCTTACTACACCACCTTCCCATCAAAAGCTTCATTGTTTGTCACGGTGTGTGCAACCATTGGTCATGGTTTCCTTCCATTCCAAAACACTTCCACATACCTCCATCTACCCACCTTTCATCCATTATCTTACATATCTTCCCAATCATCCTATCCTTATGGTCCATGCTTTTGCATAATCTTTCCATAATCTACATCATAATCCATCTATCCTTCCATACATAATCCATTATTTACCTACTCCATCTCCCTTTCACGCAATCCCTTTTCCAACATCTATGAGAATAACAACATGGTCCATGTGATGACATCCATCTCTAACGGGACTACCAACATTCATAGCACTAAACACTTGAGTTCTTCCTATCCATTACCATGGTGAAACCCTAGCAAACAGGCACCATGTGTAATAGCGTATCTAAAAAAAAATCATCCAATAGTGAAAACCACTTTGTGGTGCTTTGGATAACAAAAAAATAATAGTACAAGATAAATAATTCATCCTCTAGTGAAAACCTGGTAAATAGGTGCCTTGGATAAGTACCATAGTGAAAACCTGACAAACAGGTGCCATGTGTAGTGATCAGCTTCCACCGTCTGCTTAGTTTGTTTAACTACAGCTTTCCATAATCCATATCATAATACACTACCTTTCCTATCTATACATTGTAACCCATTATCCCTTATCCATCCGTAATAAAAGTCTTTCCATCCTCGCCTTTGTCATGCTAGCTATCATAGTTTGGACATTGTTGGGCTAATTATATCATTTGGCACCTTAGCATCTTGGTTGCATGCACACATCCATCACCACTTCTCCATAATAAAACCTCATCCCACACTAGGGGCACTTGTTGAGCCTTATTTGGAAGTGGATACTTATAGCTCTAGCTCATAATACAGCAAACTTTCAACTTCAAATTCAAACACAATGTACTGTCTAACTTCAAACATGGCAAACATTTGGAACCAGGACCAACATCTTAGCAATCAATCCAAGCTCAAACAACATCAAAAAAATATCAAAATTCAGCAAAAATTTCAAAAAAATCAAAAACATCACAAAAACTCCAAGCAATAAAGTTGATCCTTTGACATCAACCTTCAACACAATAAGCAAGAACTGCATCACCAGCTCTATTGTTAAATCCTTGATCCCATGGATACAGGGTATGTAGGCAATCTGAGATGCAAAGGAAGCACTCTGATTCAAGAAAAAATGATAGCCCCTTCTTTCATCATCCATCTTTCATCTTTCTTCTAATCATCCTCCAATCTTTCATCTCACTTTCTACTATCTTTCATCATCTACATCATCAATAAACCCAGAACTACATATTCATCATGTCTCATCACTATCATAAATGTGCTTTGATCCCATGGACACAAGGTATGTAGGTAGTCTAGAATATGAAGGAAGTATCCAGTACTCAAGCACAGACAATCCACCCCCTCCTCATCTTCTTTCATTTTCCATCTTCTTCTCTTTGACCAGCTCAAACAGGAAGAAGACCATTTGCATCAATGAAAGTTCAAGCACTTTAACCAATCAACAATAAGCCAGAAGCTATTTGTCCACATGCCTTAAGCCAACATTTGCTATAGCATTTTATCAACATCTTTAGCCTTTAACAGGATTTAGATTTCCTATCAACAAGGTGCCAACTTAATCCATCCAAGAGCACTTAAATTTTGCAAGAGAACGTGATGACAGTATCTTTTGTTTTATCTTTTGATTTATCTTTTGTCCCTTTCTATGCCTAATCAAGACTGCCTTGATCTATCATATCTTGGTACGTTGCGATGAAGTAAGGAATGGGACATGGTCATATTACTTTCGTATGTCGTGTCTGCGGGATGATCTTATTTTCTTCCTATGCATATTGGTATCTTGTACGTGTTGGGATTAGCATCTTACATATCAATATCTCTAGCATCTGAGAAGCTAAACAGTCTCTTATGCACTTGAGACTATTCTATGTTAAGACTAACTCCATACATATAACCAACAAGGTGTCACTATGTGTAGTGGAGATAAGCTCAAACCATTGCTTGTAGCATCAAAGTCCATCTTAGAACACTAGCTACTATTCATATCTTGCATATGTTTGCTCAACATCTTGACCTCATACGTTAAGACAAGATTGTAGTATGCTAGTTTTGCATTCGATATCTTGACACCTTGGTGTTCTATACCCTGGTGCATAACATCCATATGCTGTATCAAACATAAGAATTGCATTTCTCTTCATTCTTGAGCAATTACTTTCAAAAGCTACCATTCTATATATCCATTCCAGCATACGCCTATATAGTCCTCAACCAAGATCAATCTTTCCTCCATCTATCTTGTCCGCGTTCTTTATCCTGCAAAACAAGTGTGTTAGACATATCATATCATTACCATCCATCTATATGCATAAGTCTATATCATATCATTATCGGCTACATATTTGCATTATCATTAGCATAAGTCATTTCCATCATTACCATTTGCATACTCATATCATTTGCATAAAAAAAATACACACAAAAAAAATGCATAACCTCATAAAGTAAATCCATTACACCATCACATAACCAAAACGTCATGATATATTTAAACATCTGTCAATATACAAGTGTCTACATCTACAACATGGGTTATCCATGAGCCATCAAAGAATGTATTTACAATCAGCCCATAGGCCTCATCATGATACAATGATATACAACAAAAACACAGTAGCCCTAGTGACTACTAGCAACCCCCTCTCCCTGTCCACCACTGGGTCCTGCACCTGGTCGGCCATCTCTAGGAGATCCCATAACTGAATCCATAGATCATGATCCACCTGTGCTCCAAGAAACTGAAGCCCTTGATCTTCTCGTATAGCTAGGATGTCTCTTCTCCACAAGCACTGCCCCATGGTACAAACCCCTGTAATACTCTGTCTCACCCTGTGCTCTCCTTAACTCACCCTGAGCCTGAGTCAGTTGCATAGCCAAGTACATCGTGCCCCCATCTATCCCCAATGCAGCAATTGTTCTATCTCTCTCCATAGTCATCACCTATAACTACTGCATAATTGTATCTCTCTCAACCCTCACTAGTTGTACCTACTATATAGCTGCATCCTGCTTAGCCCTCATAGCCTGCATTTGTTGTAATGCTGCATATCTCTCAGTAGTAACTAGATTCACCTATTACATAGCTGCATCCCTCTCTCCTGTCACCCTAGAAAGGCTACCATTATCCTGCTCATCACCTCCCTGTGCTCTAGCTTGCAGCTACGCCTGGTATGTTTGAGCCTATGCTCTAGTATACCCTAAGTCTATCACCACCTGATGGTGATCTATCTCTGCTCTCCTTAGCCTCATCTGAGCTCGCTGCCTCCATCACCTCTCCTCCCTAACCCTCCACCTTAGCTTCTGTATCCCTACATCATCATCTCCTATCATATGTGTTGTTGGCTGTGCTAATACCTATGGATACACATGACCTTGTCCCTGTATCTAAATCCCTGGAGCTGCTAGCACAACTACCTATGTTGGTGGAGCTCATTGCCACCTCCTCCTCACCGGGCTCTCCATACCAATCTATCCTATCTCTCCCACCCTCATCAGCCGAATCGATCTATCTGTCACCCAATGTACATCATAATCTGGCAAAGTCCCAGGATCTATAGGACCCTATCTCTATGGCCACATAACTAGTTGTAGCCCATCTCTCTCTGCCAAAGCTGTGTCCACCACAATCTTTAGCCCCCAATCAAAAATCTCTTGTCGTGTCCTCCCAAAAATAGCATCTCCCACTTGTGCTCCATGTGGTAAGCTGAACTATTTCAATGCCCTCTCGGGAAAATGTCACTCTATAATATATCTATCACATACAAAAATGTATCTCACCTGCCTTGCATAGACAAGCTCTGCATCCTCCTCATCCCATCTCTCGCATCCTAACCATGGCCTCCATACAAACCTATCTACCTTATCCAAAATCTGCCTCCAATATACAGCCCCTCACTGCTGTCAATAAGTAAGAGCTCCTCTATACATCCTAGCATATGGCTCTCTTGCTGCTGTCACAACCCATCCATCTGGCCTCGTCACTAGAATGTGCTCATATGCCCATACATACAAAGCTGTAACTTCAACTAACATACTCTCTCCAAACATGTAGGCACAATCATGCAGATAATGATATAGCTGCCCTAGCACAAACTCAGCCCATGCATATCTCATCCCATAAGAAAACATCCCCTCCATCACTATCCCCTATCCCACTAGAAAACCTCTAGCTCACCTGTCTCCAACCAGCCATTTGATAATAGCTACTACTACTCGCTGTAGTCTATCGTATAGTTCCTCTATCCTAGCCATGTGAATCTCTGAGCCCTCAGCTCCAATGTCTAGAGTCCTGAACAACTACCTAAATGTAGCTAGACCCATATCAGGATCATAATCTACTCGATCCCCATCAATAGGAACATGTAGAATCTGGAACACATCCTCCAAGGTGATATTCACCTCTCTCGTTGGCAATAAGAACAAACTGTGCTTGCTCCTCCATCACTCCACCATCAACGTCATCAATCCTCGATGTGCTTGTACTAGCTCTAACCTTGACACATGCTCCAATTTAAGGATCTCTAGCACTAGCCGCTCCTCTGCATCCAGCAATCTCACGAATCACAAATCCCTAGGATGTGGCTCTCGTGATAACAATGGTAGTAGTATATCCTACATCATTTGACTCATTGTATCAGTCTTTGTACTATCAAAATTGACTTTTGCATGCTATATCTGACTACCTCTATTATAAGCAAGCCATTTTTTCTATAAGCACTCTCTTTTTTACCATAAGTGAACCATTTTACACTATGTGCACAACTCTTGCCACCCAACACCTCTAAGGAGCTCTAGCTTTCTCTAGATTTCTGAACACAAATGAGCACAAATGAGCCTATATTCCCTTGAAGGACCTACTTATAGCCCCTGTCCAAACCCTAATTCTTCTATACCATCCCAATTTCTCCCACCCACCCCCTATTTTCTTCATGTTAGCCTTGTTTTCTAGCCTTTCATCTTATCACGAGCCAACCCAGCCCTTCCTAGTCAGCCTAGCTTACCTCTTGAGAGGGCATCACCTACCAGTTACACCGGGGCATCACCTTGTTTATCAAGTGATTATCATATCTTCTTTGACACAACGCTCTATCAAACATTGTATCAAAGAGGGGCAAAATGTAGACACCCAAAATTGACCTAATTATCATTAGCATTCAAATATTGCATTAGCTACCATCTGCATTTGTCTAACACACTTGAGCAATGTCCCTATCACTTATTTCTTCTATTAATTAAATAAATTTATATTTATTTAATTAATTCATTAGCTATTTCTTCTATTTTCTCTAAGCTATAATTAAATAATCTTTAATTATTTAATTATCTTATTTCTATCTATTTTAATTAAATAAATCTTATTTATTTAATTAAAAATCCATTCACAAGCCCATTTTCCAATTAATTAAATAAATTTTATTTATTTAATTAATTTCTCTTATCATTTATCTCAAATGAGCTTGCATGTGAGCCTCTTTCATTTAAAAAAGATAAGTGGTACTACATCTTTTATTTAATATCTTTCACATGTAGTACGTTTTATGTACACGGTCACACATGAACCTTATCTTCCCTCCACTTGTCATCTACACATTCATCTATGATTGTCATTCAATCTTAGCCATTCACATAGCCACCAAATCTCCACCATTGATTGATTTTGGTTGAAGTCTATATAAACATTGTCTCATTCCATACTACATCTATCCAGCATTCTCATAGCGTCCACATTATCATCTTGAGCATATTGAGTATTTTAGCATCCATCTATCATATTAGCATTATCATCCATCCATCATGGTGGCTTTTATCTTCATAATTGTTCATTGTTGAAGAAGCAATCCACATCATAAACAAGGAATCATACAATCTAGGTGATATTGTTCTTGAATTGCATGCTTCTGATTTCATTTGGATTGGATTCTTTGATGATGGTAGGGTTAGGTTTTCATGGCTATGCTTGATCTTATTAACCTAATTTCTTCCTATAATCCTTCATAAACCATCCTATTCATCTACCCAATTAATTAAATAAAATCTTATTTATTTAATTAATTTCCCAACTATATCCTAATTAATTCCAATATTTAATTTGAATTAAGTCACATGACCTTTTATCTCACCTTGACACTTGTCCATTTCCCCTTAATCATGTGTTGTAGTACAACTCATTTAAAATACTTTTTATGTACACAATCACATGTACTACTATTTGTGTACACAATCACACATGAGACCTATTTCCTTTGACAAATGTCAATTGACTATGATTTCTTAATGTGCAAGGAAACCTAACTTAATCATATCCATCCATGTCATCTAAAGCCCTAATTGATCCTAGCCATCCATTTGAACCAAGCCAATCCTATAAAGCAAGCCTCTTTTGAGCCATGAAAGGAGATTCTTCTTCATGCAACCTCACTTTGGCAATTTTTCAAGACCTCATCCATCATCTTTCAATCCATCTAGCTTGCATCTATCTTCCATCAATCATCAATCATCTATCTCCCTATCAATGTTATGCTACAAAATCAAGCAATCAACACAACAAAACAATCAATCAATCAAGCATCTTGCATCTTTGAGGTATTGAATGATTTGGGTTTAGGTTATGCATTTCATTGTTTGATCATTTCCATTTGTAAATCCAAGTTTTTTATTACACATTTTGGAACACTCGGTGGGACTCACGTCCTTGATTAACTTTTCTATTTGAAGTTGTTTTTTGTGAAGATTAGATTTTTCAAGCGCTTACGGCAAGTTCTAGTCGCTTCTGAGTGAAAACTAGTCACTACCGAAACACATGCATCACTTTTAAGCTGAAACCTACCGCTTTTAGCATTCCTGGGATCGCTTTTGAGTGAGTAGTCACTTATTATCTTTTTTGCATTACTTATAAGATAACAGTGGTCACTTCTATCCTCTTTTGCATCGCTTCAAATCTGGCAGTGATCGCTTGTAGCTATCTGGATCACTTTCTTCGAAACTAAGGTTTTTTGTTATATCTTTTTTTTCACAGATCTGAGTCGCTTATGACCTATAACCAGTCGCTTGTTGCTTTTTTATGTCACGTCTGAGCTTTTTCATTTTGCATCTGGGTTTACTAGCATTGCTTCTGATTTGTAACATTTTGCTTGCGGCAACATATAGATCTCTTCTGATCAATAGTTGATCACCTCTGGTAACTGTGTCGCTTGCAGTCTTTATCATTTGTAGTTTAGTTTTCTTGTCTACTAATTATGTATTTGTGCAACATCTTATCAATTGTCCAAGAAAAGGAGGTTATCAAACTACTAACATATCTGTTGCAGCTCTGATCGGTCCAAGACTTTTGATTTTTTCACTAATTTTGGAACATTTGGGCTTGGTACTTAAAAAGAATCATTGCTTGCTTCATACTTGATTTATCTTTCTTGATTTCTTGAATGTGCATGTTTGTAACCTAAATTTAATAGAAAAAGTACCCTCTCCCTTTTCCTATCAAATGGATCTTGGGTGCATGAGAACTTGTTATTATCTTTAGAGGGCCTACCTTCCTGGTGTGAGAAGGGGTACGACCCAAGCGGTAACAAGCTAAATCCAAGTCCTTCTGAACTGCTATATAAGAAAAGTGTTTGTGTCAAAATCCACAAAAAATGGGTGTTGTTATGTTATCCTGACAACCAACCTCCCCAAAACCCCTGCAAGGCATAACCCTTGAAGGTTGGGAGACTCCATAACAGAGAGTAGCATTGTCGCACGTATAGCCACCCAAACAGATGCCCTTATTAGTAACCTTGTGTAGTGCCCAAAAACCTTCTAATTGTTGACGCAAAAGGTGGGACCTTTGAAGCCGCCCTGATTCACATAGTTCTTAGTAGAGATATCAGGGACAATCCTAAGGTCTGGTGGGGGGACAAGCCTTGGGAAACCTAGATCTTGGTATGTGTGAGAAGTGTGTGTTGTGGAGAGGAGTTGATGCTACCAAGATCCTGAAGCTATTTGCTTTGAATAAGCATGGCCAGGAGACTCAACAAATACAGTCCTTTCCTAGCCTAGGTTGTACAAGTTTGTGATTGTTGTGAGTGTGAGTGACTGAAATTACTATTTCTTGTCAAAAAACACAATTCAGACATATTTCCTGACAGACATAGACCACTTTTGAGTTTTAATTGCCCGTATACAGACAACCAAATCACTTTTAACCAGCAGTTAGTCACCTTTTACTTAAATTGAACCACCTTTGACCAATAGTTGCTTGCCTCTAGTCTGAACTAAGTCACCTTTAATCAACAGTAAATCTACTTTGAACCAAAACTGCTCACCTGTAGTAAATTGGCTCACCTTTAGTTAATACTATAGCCTGTTACCTAAACCAAAACTAGATCACTTTTAAGCTATTATCAGTCGCTTTTAGCCTTTTCTGAGTCACATTTGAGCTATTACCTATCACTTGTGGTTAAATATCAGCAAATCTTAGTAACTCAGCCAAATTAGCTACATTTCCAGCTTGCTTAGCTTCAACATTAGCTTTTAGACCTATCTCTGATCATTTGTAGATACCTGGACTTTGTCTCCTGCTTTGAGAATACCAAACAATTGGACTTTGTGAACTTTCCATCTTCTTGAGATCCTAAACCAACAAATGAAACATCAAACAATCAACCCAATCAATTAGAAAAACATCATCTTTTGGCTTTCACCTTAGCAACAACAAAGAAAATAGCAAACTAGCACATCAACCAAGAACCAAACAATCAGCAAACCATCATCTTTTGGGTCTGAAACCTTGACAAGTTAAAGTCTAATTTTCAACATCAACCATCATGCCTCAAACTAGAAGCGAATATAGAGCTGAAATGGAAGCAAAACTATGAGCTAAGATGGAAGCCAAGATGCAACAATCATGATCAACACCCCTTAGAGATGCAACTCAATTTACAACCGACATGCCTTCTCACATGTTTGTGCCCCATGGGTACACCATTGGTGAGTCATCACATCAGTGCAATCACACCCCTTCATAGTGACTTATGAAGAGCATTCCTAAGAGGATTTATTTGACTATCAAGACACACATGTATGGGACCAAGTTGAGAAGCTTGTTTTATCTAATCCTAATCTCTACTTCTTGCAACTTGCCCGCATGGGAACCAAACTACCAAGAGACTTTGACATATCTTCTATTCGAGAGTGTGATCCAAGTACTAACGCTATTGTTGCAAAGGGAACATCCACTATAGCCACACCATCGCATACCATATTACAAAATCCATCTTCCAACCCATCTTTTTCATTGCCTATTGTTACTTCATTCAACCCACCATGCTTAAAGTACACTTTAGAACCTTTGATAACACTAAACAATGTACTCCCTTTCCTTTTAGAAAATCTAAACATTCCACCTTTACATGTTTCCCAATATACTCCTCCTACCATGACCATGTCTATGCCTCAAGTAACACAAGCTGTCCATGTTGCCCAAGTGCAAACTCCTCAAACATCACAAGCTATCCCCATATCCCATACTTCGTAAGCTTCCCAACCTATCCAAACAACACAAACTCTCCAAGCTTTACAACCATTGCAATCCGCTACTCCCATTGCATCAGATGTGGACACCACATCCCATATTCCTACCACTGCTAATATGGTCTCCACGATTTCCATAGATCCATCCAACACATCATACAATCCCAATGTTAGTCTCATTGACATGAGTGACCTGCCTATTGTTTCACAAGATAATCCTAGTGCTGTAGTCTCTTATGTCGATCAACTTACATCAATTCTGCCATCTTCCTATAATCCTTTGTAAATCATCAATCCGTCTTATACTACTCAAGGATTACCCATCGTGACCCAGCACATGACATATACCAATCCTCATGTTGTCCAAAATACAAACCCAAATGTCCATCCTTCTTCCGCATCTACCAATCCTTCCATCACGTACCATATTACAAATACAATTTTGAATTCACAACCATTGACCAATGCTAATCCATCCTCTACTTCCCATGTGATGTAAAATCTTGGTGCTAATTCATCACAATATACCCAACCACCGCTTGTGTCTCAAGGACAGCAATCCTCAAACACATATGTGTCACATACTAATCCTTTGACATACATTGTGAGTACGCAACCTCAACAAATGGTCATGGCTTCATTTATCCCACAATAACAACCTCAATATACCTCATATTACACTTCACTTCCCAACCAACAACCCCTTTTGCAACAACAATAATTATCTCCAGTGGATATTCAACAAATGATTAACAAAGTGGTAGGACAAAGCAAGAAGACATTTTCCTTAGAAGACATATGAACCTATCAATTTGACAAGTCACTTCATATGACGCCTTTTCCACCACACTTTGAAATTCCACAATTTGACAAGTACAAAGGAAAAGGAAATCTAGAAGACCATCTTAGAGCATTCTTTGTGGCATGTCTCGATGTGGCTCAAGATGATACATATCTTTTGAGACTATTTCCCCAAAACTTAGCAAGACAAGCTCTTTAATGGCTCTCTTATTTACCTTGGGGCATTAAATATTTTATGGAATTAGGAAATAAATTTTGATCACACTTCGCTGTTAACATTGAATATGAAGTGAACATGAATGACCTTGTCAACAATAAACAACACAATGGTGAAGCTTTCTCTTCATTTACTCAACGATGGCATAATATGGCTGGCAAACTATCATGGGAAATACCTGAGAAGCAATAGCTCAATATCTTTGCCCAAAATGTTCATCCTGAGCTTTCATTCCAATTACAATTGTAAAGTGCTAGAACCTTTGATGAACTTATTTCCAAAGGAACCATCGTTGAACGTGCTGTAATTGCTAAGGGCACTATCAAGATTTTTTGAGATAACAAAGACTATCCTCAAAATTCCAATGATAAATCTTGCTTTTGGAACAAGAATAACAATGTTGTTAATGATGGTGTTGACACACAAAGTACATACAAACAATGAAAGCTCCTATTAACATTCAATCTGCCTCTACAACAACTCAACATTTTCAACAAACTTGACAATGACAAACTTCAAATCCTGATCGACAGTTCACACCATTAACGGAGCCTATGGAAGTTGTCTTTTGAAAGCTTCTCCAAGAAGGAGATATCATGTTACCAGATGCACCACCCAATGGAGAACCACTCTTGAAACCTCCTTGGTACAAAGAGAATGAGTATTGCGATTACCATAGAGTCAAAGGACACAAAACAAATGGTTGTATGTGCTTAAAGCATGTTATTCAAGATTGCATCAATCAAGGTTTAATTAAAATCACACCTCCAACATCGCAACCTATACAGCAACTAACATCTAATTATGATCTATATGCTTTCAAGAATCCACTTCTATCTCATGATAGACCAAGTAACCCTCATGCTGGGAATGCCATTCAGTACAACTATGAATCATCCACTATTGGCCGCATTGACCATGCTCGCATTTCTACCATTACTATCCAAGGCAAAGCACCCGATTGCGCTGTAACTACTTGAAGAGGTCATGTTACCATTCAAGGAGCACATGTCCATCCTCCTCAACCATCCTCTAGCTATAATATCCTTGATCACCTTGGTAAAATAGCTGCACATATTTCCATTCTTGAGTTGCTTCACATATTCCTTGCCCACAAAGCCATCCTTGACAAAGCCTTACAAGAATCTTTAGTGCCCAATGATATTGATACCACACAATTCCAATCTATGGTAGCTAGCATTGTAGCCCCTTGTCATCTCACCTTTTTTGATAAATATCTTCATCCCTCCATTCATCCTTCACACAACAAATCCCTCCACATAGAAGTGTTTGTCAACCAACGTTGTATCAAACAAATCTTAGTGGATGGTGGAGCTGGTCTTAATATATGTTCCTTAAAATTAATAAAATAATTGGGATATTTTGAGAAAGATGTTGACACTTCCAATGTCATTACTATCTAAGCATATGATGATGTCAAGAGAGATACTGAAGGGATTATTCACTTGCCTATCCAAGTTGGGCCAGTCACTACTAACACCCATTCTCAAGTCCTTTATTGAGCTTCCTTATAACATTATCCTTGGCTATCCATGGATCCATGCCCTCAACGCAGTTCCTTCTACATACCATCAATGTCTTAAATTTCCACATAATGGTGTTGAGATTACTATCCATGTCGATCCCAATCCATTTGAATTCTTTCATGCTTTTCAAGCTAAATATCATAGCCCTAACCACATTCCAATCAACACGGAATCATATCCATCTTCATCTTATGTAGATCCATCTTCCTTACTCAAGCCATCATCTAGCAAAGCTACTTCCAATCTCTGTATCAAGTACACCGAACATGGCCCAGGTGAGTACACGTTGCAAGAATCTTCATACACATCCATTTCAGATATAGAAGTTGGATCCCCTTTGGTAAGAGAGACTTCTAACACTGATACCATCAACGACTCCTTTCATATCACCAATCCTTTTCTGGGGTCCTTCATCTTCATGATGTCCACCACCCCTTCATCTCCATCTCATGATGAACTCAAGTCTAGTGCTCCAAACACTCCTAGTCCCAGTGCCAAACGCAGGCCTCCCCAAACTAAAGATGTTGGTAATTCTTCTATCCATCCTAAGTCCACCATTTCTCGTCAAAAACCCCATTTTAAACCCCAAAAGCATGTCATTGTACATCTTCCACCATCTGATTTACCTTCGCTTCTTCCAACTCCTAAATTCCCACCATCTACTTTACCTTCATATGTAACCTTTTCATCGCCATCCTATAACCTACAAAAGCATGTGACCGTACATTTCCACCATCTGATTTACCTCTGCTACTTCCAAGTCTAAATATCCCTCTATTTTTCTTACCACCATTACTCCCAACACCTAATTATCCCCTTATCCATAAGTATCCTTACAATCCTAATCATGACCAACAAATGTACATGTTGTCTAAACATAAAGCTTCCGCTCATTCTGCCAACCCCGCTTCCATCAAATCCATGGGATTCAAAAATAAAAATTTGGATGCCTCTACCTCTAAAGCTAAAAAGCTTACAAAGAATCCTAAATATTCTCATGCCTCAGGGTACCAATGCAAAGAATCCCAGCCAAGTACATCTAAAAATCCATATGTGCCCATAATTCTAGAAGAAGAGTCCAAGACCACAATGGTTTGGGTTCCTAAACCAAAAGATGTCAAGTGAAATGAGGCATCCTCTTCTACATGTCAAAAATCCCAACCATCCCCTTCCATTCAAAAATCACAAAAATCCCACAAGTCAAACAATAATCATAAAAATACTAAGTCTATGTGGGTACCTAAGTCACTACGTCACCCATCCCCTAAGCAAACAACCCCATTCCTTCCTACACCACCTTCCCATCAAAATCTTCAATGTTTATCACGGTGTGTGCAACCGTTGGTCATGGTTCCATTCCATTCCAAAACATTCCCACATACCTCCATCTCTCCATCCTTCATCCATTATCTTACATATCTCCCCCATCACTTTCCTATGGTCCATGCTTTTGCATAAGTCATCCATCCTTTTCCATATGTCATATATAATCCACTATCCCCTATCCATCCATCCTTGCATGAATCTTTCATAATCTACATCCTAATCCACTATCCACCTACTTCATCTCCCTTTCATGCAATCCCTTACCAACATCTATGAGCATAATGACATGGTCCATGTGATGACATCCCTCTCTATTGGGACACTATCACCTTTCATAGTAGTAGACACTTGAGTCCCTCCTATCGATCACCATGGTGAAAACATGGTAAACAGGCACCATGTGCAATTGTCATCCCATCTAAAAAAAAGCAAAAGAAAAAAGAAAAAAAAGTAAAGAGAAATCCCTTCGTCCAATGGTGAAAACTTGGTAAACAGGCACCTTAGATAAGTACCATGATCAAAACCTGGCAAATAGGCGTCATGTGTAGGTTAATCTTCTATGTGACTTACACTTGGGGGCACATTATATCATCCAACCTATCCATTTCCAAACTATCTATCCCGTTATATCATTTTGTATCCTATCATGTCCTATCTTGCCATATCCTATCCTACCATCCTTATCCATTACACCCACATACTATCATATTGAGTCCATTCATCCTCCTTTCCTCCTTTTGATCTTGATGAAGACATAGGGGTAAAATGTTGAAATATGCTTTGGATATCTCTTGATATACCTCATCCTATGCAAACCAATCCATCCACCTATCATAAACCTTTTAATGTAAAATCCATCATGTCATCCTTTTGTCATAAGCCTTACCATGCAAAATCTTAAGTCTATACCTAGAATGGGGGCATGTTGTTCCTATGTGACATAGTCTTTGGAGATCACATCCTAGCTCCATTATGAGGCATACATCCATCCACTATAGCCTATCCTTATATCTATCTATTTATCATGAGCTTCCTGTCCCATCGGGCGTGCCAAAATGTAGTTACAGTAAAATTACAAATAGGGTAAATGAATAAACAACAATGATCAAACCCTAACAATTGCACAATGAAGCACACGACAACATGAAAATCAAAATAACAAATGTAAATGCAAACTGATCTCAATGCTATGCTCAATTTATCTCCATTGCTCTTCTCCACCTCGCATAAGCATGCAAGATTTTGAAGGATGATTGTTGGAGGAATGTCGGGTGCTCACTTCTGCAACATAATGATAAGATAAAGATGATATATGAATGAATGATTGATAGATGGAAGATGATGATAATGGATGATAGATGCAAAGGCTCTAATGTGATTTCAGTAGCATAAGGATACTCCAACTCAATGCATCTCAATGACTTGGGAGAGGGTTGATTTATAGGAAATGTTTGGTTGAAATGGATGGTTGAGATTAAAAGGCTAAATGATTGATGTAGATGGCTAGGATTGATTAGTTATTCCCACTCTTCAAAGAAATTGTAGTCATGTGACAAGTGTACAAAGGAGGATAAGGCTCATATGTGACCGTGTACACAAAAAGTACTACATGTGTGATTGTGTACAGAAAAAGAATATTAAATGAAAAATGTACTACCACACATGATTTAAATGAGAGGTGGACAAGTGTTGGAATGTGGTGAGAGGTGAGGATAATTAGTTGGAATATGTGAGGGAAATTAATTAAATAAATAAAATTTATTTAATTAATTAGGGAGATGATTAGGATAGGATTGGGATATGAATGGGAAATTAATTAAATAAATAAAGTTATTTTAATTAATCAAGGAAAGTGTGATTATGAATGTGAAATTAATTAAATAAATAAAATTTAATTAATTAATTGTCTAAGTGGGATAAGGATGGGATTAAGATGGGATTTTAATTAAATAAATAAAATTTATTTAATTAATTGGCTAATGGATTAGTGGGATTAGTAGTGGGTTTAGGACAAAATGCTATATGATGTCTAAGTGATGTGTTTGACTAGGTGTTGCAAGACATGGACAAATTTGGGACAATTTTGGGTGTCTACACATCTCATCAAGCCTTACAGAACTTATTCTAATTTTTTTTTCAAAGCTCTTTGTCTTCTCTAGATGTAATTTCATCTTTACAACTTCTTGCTCCATCCTTATACAATCTTTAGTTTTTCCTTTCACCAAAGAGTTCAGATACTCTTCAGTTCTTGCCTTGTCTACAACTTGTACTTTCAATCCAATCATGGCATCATTTGCTAACCTCAATTGATCACTGACCTCTTTATGCCTATCCTTGAATTTCTTGATTTGCTCTCTCAGACTTTTGATACATTCATTTGCTTCTTTGACATTCTCCTTCAAAACCGTGTTTTCTTCTTTAGATCTCTCTAGGTCTTCAAGGGTAATATTAAGTTCTTCATTGCTGACAGACATGGCTTCATCTTCTAAAAACTTAACTATAGGAATCTCATCTGGAGGAGTAGGATATTTTCTAGGTGCCATGAGTTCAACCTCCAAGATCTCTTTTGAGCTATTACACTTTTTCCTAAGGACCAAGCTATGATACCATTTATTGAACACCTAGAATACTAAGAGGGGGGTAAATCAGCATTCTATAAAACCATTTAGATATAAAACATCCTAAACCATTTAGCATATTCAATTGCAATAAAGTAGGTTTTGCATGAGATCATGAAGCAAAGAAACCATAACACATGAACACTAGGATATTTACGTGGAAATCTTGAAAGGGAAAAACCACAGTGAGTGTTAGCTCACAATATATTATAACCGGTTAAGGTAATATAGAATTGCTCACTGCAAGTGGACTCACTGTCAAAGTGGACTCACTTCCCACTAAATAAGAAGAAGGAGAAGAATTACAGATGTGCTCACTATTGATGGACTCACTATACAAAAAGAGAGAAGAAAGAAAGAATTGACACTATTATATTTTAATCTACACATGCATGAATTATAGTTTCATTGAAGCACAAACTATTCTCTGCTCTGCCCTTCAAATACACACTCTACTCTATTCTTTCTCAATTCACATATTCAAAACTTGATCATCACACATTCGCATCTCTCCACATTACATTCACACACCACATATATCAAGATCACTTTTCATCAAAATCAAATCACTACTTTTATATATGCTTCACCTTCGACATTAGCTAGGTTGTCCCAAACACATGCCTCAAACTTAACAACAAAATCTGTGCCAAAATCTAAATTGAGATATAGGTTGGGGTGGACCTGAAATAGCTCACACTTAGATCAACACACCATGTTTACCTTTCTTTTAGATTCTCTCAACTCATAACACCAAATAGGTCAGCCTATTTGAGTGTAACATGTAGCACAACACTAGGTCAGCCACAAGATCCAATGTGGAGGGAACAAACACATGGAACATGTTGTCCTAGGTCAGAAAGACCTATGGAACCTCTCAAGATTATATTGGATCCTTTGGAAATCTCCACACAAAGCAAACATCTTTAGTTTGGCTTCATCCCAAGAGAAACACAGGCATACACTAACTGTCAGATCGCAACTCAACTTCTAGATCACCAAATAGCCTGAAACTTGGATCAAACACTATTTAGACATTTACAAACATATCCTCAAATCTACAAGGTGAAATGTGGAGTACTGGAAGATACTCACTATCTGAATGATTCATTGTCTATCCAAGTAGCGATATTCAAATCAACTTAACTCACACACCGGAGGTCTTCAAGCACTAAAACATTAGATTTAGAAACTTCATACATATGTCTTCAATCCCTTAGAACTATAAAATATAATAAGTCATAGTGGAGATATGTGGACCAAAACAAATTAATACTCTGCACTGCCTGAGTCTGCATATTGCCATGCTGAACTTAGCCAATATGTAGATAACCTTCTAGACCACATAGGAACCTGAAATCGTAGATTTAGATGCATTTGATAATACTTGACAACTTCCCAAAATCTCAACACAAAATCTTCAATCTATTGCAAATGCAGACCAAAACACTATACCTCTATGCACCGAAGGAGACAAACCAACACTTAGCAAAATTTCTACTAAGTTATATTCCATATCAAAACTCTTTGCATGAGTAACAATATGAGTATCATAGCTACTCTAAACATTGTTTCCATCAACTAAATATTTTTGCCATCAATTAAAACACACAACACTTCTCTACTTCTTATGACAACAGACAAAGACTGTCATGAACTTTAGCATACTAGTAGTGTCTCTATCCAACATAGACTTTTTATAACTTCACTTTCCCCAAAACCTGTACCTATAACCTTCACATATGATGACAAGAGATGGGTTTGGGGTTTTGGTGTTTATGAATTTTCCTCAGTCAAATCCTAGGATATCATTCAATCTTCCCAACACCATTTTTACGGAGGGTGTACCCTTGCAGGATAGAGACTAAAGATAAACCAAATGATGAAATGATTCAAATAAAATTGATGTCACCTTGGAGGTGAATTCCTTAGGAATATGAAGATCTTTCAACTCATAAGGAGATGGATGATGATTCCAAATCTGCAACAACACACACAATACAAACACAAATCTGCAACAATAACACAATGAATGCCTTGAATCCTCTTTTCCTCAAATATCATAAGTTTGCACTATATATCTAGGTTCATAATGAATTCAAAAACACAATTATATATGCTTTCCTAGTAACATTCATGAAATTAAATCATAAAAGATGACAAAGAGGAACATTTTTAAAGGTCCCAGGCCGACATAACATTAATTTACCCTGACCAATCAGGGAGGACTTGGGCCCATTTGGAACCCAAGTCCAAGGGCCCATTTTGAGTCTAGGATAAGGTTAATGAAGGGCCTAATGTCCCAAATTCATATGGGTGTTGGGCTACTTTTCTTTGGGATGATCAATTATAATGCATAATGAGATAAATGGGACCTAGGAGCTAAACTAGGAGGTAAAAAGGTGTGTGTCCACTTTTTACTCCATAACACTCATATTACTCAGAATTACACAACATTTTACCAAATGTAAATAAACATGGTAAACATGAAATATTTTTTTTTCTTTAAAAGAAATACTATTTACATATTTACAAGGAAATAAATACATATCATTTCCAAATATTCTTCAACCTAGAAGATTAATATATTCAAAGATAAATCTTAGTAAGAAATATTTTAGTTTACAATTACAATACAAGATTTGCACTTGGCAATGAGAATAATTTTAGATCAATACATAAAGAATACTGTATCTAGAATCTTGACATATGTCGTTCAAGTCTTAATGAGTCTTCTACTACAGAGGGAGAACATCATCGAAGTGCTTTACCTCCAACCATAGATTGCTGGTCCCCACACACCTTCCATCTTGGAAGTGGCCCTACTCTTCACAAAGAGTATAGAAATAAGGAGTCAACATGTTTCTCCATCTGAGTCCTAGTGTTGTTTCCTTCGTAACACAATCTACCATACAACTCTAGATATTCTTCTAGCTAAGTATGTTCCTACTGACGGGTTATGTCATCTAGACATTGTGAACATGCATTACTTTGGCCAAAGTTTCAAAAATTGGAATAAACGTAGTCGTGAGTCCACACACCTCTAACTCAACATGGGGATAATCTCATTCTATAGTTGATTTATTTTGACTAACACTAGTCATAAATATCTTGACTAAGTTTCACTCCTAGTCCATCTAACTTAGAATTTATTCCTTGGTTCTATGATACAAATCCAATGAATAGATTTAAAAAGACTTAATCTTTTGAAAAGTATCTCGTTGGAATTGAATCTTGATTCTCTTTACCTTATAGTCTTGCAATTTTTGGTTCCCAGGGGTTGCATGAGGGTTTTCAGTAATCCTCTATGTGCTTCCCGTTTAGGTCTCTCTTCTTTCTTTGAAACCTTTCAAGTTTTCTTTGAGAGATTTGAATGATTGTATGCTTTCTGTGAGTCTTTGATTCATCCGTAAAGTCTATTGTATCTCATTGTTTTTAGGTTGTTGTTTAATGATTGTCTTTTTTTGAATATTCAAATTTTGATTTTTGGCTCTCCCTACCCATTCCCTTGCATCACCTAAGTGTTAGCCAAGTGTGTTGGTGTATGTGTGGCAGTAGAGGGAGTATGAGTTTGCAAAGAATTTATTTGCAGTAGTTAATGTGATATGGAGAGCAATTTAGACAGACATATTTATAATAACAAAGAGCAGTTTAAGACATACAAAGAAGTGGTGAGAGCTAAGGATGCTGAAGTAGCACCCAAAAATGCAGGTTTCTTGTTCGAATACTCTATTAGAGACAATGGTGGAATTTCCAAGGAAAAGGGTGCATGAAGTGAGAATGTGGGAGAAAGATAAGGTGAGTCCCCCTCCATGCCAAGAAAGATTTCTTTAAGCCCTAACGAGGATATGCTCAAAGCTATAAAGAATGAAGAATCTAGATTAAGAAACATTGATGTATTCTTTACATGTATAAACATTGAAAAACTGCCGTCGAGAAATTTTTTTGATAATTGGTTGATTTTAGTTTGGAGTAAAAAGTTAGGTATACATTTTTCATTCTATAGAATGATTTAATCTAGAATCTTTGTCATTTTTTTAAAGAATCACTGTATGCAAAAGAGAGTGGTGGACAAAAGTTATTGGAATATAGCACCGACATTATTTAAGGCCTTTCTATGGGCACTAGATACCTCCCATAAAGAAATCCAATTTTGCTCTGTATTGAGATGGGTTTTAGTTAGAAATGTCCCTGTTCAATTATGGAATTTTCTACCTCAGATTATAAAACCCTTTGGAAAGATTCTAAAAGTTGATGAAACTTGGTCTACCCTTCCCCATCTAGATGCTAGACTGCTAGTGGCATTTAACACTGGAGTTCAAATTCTAGAAATCCTAGAAATTAATTGGGAAAACAAAACAATGCAATGTAAGTTAATAGAACTAGAAGGGTTAAACTCTTGTTTTCTTTGTAAGATGGATGGTCACAAAGGAGAAGCTGCCCAGTCATAAACGAAAATGTGACCAAAGAAAATTTGGGCTTTGAAACCAAAGAAAAGGGAAAAAAATGACAATGCTCCCAATGAAGATATGCATATGAATCCCTTGGGGGTGAGACTCTTTTGTTCCCCCCCACCTCTGAAAGGAAAAGAAACCAATATGAAAAAAACATTAACTCTATTTCTCTTGAGAAACCAAGTTTGGCAAAAGAAGATGATCTTAATGCTAAAAAGAACACAATTGAAGATGGGATGGATTCTGAGATAGGTTAGTGAACACTAATATATTGGGGATTCTGACAGTACTCAGGATGACAGCCTAAGTTTATTCTCTGTGGAAGAAAAAGAGGATGGTAACTTGATGGATGAAGAACCAGCCTTTGTGTTTCAAATTGGAGAAAATCAACTGCAACCAAACAAATACATAGAAGAAAGGGGTAAAGTGAATTGTATCCCTATGATTGACCCTACTAGACCACTAGAGGGTTCTCTGTAGGGTTATAATTCTGATAATGTCTTTATTTTTGTGAGAAGGAGAAAGAATGGCTAGCAATTGGAATTGGATAAGATTAGGGAAGTAGCAGATTAGAGAAATAAACTTGACAAATTAAAGGAAGAGTTTCTCAAAAGGAAAGTTGTAGATCCCCAAGGAGCAGGTATGGACCTCCTCAAGAAAAGCATCATGAGAGATAATCCTAGCCCTTCTGGAGTAGAGGGGAGGAAGAAACTTCAAGAATTTGACAAAACATCTATGAAGATGGTAAGAAGAGGGAAAATATGAGTAAGACCAACAACTTAGTCAAGCTAGGTAAAAAAGGGAAAGATGACCTAATTCTTAAATTCTTTGATAGCATCAGTAAAAAGGATGCCTCTTACCCCCCCTAAATATTCTTTGTGATGAAATAAATCCACTGTTATAGCTGGAATGTTAGAGGTCTATAATCCCTTGATAGGAAGTATGTAGTGAGGGAATTTTGCAACAAAAATAAGGATATGGATGTTTTGTTCATACAAGAAGTTGAATTCATGATGGAAAACACTTTAAGATTTGTCTAGAAAGAAGCAATTGCTTTTTCTACAAATCATGAAAGGCGTAGAGGAGGAACAACCATCCTACTCAATAGAAAATGGGAGAAGTTTCTCAGGGACTCTGGTCACTACCCTTGCAATAGATGTATTTGGATTACATTGGATATTGGGGGGGTTGTTATTGGGCTTTGATCAATTTATGCCCCTAATGAATACCTAAGCAGAGCAAAGTTAAGGAATTGGATGACCTATGAGTTACCTAAAGTCCCTTGGGTAATTGGTGGGGATTTTAATATGATTGAGAATACAGAGGATAAAAAAGAACGAAAACCTATGGAATGCAAAGGAAATAAAATTTTTTGGCAAAGATTAAAAAAATCATTAAAATTGTTAGATCCCCTAGAAGGTGAAAGAAAAATAGCAAAGGCATTTGGTTCTCTTGGTCAAACTGTAAAAAAGATAACAAAAGAATCTATAGTAGACTTGACAGATTCTACATGGAGAAAGAGTCATTCTTGGTCATGCATAAAAAGGAAACAAACAAAGTTCAAGTGATCCCAAATCCACTCCCTGATCATCATCCCATAAATATTGTGATAACAATCAAAAAACAAGAAGAAAATATTAGGAAATAGAAGGGGTCTTTTTTTTAAGATCAATTGTGATCTGTTAAATGATCAAGACTATCTTGGGGGAATCAAATCCCTAAGAAATATTTGTAAGACAATGTATAAAAATAAAGAAACTTCCTATTATTGGAAGAAGTTGACAGAGTCTTGTAGATCAATTTTCCAAATTGTGGGGAAGAAATATGCTTTAGATAGGAAAAGAGAAGAGCTTTTACTCCAAGAGGAATTCCTCTAAGTGGAGGAAAAAATACAGAACAATCCGAATGTTGAATGCCTAATTGTAAAAGTGAGGGATGTTAAACACAAATTAAGGAAAATCTAGATCAGAAAAGCTTAGGGGGCCAAAATTAGAACCAAATTAAATTGGCTAGAAGCTGGAGAAAAGGGTACAAAATACTTTTTCAATCATCTGAAATACAAAAATATAAAAGAAAATATTGAAGCTATGGTAGAAAATGATGTCTTTCTTAGTAACAAAGAGGAGATTGTGGGAGCGCTTAGGAGTTTTTATGAAATTTTGTTTAGATCTAAGGACAATAAACAAGGATGTTTGGAGGCACAAGAGCTATGTTGTAGGATCTATAAGGCAAAAGTGAATGAAGAAATGAGTAAGACCCTAGACAAGAGGATTTCCAAAGATGAAATAAAAGATACCATTAGATCAATGAGTAATGGAAAATCTCCAGGAGTAGATGGCCTTCCAGTTGAGTTTTATAAGGCAAATATAGAGTGGGTAGTGGATGATTTGTTTGAACTATATAATGAAGCAATAGATAAGGGAACCTTGGGCGGAGATATAACCAAAGTAATCATTAAGCTCCTACCCAAAGAGGGGGATAAAAAGGAAATGAAAATTTGGAGACCTATAACTTTATTGAATGTCTCTTATAAAATAATTTCCAAGGTTTTGATGCTAAGGGTTAGAGATATCCTTCTAGAGATTATTAACTCCACTCAAACAGGGTTCATAAAGGGCAGACACATATTATAAAATCTTATTACAAGTTGGGAAGCTCTTCAGTGGGCTAAAGACACTAATCAAAATGCAGGTATCCTTCTGTTAGACTTTGAGAAGGCATATGACCAATAGAATGGTCTTTTATCTTCAAAATTCTTAAAGCAATAGGCTTCCCCAAATATTTTTGCAAGGTGGTGAAGATGTTGTTAAAAGATGCATCAGCAGAAGTTGAAGTCGATGGGGAAGTCTCTTCTCCCTTTAATATGGAAAGGTCTATTTGGAAAGGTTACCCCCTTTCCCCCTCCTTGTTTGTGATAGCCTTTGAAGCCCTCCATTCTCTCCTGAGAACTGAGTTGATAGAGGGCAAGGTAGAACGTATTTCTTTGCCTAATGGTGATAGACTATTGAATGTACAGTTTGCAGATGATACTGCCCTTTTTCCTAAGGCTAATAAGAAAGAGTTGGAGAACCTGGAGATGAGATTAGACATTTTTTCCTAGCTTCTAAGGCAAAAATTTCCTCTTCTAAATCTATTTTTTGACTTGGGACCATTCAGTGCCTGGCTGGCTCAATCCTGACAAATGGCAGTGGGGTGGGCCAGCAAAACAAGTTAGATTTCTTGGGATCCCCTTTTCTATTTCCCCCACAATGAAGCATATGTGGGATTGGCTATTCACTAGAATTGAAAAAAAAGATTAAAAGTTGGAATAGAATGTATCTTTCATTGGCTAGAAGGACTTAGGTCTGCCAAAAAATTCTCTCAGCATACTCAATTTTCTATTCTTCTATGTGGCTCTTTGCTAATGATCAATTTGATATTATTCACAAACTGATAAGAAATTTCTTATGGTCTGATGGGAAGGGTAAGTCTAAAAAGAATCTTGTCGGATGGGATTGATGTTGTGTTCGCAGAGAGTTGGGAGGACTGGGACTTAAGGACTTGAGGATCCAAGGTGTTTCTCTGGCGACAAGTGGATAATCAATTCATTGTATGGGGATGAACCTTGGAAGGTCTTGGTTAGAAACAATATTGAAAATTTTGTTCCATGCAAGAAAAAGGGTTGGGGAAAGTTATACTTTTATGATGCTTTGTTTGGGGACTTCAAATCTAAGCTTGGGGGATCTGCAATCTTTGGTAGTATCTGGAAAGCTTGGGAACATGCTAAGCCATACATCTTGGACATATATGCTTTTAACTTGGATAGAAAGATTATTTGGGGACAAAGATCCATCTGGTGGAATGTAATGCACAAAGATAGACCTTTAGCCTTACTGCAAGGTTGTTCTTCTAGAAAGTGCAGTGAAAAAGGATTAAAAAACTTAGCAGATTTGTTTGATGAAGGTTCTCCTAAAGGGTGGAATCAAATAAAGGAATAGTTTCATTTAAATGAAAGGTACTATAGAACCCTTTCCACTATAAGCAAAGCCATGTTAAGTAAAGTGCATACAAAGATAACTATTGTTGGGGAAGAAAGCATTGAGGAATTGAAATGGGAGGATGACACCAATTTTTTTAACATGAAATCCAAACTGATATATAAGATGTTTACCAAATCTCACGACATTTTCAACCACATCAACACTACTTGGGATGACACCATGGGACACAAAGCACTATCCAAAACTTTCAAATTGTTATGGTCTAAAATCTTAGAACCAAAGAAATCTTGTTTTAGATGGTTTCTAATCTTAAATAAGCTATGTATTGGTACTAATACTGTTATTTGCCCACTATGTAATCTTCCTGAATCTGTTGAACATATCTTTTTTTATTGTATGTATGCTAGAAACATCTGGTCCATTTTCATGGGTAATATAAATATGTGGAATCCTACTGTGAATATAATTAGGAAAGAAATTATATGTGGATTTGTTGATGACCTAAATGTGAAAACTAACTCCTTTTGGTTTGTACTGTCCACTAAAATCTTATGGTATATTTGGAAAAAAAGGAATGAAGAAAGGTTTCTTGGCAGGTAGAGGGCACTCACTGGGATTCTTTTGAGTCTCACAACATTCAATTTCTTTGAGCAGGTTATAGTTGCATTGGAGATCTCTTTAGGTATGTTCAAGGAGCTAATGGAGACAAGTGCAATGATCTTCAAAGAAGATATAAAAGAGATTGAATTTTGTGCCAGGAACCTGAGAAGATTTGACTAGAGATTTTTTATTGCATACACATATTTTCAAGATCGTTACAAGAAACTAAAGTAGGAAGAGAAAGATATAAGTGAGTTATACAAATAATGGGAAAACTCTTGTCAGAATTTTAGTATTAGCTCAGACCAAATTAGAAACTCACCAGAAATTAGAGCCATACTTGGATTTGACTCCTGCGGCAACAGTGATAATAGAATGCATGTATAGGATCATGAAGTGGGATGGAATGAAGACCCAAGGTGGGAATTGAGAAAGGTAAAGATTGAGCAAGATAACTATGGTACAGATGTAGACAACAACCAAGACCTATACTATTAGTATATGGAAGTGGAGAAAGATTCAATGTCAGTAAGTCAGCACAGGGTTTCATATCATTATCTAGAGATGGCAGAAAATAGTGATAATGAAGAGGTGTAGATTCTTAATGAAGTGGAAGAGAACATCAGGAACAGTGAGAGCTCACAGCATGCAAGAGGATTCTAACTTTGATGCAAAATTTTCATAGTAATGTGGATACTTAAAAAAATGGGTATAACAGGATAATAAATTTGTTATATATGCATCTCTAGTATATACTTTAGTTTTAAAAATAGGAAAAACTCTTCATATGTATTAGGGAATACTAGTTTTTTGGATTGATGTAAGTTACAACATAAATTTTGATGTGGTCTCGTTAACCACATTGATGTAATCTTTGGTTTATTTTGAATACAATTTGTGCTCAATTCTCAATCCAAAAAAATGTCTCTCATTATAATCTTGCAACATTGGATATATGACTTCCTGCCATTCTACACTCTGACTCATAATTTTAACAATCTTGGGTTTGATGTCAAGTATTGACTCTACCATTTAGATTTATCAAAAGCTTATTAAACTCTTCCTAGGTATTTATCTTGATCTATGGATTCTTGACTAATCCCTGTAAACCATACATACACTAATTTAAATCAATGACAACCATATGGAGAATCGTATGTTTACTAAACCTATATGGGCTATTCTTAGAGAATTATCTTCTCTAATGCATCATACAAAATAACATTAAAATCTCTTGTTATCATTAGGTAAAAGTGTTGAACACACTAGGAGACTGATGGGGGGGTGAATCAATATCTAAACAAACTTCAAATCCTCTGGAGAAAATTAAAATTTAAGCATTACAACATTAACATAAGCATGAAAGATCAACACAATGCAAATCAACACATAAAAACATATATATGTGGAAAACCCAAGAAGGGAAAAACCATGGTGAGGATTAACTCACAATATATGAAGCTCAAAATAACAACTTTGTTTTAGGGCTACAACCCAAGGAAGCTACTACTCCCTGTTGACTTTGTTTTAGAGCTACAACCCAAGGAAGCTACTACTCCTTGAAAACTTTTCTTTAGGGTCACTTCCAAGGAAGATACAACTCCTTGCTAACTTTATTTTAGGGCTACAACCCAAGGAAGCAACTACTCCCTGAACTAAGAATGAACTCAGAAAAGATTACAGTATGACAATCCTTTTACTACCTCAAAACTGACATTGAAGCTCAAATATTTGATGATTGCAATTCTACTTCTTCTAATGATTGGATCAATTAGGCACACTCTTCACTTCCCTCCCATCACAAAAAATGTCTTCAAGTTGAATCAGGACAACTTTTAACACTTATGCTCCTTCTCCTTTAGTCATACATCACAATGTATATGATTTTCATATTCTTCTCTTCACACTTTCATATTTTCATTTTCTCAATCATACCTCACCTAGACCAACTAGGTTTACAAAATATACATGACATTACATTGATTTCATTACAAGTCATCCAATACAATAAGAATATTACATTTTACAAGTTAGCTAGAGATCACAACACATGAAACATGCATAGGACAAGCCCTATCATGAACAACACACTACTCCAAAAGGAAACACATGCCTTATGGATCCCAATACATTCTTAGTCCACTCCTAAACATTATTCATAGAATCTTTCTTCAAGAAATAACATCAACATGCTTCACAAGTTTGAAATAGGTTGCCCTTAAGCAAGAAAAGATGAAACATGTAGCACATCGATCTTCACAATCTTGATCGTACTCATGAATGTGAAAACATTGCTTTTTCTTCTTTCATATGAGTCGGCACAACCTATACAGTGTCTCCAAACACTTATTAAACTCCACATAGCAACAACAAGGTGGTACAAAGCTTCAACATTCTTCAGTTGGCTAGATAGAGGCATAGCTAGTTCCGGAGAGGGCAAAAAAACCCCTTGCAGAGCAATTAGAGACAACACAATATAATCAGGACAATCTACCATCAGTCTATGTACCATTTCATGCCACAACAAGTTGGCATACATTATCAGTATCTGTCATGTAGCACATCGATCTTCACAATCTTGGTCATACTCATGAATGTGAAAACATTGCTTTTTCTTCTTTCATATGAGTCGGCACAACCTATACAGTGTCTCCAAACACTTATTAAACTCCACATAGCAACAACAAGGTGGTACAAAGCTTCAACATTCTTCAGTTGGCTAGATAGAGGCATAGCTAGTTCCGGAGAGGGCAAAAAAACCCCTTGCAGAGCAATTAGAGACAACACAATATAATCAGGACAATCTACCATTAGTCTATGTACCATTTCATGCCACAACAAGTTGGCGTACATTATCAGTATCTGTCATGAGAATAGTTAGGCATTTAGAACAATTTGTATCACTATTGTCAATTTAAAACTAAGCTTGCAAACCTCTAAAACACTTGACACTCATGTGGATGCACTCCTACACTTCTCTCAACATATCCCCAAAACTGCATGAGCAAATCTTCACTTGCGGAGGAATGCAGAGCATTCCAAACAGTCTTGATCATCACTTAATTATGCCAGAGCATAGACCAAAACTATGTCTCTCATAACTTTCATTGTAGAGGGACAACTGATCTGAAACTTTGGATTTAGCACCTTTACATTATACTAGACTTAACTTTTGAACCGTATTACCATAGCTTCAAATGTGGAGGAATGCAGAGTATTTTACCAGACAGTATTCTAGGCAAATCACTATGACAAAAACCTTCACCAACTTTTAGAAACCAAAACCTTCATATAACAACACATACATCCTTGGGAACAACAGAAAGGATCATACAACATGCCACAGGCCATCAACATCTTTTCATCCTCAACATAGCTTAATATGCCATCATTCATTTTAGTGCTTTTAATTCCAATCTTACTATTTCATCATTCATCCTTGTGCTTCTAATTCCCATCTTAATATTTCATTGTTCATCTCAGTACTTCAAATTCCCATCTTAATATTTCATCATTCAACTCAATTCTTGGTGCAGTCACAGTAGGAGGTTTCACAAAATGAACTATCTAGACCGTGAAGCTAGAGTAAACACAATGGAAACAACTCAAAGATATAAAGCAAATGTAGATTTAGTCATTTAGTATATCATAGAATTCAAATACAAATTGGTTGGCAACATACGGGATTACAAGTAGGGCTCATAGGCCTGATTACATAATATCAAAATATGCACAAGATATGGCTTTGAAGTTCTTTCGCGAGAAAATAAAACTATCAACTTGTAAATTACACTTAACTACTTTCCTAGGAATCTATTACATCAATATATATCATCTCTGAAACAAAAGATTCCTCCACATCGGCCAGGCATCATTACAAACTCCAATGAAGAGATATAATTTGTGTATATGGATAGGTCAGACCTAAATGAATAGAAATTGATCCTAAATGCATAGAATGATGTGTGGATCTCAGGGAGGGTTAGCCACGAACTATACAATATTGAATGATGTGAAATTTAGCTCTATGAGTCATGAAATGCTCCACAAGTCTTCTCCTTTAGCTGATTGTCTGAGACTGTCAGGATACTCTGTTATGAGAAAACACTCGATCTTCTGATAGCGATATCTCTCCGGCACTTGATCCAAATGATCTAAGATTTGGATATGATGTACATGAATAAATCTAGATGCTAAGTCCAGCTCTCTAAGATCTAAAATGCAACTGCGGTAGAATGCGGACCAAAATACAGAAATTGCTACTGACTAAATTGCCTAAACTAAACTAGAAAATGAAAAGAAACAAACTGAAATGCGAATGGTTTTCATTGATGCAAGATTTCTCTTGAACCAAGGATGCTCCTGCATCAGACATCTGAGGTGATTGAAAAAGTGAGTCCCTCACTTTGTTGGGGCTAGAGGGAAACCAAGATGGTCCACCTTAGCTTGAGAAATCCAAGATGATTCTTCTTCCTATCTACCTTTCCACTTCACAAGATATTTTTTGTATTGTCTTCCTCCGGTACTATGTCCAACTCTGCTATCCAAAATGTCCTCGATCTGCTCTAGTGCTTGTTGTGGTAATTGCTTCTTTAAGTCTTCCTTAATGTTGTCACATAACTTTATTTCATGATACTGGTATAGGTTTGCAATGTTGAAAATAGGTGATATGCTCAATGTCTCCAATAACTCCACTTCATATGCGTTTCCTAAATCAAACTTTTTGAGTATCCTACAAGGTTCAAATTTCTTCATCTTCAACTTGTTATATGTCCCAACTGGAAATCTTTCTTTTCTCAAGTACACCATCACTTCATCTCCAACTGCAAATTCTTTGTGTCTCCTCTTCTCATCTGCTAGCTCCTTGTACTTACTATTCATCTCTTCCAAATTCTTCTTAACCTAATTATGCATTTTCTACATGTGTTCTGCAAATTCTTCTATTTCTGCACTTCACTTTTCTGTCATATAATGTCTCTCAACTTTGTCACTCCTCTAAGGTTCACTCTGATAATAATCTCAAAAGGTGTTCTTCTGGTACTTCTATTCACTAAATTATTGTATGCAAACTATACTTGTGAAAGAATCAAATCCCAACTTCCTACCTTCTCTCCAACCAAACATCTCAACAAGTTTCCCAAACTCCTATTTACTACCTATATCTGTCCATTAGTTTGTGGATGAAATGCTGAATTGAACTTCAAATCTGTATTCATCTTCTTCCAAAGTGTCTTCCAAAAGTATCCAAGAAATCTAGTGTCTTTGTCTGAAACTATGCTCTTAGATAATCCATGCAATCTCACAATCTCCTTGAAAAATAGGTCATCTACATGCACTGCATCAGTTGTCTTCTTACAAGGTATGAAATGTGTCATCTTTGAAAATTTGTCTACCACTACAAATATTAAATCATGTCCTCTTTGTGTCTTAGGCAATCCCATTACAAAATCCATACTTATGTCTTCCCAAGGTCTCTCCAATACTATCAAAGGTTTATACAATCTAGTATTCTGACTACTTCCTTTGGCAACTTGACAAACTCTACAACTTAGCACAAATTTATGAACAACCTTATGTATCTGAGGCCAAAAGTAATTTTCACTTACCAAAGCCACTGTCTTATCAAAGCCAAAATGTCCTGCCAATCCACCACTGTGTTTCTCCTTGATCAAATTGTCTCTCATGGAACTCTTAGGTATGCACAACTTATTTCCTCTGAATAACATATCTTCCTAAATGAAATAATCTAACCACTTACTCCTATCTATCACAACAAGTTCCTTACATGATTTCCAAGGTTCTACAAAATCAGTGTTTCCCTCATACATATGTTTCAATTCATCAAAACCTAACACTTCAGTCCTCATCTCTATCAACAAGTTCCATCTCCTACTCAATGCATCTACAATTTTATTTGACTTACCACTCCTATGCTTCAATACAAAAGTATAAATCTTCATGTACTCTACCAATCTCATATGTCTCTAATTCAACTTTCCTTGACTATTCAAATATTGCAAATCTTGATGATCTGTATACAACACAAACTCCTTAGGCAACAATTAATGTCTCCACTTCTTCAAGGATTGAAATATGGCATAGAACTCTTGATCATAAACTAAATATATTTTCCTTGCATCATTCAACTTCTCACTACAATATACTATAGGTCTACCTTCTTAACCCAATACTACTCCTATTGCATTCCTAGTTGCATCACAATCTACTTGAAATACCTTATTGAAATCCGATAATGTCAAAATAGGTTGCTCTGTCACTTTTTGTTTCAACAATTCAAAACTTTTATCTTCTATTGATGTCCACTTGAAATCTTTTATGTCACCTATTATTGTCTCTGTCATAGGGTTATAAACTAAATTGAAATTTCTGATGAACTTTTGGTAGAAACTAGTCAATCCATGAAATGATCTAACTTCTCCAATGCTCTTTGATGTAGGCCATTCAACAATTGTTCTTACCTTCTCAGGGTCCATCTTCAATCCTTCTGCAGAAATCACAAATCCTAGGTATACTAACTCTTCCTTCATGAAACTACACTTCTTGATGTTTATCAACAACTTCTCTTCTCTCAGTCTCTGCAATACTTGTCTCGGGTGCTGCAAATGTTCTTCTTTTGTCTTACTAAAAATCAGAATGTCATCCAGATATACAATAACAAACTTACCCAAGAATTTATTTAGGACTTCATTCATCAATCTCATGAAAGTACTCTATGCATTTGTCAATCCAAAAGGCATCACTAACCACTCATAAAATCTTGCATTTGTCTTAAAAGTAGTCTTTAATTCATCTCCTTCTCTGATCCTGATCTGGTGGTATCCACTCTTCGAATCTATCTTTGTGAAGTATTTTACTCCATCCAAACAATCCATGATATCATCAATCCTAGGTAAAGGAAATCTATACTTAACTGTGATCTTGTTTATTTCTTTAGAGTCCGTACACGTTCTCCACTCTCCATCTTTCTTAGGTGCTAACATTGTAGGTACTGTACAAGGACTCAAACTTTCTCTGATCAAACCTTTCCTCAACAACTCTTGTATTTGTCTATTCTATTCTTTATTCTCTACCAGTGTCATTCTATGTGCTTTGTTAGGTAAACTAGCTCTAGATATAAGATCCATGTGATGACTGATACTCCTAATTGGTGGTAATCCTTCAGGTACATTGTCTAATATGATGTCTTCATACTCTGTCAGTAATTTAGTTATCTCCTCCAGTTGTGCTTCTTCAGTCTCCTTCTTCAATGCTTCAGGCTTCTTAGGGAACAAAGCATAACACATATTCTTATGTCTCAAACCATCCAAAAATTTTCTTTCATCTACCAAACAGATTCTAGCATTTCCACATACTTCACTCTTAGGATCATCTTCCAAAGGAATCAAAGTAATTCTCTTTCCATTTGATGTTATAGTGTATGTATTCTTTCTCCCATTATATATATATTTCCTATCATACTGTCAAGGTCTACCCAACAAGATATCACATACATCCAAAAGCATAATATCACACAATACTTCATCATAATAAGATCCAATATGCAATTTCACCAAACATTGTTCACTCACTAGTACCTTATGATTAGTTTGAATCCATGTTATCTTATAGGGTTTAGTGTGTTTCAATCTTTCCAACTTTAGCTTTTTCACCACCTCCTCTGAAACTAGGTTATCAAAACTAACACTATCAATAACAACTTTACAACATTTACCTCTTGATTTGCATTTGGTTCTGAACAAACTTTTCCTCTGTGGTGGTTCCTCATTTGTCTCTGCTTGAAATAGTTCTCTCCTCATGACAAGTGATTCTCCTTTCTTAGTTTACCAACTGAATTAGGTGATCCAACAAGTTCTTCTTCCACATAGGCTTCTCTCCCATTGTTCTCTATTCTCTTTCTTGTACTCCCCTGATTACATTCAAATGCTCTATATCCTTCACCTCCACATTTGAAACAGGTTCCTCTGAATGTTCTCCTATTAGGTCATCTTCCTTCTCTTTTGTATCCTTCACTCCAGTATGGACTAGGGTTTCCTCTATGGTAGAAAGTTTTGTAGTCTCTCTGGTATGTATTGTTATCTCTATCCTCCTTGAATGTGTTATCTTGTCTATTCTTCTCTACATATGATCTCTCTCCTCCACAAAATGTTCTACCTCTTTGTTTCTAGTCATCTTGTTCAACTTCTCTTCAAATTTTGAGGGCAAACTGATATGCTTCCTCCAAAGATGCCATCCTCACCAACCACGGTTCTTCTTGAATATTCAATCTTAGTCAATTGATGTATCTAGCCACTTTCTCCTTGCTTGCTTCACTATGTCCTGTCCTTATGATCATCTTGTGAAATTCTTTAATATGCTCCTTCACAGATTTCTCCTTTTGTCTTAGGTTTTGCAATCTCTTCAACAGTTCCAACTCATAGTCAGCAGGTATAAATTGATTCTTTAATTTTTTCACCATCATGTCCCATTTTGTAATCTTTTCTTTTCCTCTTCTATTTCTATCCAACTAAACTTCTTTCCACCATATAGCAGCATGTCCTTTCAACTTTATTTTTTCAAATTTCACTTTCTCTGGATCTTCAATTTCTTCATATTCAAAGTATTCTTCCATGTCATTTATCCAATCAATCAACTCTTCAGGGTTTGGTTTGCTATTGTAATTTGTTACATCAGCTATAGGTCTTTTCCCAATCTTTGAAATAGCTCACAACATCTTGACTTGATCTGATTCTTCTTCTTCACCTCCTAGCGTTTCTCCATTATGATCAATGGATTGCAATTCTTCATCATCATCACTTTAATATTAGGTCTAGGTGTAAGTCCTCTTCGCCTATCTTCTTCAACAACATCCAAGAGAACTCACATGGTTTTCATCATCTCCATCATCTCATCCATTCCTCTAGCCATTATTCCAATAGCAGGGATTCTCCTTGATGGCATATCTTCCTAGGATCAAGTACAAATTGCCTCTAGTTTAGTGATTAGGCTACAAGGTGACAACTACCTCACAATTAGTGATCAGTTGCAACACAAGTAACCTACCTTAGATTTGGCAATCTATTCATAGCAAGATCTTACATAATTCCTTCGCCAACTTTGCTCAATTAGCTCCCAAAGATTCAAACTTTCGCTCTGATACCACTTGGTGCAGTCATGGTAGGAGGGTTCATAGAATGAACTATCCAGACCATTCAACTAGAGTAAACACAATGGAAACAACTCAAAGATATAAAGAAAATGTAGATTTAGTCATTCAGTATATCATAGAATTCAAATACAAATTGGTCAGCAACATGCGGGCTTACAATTAGGGCTCATAGACCTGATTACAAAATATCAAAATATGCACAATATATAGCTTTAGAGCTCCTTCATGAGAAAATCCAACTATCAACTTATAAATTATGTTTAAATACTTTCCTGGGAATCTATTACATCAATTCATATTATCTTTGGAATAAAAGATTCCTTCATGTCAGCCAGGGACCATTACAAACTCCAATGAAGAGTTGTAACATGTGTATATGGATAGGTTGGACCTAAATGAATAGAACTCGATCCCAAATGCATAGAATGATGTGTGGATCTCAGGAAAGGTCAGCCATGAACTATACAACATTGAGTGATGCAAAATTTAGCTCTATGAGTCATTAAATGATCTGTAAGTTTTCTCCTTTAGATGATTGTCTAAAACTTTTTGGATGCTTTGTTCTAAGAAAACACTCAATCTTCTGATAGCGATATCTCTTTGATACCTAATCCAAATGATCTGAGATTTGCATATTATGTACATGAATTAATCTAGATGCTAAGTCTAGCTCCACAAGATCTAAAATGCAATTGTGGTAGAATGCAGACCAAAATATGGAAACTACTACTGACTAAAATTCATGAACTAAACTGGAAAATGAAAAGAAATAAATTGAAATGCAAATCAATTGAAATGTAATTTTTTTTTTGTTGATGAAAGATTGTTCTTGAACCAGGGATGCTCCTACATTAGTTCTTCTAATTCCCATCTTAATGTTTCATCATGAAAACATCTTTGCTGACCAACAGTGTTTCTTGACACTGATTTGGACCTGACATCCAACCATGAACATTAGGAATATCACTGTATATCACTACTTTCTTGACCACAAGCATTCTCAATACACCTTGTACTGACATTAATCTAGGCATGAAATCCAACCATGAACCTTAGGAACATCACTGAGTATCAACAACCCTAAACATCAGCATCATCAATGTATCTCACTAGTATGTCATCATCACAAACTGAGTGTTGACCTTACTCTAAGTGTTGACATTAAAATGACAACATAATGACAATGCATATTTCCAACAAAAAGTATAAAATATCATACGACTATAATAATCTCTAGTCTTATTTAGACTATATGGCTCAAATCAACTTCCCACTTCTCATAAAGTAAAGAACATGAGTTTGAACTATATTTTTATAATAAATCTATAACTAAATTACGTAGCATAGATACCATTAAGAAAGTTTGATATCAAAAATAAAAGATGAGTCTAAAGAGAATAATGTGTTAGGTTTAATACTAATAGTCTTCTTCCACCCACTAATTCTCGGTAAGAAGGGTCATAAACATGTGTATATTATCTTGCACTCAAAAATTATACTTTCTTAATGGCCATATAACACTATAGTTATACCTTGATGTTCCAATGATATTTAGTATCATTCTTATTTACTATGAATAAAAGGAGACCTATCATTAATTCTTCAATGAAAACTACAAAACTAGATTGCAAAAAGAGGTAAATAGAATACATCTACTAGTCTTACTCTTATATCTCAAGAAAGTATTCTAGAGGCTCGATTTTGATACAAATTGACAAACTCTTCATAGTTAAAGACTAGGAAACAAAAATATCATTTGGTCTTGTTGAATGTCAGGAACACTGAGAGGGGGGGTGAATCAGTGTTCTATAAATCTTTTCATGTACTTTTATTGTTAACCATTTCAAAAGAATAATCCAATAGAAGCAAAATATATAATTGAACAACATCCATAAAAGTATGACACATAACACCAAGATTTTATGTGAAAAACCCAAAGAGAAAAAAACCATGGAGAGGATTAGCTCTCATAAATATATTGCAATATTTATAGAAATGATGTTCAAGCTTGGTCACCCCATGGGTCTAGAACATACTGGCTTACAGCCATGAAGTACAACTAAGTTTAGCAGGCTCACCACCTCAACCCTAAACCTAGCAAGATTATAGTAAGAGTTGTTAAACCCTAAGGGCTATTAAAACCTACTAAAGGTTCACTACCATCTTACTAACTTGATGACAAAAACTTGCTTCCAAATAGATCACACATGACATCTGAATACTGCTTCAGCATCTGCCACTATGCCAAGGTGCAGTCATTTAACAACTATATTCTAAATTCCAAGTCTTCATCACTGCTTCTCTTTTAACTCTATTCTTCTAATTGCATGCTTGCATCACACACATCTTATCCACACACCACTCAACCAAATTTCATCACCTTTATATATCTGCATCGTGATTTACTATATAATTAGGTTAGCATCCAAGAAGTGAAACGTGTACATAAAAAGATGTACCTTGTCACTCAATCCAATGCACTATGTGTCACACAGACCCAAATATTCTCCCAAGCATGTTCATATAGGTTGGCTCTAATCTTGCAATTGCTTACATAAATCCTCCAAACATTAACTCTTCTCTGCACAATGATTTATCTCACTAGTCATCCTGTTCCTCAAGAACATGATTAACTTCATTTGATGTCTTACAACTTCTACTGCTGATCAAAAAATACTTCTAGAATCATATCAGGGACTCTTTACACATTCCCAAACTCACCTTCAGTACCATAAAGCATGGTATCATCTTGCAGAGAAATGTGAACCATCATAACTCAGACTATGTCTTTGTTAAACTCTGTCAAGCACTATGTCGGTACTTAGTAGCTTGTAGCTAACCTTTCGGTGAACTTTAGATCTCCTAACTTTGGAATAAGACACTTTATATAAGTGTTTACAACACCTCAAAACTGCATAACGAAATACTTATCTGCAAAGGAATGTGGACTACTTCACCATGCCTTGTTCACTATTCCTGTTAAACCTTTGCTTACCCGAACTTAGACATTTCTCCAAAAAGACTTTCAGAAGAGATCAGGACTTGACCTTTGAAGCATAACACTATCAGACAGCTAAGAACATCATACTTGAACCACATCTACAAGTCTCCAATTGCGGATGCATACTGGCTTGCTTATTGTCCTCTACTCTGCATGTTTTCCATACTTAGCCATTTTCTGACAATCAAACCTAGAATCAAATATGTTCTTCCAAAGATATCACTTCTTGTCATGGTGATAGGATCTCTAAGATTTCTTGCCATCAATGACAACATATAGATCCATATCGGAGCAGTGTCTCTTGCCAACAATCTCTCCCTTTGGTATTGATGGCAACACTTAGTGAAAAAAGCCTGACTGCTCCCCCTTACTATATGCACTATACTTTCTTGCCCCCCCTAAGATTATTATCCATTTTTCACTAATCTACTTCTCCCCCTTTGACATCAATGGAAAAGGGTGTTGATCTGGAACCAAAAATTTGTCAAAATCCCAAAAATTTATATATTCTGCCACATACTTACAAGTGCAATCTTCACTTTAATATTACATGTGTTTAAGCACATCATTAAATATGTTTTTAATCAATGTCCACTCAGCATCCCAACTTTTCTTTGCATTTTCCAGAATCTAGATTTGACAGTTGAGAAGAAAAATTGAGGCTTCTTCTTTTTGAAGATCATTAGTTGTGTCTGCTTGGATAGCTAACTTAGCCTTAGTAATAAGATTTGTCAATGAATCTAACTTTGGATAGACTAGTCTTTTGAGTTGTCCCATCCTAGTTTTTATTTGGTATTTCTAATTTATTAAGTTAGTCAAGTCATTGTGAATCTTAATGACTTCTGTTTCTTTCCTTTTGACTGACTCTATTTCCAAATCATATTTCTCAGAAATATCCATCAGTTTTTGTTCCAAATCTTTGATCTTTTCTTCAATCTCTTGAGCATCTTTGGGCCAAGAAAAACAAAACTTGTACACACCTCTAGCATCCTTCACAACTTTCTGAATGCTGGCTATTGTATTGTTTAATGAGATTTTGTCTTTTTCTATCATTATGTTTAAATGTTCCAGACATTTTTCATCAAATTCTTGTGTAACCTTTTTTTCTAATAAATTTTCAAATGATTCAAACTATTTTCTTATAGAACTTATTAATCCCTTTAGATGACTTGTTGGGGGCATGGAAGAATCCCTCTTGTATGTGGGAAGCAACTTGTCCAAAATTCCAGATGCTTCATCAATCAATTTACTGTCCTCGATCTGTGATTTTAATATCTCCTTTTAAGCCTTTATCTGAACAATTGTAACAATCTTAAACTTTTGTTCCGGTGTCATTGTGTACAAGTTTATTGGACCATGTAGAAATTTTGGCTCATCCAAAGCTTGTGTTCTTTCCTCAAATAATTCTTTTGTATGATTTGTAGTGTCTCTTGCTATGATAGGGACTTCTTTGTGGCTTTGCTCCAGATCCTCGTGTTCCATATTAGTATCCTCCTTCTATTTCATTGGATGTATTTTCATGACATGTTCTTCCTCAATCTTCTCCTTGTCAGTGTCATTCTCAGCAAGATGTACTAGAGAGGTTCTTATCTCAAAAACATCAGCAAGTGCTTCTTCCCACTCAGTCACTTTCTCATCTTTATCTGATTCTTGCTCCAGATTGACTTCAAGAATAGGTGTACCATTTCCATCATCTACTGCTACATTGTCATGAGTGGTAGGAATATTGTATTTTCTCAATATTTCCAAGGTGATTTCTTCTGTCTCCTTGACTACTTTATCAATTTCTCCAAGCATCAATAGGTTCATCCTTGTTTTGGTTCTAAATTTCTCTTTGGTTGCCTTAAAGATTAGATTCTCTTCTTTCAGAGTTAGTTCAGGACACAAGCTTATCAGAACATGTTTTCTTAGCTCAATATCTTTGGCTCTAGCAGTCTCCTTTTTGATGCTCAGAACATTTGCTAGGATTTTTAGAATTTTAGGGATAATCTCAATAAGGGCTCTATTGAAAATGTTTAGATACTTCATAGTAGCTTCTTCTAGACTTCTTTTATCACTATCACTATATCCATCATAGTATTCAATCATAGGTTTTAAATTCCCATCCATGGTGACATATTTTATTACATCTGCAAGTGGTGGAGGCTTTTCCTTTTTCTATCTTTTGCTATGCTTATCCTTTCCAAAGGACTTTTCTTTACTAATTCTAGAGACTTTGATAGCCTTAGCTTTCATCTTCTTAACCTCTTCATCTGACTCTATTTCTTCTTCATCCTTTTCTCCCACACTGACATACAATTTTTTTCCCTTCATCTTTTTCCTCTTTGTGTCCTTTTCAGAGGGCTTCTTTGATGATGTTACACTAGACGAAATGTTAGAGCTTTAGATAGACCTTTGAGTAGCTTCAGCCTCTCTTGGCTTCTTTATAGATTCCTCCAGAACCTTTGCCTGATCATTTTCCTTCTTTACTTTCCCTGCTTTTTCTCTTGATTCCTTGAGCTGCTCTTTAGTGATGTCATACTTTGTGGCAATTTCTTCCACCTCTTTTCTCACTTTTCTAGTAGATTCAGCTTATCTAAGCTCAACATGGAGTTTCAGTGACAGCTCCTTATACGTTCAAAACCTTTCTTCTTTGATATCTTTTGGTTTTCTAAGAAGGTGCTAGACATAATTTTCTAGAATTTATTCATCTTCTTCATAACCCATGGGCATTACCCACATAGTTCTTGGTTCCACAACCTCCATTAAACATTGATCCTTAGTGACCATGAAACAGATTGTATCCTTGTACTTATTAACAATTTTCTCAGGAATTCTTTCTCTAGAGTGCATCATGCTCTAAAAATTCTTGAAAAATCCCCATAGGGCTACTATTTGCTCATTATAACTTCCCAAGTTGTTAAGACAATTTCTAATTTGTACAGCTACTGGTTTGTTACTCAACCAAATCAATCCCTGATGATTAGGGAAATCATTCAAGAAATAGAAGAATAAATAGAGGATTAGCATACCATACTTGAATCAGTAGTTTTTTCTTTCTTTTGTCTTCTTCAAATTCTCTAGTAGTTGGGTTCGCAATAGTACGCACAGATCATAATCTGCATTCTCCTTGATCATTTAATATGTTGTGCATATTGCAATACCAAAAACTAAATTTTCCCATTTGAGAAGTAGACTTTATAACCTATGACCATTGAGGCAAAATTTATTACAGGATCCATGATATCATTTATCGTTAATGCCCTTTTGTCGAATTGTGCTTCGGTAGCATCAGTAACTATTTGATTCTTAATTACTTTTAATAATGGCACTCCTCTAGTGGAATTTAGTCCAGTGACTACCTGAATTGCCTCTTTCATTATTTTAAAGGGTTGCCCTTTTCCCAACCACATAAATTCGTCGTGAATCAGACTAAGAACATACCAAACCCATTTGTCCTCTTTGAATGCAGGAAACTCTGCATACTGGATGAATTTCTTCTCCTCTAAGGCTTTATATTCTTCCTTTACATCAAATTGATCATTGCATAGGTGTTTCACAAATAGGTCTAAAAGATTGTTGCCACCAGACTCATCTAGGGCCACATGGATGTATGCCCTAACATCTTCCACATACAAGACTCCATAGGGTATCTTTGAGAATGCACCCATTTGATCCACTTGTATTGCCTTATAAGGGTGTTTTTTAAACTTAGACCAAGGGCGTTCAGTGATATCTACAATTTGTGGAGTCACCATAGAAAAAAAAATTTGGATTCATAAAATGAGATTAAATGAAAATACCTTGTTTCGCCAAGTTAGGGTTTCCTTTCTCTGAATGCTTCAAATTTTGATTGTCATTGCTTAGGCTAGCTTTGATCTCTCTAAATTTTTGATAGCTCTGAGTGCAAAGTGACCTTTGAAACCAAACATGTTCCTTTTATCCTTTGCATGGCCTGACCTAGTTGTCATTAAATGCTCATTCCAAAAAGCTGTCAAAACCTTTAACTGTAGAGTACAGTTGATCAGGATCGCTCCGCAATATATCACATTGATTCCTTTTCTTCCAGTTCTTCTTCTAATAAGTGTGTCACATCATATTCCATGATACATCTTCGTGCTAGATTCTGGCACCCAATTTCTGGCTGGGGGTTTTTGAGTTTTCTACACTGCTCCCCTTGAGCCAGTGCTCACAGACTCATTCTTCAAAGAAGATATCCGCATCAGATGTTGGTGTGGATCTATCCTTAATTAAAATTACTTCTTTATCAATCCATACTTTGTCCATTATTTCAATTGGATCAACTTTCTCTTTTCCCTTGTCATTTATCTACTATGTTTCTCTTTCTTTAGAATAGTAATTTTTCTTCAAATTTCTTCTACAATATCTTGCAATATGTCCAGATTTGTTACAACTGAAGCACACTACACTCTTTTGTCCTTGAATCCTTTTATTCATCGAATTTGATCTACATTGATTATCCATATGTCCAAATCTATTGCATGCAAAGCACATTCCATTGAATGATTGACTATTCCTAATATTTTAAAAATTTGTTCTTACTAAACTTCTACATTCATTTGATCTGTGTCCCATTTTATAGCATGTGTTGCACCTAATGAGATTCTCACTTACTTTACTTTTGCAAACACAACTCTATGACCAATCCTATTACAAGTGAAGTTCCTTCCATTGTTAAAACTTTTCTTGAACTGATTTCTACATTCATTTACTTTATGAACAATTTTCTTGCAATTGTAACACTGACTAGAGAATAATGGAGTCTTTTGATTTATTCTACTTCTACACTAAGTAGCCTTATGACCAAAATTATTTTATGAATTATAATAACCATTGAAAGATGGGTATCTTTGAGCATTGGTTGTCTGACCTAAGGTCTTCTAGGTCTTCTTCTTTGGTTTCTGAATTGCTTCCAAACAAATCACACATGACATCTGAATTCTGCTTCAGCATCTACCACTATGTCAGGGTGCAGTCATTTAACATTTGTATTATGAATCCCAAGTCTTCATTTGTAATGAAATAACTTGCACAATATCTGAATATAATAGTAAATATGCTGCAAATACTTGATAATAATATGCCACTTCGAGGGGGCAACCTCCTAATCCACTTCGAGGGGGATACCTCCAATAGTCTTTAATAAGAACACAATACACAATATGATGATCTAATAAGACTCACTACCCCTATATATACCTATTTATGCCTAGGATATCACCCAGGCTGACTTAGATAGCCCTATAGAAGCCTTAGGCCGACCTAAACAACTAAATAACAATATAATAATGATAATATGACTTAATTAAGAGTTAAGATAGCCACAAGCTGACTATTCATAACCATATACACTATAGAAGTAAGGGCATAACATGCCCCCCACCTTTACAAAAGCATTGTCCTCAATGCTGATCAATTGTGGTAGTTTCTTCATATAATCTTCATCATCCCATGTGGCAACTTCCACTAGAAGATATTTCCTTGATGTCCTTAGCTTATTCAAGTGTGTTTGGAAAATTAACTTCAGCTCCAAGATGTGTCTTCCCTTTGCATCTAGCTCTTGATGGTGATGAATGTGTTCTTCCTTTACTTGAACCTTTTGATGTGCCATAGAGGAAAAGGTGAGGAATAGTACATGGTACCCTTGCATTGGTTGAATAACTTGACTAGGAAGTTCTTCTTCTTCTTTCACTTCTTCCTCTTCATTGCCTTTTTCTTGTTCTTCTTGTTCTTCTTCTTCTTCTGGTTCTTCTTCTTTTTCTTCTTCTTTTGGTTCTTCTTCTTCTTTGTCTTCTTCTTCTTCTTCTTCTTCTTCTTCTTCTGTTTCTTCTTCTTCTTCTTCTTCTTCTTCTTCTGGTTCTTCTTCTTCTTCTTCTTCTTCTTCTGCTTCTTCTTCTTCTGGTTCTTCTTCTTCTTTGTCTGCTTCTTCTTCTTCTTCTTCTTCTTCTTCTTCTTCTTCTATTTCTTCTTCTTCTTCTTCTTCTTCTTCTTCTTTTGGTTCTTCTTCTTTTTTTGCTTCTTCTGCTTCTTCTTCTTCTGGTTCTTCTTCTTCTTTGTCTGCTTCTTCTTCTTCTTCTTCTTCTTCTTCTATTTCTTCTAGTTCTTCTTCTTCATCTTGGTGTTGTGACTGCTTATGTTTGGAAAGTATCTCCAGAATATTCTCAATATCACATGACTTAGCTAACCCTTTCATTTGTTCACCCATAATGGACAAGATTTCACCTTTCATCTTACTATTTTCTTTATGAATAAGTTCAAGTATATTTTCATATTCTTTTTGATCAACATCCTCATTTTCCACCTCCTCCTTGCCTGGAGTTTTTCCCGGTGTGGTAACATTCTTTTTGCCCCTTGTTGAAGGACCCGTCATGATTGGAAAAAATAATTTTGTAATAAATCACACAAAACAAATCAAATCAATCTGAAATTTTTACTATAACTTACCAGGGCCAAGATCTCACTTCCCTGAAAAAATTGTGAAGAAATTCAAAATTGTGCAACCTGGACAGAGAAATTGGTGGAAACCCTAATTTATAAATAACTCCCTTTATTTTGCTCCAATTGTTCTCAAATATGGACTGTAGTAGCTTCACTATTATATTGAAAAACCCACAAAAAATCTTTCAGAGATTCGACAAAATAAGAGAGATATATGTTTTTCAAAAAATAAGGGCAGAAACCCTAATTTTACTATGACTCACTTAATTTTGCTCCAAATGCTTTGAATTATGGACTGTAGCAGCTTCAATATGTTCTTCAAAAACCCTTTTAAAATCAGAAAAAAATTTGCCAAAATTTGAAAGTTATGCACTTTCCAAAATGACCTCCAAATTAGAAAAAAAATTGCCTAGTTTTTGTCTTCACAGTGCCAAGATCATGCTCTGATACCACTTGTAATGAAACAACTTGCACAATATCTGAATATAATAGTAAATATGCTGCAAATACTTGATAATAATATGCCACTTCGAGGGGGCAACCTCCTAATCCACTTCGAGGGGGATACCTCCAATAGTCTTCAATAAGAACACAATACACAATATGATGATCTAATAAGACTCACTACCCCTATATATACCTATTTATGCCTAGGATATCACCCAGGCTGACTTAGATAGCCCTATAGAAGCCTTAGGCTGACCTAAACAACTAAATAACAATATAATAATGATAATATGACTTAATTAAGAGTTAAGATAGCCACAAGCCGACTATTCATAACCATATACACTATAGAAGTAAGGGCATAACATCATTGTTGATTCTCTTTTAACTCTGTTCTTCTATTCACATGCTTGCATCACACACACCTTCTCCACACAACACTCAACCAAATTTTACTACCTTTATATATCCGCATAATGATTTACTTCATAATCAGGTTGGCATCTAAGAAGTGAAACATGTACATAAAAAGATGTACCATGTCGCTCAATCCAATGCACTATGTGTCGTGCAGACCCAAATCTTCTCCCAAGTGTGTTCATATAGGCCAGATCTAATCTTTCAATTGCTTACATAAATCCTCTAAACATTAACTCTTCTCCGCACAATGATTTATCTCACCAGTCAACCCGTTCCTCAAGAACATGCTAACAACTTCATCTGTTGTCTTACAACTTCTACTATTGATCACAAAACACTTCCAGAATCATATTAGGGACTCTTTACACATTCCCAAACTCGCCTTCAGTACAGCAAGGCATGGTATCATCTTGCAGAGAAATGCGGACCATTAGAACTCAGACTATGTCTTTGTTAAACTCTGTCAAGGACTATACTGGTACTTAGCAGCTTGTAGCTAGCCTTCTGGTGAACTTTAGATCTCCTAACTCTGGAATAAGACATTTCATATAAGTGTTTGTAACATGTCAAAACCATATAATGAAATACTTATATGCGGAGGAATGTAGACTACTTCACCATGCCCTGTTTAGTATTCCTGCTAAACCTTTGCTTACCCGGACTAAGACATTTCTCCAAGATGGCTTCCAGAAGAGATCAGGACTTGACCTTTGAAGCATAACACTATCAGACAAATGAGAACATCATACCTAAACCATATCTACAAGTCTTCAATTGCGGATGCATACTAGCTTGCTTATTCTCCACTACTCTACATGCTTTCCATACTTAGCCATTTTTTGACAACCAGACCTGGTATCAAATATGTTCTTCCAGAGATATCTCTTTTTGTCATGGTGATAGGATCTCTGAGCTTTGTTGCCATCAATGACAACATATAGATCCATACTGGAGTAGTGTCTCTTGCCAATAGGTCTGTTATAGTCAAACCTCTCTTCAGTCTACTAAGGTAAACACATCTCGGCCTCCTAAGGTAAACATAACTCGGTCTTCCTAAGTAAACACAGTATGCACTATGGAAAAGTAATTCATGGATCACTCAGGTCTAAGATATCGTTCATATATTTAACATAAATATAATACACAAGAGAATTAGGAAGTTTGATATTATGAATAACATACACTTAAACTAGTTGTTGACCATGAATTCACACAAAAGTTTGATAGGCTATCGACCAATCAACTCTCAAAAGTAATAAAGAATAATAGTCATCTACGACACAAGAATAATATAAACCTTTCGGTCTTAAAATGAGTGATAACTAAACACATCAGCCTTATACTGTATGGAGTTTTGGTCATAGATATATACATAGTAATAACTTAAGTTCATAAGCCTTATATCATAGGGAGTTCGGCCATAGATATATATACAGTGTTGTCGGCCTCAAACAACAAAATTTTGTCACTAACACATACAGGGATAACAACATTTTTTATATACCAAATTAAAATTCTAACTATAACAGTCTTAGAGAATTATTCAAAAATCTAAATGTAAATACAAGGAAAAGAACCTATATATAGGTCGAATAAAATCCTTCAACAGTCTTTGGTCCTCTGCAACAGGCATGATCCACCCTTACTAATGACTTCAAAACTCTTTTTTTATTATTTTTAGTTTCTCTATGTGTATTAGGAAAAAGATCCCACGGTGTTTTAATAATCATCCACCAAACTGCATGCCTCTCCACTAAAAATCAACCTACAATAAATCTTCATAGGCATGCAAATAATGGACGTGAAGGTCATAAATGACCACTATTCACATTGATTAATGAGCTCCTCCTTTCTCTCTAAATTGGTTAGAGAGTAAAAGGGGTCAAGAAATTCCATCAATAAAAGCTATTTGTAATATCAAGAAATCATAACTATGCTTATAAATAAGTTTTATCGACCACCTGTAAGGTCTACTACTCCAATCATATTAAATATAGAAATAAACATAACCACAAGGTGAAGAAAACACCCAACACTTACATTGTCACCAACATCCATAAGGATACGAGAATGGGGTCAAGGTTTTCTCCTTGTCTCTATCTCACAAAATACTAGAGAAAGCATAAGTTATCATAATGGAACACTTACCAAAAATCTCTGACAATACCAATAATATACATTTAATATCTATTCAAATAGTTATAATAACATAAACTATAATCACAACGCGTATGGAAAAATAGCGACTATCAAGGTCGCATCTTTTCAATGGTCCCTTTTCCTAACTCAGTTTTCTACAAAACCTACGCTAATGGTTCTTGTCATCAAATCAACAATTGTTGAGTCAAAACCCAATCTCTGACCAAAGAGGTCAAACACAACTTACCACTAACAATAGGGTTCACTAAACATAAATATCACAAGACTTGGATGGTGACAACCTATTCCTCACTTATGTCTATCCACATCTCTCCAATGATGCTCTCCCTCTCTTTCTCAAAGGGCAGAAACTTGTTTCTAGGTTACAACTTACAATCACCAAACTGGGATTAGTGTATCGTTAGTTAATTTATATACATCATGAATAATCACATGTCAAAATTCTATGTATTTAATCATAAACTCATTAAATCATTGATTTATCCTGACATTTTCAATACACGTCGAATCATCTGCATGCAAAAATATCTAGTAATTGCATAAAAGTGATAAATAAATCATAGTAAAAATTAGGGATGTGACAGGGTTCATTTTTTGAATTGAGGATCTCAAAGAAATATACACATTGTGCACCCCTAATGATGGTTACGAACAACCTAGACTTTTTATTTTGGCCAAAAATCAACTCTATAGCCTAGAATTTGAGTTTTTTCAATTTTATGAAAGGAAGTAAGGCACGTGAAAAATGCTTCCTACACTGATCTACTGAGGAAAGACTTATGCAGATTTTTACTTTTATAGTTATAGATAAAGATGCAAATTAATAGAAAGACAATGACAACTTCCAAATGCAAACACAAAACTCACAACACAAGATATACGTGGGGAAAACCCTTTCAGGTAAAAAACCCCACACTCCAAAGCCACCCAATATATTATTCAGGAATCACAAAGATTACAATATACTTGCAAAGAAAGCTTTTATAGGAGTATATCCAACCAGAGATCTAGGAGGTAACTCGACATCTATAAGAATCTTACACACAACCTCCATCTCAAGCTCCTGATATATAGGAGATACAATATAGTACACCACCAACAGTAATTACAAAACCATGAGCTAAAACCACCCAAAAAGTGGAACTCAAATTATCTCCAGTCAAAGATGCCTTGTGATGTACCAAACCACACACCAACACATGTAACTCTCCCCTTTACAACTCTTTTATGTGTCCAACACGCTTTTACATTTCCCAAAACAGAAGGTCCAACTTCTGGAGGCCATAACGTTTTATCCAGGTGTCCGATTGACGAACCGTTTAATGCATCAGAAAGCTCGTGAAGAGATTTATCACCCCATAACCCACTATGCTAGTTATAATAATTTTTGGGATGTTTAGAGAAGTTTTGATTATGGTAATTGATTTCAAAGATGTTTTCAGACAATTTCAATAAATAGAAACTTTAATATCTCGCTATCTAGTTATGATCTTGAGATGAAACTCACCTGAGATGTCCACTTAGTTGTTCCGCACCTTCTAGGAAAATTTTTAGGTCAATCTGAGCTTAATTAAAGAACTTACTAACAATAGTAAGTCTCACTATTTTTAGCTCTCTTGAAAACTTTTGGAAACTTTGAAAGTTCTAGACCATTATCCAAGATAAAGGGTATTCAAAAAGACCAAAACTGGGAAGAATAGTAATCTTTCAAAGTTGCAAGGTTGAGACACTTTTCTTAACATTATCCCATTTGTCGAACATCTTGCAAGAGCAAAGGGAGTATCAACACCATGATTTAATGCTAGGGGCCGTTTGGCCCATAGACTCTGAACACCATCTGAACTTCTCTGTGCTCACATGTTTTGTCAAGGAATCTGCAACATTCATCAAAATTTCAACTTTTTCCATGTTTACCTTCTCATCCTCTACCATGTCATGAACAAAATGATACTAGACATCAATATGCTTAGTCCTTACGTGGAAAGTAGGATTCTTCGCCAAACATATGGCACTCTGACTATCACAACAAATAGTAATCTTCCCTGCATCAAACCCAACATCAGAACACAATCTCTTAAGACAAATGGCTTCTTTACAAGCATGAGTTGCTGCCATGTACTCAGCTTTAGTAGTGGACAAAGCAACCATAGATTTCTGCTTACTCATCCAACTAATAGAACCACCAAACATAGTCAACACATAAGCACTGGTGGATCTCCTGCTATCAATGTCACCTGTCCAATCTGAATCCATGAATCCATGAATACAAAGTCAATGCTGAGGTCCTATAGGATAACCATGATAACATAAGGAATACTCAGAAGTACCCTACAAATATCTAAACACTCTCTTCACTGCATCCCAATGTACTTGTCCAGGATTAGCCATAAATCGACTAAGGACTCCAACTGCTTGGGCAATGTCTAGTCTTGTGTAGACCATTGCATACATCAAACTGCCAACTGCACTATCATATGGAACTCTACTCATATCCTCTGTCTCAAAAGGAGACTTTAGACAATCTTCAACAGATACTTTGTCCCCATTGTAACAAGAATAGTCAAATGTTTGCAATCCACCATGCTAAATCTCTCCAACACAGTGTTAACATACTTACTCTGGCCTAACCAAAGTTTAATGTTTTCTTTGTCTCTTCTAATTTCCATTCCCAGAATGTATCGAGCTACCCCTAGATTTTTCATCTCAAACTATGCTAAGAACTGAGACTTCAAATCAGAAATCAAACTTTTGCCATTCCCAATGAGTAACAGATCATTGACATATAATGCAATAATGAGAATGCGATCATTGTCAAACTTCTAGTAAACACAATGATTTGATTTCAATCTCTGAAATCTAATACTCAACACAAAGGCATCAAAATTTTGGTACCACATCCTAGGAGACTGTTTCAAACCATACAAAGACTTCTTCAACTTGCAAACCAGATTTTCTTTACCTTTCACCATGTAGTGCTTTGGCTATGACATAGATTTCCTCCTCCAAGTCACCACGAAGGAATGTTGTCTTCACATCCATCTGTTCCACTTCTAGATCATACGTAGCTACAAGAGATAAAATCTCATAGATGGCATATTTGCAACAGGAGAGAAAATCTCACCATAGTCAATTCCCTCCACCTGAGAATACCCCTTTGCAACCAATCTAGCCTTATATTTCTCAACACTGCCATCTACATCAAACTTCTTTTTGAACACCCACTTGCATCCAACAGGTTTTCATCCTTCAGGCAAGGGTACCAAGTCCCAAGTATTATTCTTTTCCAAAGAAGCCATCTCCTCTTCCATGGCCTCCTTCCAAGAACTTGCATCTTTCATACCCATAGCCTCTTTCACAGTTCTAGGCTCATCAGTGTTAGAAATCAAAGCAAAAATACAACTGGAATCATGCAATGAATAACCAAACCTATCAGGTTGCTACCTTATCCATGTGGACCTCTTCAAAGGTTGAGATTGAGGTTCTTCATCTTCTTCTGAACTTTTAGAGCTACTAGAGCTCTCCTCATTATCAAGTCCAATAGATGTTTTTGGTTCAACTTTCTTAGGGGTGGAAGGAAACTGAACCACATCATCTTTCTTCTCTTCTTTCTTTGGCTACAAGACAACAGAAGAAGGATTGAGCTCTCTGAAGATCACACTTCTGCTATATAGAACTCTCTTAGCAACTAGATCCCAAAGCTTGTACCATTTCACACTGATGCCATAATCAATGAAGATACACTTTACAGCCTTGTTCTCCAACTTATACCTCTTCTCCTTAGGCACATGTGCATATGCCTCACAACCAAATACTTGAATGTTTCTTAATGAAAGCTTTTTACCAGACCATACCTCCACAGGTGTCTTATCAACGAGCACTGATGTAGGAGACGTGTTAACTAGGTAACAAGTAGTAGCAACAGCTTCAATCTATAAATTTTATTCAAGACCAACTCCACTTAGCATACTACTTGCCCTCTCCATAAACATTCTATTCATCCTCTCTACAACTTCATTCTACTGAGGGGTATACAGAGTTGTCTTATTCCTCTCAATCCCCTATTCTTTATAGAACTTGTCAAAATCTACTGAACAGAACTCACCACTATTGTCAGTCCTCAAACACTTAATCTTTCTATCATTTTTATTCTATACAAGAGCTTTGAATTCTTTGAATCTATTAAAGACTTTAGATTTACTTCTAAGGAAATACACCCATGTCCTTCTACTGTAATTGTCAATAAATGAAATAAAGTAAATAGATTTTGAAATTGAAGGAACATTAATAGGACCAAAAACATCAGAATGAATCAAGTCCAACACCTCAAAAGATTTGTGAGAACTAGAATAAAACTGAACATGATTTTGTTTTCCATAAATGCAATGTTCATAGAAATTGAACTTAAGGTTACAATCATTCATACCCTCAACAAGATTTTTATTCCTCAAACCCTTTTCACCAATGTGACCAAGCCTTTGGTGCCATAACATTGTCTTCTCATCTGGAAGTTTCATCTCCATAGAATGAGCACCCTTAGGTACCCAAAAAGCATGACCATCAGAAGTAGATGCAACATTCTTTTTCACTGTTGGTTCCAATGGTGAGGATGAAGACTCTGAAGCTCTCTTCTTCGAAATAGATGCACTATTGCACTGAACTGTGCATGCAGCAAGCTGGAACAAAGTGCCAATCCGAACACCCTTAGCCAACATCATAGATCCTCTAGTCATCTTGCATCCTCCATTCAAGAAAACAACCTGCACACCCACATCATTCAATTTACTTATAGAAAGAAGGTTCCCTGTCAAACTAGGGATATGTAAAACACCATTGATTCCTTTTACTCGTCCATCAAGGAATTGAATCAAGACTCTTCCACGGCCAACAATATTTAGGTGAGAAACATCACCCAAGTACACCTTTTCACCATCGTATTCTTTATACTTTGAAAACCAGCCCCGATGCGATAAGCCACACATTCTTAGATGCATGTGTTGCCAAGGGAGCAACAAATTCTTCTCCTTCATCCTGAGAGGACTTGTCAAAATCTGAATCATAATTCTTCTTCTTTTTCTTTTTCTCCTCTTTGCACTCCTTACAAAAGTGACTAGGTTTTCTATAGTTCCAACATAGGGCCTTAGACTTTGTGGGAGACTTAGATCTCCCAAGGGATTTGGATCTTCCTTTTTCTTCATTCTTCTTATGCTTTTTTTCTTTCCCTTCTCTTTAGATCTACCATGAACCTCAAGAGCCTCCTTAGCCAATTCAGAAGACTTTCTCTGCATCTCTTTAGACAACAACGAAGAAACCACTTGAAGTAGGAGCATCCCTGGTTCAAGAGAAATCTTGCATCAACCAAAAACATTTGCATTTGATTTTAGTTTGTTTGTAGTTTAGTTTGTTTCTTTTCATTTTCTAGTTCAGTTTAGGAAGTTTAGTAGAAGCAGTTTCATATTTCTAGTCCAGTAGCATTTCAGATCCTATAGAGCTAGACTTAGCATCTACTTTCATTCATCTACATCATATCCTAAATTCAGAGATCCACATGTTAATAATAGAAGTATATCGCTATCAAAAGTTTGTTGTTTCTCAAAGCAGAGCATCCTGTTATTCCTTGCAACCAGCTGAAGGAGAAACTTACGAAAGTTTTTCCTGATCTTTGGAACCTAATGACACATCAGTCGATGATCTTTGGTTCATGGTCAACCTTCCTTGGAGATCCACACTTTATTCCATTCAAGTACCAGAAGTGTTCTATGCATTTAGGTCTGACCTATCTGTATTCACACGTTACATCTCTTCTTCAAAATTTGTGATCTTCCTTAGCCGACACAGAGGAATCTATTGGTTCGGATTGGATATATATAGATGTAATAGATCCTTAGGAAAGCATTTATCAAGTTATTGAGTTCTAGATAGATAGATTATTCATATGTTTTGGTGAAGGAGCTTCAAAGCTTTATCTTGCACATGTATGTACTCAGGCCAAGTTGAGCCCTAGTTGTAAGCCCACATGTTGTCAGCTAATCTCTATTGGAATTCTATGATATATTTAATGACTGAATCTACACATGCTTTATTTCTTTTAGTTCATTATGCGAACCCTCCTACCGTGACTACACCAAGTGTTATTAGATTAAAAGTTTGAATCTTTGGGAGTGAAGTTGGCAAAGGAATTCCATAAGAACTTGTTGTGGATAGATCACCTATTTGAGGCAGGTTACTTGTGTTGCAACCGATCACTAATTGTGAGGTAGTTGTCACCATGTAGCTCGAGCATCAAACCTGAGGCAATTTACACTTGATCCTAGGAATAATGTTGCTGAGAAGAGTCACTGCTATTAGAACAATGGCTGGTAGAATAGATGAGTTGATGGAGATAATGAAAACAATGTGAATCTAAATGGATGCTATTGAAGAGGATAGGCGAAGAGGATTGACACTGAGACCTAATGTTGAAAGTGATGATGAAGAGGAATTTCAATCTATTGAACACACTGGCAAAGATAACAATGCTTACCAGTGGAATGACAAAATTTTCATCACAGAGGTAACTATAATTCATACCAGAATGAAGGGTATAGAAGAGAAGGAGGAGGATTTGATAAGAAGACATTCAGAGGTACTTGTTTCAAGTGTGGAGGTGAAGGACATAGAGCATTTGAATGTAATCAAGGTAGTACAAGTAAGAGGACAGAAAATAGTGGAAGAGCAACCTATGTTGAAGAAGAACTTGTTGAACTAGATGACCCCTATTCTGTTGGTAAACTGGAGAGAGGAGAATTATTGGTGATGAGGAGAGAACTATTTCAAGCAGAGACAAATGAAGAACCACCGCAGAGAAAGAGTTTGTTCAGAATAAGATGCAAATCAGGAGGTAAGTGTTGTAAAGTTGTAATTGATATTGGTAGTTCAAATAACCTAGTTTTAGAGGAGATGGTGACTAAGATGAAGTTGGAAAGATTGAAACACCCTAAGCCATATTAGATAGCATGGATTTAAAATGATCATAAGGTACTAGTGAGTGAACAATGTTTGGTGAAATTTCATATTGGATCTTATCATGATGAAGTTTTGTGTGATATTATGCCTATGGATGCTTGTCATATCTTGTTGGGTAGACCTTAGCAATATGATACAAAAGCTATACATGATGGGAGAAAGAATACATATACTATAACAACAAATGGAAAGAGAATTACTTTTGATTCCTTTAGATGATGATCCTAAAGATCTAGTATGTGGGAATTCTAGAATCTGTTTGGTGGATGGAAGGAAATTTCTAGATGGTTTGAAATAGAAGGGTATGTGTTATGCCTTGATTCCTACAAAACCTGAAGCATTAAAAAAAGAGACTGAATCGGATGAGATAAGATAATTGCTAATAGAGTATGAAGACACAATATTAGAGAATGTGCCTAATGGATTGCCACCTATAGGGAGTATCAGTCATCACATGGATCTTATACTTGGAGCAAGTTTACGTAACAAAGTAGCACACCGGATGACACCAACAGAGAATGAAGACCTAAATAGACAGATACAAGATCTGTTGAGGAAAAGTTTGATCAAAGAAAGCTTGAGTCCTTGTGCAGTGCCTATAGTGTTAGCACCAAAGAAAGATGGAGAATGGAGGATGTGTACTGATTCCAGAGCAATAAACAAGATCACGATTAAGTATAGATTTCCTTTACCTAGAATGGATGATATCATGGATTGTTTGAGTGGAGCAAAATATTTTACAAAGATAGACTTGAAGAGTGGATACCATCAGATCAAAATTAGAGAAGGAGACGAATGGAAAATTGCTTTTAAGACAAATGAAGGATTGTATGATTGGTTAATGATGCCTTTTGGATTAACTAATGCACTTAGTACTTTCATGCGATTGATGAATCAAGTCTTGAAGAAATTCTTGGGTAAGTTTGTGATTGTATACTTGGATGATATTCTAATTTTCAGTAGGACAAAAGAGGAACATTTGTGGCATATTAGACAAGTTTTGCAGAGGTTGAGAGAAGAGAAATTGTTGATAAACATCAAGAAGTGTAGTTTCATGAAGGAAGAGTTAGTATATTTGGGATTTGTGATTTCTACAGAAGGATTGAAGATGAACCATGAGAAAATGAAAGCAATTGTTGAATTGCCTACATCAGAGAGCATTGGAGAAGTTAGATCATTTCATGCATTGGCTAGTTTCTACTAGAAGTTCATCAGAAATTTTAGTTTAGTTTGTAACCCTATGACAGAGATAATGAGAGGTGACAAAAAAGATTTTAAGTGGACATCTGGAGCAAATAAAAGTTTTGAGTTGTTGAAACAGAAAGTGATAAAGAAACCTGTTTTGGCATTACCAGATTTCAATAAGGTATTTCAAGAGGATTGTGATGTGAATGGAAGTACAATCGGAGCAGTGTTAAGTCAAGAAGGTAGACTTGTAGCTTATTTTAGTGAAAAGTTGAATGATGCAAGGAGAAGATATTCAGTTTATGATCAAGAGTTCTATGCCATAATTCAAGCCTTGAAGAAGAGGAGACATTACTTATTTCCTAAGGAGTTTGTGTTGTATATAGATCATCAAGCTTTGCAATATCTGAATAGTCAAGCTAAGTTAAATCAGAGACATATGAGGTGGGTAGAGTTCATGTAGAGTTATACTTTTGTGTTGAAGCATAGGAGTGGAAAATCAAACAAAGTTGCTGATGCCTTGAGTAGGAGAAGAAACTTGTTGACATAGATGAGAGTTGAAGTGTTGGGTTTTGATAAATTGAAGAATAAGTATGAGACAAACATTGATTTTGCAGAACCTTGGAAAGCATGTAAGGAACCTGTTGTGATAGATAGGAGTAAGTGGTTGGACTATTTCATTCAAGAAGATATGTTGTTCAGAGGAAGTCAGTTGTGCATACCTAGAAGTTCAATGAGAGCCAATTTGATCAAAGACAAACATAGTGGTGGATTGGCAAGACATTTTGGTATTGATAAGATAGTGGTGTTGGTGAGTGAAAATTACTTTTGGCTTTAGATACATAAGGATGTTCAGAGATTTGTGCAAAGTTGTAGAGTTTGTCAAGTTGCAAAAGGGAGTAGTCAGAATACTAGATTGTATAAACCTTTGATAGTGTTAGAGAGACCTTGGGAAGACATAAGCATGGATTTTGTGATGCGATTGCCTAAGACATAGAGAGGACATGATTCAATATTTGTAGTGGTTGACAGATTTTCAAAGATGGCTCATTTCATACCTTGTAAGAAGACAACTGATGCAGTGCATGTAGCTAACCTATTTTTCAAAGCGATTGTGAGATTGCATGGATTACCTAAGAGTATAATTTTAGACAGAGACACAAAGTTTGTTGGATACTTTTGGAAGACACTTTGGAAGAAGATGAAGATAGATTTGAAGTTCACTTTAGCTTTTCATCCACAGACAATTGGCCAAACAGAGGTAGTGAATAGGAGTTTGGGAAATTTGTTGAGATGTTTGGTTGGAGAGAAAACTAGAAGTTAGGACTTGATTCTTTCAAAAGCAGAGTTTGCATATAATATTTTAGTAAATAGAAGTACTAGAAGAAGACCTTTTGAGATTGTTACCGGAGGAAACCCTAAAGGAGTTGCAAAATTGAGAGATGTTAGTATAGAGGAAAAGAGAAGTGCAGAAGCACAAGAATTTGCAGATCACATGAAGGCAGTGCATGATTAGGTTAAGACACATTTGGAGAATATGAACAATAAGTGTATATGCCTAAAAATGACATGATTCATTCTAAATAAATATTCTTAATATTTATTTCCCTTCTGAATTTCTCCTACCATTCTAAATAAATATTCTAAATATTTATTCCCTTCCTCTATCAATTAAATAAATATTCTAAGTTATTTAATCGGTTCACTATTCTGTAATTAAATAAAATTAATTTATTTAATTAAATTTCTCTAATTCTTCTAATGTCTCATATAATTAAATAATCCTAAAATTATTTAATTATTCATAAATTCCTCTATCCTAAGTCCTAATTCCATAAATCCACCTCACCTTTCCACCTCACCTTTTCCAGCTCACCATGTTGCACATGTAATTAAATATATTAAATATTTAATTACCTAATATTCCCTCACCCACATGTCCTATTTATCCTCTAGTCAAAATTAGTTAACTCATCAATCAAATCAGTTAACTAATTTGTCAGTTGAGTTCACTGATCAATCTATTCTGTTAGCTCAATCTATTCGGGTAACTGATCAATCAATTCAGTCAATCCCTCAATCCATTCTTCCAACTGACTAATCAAGTTTGTTAACTGATCAGTTAATGGAGTTAACTCTCCAATCAATTCTATCAAATCCCCTCTTCCATGATGGAACTTGGACACTTGTCCTCTTTCTACTGGTTGCACATTCTTCAACCATTCTCAACCTTTGATCATCATACTTCTCCTCAACCGTTGATCCTCATCCTTCTGAGTCTATAAATGGAACCTTGTTCCTCCATTCTATTCATCCAGGCTATTCATATTGTTACCCTGTAGAAATTCACCAGCGCGCCTTTGGCACCCCAATACAATTTGCTTGAGATCACCCAAAGCTTTGAAGCTCCTCTTCATTGCACATTTATCACAACAACCATTCACTATCGACATTCTTGAAAATAGCAAAGGAGTGCACTCTCTGAGGACCTACTTCATACAAACAAGGATGATCTTGATAGGCAACAATAGAAGCTTCGATTCAAGGAAGGTTTGCATTGTGTTATTCATTGATTCATTTCATTCAATCTTTCTTAGTTTCACTATTCTATTGAGTTATGGGTATTTGATGTTGTTTGTTGCATATTCATTATTGATCCTATTTTACCCTAACATTTTTGGCACCCACCATGGGGCCTTGCCCCTTTATCTAATCAAAATCTGAGCTTTTTTTGAAGAAAGTTTCCGTACAGGCATCACACAAGCTAATCTGGTGCATTTGAACAATTCTACGGCACTTCTGTCCTCTGTTCCAGCACCTGTGACCATCCAGCACTTATACTCTCTATTTTGGCACATATATCAACTATCATAGCACATCTGTTGAAGCTACACATATATACACTGTTCCAGTGCATATACACTCTGTTACAGTGCTTTTATCATTTGAAATGACGCTTCTGTCACCTGTTACAGTGCTTTCATTACTGTAGCGCATATACACTCTATTATGACGCTTTTACCATCTAAAATGGTGCATCCATTACGTTTCTGTGCATATACCCCATTCTATGGCGCATTTGATTTTTTTACCAGAGTGGCACATATGATCAATTATGTGGCGCATTTGATTTTTTTTACCAGAGTGGCACATATGATCAATTCTGTGGAGCATATACACCATTCTATGGCGCAATTGACTTTTACTAGATTTTTGCAGGTTAATCTTTTTTCTTTTTGCCATAACAAGAGCATACGAACTCGTAATCATGCAAATAAACACTCGTTGGAAAGGTAATTCTGTGAACTTCACAATGGAGTAGGTTTGATCAAGTGATTTTATCATTTTATCAACCATTTTTATAGTCAAAGTTCATCTATCTTTCTAAGCTTAAATCTAGTGTTTTTTCTTGGAAACTAATAATTTATCTGTGCAACATGACTTAAACACTTGTCAAAGAAAGGAGAAAATAAACTTCTAATATATCTTCTACAAGTTTGAGCAGTCAAAGAACAATCATTTTTCACTAAGTGTTGAATAGGACTGATTTAGGCATTCTCATGCAACTTGCATACTATTTTTATCTAGTTCTAATTAGGAAGGAGTAACCCATTGTTCATGCAACTTGCATACGATTCTCATCTAGTTCTAATTAGGAAGGAGTAACCCATTGTTCATGCAACTTGCATACGATTCTCATCTAGTTCTAATTAGGAAGGAGTAACCCATTGTTCATGCAACTTGCATACAATTTTCATCTAGTTCTAATTAGGAAGGAGTAACCCATTGTTCATACAACTTGCATACAATTCTAATCTAACTCTAATTAGGAAAGTAAAAATATGCATGCCAATCTCACATAGTCTCTAACTAGCAGAGTGATAACTGAATCATTGCTATCTTGGTTTCATTGATCATTGCTATATGGCTATCTCTTTCAGTTAAGAATATTTCTATCTTGCAAATGAAAGAATCATTGCTATCTCCTAATCACTTCAAAGTTAACAACTCTATGTGTGCCCAAGTAGAATAACACATATAGTTTTTCTCATTTTAATTAGGATTAGATAAACCATTGTTTACTGTGTCTTTAAAAATGACAATAGGCTTATGCTCTCCCCTTTATTAGGTGACCAGAATGCCAGACTTGTCATTTTGTGTGTATAACCTTTAGAGGGGCCTGCCCTTGGATGCCTGCCTGTCCAAGTGGGAACGACCCTAAGTGGTAATAGGCTAGACACCAAGCCCTTTTGATCCACTATAAATAAATTATGTTTGGAGCGAAAGCTTCAAACAACAAGTGTAGTTGTGTTATACCGATAGCCAACCTCCCCCAAAACCCTCCAAGGTGCAACCCTTGCAGGCTAGGAGACTCCATAATGGAGAGTAGTGCTACTGCATGTATAACCACTCGAATGGTTGCCTTTATTACTCATCTTTGTCTAGTGGCCAAAAACCCCTGTAATCCATTTGAAGCCTAGGATTGTACTTGTCTTTCCTTTTAGTTCAAAAAGTGTCAAAAATCACAAAAAAATCAAAAACCATGAAAACCATTCTTTGTGTTTGCTGTGTCTTCTTGCCATAATTGAGAAAAATCAGATCAAAAGACTGACTTGCAACCAAGAAACCAAAAAGCACTGAAAAATGTGTCAAAAAATTTGTAAAATCATTCAAAGAAACTAGAGTTGCGCATTTATCCTCTGCCAGAATTGCACATTTACCTCAACTTGCTGTACATTTACCTTCTGAAATTTTGCCTCTAAAGTTGTGCATCCAAACCAATAAGCTTTTCTGGTCTTGTGTCAATGGAAAACCAATTAGAATATATTGGTCAAAAACTCCAATATCTGCAATTGCAAATAAACTTAGGTCCCTCGCCCCAAGATTGTCTAGCAATTTCTCAACAAATCCAAGTCTTACAACAAGAAATAACAATCTTGCAAGCTAAACGTGCCAGTACTAGCTACGCCTCGCCCCAAAATTGTATATCCTTTTCCCATACTCATGACAAGGTAAGCACCACGCCAAGTTGGAAATTGTATAACACTCTGTCCACTAGTCCTCCTTCACCATCTTCTAAGACACATATCCCAAAGCATACCAATCCTACACCAACATCACCATCAATTTCCTCGAGCTCTAAATGGAAAACCAAAAAAGCCTTAGATGATTTTTGGGAAAGATGTTTTCTAGATTTACACAACAAAAGAAAAGCTAGGGAGAACTCCAAACCCACTCATCCATTACCTCATTCATCTATCCATACACCTACACAGGATGTGATCCAAGGGCTACTAGCAGAGAGTCAACCATGTCCCAAAATTCTAGTCCTTGACCTTACCAAATATCCTTCATGTAATTCGCAACCCCTTGAGCTTATTGAAGAGCCTTCTACCATGCACCAAAGTCAAGGTCCATCACACCTTCATGTTGTTGACCAAGAGCTTATCCAAGAGTCTTCTACCTCAACTTCAATTCAAACAACCCATGAGTTATGTCAAGAGCACACTTTAGAGCATGTGGAAACATCAACCCCTTGTCTAAACCAAGATCAAAGCACTCCCACCCAACCCCTGCATAACCTTTATCTTTTCAATGATCCTACACCTATACATGAGCAAGAGATCCAATTTCGGCCCCTCCATAACCTATATCTTTTCCATGATCAAGATACTACCTTTGATGAAGAAGCTATCCATGAGCAACTTGATCCTATACATGAACAAGAGATCAAATTCCAACCTCTCCATAACCTATGTCTTTTCTATTATCAAGATATTATCGCTAATGAAGAACCTATACAAGAGACGATTAATCCCATCACGCTAAATCCTATCTATGATCAAGATCCCATCTATGATGAAGAGCCTATCTATGATCAAGCAAACCATGATGATCCTCTTAGCCCACTTTATGTGTTCCATGGTCCTGAGCCTATCACCCCATCTAGTCCTACCCAAGATCCAGCAACTTCCACTTCCTTTGATGAGACACTTGCCTCCCAAGCAAGACTAGAAGATCAAACCAGTAATACTCCTCCGCCATCCATTATCGACCATGCTCCAAATCCCCCACCATATATTCTTGCTCTTACCACCTTCATTCATGAGTGTTCCTCCTTAGAACACCAGCCACCATTATCCTCTATCTCATCTTCTCCATCCAATAGGGAACTTGGGTGTAGTGTTCCACCTATACACAATCCAGTTGTCCACCACATACTCCAACATATGAACTATCAAGGTAAAGGCTTAGGCCTTCATGAGCAAGGTATTTTGGAGCCCGTCCATGTCAATATTCCTCCTCCTTCATATGGCCTTGGATACATACGCCAAGGTGAACAATATCAAGATGTTGGTACTTCTTCCACTCCTTCAAAGTCCACAACTTTCCATCGTAAACCCTATCATATCCCCAAAACATATGTCGCCATTCCACCTCCATCATCCTACAATTGTCAAAAGCATGTGAGCATACACCTTCCACCATCCAATCTACCTCCACTACTTCTAACTCCTAATATCCCTCCATGCATTTTACCACCACTTCTTCCAAAACCTTATCCATCCATCTATGAATCCTCTAACAATCCCAATCATGACCAACCAATGCACGTGTTATCTAAACAAAGAACTTCCTCAAACTCCACTTCCACCATCTCAAGAGAATTCAACCATAAAAATCTGGATGCCTCTACCTATCAAGTCAAAAATCCTAAGAGTCCTCATGACCTAGGATACAAAATCTAAGAATCAAAGAAGCATCCTTCTCAAGAGTAGCACACAGCCACACACCTATACGCCAAGCTGAAAAAGGTGTGGGTTCGCATCCAACAAATAATTACCTCTGAAGCTACACAAAAGCTACATACACCCAAGCCCATACCTCCACAAGTACTATCTCAAAGCAAAATGGTTTGGGTACTTAAGCAAAAAGCCCTCAAGTTACATGAGGAATCCACCTCTCAAGAATCTCAACCATCTACTTTCTCCCATTCCATCCATAAGTCTCAAATTCTTCCATCCCAGATGACAAGTAACAATCAGAAAACTACTCAATCTATGTGGATCCCTACGTGCCTAAGTCATTCATCCACAAGCAAAAGTCTTCGTTGCTTCCTACACTACTTTCCCATCACCAGCTTCAATGTTTATCATGGTATGTGCAACCATTGGTCATGATTCCCTTCCATTCCACAATGTTTCCATATACCTCCATCTCCCTTGCCTCCCACTATTATCCTACATATCTTCCTCATCCTATTCCTATGGTCTATGCTTTTGCATAAGCCTTCCCTCCATATTCTGCATCATAATCCACTATCTACCTATGCCATATCACTTTCATGCGATCCTCTACCAACATCTATGAGAACACTTGACATTGTCCATGTGACAGCATCCATCCACCTTCTCCTATCTTAAAAAAAAAGTAAAGAAAAATTATTTCATCCAGTGGTGAAAACCTGGCAAATAGGCACCTTGGATAAGTACCATGATGAAAACTTGGCAAACAGGCATCATGTGTAAGTTGATCTTCTATGTCACCTACACTTGGGGGGCACCTTGTCTCATCAGCATATCACTTTTCTCTTGCCAGTTTCCTTTCATACCATTTCCTATCCTATCCTCTATCCATTACATACCTATACTATCCCATCCATCCATCCAATCTTCCTTTCCTCTATTCTTTGGTCTTGATACAGATTGGGGGCACAATGTTTACAAATGTTTTAGATGTCTCTTGACGTACCTTATCCCTCCAACCCATGCAAATCCTTCATTACCCTCTCATCCTCCTATCATCATACGCATTGCCATGAAAAATCCAAAGTATTCTACCTACAATGGGGCATGTTATTCTTATGTGACATAGTCCTTGGAGATCACATCCTTGTTTCCTTCTATCCACTATTGCCCATCTTCATACCTTCTCGTTCCATTCTTTATCACCCATACATCTACCTATCCGTAGTGTTTCCTTGTCATTGGTATCACCTACTCCATATCGTGTCTTGCCTAATCCATATCTGTTCCATATTGTGTCTTGTCTGATCCATATCTGTTCCATGTCTGATCCATATATGTTCCATATCATGTTTTATCCGATCCATATCTGTTCCATATCATGCCTCATCCGATCCATATCTTAGGTCCATCAAAATCCAAGTCCATGAACTACGTTGCCTCTGCATCGTCACGTAGGCAAGGCCATATTTCCATGCGCCCCCGAGGCACTAGGTCAGTCCCTTAGGGTTCATCTCACCAATAAAGATTGTGGAAGTCTTCTCTCACCAAGCAAGAAAGCGCAAGTGAAACCCGCTCTTTTCAAGCAAAAATCCTAATGCAGAACATTAACCTATCCAAGGCAAAGCAGAAAAACACCTAAGGCTTTCCTAATGATTTTACTCAAATTATGGAAAGAAATGAACACATCTAAATGCAAGAATGTTTCGTGTTGGTTAGGTTAACTTACAAGGTCTTGATTTATGCTATCATGCCTTTCTATGCTACTCGAGGATGCCAAAAGCTAGAGATGCTATGATGGGGGCATGATTATTTTTTTTGTTTGTTGTTTATGGATTAAACTTTAGTAATATGACACCTTGCCTAAGGATATGATCGGCAAAAGATCATCGAGGTAATCAAAGGTCTAACATGAACGGGGGCAATCCTTGTTTGTTGACATGTAAGAAATACTCAGGTCATCTTGGTTCAATTATACCTTGATGCTTGTATTAACTTGCTAAATCAAAATCCATGTGAGCAGTACTCAGGTCATCTTGGTTCAATTATACCTAGATGCTTGTATTAACTTACAACGTTTCAGAAAAAGTACAAAAAAAAATGCCCAATGATGAAATAAAGCACTTCAAAATACTTGCACCATCAAGATGTCAAAAGCAAAGCATCCATTATACATCTATTTATACATCCATACATCCATATCCCATGCAATAAAAGATACACAAAATGCAGAGTATCAATGTTTAAAAAAGCTTGTGAGTCCTTCTATCGAGTCTTTCTTCTATCAATCAGATTTCTATCTATCATCATATCTTTCATCCTTGTCCAGTCAGTCTAAGCAATGATCCAAATGCAAGGTCCATCCTTAATCCATACTGATCAAGTCAAGTCAATCTTGTCAAATGATCCAATCACAATCAGTGGTCTTGATCCTTGTCTGGTCATAAATCAACTTAATCAATTATAATCAATCACTTGTCTTATACAGGATGTTGCATTGCGAAATTAGACCAATACACGTGTCTTACATGACATGTTTCATTTCCTAAAACCAGACATTATCCTTCGTGTTGCTCTAGGGATATATCATTCCCCACCATGACAACACTTTCGTATATTGTTATCAATTAATTAGTTGGTTTACAGCTTGATAGGGGCAATACCTTGTTTGTGCATACTTGCTCACTTGCTTGTGTGTGTTATCATTTTCTCTTGCATCGCGTATCATTTGGCTCTTTCTTCACCCATTTTCTTCAAACCTAACCTTCTTCATCATGAGATTGTCCATCTCACACCTTCTGCCTTCTCCCCATCCAATCTCCCGAGGGGGCATCCTATCGTCAAACTTGTACTAGGGGCAAACTGGGGCATGTATCACCATCAGACTATCGATTTCTTTGAAGCAACACTGTAAACTACATTGCATCAAAGAGGGGCAAAATGTATACACCTAAAAATGACACGATTCATTCTAAATAAATATTCTTAATATTTATTTCCCTTCTAAATTTCTCTTACCATTCTAAATATGTATTCCCTTCCTCTATCAATTAAATAAATATTCTAAGTTTATTTAATTGGTTCACTATTCTGTAATTAAATAAAATCAATTTATTTAATTAAATTTCCCTAATTCTTCTAATGTCTCACATAATTAAAGAATCCTAAAATTATTTAATTATTCATAAATTCCTCTATCCTAAGTCCTAATTCCATAAATCCACCTCACCTTTCCACCTCACATTTTCCACCTCACCATGTTGCACATGTAATTAAATATATTAAATATTTAATTACCTAATATTCCCTCACCCACATGTCCTATTTATCCTCTAGTCAAAATTATTTAACTCATCAATCAAATCAGTTAACTAATTAGTCAATTGAGTTCACTGATCAATCTATTCTGTCAGCTTCTTAATCTATTCAGGTAACTGATCAATCAATTCAGTCAATCCCTCAATCCATTCTTCCAACTGACTAATCAAGTTTGTTAACTGATCAGTTAATGGAGTTAACTCTCCAATCAATTCTGTCAAATCTCCTCTTCCATGATGGAACTTGGACACTTGTCCTCTTTCTATTGGTTGCACATTCCTCAACCATCATCATACTTCTCCTCAACCGTTGATCCTCATCCTTCTGAGTCTATAAATGGAACCTTATTCCTCCATTCTATTCATCTAGGTTATTCATATTGTTACTCTGCATAAATTCACCAGCGTGCCTTTGGCACCCCAATACAATTTGCTTGAGATCACCCAAATTTTTGAAGCTCCTCTTCATTGCATGTTTATCACAATAGCCATTCACTATCGACATTCTTGAAAACAGCAAAGGAGTGCACTCTCTGAGGGCCTACTTCATACAAACAAGGACGATCTTGATAGGCAACAATAGAAGCTTCGATTCAAGGAAGGTTTGCATTGTGTTATTCATTGATTCATTTCATTCAATCTTTCTTAGTTTCACTATTCTATTGAGTTATGGGTATTTGATGTTGTTTGTTACATATTCATTATTGATCCTATTTTACCCTAACAATAAGTATAAAGAGAAGGCGGATGAGAAAAGAAGACAAGGAATTTGAAGTTGGAGATGAAGTGATGGTGTACTTGAGAAAAGAGAGATTTCCAGTTGGGACATATAACAAGTTGAAGATGAAGAAGTTTGGACCTTGTATGATACTCAAGAAATTTGATTCAGGAAACACATATGAAGTGGAGTTACCAAAGACCTTAGGTATATCACCTATTTTCAACATTGTAGATCTTTATTAGTATCAAGAAACAGAGTTCAGTGACAACATGGAAGAAGACTTGAAGAAGCAGTTACCACAACAAGCACCAGAGCAGATTGAAGACATTTTGGACAACAGAGTTGATTGCAGCACTAGATGAAGACAATACAAATAATATCTTGTGAAATGGAAAGGCAGACTGGAAGAAGATTCATCTTGGATTTCTCAGGCTGAGGTGGACTGTCTTGGTTCTCCCCTAGCCCCAACAAAGTGAGGGACTCACTTTTTCAATAACCCCGGATGTCTGATGTAGGAGCATCCCTGGTTCAAGAGCAATCTTATATCAACCAAAAACATTTGCATTTGATTTCAGTTTGTTTGCAATTCAATTTATTTCTTTTCATTTTCCAGTTTAGTTTAGTTTAGTTCAGGTAGTTTAATAGAAGCAGGTCCATATTTCTAGTCCAGTAGCATTTTAGATCCTGTAGAGCTAGACTTAGCATCTACTTTCATTCATCTACATCATATCCTAAATTCAGAGATTCACATGTTAATACCAAAAGTATATCTGATGCAGGAGCATCAAGGGTGTAAGAACAATCTTGCATCAACCAAAAAAAATGTTGTTTCTTTTCAATAAGGGCTAAATTTGGCAAGGTTACTATTTTTAGTAAGTTTGCATTTGTGCACGGTTGGATACAAAATCTTACATAGACCTCTAGAATGGTGAATTGAAGCTAATGGTGAAGAAATCACTTCAATATCATTTGTCATTTATGAGATATTAAAATTTGAAATTTCAAAAATCCTATTGTAATATTCAAAGTCAAAATTGAGGCACTTAGAGGCTCCAGATGGGCCCAACATTTGGTAGCAAACCCAAGCAGTCTACCTTTTGATGCTATTTTTGCAACATCATCTTTTTGAGAGCTTTCCAAAAAGGTATTATAATTGAAAATCCAACAGTTGGATAGAAAGTTATGGCCCCGCGAAGTTGACCTACTTTTGGAGGGAGATGCAAATTTCAAAATTAAGCTGGTGGCTGCCAAAAAGGGCTATATATGACCATTTTTGTGAACCCTTGGGGTAGTAGAGCTAAGGGGGAAGGTGTAGAGTTAGGAAAAGGCGGGAAAATAGAAACCCTAGTCGATTTGGGGTTACAGAAGGATAGAGATTCTAGAGTCTTGAGAGAGGGAGCTACAATGTGTTGCAGCCTTTAGGGGATTCATCCTCTTATTGTATTTGAGCTTCTGTAATGTAATATTTTTCCCATATTAATAAAATATCATTCTATTTTATGTGGGCAATTTCTGTTATTGTGTGTTTTATGAGTTACCACCCTTCATCAAGCAGTATCAGAGCAAGGGTTCCTGAGTGTGTAGATAGATCGCTGACTGTGAGGTAGTCTGCATCAGGACCTGAGGTTGTGGGTTTATTGCGGAGATCAAGATGCCTCCATGAAAAAATCATATTGGGAGGAATGTTTTGATGGAAGAGGGTTTTAGAGCCTTATAAAGACAAATCAATGCATTTCAAGAGGAGCTGCGAAGAGGGTTGGAGCTAAGAACAACAGAAGAAAATGAGGATGAAGCAGAAGAGGATCTATCTGAGGAAGAACAAGAAGCTGCAGGAGATCCTACAGAAGTTAGGTTGTTGAAGGCCATTTCTAAGATTGGAAAGAGTCCCAAAAAAAAAATTTCTACATATTCTAGAGATTTGAATCCAGAAGAGCTTATTGATTGGATCAATGACATGGAGGAATATTTTGAGTATGAAGATGTGGAAGACCCAGATCGGGTCAAGTTTGCAAAAACAAAATTGAAGGGCCATGCCAGTATTTGGTGGAAGGAGGTCTAGTTAGAGAGGAATAGAAGAGGAAAAGGAAAGATCACCAGATGGGATCAAATAATGGAGAAATTGAAGAAGTAGTTCATTCCTGTGGATTATGAGATGGAGTTGTTGAAGAAGTTGCAAGGATTAAAGCAAGGCAACAAGCCTGTTAAAGAGTATACAGAAGAGTTTTATAAGATTACTATCAGAACTGGTCATGCAGAGGCCAACAAGGAGAACATAGCCTGTTACATTAATGGGTTGAGGACAAGTATTCAAGAGGAGCTGAGCTTGGTCAGAATGACCACCATAGAAGATACATACCAATTTTCCTTGAAGGTGGAAGAGAAGCTGAATAAAACATTTGACAGCAAGCAAAGGGAAAGAGGTCAAGGTGGAAGGACTGGTGGAAGACCCTATGGGGGCCAAAATGAAGATTCAAAGAAAAGTGAAGAATCGGGCAACATTCGAAATCAGAGAGGAGATAATACCTACCACCCTCATGACCAGAACAATGGTGAGCAAAGAGCAGGAGGAAGAGGCAAAACTGCGCAAGGACCTGGAAGAGGAGGTTTCAAAGGAACCTGTTTCCAATGTGGAGAAGAAGGACATCGAGCATACGAGTGTCCACAACATCAAGGAAGGACAAATAGAAGACCTAAAGGTAATGTACAAGTTGCACATGTCGATGAAGATGCGCAATCTGAGCACTCTGAAGATGCTGAAAGGGGAGAAACCCTAGTTGTTAGAAGAACTTTGTTGAATGAGGAGAAAGAACCCAATGAGAGGAAGAGTTTATTCTGCACAAGGTGCAAATGTGAAGGTAAGTGTTATGATATTATTATTGAAAGTGGAAGCACTGATAATCTTTTTTCAGAGGAGATGGTTGACAAGTTGAAGTTGACAAGAAGAAAGCACCCGCATCCATACCAGATTGCATGGTTGCAGAAGGACCATAGAACTTTGGTCAATGAGTAGTGTTTAGTGAAGTTCAAGATTGGTGACTACTATAATGAGGTGTTGTGTGACATCATAACGATAGATGCATGTCATATGTTATTGGGGAGGCCGCGGCAGTATGATAGGAGTGCTATCCATGACAGGCTGTGCAAACACATATTCCCTAACAAAGGATGGAGTTTGTCATAAGTTTAAGCCCTTGAAGGAGGTGGAAGAAAAGGTATGTAGTACTGCCAGAATTTGCTTGGTAGATGGTAGGAAATTTTTGGAGGGTATGAAGCATGAGCGTCATTCTTTGCATTGATTCCTAAGATTAGTGAAGAGGAATGTGAAGATGTACCAGAAGAAGTCTTAGATATGTTAGAAGAATTTAAGGACATTATCTCTGATAATGTACCAGAAGGTTTACCACCAGTGAGGAAGATAAGTCATCAAATGGATTTGATACCAAGAGCTAGTTTGCCAAACAAGGCAGCCCGTAGAATGACTCCAACAGAGAGTGAAGAGTTGAACAAACAAGTTCATGAGTTGTTGAGGAAGGGATTGATAAGAGAAAGCCTAAGTCCATGTGCGGTACCTGCAGTACTAGCACCGAAGAAAGATGGAGAGTAGAGGTGGTGCAGGAGCTCCACAGTTTAATCATTGTGTTGGTTTTTTTTCCTAGTTGGTTTTCATGTTATTTGTTTACCTCTAAGGATTTAAAAGCCATTTTGATATTTTGTAATAAAGACTTAGTCATTTAGATTGACTAGTCCATGAGGATATTAGTAAGACCTATTTTATAGGAGTGTTTCTTTTAGAAACTTGATTGTTTTATGTAAAACTGCCACTTCCATCAGTTCATTGCCTTTCATGGGCAGTTGTACAGACTGTAAGGAAGTGGAAACGTTGGGGAAACTTCCTATAAACTTTAGTTTGTATAGACATGCCAGATATGAATGGAGAGGAGTCTTTTAAGGAAAAAACTATGTTTTCTGCTTTTTTATTGAAACAGCCATTCTGTACGGCCTGGTACAGATTATTCATGAGTTGAAATGTTGGAAATTTGTTCGGTTTGCAAAACACCTTTCATTTGCATCTACTTGGAGCTCTTGACACTTCTGTAGAAGGTAGAATCAATCCAACTTGTAAAAATTGTTTTGAAACCCTCTTAACTAGGGTTTGTGTCCAAAAATGGTGAATTCTTCCTCTATCCTCTGAAAGTTTCAACCATTTTCAGAAGGATGGGGAAGATTAGGTTAGGTTTTATTGTTTTCCATGGTTTTTAGGTTGAAGATTCCTCTTCCAAGCATCTGACATGATCCTTGCTAGTCAAAAACAGTGACTAGTTGGAAAAAATGGTGTAAGAGCAGTGTTTATCTTGAAAACAGCCATCTGCACAGTCAAATGAAGATTGGATTTCATGTTTTGAAGCAAGGATAGACCTTTGAGATGGTTGGTAGAGCTTGAGAAGGCAGGCTTACTGCATTCTTTACATATAAACTGATTTAGACCTTCTTCTTTGGAGAAAAAATAGTTTACTATTTTCTATACGTTAGTGGTACAGTATGGCTGCATGTTGGAGGAAGAGTACCTGTTCCCTATAGGTAATTGGATGATGCATTGATTGTTGATGGTCATTGAGAGTTATGAGTGTTTAATGTTGTGTAAATGTTCTCTTTGTTTACAAAGTTAACCTCCTTTTAAGACTATTTCTTGAAGACAGTCACAACAGCATTACTATTTCTGTCAGAGCAAGTATTGAGGTGAGGTGTTGGGTCAGAGACCTCAAGTGGATCTTGTCCTTGGTGAATGCATGTGGTGTTTAGACCCTTGTTGGCAAAGGAGTTATGTTGGTTTAGTTAGTGCTAGGCTACAAGAGAAAAATTGTCATCTTAACACTGTCCTAAGATAGTCAAGCTGCAATTGCTGTCCTCTGTCCTGTATAGTACAGTGTCAGCCTACATGGGAGTAAATGGTTGTTTGTTTACATTGAGAGTTTAGTATACATTGAGTGTTGAGGGTCATTTGAGGCCTTGAGAAGTTGATTGAACCAATTCCATAAGACTTAAACCTTCTTCAAACACTGTCCTAGAACAGTCATACTGTTGTTGCTATCCATTGCCTTAGAGAATGTAGAAATTAGTCTTTTGGTCAGAGACCTTGTTATTCTCCATGTCTTAAACAATCTTATGTCAAATTGTGTATGGAGATCCTGCTAGCATAGGTGTTAGGAGTGGAATGCTGTCCTTGAAGGTGAATGTGTTGATTGTTTAGGTAGAGTAGTGACTCCCCAAGGTGAGTGTTGAGTAGCCTGTGTGGTGGACCTAGGTGTGGTCCTAGGCTAGATCAATCACCTGAACAAAGCCTTGTGTAGGTTTATAAACAATCCACCTTTGGAAACATTAAGAAGGAAGCTTTGACAACCAAGTTCATTGAGTGAACTACTACAACCACTACCTATACCTCTGCATCATATTGGTATCAGAGCCAATATTCTAATTGGAAGCAAGTGTATGTCAGAAGAGGAAATTGAAATAGAGGCTAGTACAATGCCTCCCAAGACAATGAGTCAAGATGCCATCAAGAAGTTGGTGGAAGAGATGGTTGAAGCAAGATTGCAAGAAGTAAGATTGCAAGAAGCAAAGTTGCAAGAAGAGAAGAAGTCTAAGGGCAAGACCAAAGAAGAGGGAAGTTCTTCAGACACAAATGAAGAAATAGAAGCAGAAGAGGATCCTCTGGAGTAGGATATGTCTGCAGATCAGAAAGCCTTCTTGAATGCACTTAAGGGTGCCCATGGAGACAGTGGTGATCCCAAGATGGAAGTGCCTACTTTTCATGGCAAGTTGGATGGAGATGTTCTCACCGACTAGATAGAAGCTATGTGCAACTTCTTTGATTACAAGGAGTTCAATGAAAGCTAAAAGGTCAAGTTTGCCAAGACAAGGCTAAGAGGTTCTACACTTGTATGGTGGAACTATATGCAGAGTGAGAGGGAGAAGATTAGGAAGCGTCCCATCACTAAATGGAGTAGAATGGTGGCTATGCTCAGAAACAAGTTCATGCCACCTGACTATGAGATTCAAATCATAAGGAGGTTTCAGAATTTGAGACAAAAAGACATGGATGTGGCTGCCTACACAGAAGAATTTCATAGACTCAGTATGAGGGCCAATCATAATGAAGATGAAAAAGGGATGGTGGCTAGATACCTGAATGGACTGAAGTACAATTTGCAAGATGAGATAAGTCTGGTGTTACCAAAGACAGTGGATGAATGTTTCTTATTGACCTCCAGAGCAGAGGAAAAGATGAGAAGGAAGGGTGAACAAAGTGCCAGAGGTAGAGGTGGCAGAAACCAAAGAGGAAGAGGCAATTGTGGCTATGGACAGTTCAACAAAACTGAAAATAACAGTCAGCAAGAAACATAATCAGTAACAGAGCATTGAGGAGGTTTTAAAGGTGGTACAAGTCATAATGGTAGAGGCAAAAATGGTGGAGGAGGTAGAGGACCAGGAGTCTTCACTAGAAGATGTTATGGCTGCAACCAAGTTGGCCATACAATGAACAAATGCCCAGGGAAAGCTAGCAACTCTCATGACAGTGGGAAGAGAAATCAATTAGTGAAAGATGATGACTATGAAAGTGTGAATTCACCAATGGGAAGTGCTGCACCTATTTTAGATGGAGAGAGTATGATGATAAAAAGGTTTATGTTGAAGATGCCATTGAAGCAAGAGCCCCCTCAGAGAAAGAATCTTTTCAGAACCCAAGGCCTAGCCTATGGGAAACTTTGCAAAATCATAGTGGATTCAGGATCTACTGAGAATGTGGTATCCAATGAGATGGTTGAGAAGTGCAAGTTGAAAAGGCTGCCTCATATCAGTCCTCACAAGATTTCTTGGTTGAACAAAAACCAAAGTTTCATGGTGGAAGAACAAACTTGGGTTGAATTTGCAATTAGTGACTACAAGGACAAAGTGCTATGTGAAATCATCCCTATGGATGCATGTCACCTGCTTCTTGGCCGCCCATGGCAGTATGATGTTAAAGCTCAACATGATGGTGAGAAGAACACTTATGTCATCACCAAGAATGGAAGGCCATTCAAAATGGATCCTTTGTTGGAGCAGCCTAAGGGAAAGGAAAATAATAGCAGTGTCATGTTGGTGAATGGCAATGAGTTCCTAAACATCTTGAAGGAGAATGACAATCAGGGGTATGCCTTGGTCATGAAGCCCAAGAGTGGATTAGATCAAAGACCAAAAACAAAAGGAGCTTCCATTGGAAGTATAGCAACTTCTAGATAAGTATCAAGACCTTGTGGTAGAGGAAGTTCCCAACTCCTTACCACCCATGAGGGATATTAGTCATCAAATTGACTTAATACCTGGTGCTACATTACCTAACAAGGCTACATACAAGCTGACTCCACAACAAAATGAAGAGGTGGCAAGGCAAATTCAAGATCTCCTGGAGAAAGGGCTGATTAGGAAGAGTCTAAGTCCTTGTGCAGTTCCAAGTGTACTTGCTCCTAAGAAGGATGGAAAGTGGAGGCTATGCACAGATTCTAGGGCCATAAACAAGATCACCATAAGGTACAGATTCTTAATGCCAAGAATTGAAGATCTCTTGGATTATCTGGGAGGATCATGCTATTACTCAAAGATTGATTTGAAATTTGGATATCATCAAATCCAGATCAGACAAGGAGATGAATGGAAGACTACTTTCAAGACCAATGAAGGTCTTTATGAATGGTTTGTTATGCCATTTGGTCTTAGGAATGTGCCAAGTACATTTATGTGCCTGATGAATGAGGTATTAGTTGAATTCATTGGTAAATTTGTTATTTTTTATCTTGATGACATACTAATCTTCAGCAGGACGAGGGAAGACCATGTGAAACATTTTGGTAAGGTGTTGGAGAAGCTGCACAAGCACAAGTTGATGATCAACTTAGACAAATGTGAGTTCATGAAAACTGAACTTGTATACTTGGGATTTGTCATTTCTAAGGGTTGTTTGAAGATGGATCCCTCTAAGGTTGAGGCTATTCTCAGTTGGCCTACCCCAAAAATAGTGGGAGATGTGAGACATTTCCATGGATTGGTGACTTTCTATAGGAAGTTTATTAGAGGTTTCAGTCACATGAGTGCTCCCATCCTCAACACCATCAAGGGTGAAGTCAAATGTAGATTCCAATGGACAAAGGAAGATGATGATAGTTTTGAGTTGTTAAAAACAAAGGTGGCTGAGTTACCTACCTTAGTACTCCTTGATTTTGATAAGGTGTTTGTTGTTGAGTGTGATGCAAGTCAGCAAGCTATTGGTGTTGTTCTCAGCCAAGAAGGACATCCAGTGGCATTCTTTTCAGAAAAGTTGAATGAAGCCAAGAAAAGGTATTCTACCTATGACTTAGAACTCTATGCAATGGTGCAAGATCTTAAGAAATGGAGACATTATTTGCTACCCAAAGAATTTATTGTGTTTATTGACAATCATGCTTTAAGCTTTCTTAACAGTCAAGAAATATTGAACCATAGACATGTTAAATGGATGGAACAGCTACAAGTTTATACCTTCACAATTAAACACAAAAGAGGTGTCTCTAATAAGGTGGTTGATGCATTGAGTAGGAGGTTGCTTCTTATTCATGAAATTCAGTTAGAAAGCATGGGTATTGACTGTTTAAAGGAGCTGTATAAAGAAGATTTTGATTTCAAAGAGGCTTATGATGTTTGTGTGAACTTGGCTAACACATTCCATGGAGAGTATGTAGATTTTGTTTTGCAGGAAGGCCTCTTGTTTAAAGACAATCTGTTGTGTGTCCCTAAGTGCTCCATGCGGGACAACATCATCAAGGAGAAGCATAATGGTTCTTTAGGAGGACATTTTGGCTTAGACAAGATACTAGAACAAGTCACAAGGTTCTATTTTTGGCCAAAGGTGCAATCAGATGTGAGGAAGTATGTAGCTAGTTGTGCAATCTGTCAAAGAGCCAAAGGTGTGTCTTCAAATGCAGGTCTATACCAGCCCCTTCCCATTCCCAACAGACCTTGGGAAAGTATCAGCATGGATTTTGTGCTTGGGTTACCTAGGACAGCTAGAGGGGTGGATAGTGTGTTTGTCATTGTTGATAGGTTCAGCAAGATGGCTCATTTTGTACCATGTAAATGCACAAATGATGCATCTCATGTTGTAGGTCTATTTTTTAGAGAGGTAGTAAGGATACATGGTTTACCATTGTCCATTGTAACTGACAGAGATTCTAAGTTTATAGGTCACTTCTGGAGGACCTTGTGGAAGAAGCTAGGCACACAGTTGTCCTTTGCATCAGCCTACCATCCACAAACTGATGGTCAGACTGAGGTGGTTAATAGGTCACTTGTAAACCTTCTAAGGTGCCTTACAAAGCAGCATGGTTGGCATGGGATTTGGTTATCAATCAAGCTGAATATGCCTACAATGATTCAAGGAATAGGAGCACTGGTAAAAGTCCTTTTGAGATAGTTTATGGTTTTCATCCAAGAGGGCCACTTGAGATGAAGGATCTCCAAGGTTGGGATAGAAGGAGCGCACTTGGTGAAGAATTTTCTGCCTCCATGAAAATAGTCCATGATCAAGTCAAGTTGCAACTAGAAAAATTAGCCACAAAGTACAAAGAAAAGGCAGATTTGAAGAAAAGAGAAGTACAGTTCAAAGTTGGTGACATAGTTATGGCATATCTGAGGAAAGAAAGGTTGCCAAAGGGTCAGCCAATGAAACTCCTGATGAAGAAGATTTTGGCATACAAAATAGTGCACAAATTCGGTCCAAATGCATATGAGATTGAGCTAATAGATGGCCTTGGTATCTCTCCAATTTTTAATGTCTGTCATCTTTTTCCTTTCAGACCTCCATTGCCTAGTGAAAGTGGATCAGATGTGGTGGCTGAAGATTTGATTGGATCAAGGATTTGCCTCCAAGAAAACCTTTACAGTTGGAGTGCATTCTGGATTCCAAAGTTATCAAGAAGACTCGGAGAGGTGTCTATAAGGACTACTTGGTGAAATGGAAGGATCTCCCTGACTCAGAGGCCACCTGGATGATTGAAGCAGATATCTTGAAGCATGGCATGACACTTCAACAATTGGCAACTCAAGGGACTTGAGTTCTTCCTATAGGGGGAGTATGGTGCAGGAGCTCCACAGTTTAATCATTATGTTGGTTTTTTTTCCTAGTTGGTTTTCATGTTATTTGTTTACCTCTAAGGCTTTAAAAGCCATTTTGATATTTTGTAATAAAGACTTAGTCATTTAGATTGACTAGTCCATGAGGATATTAGTAATACCTATTTTATAGGAGTGTTTCTTTTAGAAACTTGATTGTTTTATGTAAAACTACCACTTCCATTGGTTCACTGCCTTTCATGGGCAGTTGTACGGACTATAAGGAAGTGGAAATGTTGGGGAAACTTCCTATAAACTTTAGTTTGTATAAACATGCCAGATATGAATGGGGAGGAGTCTTTTAAGGAAAAAAACTGTGTTTTCTGCTTTTTTATTGAAACAACCATTCTGTACAGCTTGGTACAGATTATTCATGAGTTGAAATGTTGGAAATTTGTTAGGTTTGCAAAACACCTTTCATTTGTATCTACTTGGAGCTCTTGACACTTCTGTAGAAGGTAGAATCAATCCAACTTGTAAAAATTGTTTTGAAACCCTGTTAACTAGGGTTTGTGTCCAAAAATGGTGAATTCTTCCTCTATCCTCTGAAAGTTTCAACCATTTTTAGAAGGATGGGGAAGATTAGGATAGGTTTTGTTGTTTTTCCATGGTTTGCAGGTTGAAGATTCCTCTTCCAAGCATCTGGCATGATCCTTGCCAGTCAAAAACAGTGACTAGTTGGAAGAAATGGTGTAAGAGCAGTGTTTATCTTAAAAACAGCCATGTGCACAGTCAAATGAAGATTGGATTTCATGTCTTGAAGCAAGGACAGACCTCTGAGATGGTTGGTAGAGCCTGAGAAGGTAGGCTTATTGCATTCTTTACATATAAACTGATTTAGACCTTCTTCTTTGGAGAAAAAATAGTTTACTATTTTCTATACGTCAGTGGTACAGTACGGCTACATGTTGGAGGAAGAGTACCTGTTCCCTATAGGTAATTGGATGATGTATTGATTGTTGATGGTCATTGAGAGTTATGAGTGTTTAATGTTGTGTAAATGTTCTCTTTGTTTACAAAGTTAACCTCCTTTTAAGACTGTTTCTTGAAGACAATCACAACAGCATTACTATTTCTGTCAGAGCAAGTACTGAGGTGAGGTGTTGGGTTAGAGACCTTAAGTGGATCCTGTCCTTGGTGAATGCATGTGGTGTTTAGACCCTTGTTGGAAAAGGAGTTATGCTAGTTTAGTTAATGCTAGGCTACAAGAGAAAAACTGTCATCTTAACACTGTCCTAAGACAGTCAAGTTGCAATTGATGTCCTCTGTCCTGTATAGTATAGTGTGAGCCTGCATGGGAGTAAATGGTTGTTTGTTTACATTGAGAGTTTAGTATACATTGAGTGAGGGTCATTTGAGGCCTTGAGAATTTGATTGAACCAATTCCATAAGACTTAAGCCTTCTTCAAACACTGTCCTGGAACAGTCATACTGTTGTTGCTGTCCATTGCCTTAGAGAATGTAGAAATTAGTCTTTTGGTCAGAGACCTTGTTATTCTCCATGTCTTAAACAATCTTATGTCAAATTGTGTATGGAGATCCTACTAGCATAGGTGTTAGGAGTGGAATGTTGTCCTTGAAGGTGAATGTGTTGATTGTTTGGGTAGAGTAGTGACTCCCCAAGGTGAGTGTTGAGCAACCTGTGTGGTGGACCTAGGTGTGGTCCTAGGCTAGATCAATCACCTAAACAAAGCCTTGGGTAGGTTTATAAACAATCCACCTTTGGAAACATTAAGTGAACTACTACAACCACTACCTATACCTCTGCATCAAGAGGATGTGTACAGTTTCCTGAGCCATCAACAAGATCACAATCAAGTACAGATTTCCATTGTCCAGAATGGATGACATAATGGATTGTTTGAGTGGAGCCAAGTACTTCACAAAGATTGATCTAAAGAGTGGGTATCACCAAGTTCAAATCAGAGAATGAGACGAGTGGAAGATAGCCTTGAAAAACAAAGGAAGGTTTGTATGAGAGGTTAGTCATGCCATTTGGGCTAACCAATGCACTGAGCACATTCATGCGGCTCATGAACGATATACTGAAAGAATTTTTGGGAAGTTTTGTTATTGTTTATTTAGATGACATTTTGATTTTTAGTAAGACTTGGGATGAGCATTTGATGCATATCATAAGAGTTTTAGAGAAGCTGAGGGAGGAGAAGTTGTTGATCAATCTCAAGAAATGTAATTTTGCAAAGGAGTTGGTATACCTGGGATTTGTTGTCTCAGAGGAAGGTCTTAAGATGGACTCAGAGAAGGTGAGGGCTATCATTGAATGGCGTATGCCAAGGAGTGCTTTTGAGGTAAGATCTTTCATGGTTTTGCAAGTTTTTACAAAATGTTTATTAGGAATTTTAGTAGCATTTGTGCACCCCTAAATGAGATAATGGGAGGGGATAGAAAAGAGTTTAGATGGACTAAAGGAGCAGACAAGAGCTTTGATACATTGAAGTAGAAAGTCATAGAACAACTTGTTTTGGCACTTCCAAATTTTAATAAGGTATTTCAGGTAGATTGTGATGCTAGTGGTAGTGGTATAGGAGCTATTTTGAGTCAAGAAGGTAAGCCCATTGCCTATTTTAGTGAGAAGCTTAATGATGCCAAGAAAAAGTATTATGTTTATGATCAGGAGTTTTATGCAATTGTTTAGGATTTGAAGAAATGGAGACATTATTTGTTGCGAAAAGAGATTGTTTTATATACTGATCATCAGGCTTTGCAGTATCTTAATAGTCAAGGAAAGTTAAATCAAAGGCACTTAAAATGGGTTAAGTTTTTGCAGAGTTATACTTTTATTTTGAAGCATAGGAGTGAAAAGTCCAACAGAGTTGCAGATGCCTTGAGCAGAAGGCAAAATTTGTTGACAGAAATGACAATAGAGGTTGTTGGTTTTGATGAGCTCAAAAGTTTGTATCTTGAGGATCTAGATTTTACAAAGGCCTAGAAAGCTTGTCTAGAACCTATTACTTTGGATAGGACAAAATGGTTGGATTTCATAATCCAAGATGGCATGTTGTTTAGAGGAAGCCAGTTGTGCATTCTGAGGAGTTCCATGAGAGAGAATCTGATTAAGGAGAAGCATAGTGGAGGATTAGCTAGACACTTTGGTCAAGATAAGACCATTGCTATTGTTGGTGAACATTATTATTGGCCACAATTAAAGCAAGATGTGAGGAAATTTGTGCAGAGTTGCAAAGTGTGTCAGATGGAAAAAGGAACAAGTTAGAATACAAGGCTATATCAGCCATTACCTATACCAGAGAAGCAATGGGATGATATTAGTATGGATTTTGTTCTTGGTGTACCAAGGACACAAAGAGGACATGATTCCATTTTTGTGGTGGTGGACAAATTCTCAAAGATGGCCCATTTTATTCCTTGTAAGAAGACTAATGATGATGTTTATATTGCAGAGTTGTTTTTTAGGGAAGTGGTTAGACTACATGGTGTACCTAAGAGCATAGTTTTAGATCAAGATATCAAGTTTGTTGGTTATTTATGGAGGACATTGTGGAAAAAGTTGAAACCAGATTTGAAGTTCAATTCTGCACACCATCCACAGACTTATGGACAAACATAAGTGGTGAATAGGAGTTTGGGTAACCTGCTATGATGCTTAGTAGGAGATAAGCCCAAGGGATGGGATTTGATTTTGCCACATGTGAAATTCACTTACAACAATTCTGTCAATAGGAGTACTGGTAAATCACCATTCCAGATTATATATGGCAATAGTCCAAGAAATGCTTCAGAGTTAAGGAAGCTAGACAAAGGAGAAAAGACAAGTATCAAGGCCAAAGACTTTGCAGAACACCTGAAGAATTTGTATGAAGAAGTGAGAAAGCACATTAATAAGATGAATATTCAGTACAAGGCTAAGGCAGATTAGAAAAGGAGATATAAGGAGTTCCAGATAGGAGATGAAGTCATGGTTGTTGGCAAGAGACACTATATGGATTCATGATTGTTTTCATTGATGGCAACAAAGTTCATCCCACACATCCGTAGGACATGGTGTGTCTATACCAAAAGTCAGAGTGAAGAATGTTGTGGTCCGGTAAACAAGAACAGAGCATGTGGTGAGGGCCGACAGTCAGGTCCGGATCTCTCAGAGGAAGTATCTTGCTGAAGTGTAGATTTGGGGAAGTCAAGAGGACTACCTTGAGTGATAGATTCCAAGGATTTAGCCTCTGATGATAGATGAGGAAAAAGATATGAATACTTGAGTATCAGGTTCCTGATTGGCAGTATGAACAGAGGAAGAACTGACTGGTAGAACATCAGACATTATTCTAGATGTGTTACTGATGATGGAAAAGGTTCTTAAGGCATAAGTTATGTTTGGCCGATGTGATTGATGACTTCTACAAGTATATGCTTGATCCGCATTACTTGGTAAGCAAGGATTCAGCTGACAGATCAGAGTTTGTGGAAAATATTGACTATTCTGGGTGCTGACTAGAAAGGTGATGAAATCACTTATGCACATATATATAAGATGGATTTAGTTGTGAGGGGTGTTGTTTTTTTGGTAATGTGCGAATAAAAATAGAAGAATAGAGCGAAAGTAGTAAGGAAGGTCCGGTATGTGAAAGGAAAGCAACATAAAAGAAGAAGAAAGATGAAGTGCAGCAGATCAGTGTATTGAGCCTAACCGGAACTGAACTCTAGCATATGTAGATGCTCCCAATCAGTTCAAGTATTGTATAACACTCTTTTTGTAGACAATGAGTCTCTTGTAGGCAGTGTGCCTCTTGTGAGCAGTGTGCTCAGGCAGTGATCCCTAATTGGCAAGTGCCATTTTGTATTTCTATTCTTCTAACAGAGAATACAATCTTGGGTTAATCACCCCATGGTTTTTCCCTTAATAGGGTTTCCACGTCAAAAATATTGTGTCATGTGTATTTCCATTTCATAGTTATGTTTGCTTATTTAAATTAATGCTGCATTGATTATTAAGAAAGTTTAGAAAGTAGAAATAATTAGGATAACTGATTCACCCCCCTCTCAGTTATCAACAATTGGTATCAGAGCCAAGTTCCTCCTAATAGAGTCTAATAGCTTGAGGAAGATCTGGAAATTCCAATGGATGTATATGGGTTAAGGGAGCAACTCAAGACTGCCCTTGATGATCTTGAGCAGTCAAACTCTGAAGTCAATGAGTTAAAGGAAAGACTCAAACAGGTTGATGATTTCATGAGAGAACTAAAAGACAAATTAAGTCTCTCTATGAAAAAGAGAAAGGAGCTACTTCAGCAATTGGCAAGTCAAGGTGAAGCAAATGATACAAATGAAGATTCGAAGGAGAAAACCAAGTTATGTGAAAAGTTATCAAAAGAAATCATTATGGTAAGACATGAAATGGAATCAGGAGTTATGAAGTTTACCCAAGAGGTTGAAGAGAAAATAAAAACTGAAGATGATCTAAGACAATCCCTCAAGGAGAAATCAGAAGATTGCCACAAGATGGATAGAATTATCAAACATCTTGAATCTGATCTTGAAGATGCTAAAGATAATGAAGAAAAACTTGAGGATCAAATTGTCTTTCTCAAAAGGGATCTTCAAACAACAAATGAATATAAAGAGAAATTCAAGATAAGTTCTACTCAACTTGAATTTCTTCTTAGAAATCAAAAGAGGGTAGATGACAAGTGTGGTTTGGGATATGAGAAAGGAGAAAGCTTCAGATCCGGTCAAAAGAATTTTGGATCAGAAAATCCAAGGAACAGGCCTAGAAGACCTCCAGCAAGACAGCCTAATGCTCAAAGACATCCATCCTTCAATGGATACTACCACAACTACAATAACTTTGGTCATAAAGCTAATCAGTGCAGAAAGAGAATGAATCAGACTAATTCATCCTTCTCCGGATAATGTTTTAACTGAAAAAGGTATGGTCACAAATCTCATGAATGCAGAAATATGCAAATGAACAAATCATTCAATGGTAGATGCTTTGCGTGCAATAGAATAGGTCATATGACTAATCAATGCAGATCAAAAGGATATCAATCAAATATGCAAAGAAATGTTGTTTGCCAAATTTGCAATAGATCTAGTCATATTGCAAAATTCTGTAGAAGCAAGAATCAGGACAAAAGAGGTCCGGTATATCATAATTAGAATCAAGATAAGGGAAAACAAAAAGTGAACGTAGAGGAAGTTCAAAGTGAGATGAACAAGATTTGGGTGAAGAAAAGTATAGAGAATGTAGAGGATGGATCTGCACCAGACTCTAGTGCTGATATTCCTTCCAGAAATTAAAAAGTGAGCTCTGGCTCAAGGGGAGACACAAAGAAAACCTTGTTCCCCCAGCTAGTCAATTGGTGCCGGAACTGGCACAAGAAGAGTTGCAGATTAAAGAATTCATAAGGGAAACATCCAAATAAACTATGGTTAATATTTCAAAGATCTGTAAGATGTTTAAAGATCAGGATTGATCTGGTTCTTCAAGTCATCCGAATAAGGCAAACCGGAACAACTTAGGTCGAGCATTTATTGCAACCTAACATTAGGGTTTGCGGAGCAATATAAGGGTTTTCTCATTAAGCATTTGTTCATTTTGCATTCAAAAAGAAATGAAAAGTGAAGCTCTACAACAAAATTCCTCAAGCTCATCAAAGATCATTTGTAGAAGTCAATTCATCCAGAAATTGATCTGGCTAACTCCGTGAAACTGAAAGGCGCAAAAAGTATTCTCCGTTATCAAATATCTCTCTCTAAATCCTTGAATGATGGGTATTGCAAATATTGTAAAAATCTATGATAGGCCTCGCCCCAAATTCAAGAAACATCCATACAAATCTTTGGAAGTAGAACCCCTAGGAGCATTTTCCAATGTTTCGCATGGTGTGTTGCATACAGAAGACATTAGGGTATACACACACGCAAATATTGAAGAATTTGGGGAATCAAAGTTAGTGGATATCTATCACAAATAGTTAATAGATGATTCTTTTGAGATTAAACCTTAGTATAAAGCCATTCAGGATAAGCATTTTGCACAGTGCATTCATTTCCCCTGTTTTGAAGAAGATGAATGGGTTCGGTATGTGTTGAGTAGAGTGCATGACAATTTCTTATGGTTGAATAAATCATTTAAGATCATCAAAGATGCAATTAGGGTAGTAACCGGTCTACACTCATCCAGTGGAATACCTATTCTCAAGTCTGTCAAGAATTAGACAGTAAGTGATGCAACCGGATCAAAATTTGACAAGAGAGCTATGACAATTGAAGACATCACTGAACCGGATGTCAAATTTGCATCCATGATAATTGGTTACAAGATTTATCACTCCAGTAGGGAAAATTCAATACTAGGAACTGCAGTTTACACAGCCTATCACATGCTAAAAGAAAATGCTGACTATGATTTGTGTGAGCTTCTTCTAAGTCAACTTTTGGAAAATCTGCAAAAGATTAAGAAGGATAAGAAGAACTCCTTCAAGTATGGTGGCTTGATACTCTGCCTATTCTTTTATTATATGAATGAGCTTCCCGGATCCAATGGTTGGGTATGGCAGAATGACAGACTGGTTGCCATCCAAATCAGAAATTATTTGCATGGGCTTGGGGATGCTAAAGCAAGAAATACAACCCTGTGGAGATATTTTAAGAATTTTTAGAACATGATGCAAGAAAGAGAGAGAATTCCCCAGTCTCTTGTTGAGAAATACAAAGACATAGTATGCTTTATGGTAGAGACTGATCAGTGCCTAATGGAGGCAGTAGAACCAAGAACTGTATGGATCATGGCTATGGGGTATGAAGTTGATGAACAAATTGTGTAGCTGCATGTTCAACACATGCTAAGTCAGCCAAAGGATCCAAAGGCAGAAAGGTTTGGAACCTTTGAAGAGCTAAGTGTAAAAGTCCATTTGGAACTTAGACAACTAGAGATCAAGAGGAAGGTAAGAAAAAAAGTTGAAGATGTTGTAAAAGGCTTTGGCATATCAAAGGAGGCACTTGATGCCAACAGGAAAAAGATGGAAAGGGCTGAGGAAGAGAAGAAAAAGGCAGAAAAGAAAAGTGAGGAAAGTGTTATGGTAAAATCTTCCACCCGGACCAAATCATCAAAGAGATCAGCACCTGTCATTGCTAAAAGCTCAAAACTAGAAGTCCAGGCATCTGGAAAAGGAGAAAAGAGAACAAAGAAAAAGGCAACAAGGTCCTATGTTATCCTAAAGGATGATGAGGAAACCAAATCAGATGAGGAGATAAAGAAACTGAAGAAGAAGAATAAATCATCCAGTGAACACTCTACTAGTCAAGGAGAAGAAGAGAAGGAAGAGAAATTTGTTGAAAAACCCACTCTATCCTTAAATGTTGTGAAAGCAATCACTGTAGATGGGAACCTACAACCCTTAACAGAATTCTATGATGCATATAATGAAGCAGATAAAAAGATTCTGGAGGAAGCCACTGTTCAATTTTTGAACACTTACAATAAAACTTTTATTGAAATTATCTCTCTAATTCCCAAAAGCTTAGAGAAAAGGCTTGAAATGAGGAAGAACAATGCTCGAGCAAAAGATCTAGAAATCTGGGATCAGATAGCAATTCAGCTATACCCTTCAATCACTCCGCAACAAATGAACATGATCTTCAAAGATTGCAAGGATGAGTATGAATCAGCTCATGCTTGGTGAAACTGACAAAGTGGCAAGAGAAACTGAAGAGATCCTCCAAAATGCTTTTAAGAAATTCAACATTCCAATTATAGAGGACTTGGGTACTGACCCCTCGACCACAAGTGTTCAAAAAGAATCCACTGAGCAAGTCATGGACATTGGTGCAGAAAAGGATAAGGACTTGGAATCTTCTACTCTAGAAGAAGTGGCTCATGAACAATCAAATATCTCTCCTCTGGTTTCCCCTATAGTCTCCGGATCTAAAGGAGAAGAAAGAATACAGGAGAAAGAAGCAGAGGTGAAGGAAAAAGAAGATGACAGTACCAAGGTTGTAGAAGGAGAGAATACCTCAACAAAGAAGACCACAACTGCTAGTGGTAAGAATGTAGAAGGAGAGAAAGCTCCAAGAGACAGCTCTAAGGATGCAGAAGAGAAGAAACATCTATCTCCAACAAGAGACACTGCAAAAACTATCCAAGAATTCTTGAACAAAGAACAATGGAGATTGATGAACCAAAGCTTCTACAAGAACCATTTAATTTTGATTCTCTTTCTTTGGTACAGACAATGAAGATAGCTTCATTTGCTAATGCAAAGGCTAAAGAAAAACTCCTAAAGTCTCACATGGAAGACTGTGAGTTGATAGAAGCTGCATCCAGAGTTTTGGAAAAGATCATGCCATCTTTTCAGAAGGATCCCACAGCCTCCTTTTCCGGTAATCTCAAAACTCTAGTCAACAGTGTTAGCACACATTTTGATTCTCTAGAGAAGTCAGCTAAAGAAAAGGTCCAGAAGGAGTTTTTTGATAAGAGATTCTTTGAAGTACAGGGTTTGATAACAAATGATAGGAGAGTTATGGATATTGGGATAAAGAGCTTGGAAAATGCTCTTAAAGATGGTAGAAATATGTACAAATTTTGCTTATCTTGGCCCACAATGACCAAAGATATTGAGGAGAAAGTAAAAGAGCAAGAGGATAAACTACTAAGTTTGTCTCAAAGTTTCGATCCTCTCTCATCCTCCATAGTAAATCAAGAGTGTCAGACTATTAAAGAATTTTGAGAAGGAAAGGAAGAACATAATTAGCTGGATGGGTGAACTTAGAAGGATCATTATCCCTAAGTTAGAGGCCATAAGTGAGGCTCAGACTACTGCCTGAGCCAATGATCCGATAGCTCTTAAGAGGACAGAAGCTTTTGCGTTCCTATTAAGTGGCCGCATCTCAATTTTGGATAGGATGAAGGTGAGTTGGGCAACAGAAGTTGTACAATTGACAAATATTTTTGCAGATATACTAAAGTTTATGTAAAGTATAACCAGAAAATATTCTTATGAGACTAAGTATAGTTGAATTTTTGAGAATTTTGGTGTGCAGACCCTACCCTTTGCCATTGATGTCAAAGGGGGAGTGAGGAGTAGTGAAAAATAAGGAATCTAACTAAGGTGGAGCTTCGGAAAATGTATATAAAAATAGAGCATCAGCCAAGGGGGAGCATAGTGTAAACACTTAGCCATTTTTCACTAAGTGTTGCCATGAATGCCAAAGGGGGAGATTGTTGGCAAGAGACACTATATGGATTCATGATTGTTGTCATTGATGGCAACAAAGTTCATCCCACACATCCGTAGGATATGGTGTGTCTATACCGGAAGTCAGAGTGAAGAATGTTGTGGTCCGGTAAACAAGAACAGAGCATGTGGTGAGGGTTGACAATCAAGTCTGGATCTCTCAGAGGAAGTATCTTGGTGAAGTGTGGATTTGGGGAAGTCAAGAGGACTACCTTGAGTGATAGATTCCAAGGATTTAGCCTTCGGTGATAGATGAAGAAAAAGATATGAATACTTGAGTATCAGGTTCCTGATTGGCAGTAGGAACAAAGGAAGAACTGATTGGTAGAACATTAGACATTATTCTGGATGTGTTACTGATGATGGAAAAGGTTCTTAAGGCATAAGTTATGTTTGGCCGATGTGATTGATGACTTCTACAAGTATATGCTTGATTTGCATTACTTGGTAAGCAAGGATTCAGCCGACAGATAAGAGTTTGTGGAAAATATTGACTATTTCGGGTGTTGACTAGAAAGGTGATGAAATCACTTATGCGCATATATATATAAGATGGATTTTGTTGTGAGGGGTGTTGTTGTTTTTTTGGTAATGTGCAATTAAAAGTAGAAGAACAAAGCGAAAGCAGTAAGGAAGGTCCGGTATGTGAAAGGAAAGTAGCATAAAAGAAGAAGAAAGATGAAGTGTAGCATATCAGTGTACTGAGCCTAACCGGAACTGAACTCCAGCATATGTAGATGCTCCCAATCAGTTCAAGTATTGTATAACACTCTTTTTGTAGATAGTGAGTCTCTTGTAGGTAGTGTGCCTCTTGTGAGCAGTGTGCTTGGGCAGTGAGCCCTAATTGGCAAGTGCCATTTTGTATTTCCATTGTTCTAACAAAGAATACAATCTTGGGTTAATCACCCCGTGGTTTTTTCCCTTAACAGGGTTTCCACGTCAAAAATATTGTGTCGTGTGTATTTCCATTTCATAGTTATGTTTGCTTATTTGAATTAATGTTGCATTGATTATTAAGAAAGTTTAGAAAGTAGAAATAATTAGGATAACTGATTCACCCCCCCTCTCAATTATCAAGAATGGTTCACTTGAGAAAAGAAAGGTTCCCAATTGAAAATACAATAAGTTGAAAATGAAGAAATTTGGACCGTATAGAATCTTGAAGAAGCATGATTCAAGAAATGCATTTGAGGTAGAGTTGCCTGATGACATCAATATTTCACCAGTGTTCAACATTTCAGATTTGACAGAGTACCATGATGATGGACTTGGTAAAGAAACACAGTGGGACATTCCAGCATCTACATCAGAGAAGGAGGAGATAGAGGGCATTCTAGATAGTCATGTGGGTAAGAGTACAAGAGACATATAGTATACATAATACTTGGTGGAATGGAAAGGAAGGCCTATTGAAGATTCAACATGGTTATCTGAGACTGAGGTTAACCATTTTGGTTTCCCTCTAACTCATGAGAAGTGACAGGGTCACTTTTCAAATTACCCCGGGTGTCTGATGTAGGAGCATCCAAGGTGTAAGAGCAATCTTGCATCAACCCCAAAAAAATGTTGTTTCTTTTCAATAAGAGCTAAATTTGGCAGGTTTACTATTTTTAGTAATTTTGCATTTGTGCACAATTGGATACAAAATCTTACACAGACCTCTAGAATGGTGAATTGAAGCTAATGGTGAAGAAATCACTTCAATATCATTTGTCATTTGAGAGATATTAAAATTTGAAATTCTAAAAATCCTATTGAAATATTCAAAGTCAAATTTGAGGCACTTAGAGGCTCCGGATGGGTGCAAAATTTGGCGGGAAACCAAAGCAATCTACCTTTTGGTACTACTTGTGCACCATTGTCTTTTTGAGAGCTTTCTAAAAAGGTATTATAATTGAAAATCCAATGGTTGGATCGAAAGTTACGGCTGACCTACTTTTGGAGGGAGATGCAAATTTTAAAATTAAGCTGGTGGCCACCAAAAAGGGCTATATATGACCATTTTTGGGAACCCTTGGGGTAGTAGAGTTAAGGGGGAAGGTGTAGAGTTAGGAAAAGGTAGGAAAATAGAAACCCTAGTTTATTTGGGGTTACAGAAGGCTGAAGATTCTAGAGTCTTGAGAGAGGGAGCTGTAATGTGTTCCAGCCTGTAGGGGATTCATCCTCTTATTGTATTTGAGCTTCTGTAATGTAATTTTTTGCCTATATTAATACAATATCATTCTATTTTCTATGTACAATTTTTGTTATTGTGTGTTTTATGAGTTACCCCCCTTCATCAAGTGGTATTAGAGCAAGGGTTCCTGAGTGTGTAGACAGATCATCGACTGTGAAGCAGTTTGCACTAGGACCTGAGGTTGTGGGTTTTCTACGGAGATCAAGATGCCTCAATGAAGAAATTGTATTGGGAGGAATGCTTTGATAGAAGAGTGTTTTAGAGCCATGCAAAGACAAATCAATGCATTGCAAGAGGAGTTGCGAAGAGGGTTTGAGCCAAGAACAATAGAAGAAAGCAAGTATGAAGCAGAAGAGGAGCTATCTGAGGAAGAATAAGAGGCTGTAGGAGATCCTGCAGAATTTAGGTTGTTGAGGGCCATTTCTAAGATTGGAAAGAGGCCTAGGATCAATGTTTCTACATATTCTAGAGATTTGAATCTAGAACAACTTATTGATTGGATCAATGACATAGATGAATATTTTGAGTATGAAGATGTGGAAGACCCAGATTGGGTCAAGTTTGTAAAAACAAAATTGAAGGGCCATGCTAGTATTTGGTGGAAGGAGGTCCAGTTAGAGAGGAATAGAAGAGGAAAAGGAAAGATCACTAGATGGGATCAGATGGTGGAGAAACTAAAGAAGCAGTTCATTCCTGTGGATTATGAGATGGAGTTGTTGAAGAAGCTGCAAGGATTGAAGCAAGGCAACAAATCTGTTAAGGAGTATACATAAGAGTTTTATAAGATTACTATTAGAACCAGTCATGTAGAGGCCAACAAGGAGAAGGTAGTCCGTTACATTAATGGGTTGAGGCTAAGTATTCAAGAGGAGATGAGCCTGGTCAGAATGACCACCATAGAAGATGCATACCGGTTTTCCCTGAAGGTGGAAGAGAAGCTGAATAAAAGATTTGATAACAAGCAAAGGGGAAGAGGTCAAGGCGGAAGGAATGGTGGAAGACCCTATGGGGGCTGAAATGAAGATTCAAAGAAAAGTGAAGAAGCCAGCACTAGTCAAAATCAAAGAGGAGATAATACCTACCACCCTCATGACTAGAATAATGGTGAGAAAAGAGGAAGAGGAAGAGGTAAACCTAGGCAAGGACCTAGAAGAGGAGGTTTTAGAGGAACCTATTTCCAATGTGGAGAAAAAGGACATCGAGCATACGAGAGTCCACAACATCAAGGAAGGACAAATAGAAGACCTGAAGGTAATACATGAGTTGCACATGTCAATGAAGATGCACAATCTGATCGCTCTGAAGATGCTGAAAGGGGAGAAACCCTAGTTGTCAAAAGAACTTTGTTGAATGAGGAGAATTAACCCAATCAGAGGAAGAGTTTATTTTGCACAAGGTGCAAATGTGAAGGTAAGTGTTGTGATATTATTATTGACAGTAGAAGCACTGATAATCTTGTTTTAGAGGAGATGGTTGACAAGTTGAAGTTCACAAGAAGAAAGCATCCGTATCCATACTGGATTACATGGTTGCAGAAGGACCATAGAGCTTTGGTTAATGAGCAGTGTTTAGTGAAGTTCAAGATTGGTGACTACCATGATGAGGTGATGTGTGACATCATACCGATGGATGCATGTCATATGTTATTGGGGAGGCCGTGGCAGTATGATAGGAGTGTTGTCCATGATGGTGGTGCGAACACATATTCCCCAAAAAAGGATGGAGTTCATCATAAGTTGAAGCCATTGAAGGAAGTGGAAGAAAAGGTATGTAGTACTGCCATAATTTGCTTGGTAGATTGTAGAAAATTTTTGGAGGGTATGAAGCATGAGCGTCATAGCTTTGTATTGATTCCTAAGATTAGTCAAGAGAAATGTTAAGATGTACCAGTAGAAGTCTCAAATATGTTAGAAGAATTTCAAGACATTATCTCTGATAATGTACCTGAAGGTTTACCACCAGTGATGAAGATAAGTCATCAAATGGATTTGATACTAGGAGCTAGTTTGCCAAACAAGGCAACCCATAGAATGACTCCAGCAGAGAGTGAAGAGTTGAATAGACAAGTTTAGGAGTTGTTGAGGAAGGGATTGATAAGAGAAAGCCTAAGTCCATGTCTGATACCTGCAATACTAGCACCAAAGAAAGATGGAGAGTGGAGAATGTGTATAGATTCCTAAGCCATCAACAAGATCACAATCAAGTATAGATTTCCATTGCCTAGAATGGATGACATAATGGATTGTTTGAGTGGAGCCAAGTACTTCATGAAGATTGATCTAAAGAGTGGTATCACCAGATTTGAATTAGAGAAGGAGACGAGTGGAAGAGAGCCTTAAAAAAAAGGAAGGTTTGTATGAGTGGTTAGTCATGCCATTTGGGCTAACCAATGCACCGATCACATTCATGTGACTCATGAACGAGGTACTGAAAGAATTTTTGGGAAGTTTTGTTACTATTTATTTAGATGATATTTTGATTTTCAGTAAGACTTGGGATGAGCATTTGATGCATATCAGAAGAGTTTTAGAGAAGTTGAGGGAGGAGAAGTTGTTGATCAATCTCAAGAAATGTAGTTTTGCAAAGGAGTTGGTATACTTGGGATTTGTTGTCTCAGAGGAAGGTCTTAAGATGGACCCAGAGAAGGTAAGAGCTATCATTGAATGGCCTATGCCAAGGAGTGCTTTCGAGGTAAGATCTTTTCATGGTTTTGCAAGTTTTTACAGAAAGTTTATCAGGCATTTCAGTAGCATTTGTGCACCCCTAACTGAGACAATGAGAGGGAATAGGAAAGAGTTTAGATGGACTAAAGGAGTAGACAAGAGCTTTGATATATTGAAGTAGAAAGTCGTAGAACAACCTATTTTGGCACTTCTAGATTTTAATAAGGTATTTCAGGTAGATTTGTGATCTTCCTTGGCCGACATAGAGGAATCTATTGGTCCAGATTGGATATATATAGATTTAATAGATCCTTAGGAAAGTAATTATCAAGTTATTGAGTTCTAGATAGATAGATTAGTCATATGTTCTGGTGAAGGAGCTTCAAAGATTTATCTTGCGCATGTATGTAATCAGGCCTTTGAGCCCTAGTTGTAAGCCCGCATGTTGTCAGCTAATCTCTATTTGAATTCTATGATATATTGAATGACTGAATCTGCATATGATTTATTTCTTTGAGTTGTTTCCATTGTGTTTACTCTTGCTACACAGTCCAAATAGTTTATTTTGTGAATCCTCCTACCATGACTGTACCACCACTTCATCCATCTTAAAGGTGGTAGTGGTACTCCCAATGGCCATAACAAGGTGGTCCCATGAATCTAGTAAGGAACATAGTAATGTCATACATCGATCCTCCTCCTCCATCTTCACACCAATAGAAGTCAACTGGGTAACAAGCATATTGAATGTATTTAGGTGATCATCGACATATCCTCCATCTTCCATCCTCGAAGAATACAATTTCTTTTACAAGAATAAATTGTTCACCAGGGATTTAGCCTGATAAACATTTCCAAGCTTCTTCCAAAGTTCCTTTGCATTCTTCTCTTCATGGATATTTAGAAGCACTGAATCAGCCAAATAGTCCTATCAAACCCTTAGCTTTTTGACCTTTGAGATCCTAGTCTTCTTGAGAGATTGCCGTTGGTTTTGTACCAGATACGGCTTCCCATAAATCCCAATCTACAAGCATTTCCTCCATTTTGAGTTTCCACAACTCGAAATTATTGCCATTAAACTTCTCTATCTCAAACCTCCAAGATGTGCTCGCCATCTCTTACCTAGAAAAAAGATTTCAAAATCCTCTGCACAAAATCCCAGTCAAATGAAGATCAACTCAAAAAACCCTCTACCTGACAACTAGAACCAAATGTGAGCAAGCTCTTATACCAACTAAAAGGAAGCAAGGTACGCAGAAAACTCTTCCTACACTGATCTACTGAGGAAAGACTTATGCAAATTTTTACTTTTACAATTATAGATTAAGATGCACATTAACAAAAAGATAATAACAACTTCCAAATGCAAACACAAAACTCACAACACAAGATATACGTGGGAAAAACCCTTTCAGGTAAAAAACCCCACACTCCAAAGCCACCCAATATATTATTCAAGAATCACAAATATTACAATATACTTGCAGAGCAAGATTTTACAAGAGTATATCCAACCAAATATCTAGGAGGTAGCTTGACATCTATAAGATTCTCACACACAACCTCCATCTCAAGCTCCTGATATATAGGAGATACAATACAGTACACCACCAATGGTAATTATAAAACCATGAGCTAAAACCACCCAAAAAGTGGCGCCCAAATTATCTCCAATCAAAGATGTCTTGTGATGTGCCAAACCACACACCAACACATGTAACTCTCCCCTTTATAGGTCTTTTATGTGTCCAACATGTTTTTACATTTCCCAAAACAGAAGGTCCAACTTCTGGAGGCCATAACTTTTGATTCGGGTGTTTGATTAACGAACCGTTTAATGCATTGGAAAGCTTGTGAAGAAATATATCACCCCATAACCAGTTACACCAGTTATCACAATTTTTGGGATATTTAGAGAAGTTTTGATTCCAGCAATTGAGTTCAAAGACTTTTTTTGATAGTTTCAAAAAATAGAAACTTTAATCTCGCTATCCAGACATGATCTTGAGATGAAACTCACTCGATATGTTCACTTAGCTGTTCCGCACCTTCTGGAAAAAATTTTAGGTCAATCGGAGCTTAATCGAAGAACTTACTAAAAAAAGTAAGTCTTGTTACTTTTAGATCTCTTGAAAACTTTTGGAAACTTTGAAAGTTCCAAACCATTATCCAAGATAAAGGGTATTCAAAAAGACCAAAATTGGGAAGAATAGTAATCTTTCAAAGTTGCAGGTTGAGACACTTTTCTTAACATTTTATAATCAAAAAAACATACTTTTTTGTAATTACAAGGTTGAGACATTTATCCTAACATTATCCCACTTGTCAGACACCTTGTAAGAGCAAAGTGAGTATCAAAACCATGATTTAATTACTAGGAGACGAGAGGCCCATAGACTCTGAACACCATCTAAAATTCTTTGTGCTAATAGGCTTAGTTAATGAATCTGTAATATTCATCAAAGTCTCTACCTTAACCAGTTTCACCTTCCCATTCTTGACCATATGCTCAACAAAATGATATTCTACATCAATGTGCTTGGCCCAGGTATGAAATATCATGTTCTTAGCTAGGAAAATCACACTCTAACTATGATTGCACCCTATTTTATTCTGATATTTGAACATAGTCTCTTAAGCCAAATGGCTTCTTTACAAGCATGAGTAGCTGCCATATACTCAACCTCAATAATGGAAAAAGAAATCACAAATTTTCACTCATCCAACTAATTGCACCACCAAATAAAGTAAATGCAAGCATTGGTGGATCTTTTGCTATCAACATCAACTACCTAGTTTGAATCCACATAACCAAAAATATTAGAAGAATACATGTTTCCTATCAAATTACCATGATAACACAAGGAATACTCTGAGGTGCCCCAGAAATATCTAAAGATTCTTTTAATTGCATGCCAATGAACTCTACCAAGATTGGACATATATCTCAAAATAAAAACCACTTCTTGGGAAATGTAGGTCTAGTATAGACTATAACATACATCAAACTTCCAACTACACTCTAGTAAGGTACTCTACTCATGTCTTCCATCTCCAATGGGTATTTTGGACATTATGAAGAAAATAAGTTCATTCCAACTGTAAAAGGAACAAACAATGGTCTACAATCTTGCATGTTAAACCTTTGTAAAAATAAATTGACATACTTACTAGCCAAGCCAAAGCTTTCTATTCACTCTATCTATTTTTATTTGCATCCCAAGAATGTGTTTAGCTACACCGAGATCTTTCATTTCAAATTTAACTGCAAGTTGAGACTTCAGTTTTAAAATCATTCATTCCCCTTTACCAATAAATAACATATCATCAACATATAATGTAATAAATAAGAAACAATCACCATCAAGTTTATAATGAACATTGTTCAATCTAATTTTGAACTATCAAATCCGAAACTCAATGCATATGTATGAAATTTTTGGTACTGTTATGTCATAAAATGTCCCCCTAGGAATTTTACCTCCTAAATTTAGCTCTCTAGTGCCTTGTTTTGCATCTTGCATGTTCATTTTAATTCCTAGAACAAAATGGTCTAAAACCCATGTCCAATGGGGCTTGAGGGACATCTATGAGCTTAAGCCTACTTTAAAATAAGACCCAGGGGCTTGGACGCTTGCACCCTAGTCCTACTCTATTTTAGCCAGGTCCCAAATTTGAATGTCGGTTATGTGACCATTAAAGGTGTCCCATGCCAACATCTTAAGTTTGAATTATGAGATAGAAGTGGGAATGCATATATAAGCATGTTTAGGGTTTCATTTGTAAACTAGAAGATGATTATGAACTTTTGGCAAACTTATGATTTTAGAGCATTCAAGATATTCATTGTTGCAGAGAAGAATATTGTTGTTGTGTTTATGATTGTAGATTTAACTTCATCTTCTCATGTATTGAAGGATTGTCATCTACATGCGAGCTACACCTCTGAGGTGATATCTATTTGTGTTGAATCAATCATTTATCAATTCATTTTTGCCTCTATCCTGCAGGGATATGCACTCTTTATCAAACAACAGTGTTGGAAGGCTTGAATACCATTCTAGGGCTTGATTGAGGCAAGCTCCTAAACACCATAACCCCCAACCACACTCCTTGTGATTGTAGGTTACAGGTATCATATTTTATCAAGTGAAATTATAGAGGAAGGTTGGAAAAATAAGGATTCTGGATCTCGTGAAATGGAGCAGTTTGGTGTACTGTCAGGGTGAGGATGCTAGTTGTAAAGCCCTTCGAGGTTGGAGGTATAGAAATATCCATGACAGTGATAATCATCATTAGAAGAGGTCCCAACACCCTGAAGAATATCCTATCTTAGGCTTGGGCACTAGTCATAGTGCCCTCCGCATATACAGATTTGGAAACTAATAGAACAATGATCATCAGGGTTGGAAGGAGTCTGGAACCCCCTTAAGAAAGTACTACATTGGGCTAGGGTGCTATTCATGAAGCCCACTACTATTTAGATTCCTAAACTTTGAAAAATAGTCAGTAACTAATCTCTATTAACTATCTTTGTGTGCAAGCATTTGTCGTAATTTATCTGTTTGCGTACGATTTCACATAATTAAGGTTTTGAGCATAGTTGAGCATTAAATTAATACATTAATCAACAATCTCTAAATTTTTCCCTATCATTACAAGTGACAAGCAACATGTAGGTGAATCCTCTTGCAAAAGTTGTGATTCAACTTAGTTAAATGTCCTTGAATGTTAGTAGTGAAAGGAGAATCTAACCTAAACACCATTCATCCCATCTTCCCTCTTTCCTACTAAACATTTTGGTGAACTTGTGTTTTTATTGAATTTTACATCTTGCTAAGTGTTGTACTTTAGATTTACATTCATTCATTTAGTTTTCATCTTATTGCATTTGAAAATCTACAAAAAAAAAAAATTTGTAAAAATTGGCATCTTAGGCTTGCATTTTGACATAATTTCATTGCATTTCATTTAATTTCTTATATTTTCATTAGAATTGATATAAATTACAGTAGTACATAATTTTACACTTATTTGTATTGCATTTTCATGCTTAAGTTGTTAGATTTTTCTTGAAATTGTGCATTTTTCATAGAGCCTAGTCTTGGAAATAGCTAGGGTTTGTAGCTAAAATCTTGTTTCAAATTTTACTACTCTTTCAAACACTCTTCTAGGTCTGATTTCAGATTGTAGTGTTTCATCATAGTATTTTTTTGCATTTACATGTCTTAGATTTTATATTTTCACATAGTCAATTTCAACAAAAACTAGCATATTCATTCATTTTTCCTTGAAATTACACTTGCATTGAGCATTGTAGAACTTGTAACATAATTTTCATTTATGAGCTGAGCTATTTCACATCATAAATCTGATTAGAATTCATTCATATATCATTTTTCATAGTTTCATACATTAATTTCACAATTAGAATTTCAAATCCTTGCATTTTCATTAGATTTTGCCTTATCGTCTATCTAGAATTGCATTATAGGTGTGTTGTGAAGGATATTTCTGTATTAGTGGACTAATATTAAGGCTATAATTCACTGCCCCTCATCAATTTACTTACAACTCTTTTAGGCATTTGCATTGAAAAAAGTGAAAAAATTAACCATTTTTAGGTCATAAGTACACATAGTTTTGCATTTATTTTATTGCATTTATCATAGATTCTTCTCGTCATTCATCTTTGGAAGATTTATCTAAATATAGTGTAAATGTTAATAACTTCTACAAATTCACTAATAAACATCCTCAAGTCTTGCATAAATAGCATACATCTATGGTATTGACATGTCCGTAAGCACTACTTGTGATATTCTTCGATCAGTATCCTGTTTTGAAAGCTTTGTCACTATCGTGGGTATTTTTCCATCTATCTTGGAAAATCTCACTAATTTTATTTCTACAAATAATCATGAGGAGAGTAGTGGTGAAAATGTCCTTCCTTCCCTCCCTTCATTTCATGATGACATAATGGACATTCTTTCTGAGACCTATGAGACTGATGTAGCCCTAGGTGATTCATCTAATAGAAAGACTTCTACCAACATAACCCCACTTGGTGAGGATATTTTGGCACAAGATAAATACATCATTAACACATTCCTTAACACCATTCTGCCATCCATGTATGCTCTCCCTGGCTAGGATGAAGCATTGGATGATACAGATTCTCTATGTGAACAACTTCTTCAACCTATTGTCACTCAAAATTTACCAATTGATCTTCAAACACTTCTCAACTACATCTTAAACAAAGAAATAGAGCACATACCCTTACCGAAACATTCACATACCTTGGACACTAATCAAATTTTGGAAAACATCAACAAATATATACGGATTGAAATGGCCATTTTTCAGGTTCCTTCACTACCTCACTCGACTAAAATGGGTATCTTTCCAGCTCTTGCATCACCCCGTTTGATTGACATAGAAAACTAAGAGATTCCTCCTACACCATCATTAATAGATACCTTTCCTACAATTTTCCATTCAAAAACTCATGAAAATGTGGAAGAAAGAACAGATAAAGGTTTAACCATCAAGGTAAAGATTAAGATCAAGGACAACTGGTAAGTATTTCTAACCCTCATGGTCACCTATGTCGTAGCAATATTTTCTCATTTATGTGACCGCCCCTCTTGTGTTGTGTCCCCCTGTGATGTGTTATGTGTTGTTTAGGCCTCCTTAGATGACCCTTGATACTCTTGTAAGGTCAAGGATACTAGGAGACTACCTCTATTGTGACCCTTCTTCTATTTGTATTATGATTCTTCTATATTGCTCCTCTCCGCTATTTTATTGTTGTGTGTTGTACCTTAGGGGCATAGTGTTGTGATTGGTGACCTATGGGTACCTTCCTACGTGACGACCCTAAGGTACTTGTTCTCCTCTCTTGATTTATTGTTTACCTTCTTCTAGTGGTTCTATCTAGCTGGCGGATGATGAAAAACAAACATATACTGATATCGACCATGTGTCCCTTTAGCGAGTAAGAAAAAATGGATCTATTCCATACATGACAATAGGATTGATATATGTTATCTGATGCTTGGCTACTAGAATCATTCCATGTGATATTTTGATGATGTCTTACATTTGCTAACAAACCATAACAATATAGTTGCTCTGTGCAATTTGTTTATCTTGGGTCTCACCTTGGTTACACTCGGTTCTAAGATCACTGCAGTATAGCCCCATGATTATACTCAGTGTCCAAATCCATAATATAACCTTGATGTGATTACTTTCATGCATTTATTTTATCATGTGATCTGGTTATTATCTTAGAGAAAGATTTCTAACCTCTATTCTTGTAGGAAATTGTGTTTTTGTGGGAACATTTGGTGATCGTGAAGCACATGTCACCTTTGGGGGCATGGGCTTTGCATGAGCTCTTTCTCCCTTGTGTTTTTTCTCTCTACCTTAACGTGCTTGATATCAGTACATGATATCAACCACCTTAAGGTGGGGGCATATAAGGTAAGTTGTTTGATGATTTTGGTACTAACGAAGCGTGTTTGTAAGCCCTTTGCAGAGACGGGGTGTTGTATCTCCACACGAGTGCATATATTTATTTTATATTGCAATCAAAAAGCCCTCTATGAAGGCAAGGATATCGTGCATATCCTTTTATTTAAAGCCCTCTATGGAGGGTGGCATATTGTATCTCTTGAGCTAGTGTGTATCCTTTTTATTTAAAGCCCTTTGTGGAGGCAGGATATCGTATCTCTTGAGCTAGTGCACATCCTTTTTATTTCAAAAGTCCTCTGAGTAGGTGGGGTTGGGTGTATCCTCCCTTGTTGGGAATTAAGGTGTCTCAACCTTTGCAAGTTTCTAGTATTTATTATTTAATTGTATTTATTTTTTGCCTATTATTGTAATTTGGATGCAAATCCTATTTCGTCACTTTGTGGGAGTTGGTACAGTGATGTGTCATCCTACATGGAAGGTGACCACATGTATTTTTGTCCTCATATGAGGAGATAGGCATTCCACCTTGTGGTAGAAGAGTTTTGCCATGTGTTGGCATCTTTTAGGTGTTGTAAGAGGTTTATGATGCATAAGAATTATGACAGATTCCTATGATAGAATCTATGACATGTAAGGGCCAACAATGGAAGATTATATGACAAGTGAAGGACAAGTGTCCGAAAGCATCTTGCATAGGCAAGTAGGCACACAAGTTTGACTATGACAAGGTTGTAAGAGAATCTGTCATAACAGTCTATGTAAAAGAATTTGGAGAAGATTGATACTTTGGTGAATGTTGCAGATTCCTTGACAAAGCTCATTAGCATAGAGAATTTTAGATGGTGTTCAGAGTCTATATATGACAACTCTTACAGATTCTCTTACACCTTGTCTATGATAACTGTAAGAGTTGTCATATATGATAGATTTTATGATATTGTAAGAGCATTTGTCATACATTAATTGGGTAAATTTGGGGTACCCAAGTTGGGGGGTTGTAAGGGATGAAAGAGAATCACTTACAAGTGTCATACGAATGTTTTATGGCCTTGGAAATTAGGCCACATGGATTTGGATGAGATCCTTGTGTGACTTTCTCTAGAAGCTACCTCCATTCATACTACTCTTTATATACAGGTGCTTGGAGAGATGTACAAGGGTGATTAACAGGTGTTGTTATGCTACCAGTTTGTCTCTAGATACGAGTGTCAAAGACTCTTGAGAGCTTGCATTGCAAGTGTATTGTAAACTATTACAGTTTTGATAATACATTATGTAGGTTTTGGAGAGTGGGATTTTTTACCTGATAAGGGTTTTCCCCACGTATATCTTGTCTCTCTCTTCTTCTGTCTTACATTCTTATGTTGTTTGCTGCTACAATATCTCTATTGTTGTATTAAACATTCTATAATTGCAAAGGTTAAAATGAATTTGCACTCTACTCTCCTCAATAGATTAGTGTTGCAAAGGTTAAAATGCCCCTCCCTACATTTTGGGGTTATGTGTTGCATTTTTACTTTCCATGTATTTGAATTCATATATATATATGTGAAAATGAAAAAAGAAATAATCACTTCATTCACCATATTCATCATGTTTTTCATGTCTTCAATACTATCTTCTCCATGTTTTGTGTCCATGTTACTATCTTCTCTGTATTTTGTGTGCCTGTTATTGTCTTCATTGTGTTTGGCATGTCTACGGTGTGTTTCCTTTAATGTCTACCTAAGACTGGGGTCTCAAAAAAGTTTCTCAATCTTCATGTATGCATTAGCTTCAAATGCCTGGCATGTTTGCTATGTTTTGACCTTACTTTAATGCATGTATAAGATCATACATACACTAAAGTGGGGGCTAAATGTTATCTCATAAAATGTCCCCGTAGGACTTTTACCTCCTATGTTTAGCTCTCAGGTCCCTTGTTTTGCATCTTGCATGTTCATTTTAATTCTGGGAACAAAATGGCCTGAAACCCATGTCAAATGGGGCTTGAGGGACATCTATGAGCTTAACCCTACCTTAAAATAGGACATGGGGGCTTGGTCACTTGCACCCAAGTCCTGCCCTATTTTAGGCATGTCCCAAATTTGAATGTCGGTTATGTGACTGTTTAAGGTGACCCATGCCAACATCTTAAGTTTGAATTATGAAATTAAAGAAGGAATGCATATATAAGCATGTTTTGGGTTTCATTTGTAAACTAGAAAATGATTATGAACTTTTGGCAAACTTATGATTTTAGAGCATTCACGACATTCATTGTTGCAGAGTAGAATATTGTTGTTGTGTTTTTTATTACAGATTTAGCTTCATCTTCTCATGTGTTGAAGGATTTTCATCTACATGTGAGATATACCTCTGAGGTGAAATCTATTTTTTTTGAATCAATCATTTATTAATTTGTTTTTACCTCTATCCCGTAGGGATACACACTCTTTATCAAACAATGGTGTTGGAAGGCTTGAATGCCATTCTAGGGCTTGACTAAGGTAAGCTCCTAAACACCACAAACCCCAACCATAGTCCTTTTGATTGTAGGTTATAGGTATCAGATTTTGTGGAGTGGAGTTGTAGAGGAAGGTTGCAGAAGATAAGGATTCTAGATCCGGTGGAAAGGAGCGGTTTGGTGCACTGTTGGGGTGAGGGCACTAGTTGTAAAGACCTCTGAGGTTGCAAGTATAGAAATCTCTGTGATAGTGATAATCAACATTAGAAGAGGTCCCAACACCCTGAAGAATATCTTGCCTTGGTCTTGGACGCTAGTCACAATGCCCTTAGCTTCTACAAAGCTAGAAACTAACAAAATAGTGATCATCAATGTCAGAAGGAGTCCGGAAGCCTCTAAAGAAAGTATTGCATTAGGCTAGGGCACTAGTCATGAAGCCCCCGATTATTTAGATTCGTAAACTTCAAAAAATGGTTAGTAACTAATCTCTACTAACTATCTTTGTGTGCGAGCATTTGTCGTAATTTATCCGTTTGCTTACGATTTTCATAATTAGGATTTTGAGCATACTTGAGCATTAAATTAATACACTAATCAACAATCTCTAAATTTCCCTATCATTCCAAGTGACAAACAACCTGTAGGTGAATCCTCTTGCAAAAGTTGTGATTCAACTTAGTTAAATGTCCTTGAATGTTAGTAGTACAAGGAGGATCTAACCTAAACACCATTAATCCCATCTTCCCTCTTTTCCCACTAAACAGGTACCACATCCTAAGACTCTATTTGAGGCCATACAAAGATCTCTTCAATTTACAAACCAAATTACTTTAATATTTTACCATGTAGTTCTTTGGATATGTCATATAAATATCCTCCTCCAAATCACCATGAAGGAATGTCATTTTCACATTCATTTTCTCAACCTCTAAATCATTAGCAGTAACAATAGAAATCAAGAGTATGGGCATGTGCAAGAAGATTAGGGACCAAAAAGTAGCCAAACTACCTTTTGGTCCTAGGAAGATAAAACATGACTGCACTATAATGCAGTCATGTTATAGTGTGGTTGCATTTTAGACTGTTAGAGATAAGAAAAAGGTAGAACCACGAGTGGGTCATTTTCATTCAGACCCATGAGAATGCTAATAATGTTATTCCATGAATGCATATTACATAAATTAAAGGATAGAACCTCTAGGATGATGTCACAGCACCATACCCATTGTGCATGAGCTCCACAGGCTCCACAACCTAAACTAGGTAGTGTTTGCATCTTTTTTTCTAAATTTAAAAATGAATTGAATTTATTTTTCATTGTTTTGATTGAATTTCTATTTTGAATTTTCATCCAATACACCTGAAAACCCTAATCCAACAAATGAGATTATAGTTGAAGAGGAGGATCAAAACCCTCCTCAAACTCTTCCTTCACTTCCTCACCATCCTTATGACACACAATAAAACTATTTCAACCAAGTTAAAGATAATAAAAAATAACTTGAAAGTTTAGTTGAAAAATTAAAAAATCCAAATAAAAGCAATCATCATTGGAGATCTGGATGGAACATATGGTGATGGAGTGCATGGGAGGGTAGGCTAGGGCACCCGAGCCCTAACTTGCAAGTTTAATCTTTCTCTGTGTGTAGGGGATTTGCATGTTAGTGAGGGGTCAAGGGGACTGGGTCTACTTCTCTGTTTCTTCTTTTTTTCTATTTTTTGTTGGCTGTGAGTTATCATTTAGTGCGGGAGATGGTGTGCAGGGTTCAAGGGTTTCGAACACTATGTTTTCTTTTATTGTGTGCCCTCTGGTTCATGTTTGCTGCACTATGGTGGGTTTTTTCTTCCTTTGAGGTGCTATCTCTTGTGGCAGTGAGCTTGTTTTGAGCCCTTGCTCTAGATTCGGTGTGGTGTGGGGGGGATTTTTTGGCCCTCACTCATTTGGTATAAATGGCTTCAAATGTGCCTTTGGATATGGTGGGTCATGCTTCTTCTATGGTTGGGGAGGATGCCAGAATACCCATTCAGTCTTTTGGATCGGATGTGGTCTAAAATGGTTCCCTTAAATTGCAAAAGGTGAATGCATACTTGGAGAGGGCTCAGGAGCAGTCATTTTAGTAATACAATCAGAGTCAATAGATGAGGATATTAATTACTACTGTAATCATGTTTTGATTTGTAAGTTCATGGGGATGAGGGTTTCTCCACCATTTCTTCATACATGGATTTGCAAGACATGAAATTCAGAAGGAGATTTTGATATTTTGATGGCTGAAAACAACTTCTTTATGGTAGATTTCTCATGTGTCTCTTATCAAAATAGGGCCTTTAAAGGAGGTTCATATTTTTATAATTAGGAGGGTCTCTTCATCAAACCATGGCATGCTAGCTTTAACTCAGTAGAGGAGTTACCTTCTAGAATCCCAGTCTAGGTTCATCTTCCTTGATTACTGCTTGAATGCTGGAGAAGTGACATATTGCAGTCAATTGTACTATTGATGGGAAAACCTATTGGTCCTTCTCAGTAAACTCTAAATAAGAGAATTTTTTCTTATGCTAGGGTTTGTGTTGAAATTGATTTGAGCCAACCACTTCCATATTCTATTGATATGACTGTTGGGTCTTGCTCCTAGACTTAGCCATTAGATTATGAGATGTTACCTTTTAGGTGTCAGCTTTTTCATGAATATGGTCATCTTCAGTGGAGGTGTCCCTAAGCTTTTGGGGCATCCGGTTCAAGTACTGCTCTTACTCAGCCCAATTTGAAAGCAGACAAGGGTAAAGCTCCCATGCATGGAGGGGGGCTAATAAATAAAGTTTTATTCCAGTTAAGTCTCGTAATTGTGGTTGAGGCCAAAAGAGATCCTTCAAGGATAGGTAGGAGGAAGAAACCTTAAACTGATTTGAGACTTTGGAGGATTTGGTCCAAGAGGAAGGGTTTCAAGTGGACTTGCAGGCAACAGTTAGATATTTTGTTAAAGTTGTTCATGGAGATTAGCCTATTGTGATTCCTAATTTAGTTCAACTTGGTGAGTAGGGTACTCAGATGGACATTGATTTGGCTCCTCTGGCTCCTGCTCAAGGTGAGTTAGATTTACTACTAAAGGCTTTTGGTGGCTCTCCTAGTGCTAGTGGTGTTCTATCTGAAGTGTGGGGTGCTTTAGACTTAGGAAAAAGTAAGGGTCCTTCCCCAGCCTTGGGTTTGAAAAAAAAACCATAAAAAAAGGGGCTCCTAAGAAACCCCTTAAGGTTGGTAGAAAAAAGGACCAAGAAAAGGTGAAGCTATCTAGTGAGACATTGGTCGAGTTAGGTTCAGTGAGGACTATTGATACTCACTTCTCCTAATCCCAATGATGATTGTGATCTCTTGGAATGTGAGGGGTATGAATAGCATCCCTAGACAAAAGGATATTCAGGATTTGGTTCATTTTCATTCTTCTGATGTGGTTTTCCTTTAGGAAACTAAGTTATCTATTGATAGTATGATGAATGTGGCTTCGAAGATTTGGAGTCGCGGTCAATGTCAATGTGTTGGTGGACTTGGTAGCTCTGGTGGGGGGGTTGTTTATGAGACCCATGGAGAGTCAGGCCAATTTGGTGGTACTCTTGTAGAGGTTTGATTTCTTGTGTCACATCTCATCTTGAGTCTGGAGAGAGAGTACTCTTTTCTAATATCTATGCTCTGACTGACTTTCATGGCAAGGTAATGTTGTGGGGTTCTGTCAAATATATGAGGACTTTGGATCCTTATCTCCCATGGATTTTAGTCAAGGATTTTAATGTCATTGCTTCTCTAGAAGAGAAGAGGGGAGGCATTTCTCACTTGGAGCCTTCTTTTGAACTCTTGTAGGATAATGTGGCTCTCTTGAATCTAGTTGACATCAAGCCTGTTAATGGGGTCTTTACTTGGAATAATAGGAGATGTGGAAAAGCTACTATCTCTAAATGCCTGGATAGATTCTTGGTATCTAGTTTCTGGTTGGGGGACAGATGGCTGACTAGCTTTGAGATTTTGGATGGGCGGGGTTCTGATCATTGGCTGATCAAACTTATTGTTGAGCTACCCCGACATTGTGTAAAGCAGTCTTTTAAGTTTCAGCTCATTTGGCTCAAAGATGATTCTCTCCATGATCTTCTTCCTAGTTGGTGGAATTTGAGGAAGCTGGCACATGGGACCACTATGTATTCCTTGACCAAGAGGCTCCAATATGTGAAATATAGGTTGAAATGGTGGAATAGGCAACACTTTGGTAATGTTTTTCAAGAAAAGTAGTCTGCTCAATCTCATTTGGACTCGATCACCAGGCATATTCATGATCATTGCCTCACTAAGGATCTAGGTTTGCTGGAAGATGCTGCTGTGAAGGAAGTTGAGGAATGGGAGTTACGTGAGGAAATCTTTTGGAAACAAAAGTTTCGAATCGAGTGGCTTCAGGTGGGAGATAGGAATACTTCTTTCTTCCATAATTTTGTTAAAGATAGGAGACAAGGTAATGTCATTTCTTCTCTTAGGTCTTCGAATGGGGAGACTTTTTCCTCCTCTATTTCTATTTCTATTGAATCTATTCACTTCTTTTCTATTCTATTATCTAAGGATTCCATGCCTACGTAGGAGGATGAAGCTATTATTTTGAATAGTATTCCACCCTTAGTCACCAATGAAATGAATGCTTTTTTTCTCAATCCTATTTCTTTGTCAGAGTTTGAAACTGTTGTGTTCCAAATGAAAAAGGGAAAAGCTCCAAGGCCTGATGGTTTCCCAGTCGAGTTCTACCAGGAGTTCTGGGAAGTGATTAAGTTGGATTTGTTGGAGGTCATTTAGGAATCTTTTATGAATAAACAAATGCTGAAATCCATGAATGCTACCTTTCTTGCTCTCATTCCAAAGAAAGATGGGGCTAATTCTCTAGATCTTTTTAGGCTAATTGCCTTATGTAATGTGGCTTACAAGATTATTAGTAAGTTGATTACTGAGCAGCTGAAACCCTGGATAAACAAGTTAATTTCTGAAGAGCAAGGGGGTTTTGTGGCTGGTAGGCAGATTATGGATGGTGTCATCATTGTAGCTAAGACGATTCATTCTATGAATCATTCTAAGGAGAAACAATATTCCCCCTCAGTCACATCTACAGTTTGTTGATGACACGAATCTGATGGGAAGAACCATGGTTGAGGAGGCTTTTGGATAGTGCAAGATTCTGGATTGTTATTTGGCTACTTCTGCTTAGAAAATTAATGATGGGAACTCTTCTATCTACTTCTTTCATAATCTACAGGTTATTCAGAGAAGAATTGTTGGTATCCTTCATTTCCAGATTGGCACTCTCCCTTTTGTGTATCTTGGTATTCTACTTGCTATTTGCTCACTTCCTAAATTGTTCTGGCAGGAGATTATTGATAAGTTTAGAAATCTGGTTACTCATTGGACTTATAGGTGGCTCTCTTTTGCAGGTAGGGTGACTCTTCTAAAGTTAGTGGTGCAGGCTTTTCCTATATACAAATGTTTTATTCTCTTTTCACCCTATAGCTTTAACAAAGATGAGAGTTTGTCTCGATAGTTTCTTTGGTTTGGCAATCTCTTTCACAGGAAGTGGATCTTGGTTAAGTGGGAATATATTTGTAGGATGAAGCAGGCTTGTGGTCTGGGTCTGCAAAGGACTGATTTGAATGGACAATCTTTAGTAGCTAAGCTATATTGGTGGTGGTGTTCGTAGCAACATCAGTTGTGGGCAAAAATTCTTACTTAAAAGTATCTGGATGTGGTTGAGAGTGTTGATGTTACTTGCTTCAGTTGGAGGGAAAGGGTTCTATGATTTGGAGTACCCTCAAAAAGGGTACCGAGTTGGTTAAGCAAGGGCTGTTTTGGATTTACAATGAGGGGTAAGATGCTCTCTTCTGGCATGATTCTTGGAATGGCTATCCTCCTATTTTGTCTACTCACCCCCACCTATAGAATTTGAGTAGGCATTTTGTTGATGCTGGGTGGTACCATGTTGCTAACTTTAAAACTCTTCATAATTTGGGACAAGTTAGTGTGTATAGATGGAAGGATTTGTAGGAGTGGCCTCCTGGTGGGTTAGATGGGGATTATCAGGAGCTTGTTGGGATTCTGTCGGGGTGTGTTTGTACTTCTCTTCCTGGGAGAGATGTGTTGGCTTGGGGTCCTGATCCGAAAGGTAAATTTTCTATTGCCTCAGGTTACCAAGTTCTTGATAAGCAGATGTTTGGGAGCTCAGAGGTCTCATGGTGGAAACAGGTTTGGAATAAGTTTTCTTAGCCTAAGTGTAACTTCTTCTCCTAGCTAGTAGTGCAAGGAAGGTGCTTACCTAGGTGGACCTCTGGAAACATGGGTTTTAGGGGCCCTCTATGTGTGTTATGTGTGGTGGGCATGAGGAGTGCATTTCCCATCTCTTCTTACAATGTTCCTTTACAAAAGTTATTTGGCATTTCTGATGGAATCTCTGGCATATATCATGTAGACATGCTTCCTCTTTAGAGGACTTTTGGAGGAGTCTGGGGTCTCCCCCTGTAAATACCTCTTTTCTTCTCATAGCTTGGATCATTGGCCCTAGTTTGATAATTTGGCAGATTTGGTCGGAGTGCAACCGTAGAATGTTTTTAGATAAGAAGATGCTTGTTGGTCAACTCTGGTTGAGGATTTTGGGGGGTCTATAGGAAACTTTGGTTGCTAAGTGTGATCTGTCTATCCCTATTGTTTCTGATAACTGTGATGTTGTTGAAGCCCTGGGTCTCTCTGGGGGTGCTTAGAAAAATTTGAGGACAGTCTAGCATGGGCATGGGAGAGCGAGGGTCTATCTTATTGTTCACTAATGCCCTCCTACTGTGGGGGAGCTGAAAATCAATACTGATGGATCATCCAGAGGTAATCCTAGACATGCTGGAGTTGGTGGAATTGGCAGGGATAGTTCAGGGGTTGTAATTTTTTCTTCTCTATATACAAAGGTCAACAAACAAATAATCTCATGGAGGCTATATCTATACTTCTGTCTTTAGAGCGTGCATGCTCCCTTGGATGGAGGAAAATTGTTTGTGAATTTGATTCTTGGGTGGTCATTGATATGTTGAGTAAGAGACATTTTGAGGAGGTGAACTGGCAACTTGCGGTGGTGACCAAACAAATTGTTTCTCTGAGCAATGCTTTAGATTCTATTGTTCTTGTCATGTGCCACGAGAGTGGAATAAGGTGGTGGATGGTTTGGTGAGGTGGTCGTCTGAGTAGATGGGGACTTGGACTATGGATGATTGGGGCAACCTTCCTGGTGATTTGGCCCTTGTTCTTGAAGATTGGGTTATGGAGGATATGAGGAGTGTTTTGGGTGTTACTTAATTCTTGGTTTTGGTTGTGCCCCTGTTGGGTGTGGTTTCTACTTTGTAATGCTTTTCTGACTCAATAAAGTTTTTACCCCCTTTTTCAAAAAAAAATGATCATCAGAGATCCCTTTCCACTTCCTTGGAGTCCATTATTTCTCATGTTGATTTAGTCACAAACTAAATCAACCAATGGGAAGAATATAGGGAGAGGTGCCATGCATTTTATGCAGATAAATTCTCATACAAATAGGTTAGAGACCAAGAAATAGTGAAATTTGATCTATGTAATCTTTTTGTCAATCCTAGAACAAATCAACTATTACATGAGAGTTGTAAAAGATTCCCAATTCATTGGTGTGTGCACGAGGGAATATCCCAAAAAAATTTGGATAGGTGGTGGATGGTCTTCAATGATCTACCATGTAATAATAGAGAGGTCCCACAATATTTTCTGAGGAAACACTATTGCGAGTTCATCCTTAAAAATATTCCAAACTACTTTGATATGTGAGATTTCCATGGGATAGGTGGTGTCTATGTACAAGATAGACAAAAGGCACACTATGACTATAATTATCTAGCTAGACCCGTTAATCACTCCCTTCAACTTTGAAGGAGAGTGTTGAGGTGGAGACGCTACATTCTTTTAGTTCCCTCACCTAGTCTTTAGTATAGCATGGAAATGATCTTTCTCAAGCTAGTGAGGGTCAGAGTAGTAGGCATTAGTCATGACATCTTTGTTGATCATGTGGAGCCTCATGTAATTACGAGTCAGAGGATACTCGTAATACAAACATTGGAGAGGATGCTCCATAGTTTTAGGAGTACGCCACATAGGGGTAGGGGTAGGAGCAAGTGTAGGACACATCCATATTGGATGATATTATACTGACAAATGACTTGTTGGATATGACCTTTGGCATTGATTCATAGGTAAATTTTAAGAAGGTTCTGCAATTAATTATATTTGTATTTGAAATATCTAATTAATTATATTAATAGATATTATAAGTCAAAATTAATGTAGGTAATTTTATGCAATGTGAAATTCTAGGGTCAAAGTACCCATCCCATGTCTGTCAGCCATCTATTGCAAGGCTATGATAGGAGGTCAAGTCAAAAGGTATGTAATTTGTCACAAGATAGTAAATATAGTGCATATAAACATTTTGTCATATATCAATGGTAAACTTATTTAGTGACAATTTGATGATGAACAAGATGTTGTCACATATCGAGCTTTTGCTTGCATTTATAATTCAATATATTTGATGAGAGTATTGGACATTACCTTATGATTGTTTGATTATTGATAATTATTTGTGCTTGATTGGTAATTTGTTGTTATTTCTAAAAATGCATAAAACTAAAAAGTAAATGATGATGAATTATTATGTTCATAATTATGATTTTATATATTTCTCGTGCTTTAGATATGGTTTTATGGGCTAACCCATTGACAAGAATCTAAGTGTGAATGAGTGAAAGAATGTGTCAAAGATGAGAACATGGTTGAGATAGAAGTGTCCTAGCCACCCAACAAGAGTTGGCATGACAAAAAACCCAATGCACACAAACAATCATGTAGTTGCATACATACTGCAAATTATGAATGCTTTCATTATGCATTTGTGTTAATGTGGATACATTGTTTTAATTGTGCATTATACTTTGAATATTTTTTTATGGTTAAGATGGTTTAAATGATTAGTTACATATATGTGATTTTTCTTGTTATGTACATTCTGATTATAGCGATTGAATTTGGTATATATAATTTATATATCTAAATATGTATATGTACATATATATACATATTACATGGCTAATTATAGGAAATTTGTGGTAAAGTGAAGTGTGGAAAATATTGGCATGTGGATGGATCATGCATTGGTAAAACAATGAAAAGTGAGATTTTAAATTTTAGAATTGAAAGAAAAGCTTGTTGGGTCGATGCATGCAAAATGCCCAATTAAGGGAAGGAAAAAAGATATTAAAAAAGGAAGAGCAGAGAAAAAAAGAAAGACACCACCGACGAAAGGAAGAAAACAGGGAGAAGAAGGAGACTACAAGGGATTGTGAAGGAAAGTTGTAATAGCAATCACATCTTACCAGTAAGTTTAATGTTCTTACTATTTTTTCAAAAAAGTGCATATTGTTTAAAGCTAGGGTTACTCTGTTGCCTTGCTCCCTCTCCAAAATATGTTATGGATTAGTTATAGTTGTAGATGAATGTATATTCAAAACTCATTCTAGTAGATTTTACCCAATGCCAATCCACCAGTTGTTTTGTCATAAAATGTCCCATTAAGACTTTTACCTCCTAAGTTTAGCTCCCAGGTCCCTTGTTTTTCATTTGCATGTTAGATTTAACTCCTGAGACAAAATAGCATGAAACCCATGTCAAATGGGGCTTAAGGGATATCTATGAGCCTTAACCCTAATCCAAAATAGGTCATGGGGCAAGGGCGCTCATGCCCTTGTCCTACCCTATTTTGGCAAGGTCCCAAATTTTGAAAGTTGGTTTTGTGACCATTAAAAGGTTTCCTTGCCAACATCTTAAGTTTGAATTAAGAAATTTGTATCAGGATTTCATATATAAGCATGTTTAGGGTTTCATTTGTAAACTAGAAGATGATTAGAAGATGATTATGATACTTTGGTGAACTTATGATTGTAGAGCATTCAAAGCATTCATTGTGGCAAAACAAACTTGTCTTGTTATTGTGTTTGTTATGTAGATTTGGCTTCATCTTCTCCAGTTGTGAAGGATATTGATCTACATGCAAGCTACACCTCTGAGGTGATATCTATTTGTGTTTGAATTTAATCTGATGTTAGGGAAAAACATTCCAAAACTTGCAAACAGTACAATGCATGCCCTAACAAACCAATGGAGTACTAAATAACCTAGGATCAAAGAAATGCAAACACAAAGCATAAAACCCTAGACTACTAGTATCAATCCTCCATTGTTTCTCCTAGATTTTGTAGCACTTTGCTCTCAGATTTGTAGACCTGCAAATACAATGAGAAGGTCAAGGGTGTGATTATGGTAAAATCAGAGAGAGGATGCTCAAATTATGCCAGTGGGAAGTGAGAAATAAGGGTGAGAGAATGATTTTAGAGAAGAGTGAATTTGAATGGAGGGTTGAGATTGACCTTTGACTTTTGAGAGAATGAAGGGTGGAGATTGATTAGGGTTCCCAGTCACTAGAGGACAAAGGACAATTTTTTAGTTGAAGAAATGGTGAGGTGTAATGTGACTTTTTAAATTAAATAAATTGTGTACATTTATTTAATTTATTTGAGGAAGGGGATAATGTAATGGGATTTAATTAAATAAGCGAAACCTATTTAATTAGGGCAGGACCTATAATTTAAATAAATTTATATTTATTTTAATTAATAGGGTAAGGTGGCTATTGAAATAGTGAATAATTAAATAATTAATTAATTATTTAAATATAGAAGAAATCAGAAGAAAATAGCTTAAGTAATTAAATAAATGAAATTTATTTAATCAAAAGCATAAGGGGAAAAGTGAATTAATTAAATAATTTAAAAATATTTAATTAATAGTAGAATGTGAAATTGGGATGAATCAAGTGTCACAATGGTGTTCGCTGGCTCAAGACATTTTTAAGTGTCTACACAATCATTTATCAATTTGCTTTTCCTTTATCCTGCAAGGATACACACTCTTTATCAAACAACGGTGTTGGAAGGCTTGAATGACATTCTAGGGCTTAATTGAGGCAAGCTCCTAAACACCACAACTCCCAACCCCTCTTCTTGTGATTGTCGGTGACAAGTATCAGATTGCGAAGAGTGGAGGTGCAGAGGAATGTTGTAGAGGATAAGGATTTTGGATCTGGCAGAAAGAAGCTGACAAGAGAATAGTCAAGGCTTGGGCACTAGTCCCTTTCCCCTCTGGGTTTATAGAGATGAAAACCTCTGAAATAGGGATCATCAGTAGCAGACAAAGTTGGGAAACCCCTAAAGAAAATACTACACTGGGCTTGGGTGTGAGTCCCTTTGTCCCCTACACTTTAGTATCCCAAACTTTAAAATCTGGTGTGTATTTGATCTTCATTTACCTTCTTTGTGTGCAAGCATATGTTAGAATTTGTCTGTTTGCTTACAATTTTGCATAATTAGGGGTTTGAGCATAATTGAGCATTAAATTAATACATTAATCATTAATTTCTAAATTTCCCTATCATTACAAGTGACAACCAACCTGTAGGTGAATCCTCTTGCAAGAGTTGTGATTCAACTCAGTTAACTATCCTTGAATGTGTGTAGTGAAAGGAGGATTTAGCTATATCATTCATAAAACCCTTTTCCCCCTTTTTATACATAACACCAACAAAAGAAAACAAGAAAGAATTCTATATCCATTCTATATGTGGCCATGATTTCATTGTCCATAAAATTAATCTTTTTTTTGGTATAGATGTACATGCATACATCTATATACATTTATGCATATAAATGTATGCAGAAATATCTCTACCTCTGTTGTTGATGTAGGAGCATCCGGAAGTCTGATGCAGGAGCATCCGGAAGTCTGATGCAGGAGCATCCGGAAGTCTGATGCAGGAGCATCCGGAAGAATTCAGAACATTGAGACAGTTGACAGTGAAGTTGCAAATTACAGAGAAAGCAACCTTGGAGAATTCTAACATTTGAATATTAGAGGCTATGGATCCCAAAATTAACATCTAGACATAGTCAGTTACAACATATCAAGAATTTAGATCATTTGGCTTTGATTTTGAAGAGATATCACTACTGAAAGATTGACTATTTTTTGTAGAATAGAGCTGACAGTGTTCAGTAAGTCTAAATTGGCCTGTGGATCAATCTTGTGACTTGCAGAGTGAAAAAGAGAATTGGTCGATGAAGTTTAGGACCTGGATGACCTTCAGTGGTGATCTGCGTAAAGTTCTATGCATTTGTGGAGTAGTGCCTTATGTTTAGGTCCAACCTATTTGGTGTACACGTTACCCTAACCAGTCGTTACAATTAGGCTGACTTGATGATGATCTAAAGGCTTGTGGAGGATATAAATGAAGGATAATGATTTGTTACAAAGCAGCAATGTGGAAGTGATTGATAGCATGAAGACATGAAGTGAACTATGAAGTTATTCTGATCCAGAGGAGTAACAAAATAGAGTAGAAGGCATAACAGAAAGTAGAATGAGTTACATAGCAGAGATCTGATAATCAAACAATGGAAGTTATGCAAGAGTGTTGTTAAATGCATCATTTGTAATCCTTGGGCTATGGCCTAGCATCTGTAAAGCCCTTGATGCATGTGTAATTTGATTTGAAGTCATAATATATGAAGAATGAGCTTTGAAGGATGGGTTTTTCCCTGTTAGGGTTTTCTGAGGATAAATCTTGTGTTATGCATTCTTGAATAATTGTTATCTTTTTGTGGCTTAGATGTTAGCTTCCGTTGCATATCTATATGATCTTAGTGTTAATTGTTTAAGGCTGCAAGGTTGGACAGTCCCTCACTAGACCCTCCTACCTTGACTACATTAAGTGGTATCAAAGCTTGTTTCAAATCTGCTGGACTGGTTGTGAATCTAATAGAAGTGGAAAATCTGATAAAGTGTTGTGCGAAACCCTAGTAGTAAAGAGTGTCATCTCTGAAGAAGATCAAGGCAAGGAATATTTGTTAAGATTTTCAAATTTAGTTGTTTATCTAGTTTGTTTTAGATGGGGAAGATTGGAAAAAGGATGAAGAAAGAAAATGAAACTTTAATATGTGAAAAAGATATTTTGGAAGATGAACTATGCGAAATAAGGAAGTATAATGTAGAATTATTGGAGAAGATGAAAGTGTTGGCAAGAGACACTGTATATCATTGATAGTTTTTTCATTGATGGCAACTAAGATTGTTCCACACATCCACAATGCAGTATCTGATCATACCGGAAGTTAGAATGATAATCTAAGTCTGGGAGCCTGAAACAGAGCATATAGCAGAGCCCGGTATTTTGGTCAGCGGATCTCTCTAGCTAATCTTGATGTGTTGTAGATCTGAAGGAGTGTAGAGGGACACTAGGACAATCTAAATCCAAGTTTTTAGCCTCTGGTGATAATGGGATCAGAAGTTGTGAGCATCTAAATACTAGGTCCTATTATGACAAAACAGTTAATGAAGAATAGGTAGACTTATGTTAATTCTTGTGCGGACTCAATAGAAGTGTTTTGATGAACTATGTATGAGATAGAATGTTATTGGCTAACATGTATGATGATCTACATGTGTTATTTTTGGTACGCATCAATATTGGTGTATCGATCTAGCTGACAGAACAAACCTTTCTTAAAGAGTTCAAAGTGTTGTTGTTGCCGACTGGCAAGTGATTGCAATTCAAGATAAGGATATATATATAGCTGATGATTGTGGATATTTTGGTGATGTATATGAAGAAGGTATATATGGAAAGGAGTAGAAATTCAAGGAGGAAATGAAGGCAGATCAGTAAGAAGAGCAGAGCAAGATGAAATGTGTAAGATTAGTTTTTATAATTAACTGGAACTGAAATTCATGCATAAGCAAATGCTATTAATTAGTTCAAATATCTGTAATTCTTTTGTAATATTTTCTTAGACAGTGAGCTCTAAGCAGTGAGCCTGAATGCATGTGCATTCCCACTTGTAAAATACTTTTAATAGAGTATTAATTTTGTGGATTAACCCCCACCGTGGATTTTCCCTTAACCGGGTTTCCACGTCAAAATCTTGGTGTCAAATGTGCTATTTATGTTTCTTCTTATGTAATGTTGAAATATTTATTTCATTAACTTGTTTATAAGATTGATTAAAGAAGGAAAAAGGTTAAATAAGTGACAGCTGATTCACCCCCCTCTCAGTTATCCGGACCTAATCCAACAATTGGTATCAGAGAAAGGTTCCTTAGAGAAGCCTAACAGCTTAAGGAAAAAGATCTTGGAAAAGGTTTCAAATGGGTTCATTAAGAGATCTTTAGTCATCCCTAGAAGAGCTTACTCAATCTAGAACAAAAAATAGTAATCTGAGAGGTGAACTTAAAGATGATGATGACACCATTGAAATGTTAAAAGATAAATTAATAAAATCTTTACAAAATAAAAAGGAGCTACTTCTGCAGCTATCTAGTCTACCTGAAGAAAATGGCTTGAATGAAGCTTTGAAAGAAAAAACAAAGGAATGTGAGAAGCTCTTAAAAGAAGTTGTTCTAAAAATTGAAATGGAATATGGGGTAATGAGGCAAAACAAAGAAAGTGAAGATAGGAAGAAAATTGAAGAAGATCTGAAACACAAACTAAAAGAAAGATTTGAAGAATGTTGCAAATTGGATGGAATAGCTATCCATCTAGAGTCTGATCTACAAAAAAGTAGAGTTAATGAGAGAGAACTTGAAAGGCAAATAATCACTCTCAGACATGACCTAGATATTGCAAATGAATATAAGGAGAAGTTCAAAATAAGTTCACCAAAACTTGAAGCACTACTTGAAGGACATAAAAGGAATGATGATAAGCATGGTCTTGTGTATGAGAAAGGTGAAAACTCTAGATCTAGACAGAGAAATTTTTAATCTAAGAATGGGAGAAACAGACCTAGAAAAGCTCCGATAAGATAGCCTAATGCTCAAAGATATCCATTATTCAATGGAAACTATTTTAACTGCAACAAATTTGGTCATAGAGCTACTCAGTGTAGAAACAGAGTAAATCAAAATGGTCCATCCTTCTCCGGTTAATGCTTCAAGTGTAATAGGTATGGTCATAGATCAAATTAATACAAAAGTATGACAATGAATAATCCCAATAATAGAAGAATTAGCAATTTTTTCAATGGTTATTTCTTTATTTGCAATGGGTTTGGACATATGGCTAATCAATGTAGATCAAGAGAAAATCAGGTTTATAAGAAAAGAAATGTTGTATGCTTCAACTGCAATAAATTTGGTCATATTGCAAGACTCTGCAGAAGTAAAGACAATGGAAGAAGAGGTCTGATGAACAAAAAACTGGATGAACAAAGACAAGACAAAGGCAAAGAGCAAATTGATACAAATGAGACTCGGGATGAATCAAACAAGATATGGGTCAGGAAAGCCATTACAAATGACAAAAATGGATCCACACCGTAATCCGGTGTTGATAATTCCTCCAGGAATTAAGTTGGAAGTCTTGGCTTAGGGGGAGTGGCATTACAAATCAAATTCCCCCAGCCAGTAAGTAAGTGCCTAGATTTGGCATAGTAAGAAAAGAGATCTTGGATTGTTTTCAGACCATGTGGAAGGTTTTGTGAAAGAAAATAAATGGATATGGTAAATTGCAGAGCAATATGTGAAAAACTACTCAAAATAGAGCAACTGAATGTGCTAGGGGAGGGCATTTATTACAAAGGCAAATTAGGTGATGCAAAGCTTAAAAGGATCATTCACTCCTCATTTCAAATTCTTTGTACCAAGATAAATCAAGAAGAAAGAAGTGGACAAGCTTAGAGCTGAGAATTCTCAAGAGTTGGAAGCGAGAAAAGGATTTCCAAGAAAAATCCCTAATCTACGTAGCAAGGTATTTTCTATTTTCTACAAAATTTTGAGTTATCAATTCCTACAAATGGATACACCTTTAATGGTAGATGTTACTGAGAGGCCTTGTCCCAAGTTCAAGAAGCATCCATTCAAATCTGTAGAGGTTGAGCCACTAGGTGCCTTTTCTGGAGTTCCGTACGGGGTTTTACATGTCAAAGATATTAGGGCTTACATTCACTACAATATAGAGGAATTTGGAAATCTGAAACTATTGGATTTATTTGAAAACCACTTGAAGAATGACAGTCACCAATTGAGACCAGAATATAAAACCCCAGTGAGCAAACACTTCATACAAGTTATTGAATTTTTGTCTTTTGATGAAATAGAATGGGTTAGGTATGTATTGAGTCAGATACATGTTAAGTTTATGTGGCTATTGAAGCCATTCAAGATCACAAAAGATGTAATCCAAATTGTGACTGGACTGAATGCAATTGGTGGGCAACCCATGCTTAAGGCTGTGAAAAAATCAAACAGTAACGAATGCAACTGGAGCAAAATTCGATAGAAGAGCTATGATTATCAATGACATCACTGATCCAGATGTCAAGTTTTCTTCGATGGTAGTTGGGTATAAGATTTACTACTCCAGCAGGGAGAACTCAATTTCTTGAATAGCTATTTATGTTGTATATTAGATGATAAAAGAAAATGTGGATTATGATTTGTGTGAGCTACTACAAAGCCAACTAATAGAAAACTTGAACAAAATCAAAAAGGACAAGAAGAATTCCTTCAAGTATGGTTCTTTGGTGATATGTATATTCTTATACTTCATGAATGAAGTGTCAGGAGTTTTGGGTATACAATGGACATTAGACAGGCCAGTGGTATGGCAAATTAGGGATCATCTACACAGTCTTGGTGATTCCCAAACACAAAAGACTGCTTTCTGGGGTTATTTCAAAAACCTCTAGAACTTAATGCATGCAAGGAAAAGAATTCCTAGTTCAGTTGTTGAAAAGTATAAAAATGAAATATGTTTTATGGTAGACACAGATCAATGTTTGATGGAAGCTATAGAACCAAGGATAGTGTGGATAATGCCAATGGGCTATGAAGTGGATGAGGAAATTCTGGACATGTATGCTAAACATCTCATGAGCAAACCTAAAGACACCTCTGTTGAAAGGTTTAGAACATACAAGGAACTAAGCTTAAATTTGCATGTGGAACTTAGAAAACTAGAAACAAAAAGAAAGGTACACAAGCAAGTGGAGATGTATGTAGAAAGCATTGGAATTACAAAAGAAGTAGTGAAGAAAACAGACAAAGGATTGAAAAGATAAAGAAGAGCACGGAGTAGGCAAAAAGTGAGTTTGTAGTTCCCCTAGAAGACCCAAGGAAGACAAGGAGTTCTACAACTCTTGTTGAGCCTCTCAAGACCACTTCCACTAAGAAGTCGAAAGCCACTCCATCCGGTGAAGGAGGGAAAAGAAAGAAAACTAGGGAAACAAAACCCCCCATAAGCACTCAAGATGATGAGGAGATAGAAATAGATGAAGAAGCAAAAGAAATAAGATCCAAGAAGGTCAAAACTTCAAAGGCTTCTAAAGATCAACCATCCTAAAGCATAAGGGTCAGTAAAAAGAAAGTATCTGGTAAGGTTGCCATGACTATTGATGAAATTGTAAAAATAGTCACTGTTCATGGAAATTTAAAACCTATCAGAATTTAATATGATAACCTTGTCAAGAAAATAAGAAAACTCTAGAAGATGCCATTATCATATATTTGAATAAATTCAATAGAACCTTGTTGGAAATCTTACAAGAACTTCCTAAAAAAATTGAGGAAAGTAATAGAAATGAGGAAAGAAGTAGCCAAGGAAAAAGATATAGAACTCAGAGAGTATGTTCTCTCTTCTTTGTGCCCTGTGATGACCAAAAAAGAAGCAGATGAAATCCTCAAAGAAGTCAAAGATAAATTCAGAAGCAAAGTCTAGATGAACAAACTAATGCTTGGTGAGACTGAAGAAATTGCAAAGGAAACAGAGGAAATTCTGAGAAAGGATTTAGACAAAAATAAATACTACATTGTTTTAGAAAAGCAAGTTGAAGAAGACAATCCTTTTGCTCTGGAACAAAAAGCTCCAAAAGAAGAAACTGACAAAAGAATTAATGACCAAATTATTACTCTAGATCCTCCAGAACTTGATTCATCAAATCTAAATATTGGAGAGGTTTAGGAAGAGGAACAAGTCAATCAGGAGGACATAGAAATGATAGACAAAATAATTGATGCAGAGATAACTCCTCCACCTGATCACTTTGGGAAGGAAAAGGATGTTACACCATACAGAGTCCTCCAGATCAAGTAGCAAGTGGTGAACAATTTGAAATGAGTCCCTCAGAAGAGAACACATAGAAGAATAATACAAAGAGAGAGGAGGAAACAGGAAAGGAAGACAAAGCAGAAGAAGATGGTGCAAATGTTGAAGCACCTAGAGCAAATGTAGAAAAATCTGATGATCAAAAGAATGGTTAAGAAAATGTAGCAAGAGACACTGCAGATGTAGTAAAATACTCTCTTGAAAAGGAAGTGATTGAGCTTGATGAGCCCGAACTACTCCAAGGACTAACCAATCCAGATGTGCTCTCTCTATTTCAATTAATGAAAATAGCATCTTTCACCCAAGTGAAAGCCAGAGAAAAGTTGATAAAATCACACTTAGAGGACAATGAGCTACTGGAGCTAGCAACTGGAGTTTTAGAGAAATTAATGCCAACCTATTAGAAGAATCAAACTGATTCCCCCTTCGGTCATCTAAAAACTCTTGTAAGTTCAGTAAGTTCACATTTTGAATCTTTTGAAAAGTCTGCAGAGATAAAAGTTCAAAAAGAGTTCTTGAATAAGAAGTTCAACCAAGTCAAGAAACTGATAGGGAATGATAGATTGATCTTAGGCATGAATATAAAGAGCATTCAGAATGCCCTAAATGATGGAGGAGATATATATAAGTTTTTTCTATCTTGGTCTAAAGTAAATAAAGATATTGAGAAGAAGATAAAAGAAAAAGAACATAAAATATCAGTTATGTCTCAAAATTTTGATCCTTTAACTATCTCTCCTATAAGCCAGGAATGTCAAGTTATTAGCTTGATAGATGAAACACTTGTAAAAGAGAAAAGAAATAATATCAAGAGGATGTGTGAACTCAGGGGATTGATTGCTACTAAATTGGAATCCATGCACAATGCCTTATCCGAAGCTCAGAATGTACTTTAGACAAGTGATCCTCCAGGTCTAACAAAGACAAAAGCATATTCATTTTTCCTGAGTGGGCACATTTCCATTTTGGATGGAATAAAGAATGCTTGGGCCTTCAAACATGCCCAATTAAAAACTAGTTTTGTAGACGTCCTCAAGTTCATGTGATTGGAATTTAATGGTTACTTGTACATATACGGCAATGTATATAGAAATTTTGGAGAATTTTGTGGATCCCACCCTTTTCCATTGATGTCAAAGGGGGAGTGAAGAGCAGTGAAAAAAGATGTATTCAACAAAGGGGGAGCACCGAAATAAGTGAAGTGCAAAAATAAATAGACAAAGGGGGAGTTGCACAAAGACACTTAGTCATTTTTCACTAAGTGTTGCCATCAATGCCAAAGGGGGAGATTGTTGGAAAGAGACACTACATAGCATTGATAGGTGTTATCATTGATGGAAACTAAGATTGTTCCACACATCCATAGTGTAATATATGATCATACCGAAAGTTAGAATGATAATCTATCTAAGTTTGAGAGCCTGAAACAAAGCATATAGTAGAGCCTAGTATTTTGGTTAGCGGATCTATCCAGTTAATATTTATGTGTTGTAGATCTAAAGGAGTGTAGAGGGACACCAAGATAATCTAAATCCAATTTTTTAGCCTCTGGTTATAATGGGATCAGAAGTTATGAGCATCTGAATATTGGGTCCTATTATGACATAATAGTAATGAAGAACATGCAGACTTATGTTCATTCTTGTGCGGACCCAATAGAAGTGTTTTGATGAACTATGTATGAGATAGAATGTTCGTGGCCGACATGTATGATGATCTACATGTGTTATTTTTAGTATGCATCAATATTGGTGTATGGATCTAGCTGACAGAACAGACCTTTCTTAAAGAGTTCAAAGTGTTATTGTTGGTGACTGGTAAGTGATTGCAATTCATGATAAGGATATATATATAGCCAATGATTATGGATATTTTGGTGATGTATGCGAAGAAGGTATATATGAAAAGAAGCATAAATTCAAGGAGGAAATGAAGACAGATCAGTAAGAAGAGCAGAGCAAGATGAAATGTGTAAGATCAATTTTTATAATTAACTAGAACTGAAATTCACGCATAGGTAGATGCTATTAATTAGTTCAAATCTCTATGATTCTTTTGTAATATTTTCTTAGGTAGTGAGCCTCCATTTTGAGTAGTGAGCCCGAATGCATGTGCATTCCCACTTGTAAAATACTTTTAATAGAGTATTAATTTTGTGGGTTAACCCCCACCAAGATTTTTCCCTTAATCGGGTTTCCATGTCAAAATCTTGGTGTCAAATGTGCTATTTATGTTTCTTCTTATGTAATGCTGAAATATTTATTTCATTAACTTGTTTATAAGATTGATTAAAGAAGGAAAAAGGTTAAATAAGTGACAACTGAATCACCCCCCTTAGTTGTCCGGACCTAATCCAACAGAAAGATCTAGGAGTAGACAAGTTTGATGCCCTTGAAGAAGAACTGGAAGATGTAAAGAGATGAGATGAAGACCTGGAAGTAAAGCTGAAATTGTTTGAGGATGTTGAAAAGAAATTTGTAGAACTAGAAGAAAGATTTAAGTTGTTTTATAAGGTTGAACAGAGGAACAAAGATCTAGAAGACAGCTTGGAAAAATTGAAGGAGGAGAATAGTTTGTAGAAAAGGGAAATATCATAAATAAAAGAATAGAAAGATCAGTTAGAGTAGTCACTTATAGCATGGAGAGAAGAGAATGAAAATCTGAGATCTAAGCCTAAACTTTGTGATGTATCTTGTGATACTAATGATTTGTGTGATGATGCAGAAGTTTGTTTACAAAGTGATGATGAAGATGACAGTGTGACTAAACCTTGAGTGGTTGGTGATGGTATTATTTTCAAAATCATGTAGAAAATGGGATATGAAGGACAAGGATTGGGAAACCATCAGTAAGGAATTATAGAACCTATTGAACCAGTGATAAGGTCAAGAAGTGAAGGCATAGGATATGACAGAGGTAACGATGTTATGGCAAATTCAAACAAATCAAATTAGGGAAGAAGAGGTATGTATTGTTGACATTGTAGTAGACATGGACATGAGAAGGAGTTGTGTTGGGATCTTTACTCTTGTAAGTTTTGTGGATTAAGGAATCATTCTGAAAGGATGTGTTGGGATAAAATGAGAAGGAGAAAATCTATGGCAGGTTGTATACAAAAGAATTATGGATGGATTGATGGACATGAATGGAAACATGCTACTTGTATGTTTAGAGGGAGGTATAAACTGAAGTATTCATATGTTGGATCAGGTTGCAGAGATAGAAGACCTTATGCAGATCAGAACAAGAGTAGAAATTCAAACTACAGAGGGAGAAATAATAGGAGTCACAATTCTTATCATGGTGAATGATACAGAAGAGATGAAAGAAGATTTGATAGAAGACCATTTAGAGGAACCTGTTTTCAAGTTTGGAGGGGAAAAGAATCAAGTAGTGAATGTCATCAAGAACCTGTTTTCAAAGAAGCTAATGAAGGAGAAGTAGTAAATAATTTAGAGATAGTTTGTGTAGAGGAAGAAGAACCTGTTAAGCCTATTGATATAGAGATGATTTGTGCAGAAGAAGAAGAACCCTTGTAATCACTAAGTTTGACAAAGGAACTGGAAGAGAATGATGTAGAGATAGTTTATGCAGAAGAGGAAGGAAAACCTTTTGAATCGTTGAGTATAATAGAGAAACTGGAATAAGGAGAAGCATTGATCTTAAGGAGATTTGTGTTACAGAATTAAGAAAATAGAGCAAGAGAAAATTTGTGCGAGGCATATAAAAAAAAAAAGAAGTTCATGTGGTAGAGAAAGAAGGAATGACAAGATAATCTATCGGAGGAGAAATTTTGTGTACCGGAGTAAAGTAAAAGTGGATAGGAAAATAGAGAATAGTATAGGAGAAGTATATGCAGAGAAGAAAATGTGAGGCCTTGATGAGTACAAAGGAAATTGTATTTGAAATCAGAGATCAAAATGTGTAAAGAGAAATTCAAGACTGTGTTGACTGTATCAAAAGAAAGTAACTTATTCTACCAGATGAGAAGGATTGTGTACCAGATTGAAGTGATTATGGTAAAGGAAACAAAGTGAAGTACATAAATAGTGTAAGCAGAGTGGAAGCTATAAGATTTTGATGACTGTGGAGGAAATTGTGTTAAAGACTAGAGAGTAGATAGTGTTACAGAGAAACTAAGAAAGTGAAGTAACCTGATTGTTTTGGAGGTTGCAAGTTTGTATGTATTGACTCTTAATTGATTCAAATAGACTTTGGTCTTGAGGCAACTTGCAGAGAAGACTTGATCAGATCACTGATCATTGAGGTAATGCAAGGGTTGTAAGTAGACGCTGAACCTAGAAGAATTTGAGGTAGTTGTGCACGGTGGACTTGAACAGACCGCCGACCTTGAGGCAGTTTCAAGTACCTACGAACAGATCACCGAACCTTGAATTTGACATAATACAGACCAAAGTGAAGAGGCTCGCTTTTCAAATAACCCCAAGAGTCTAATATAGGAGCATCTAAAAGTCTAATGCAGGAGCATCTGGAAGAATTCAGAACATTGAGACAGTTGACAATGAAGTTGCAGATTGCAGAGAAAGTGACCTTGGAGAATTCTGGCATTTGAATATTAGAGGCTACAGATCTGAAAATTAATATCTAGACATAGTTAGTTACAGCATATTGAGACTTTAGATCATTTAGCTTTGATTCCAGAGAGATATTGCTACTAGAAGATTGACTATTTTTTGTAGAACAGAGCCAATAGTGTTTAGTGAGTCTAAATCAGCCTGCAAATCAATCTCGTGACTTGCGAAGTGAAAAGGAGAATTGGTCAATGAAGATTAGGACCTGGCCAACCTTCAGTGGTGATCCACATGAAGTTATATGCATTTGTGGAGCAGTGCCTTATGTTTAGGCCCGACCTATTTGGTGTACACGTTACCCTAACTAGCCGTTACAATTAGGTCGACTTGATGATGATCTAAAAGCTTGCGGAGGATATAAATGAAGGATAATGATTTGTTAGAAAGTACCAGTGTTGAAGTGATTGATAGAATGAAGACCTAAAGTGAAATCTGAAGTTATTCTGATTCAGAGGAGTAACAGAACAGAGTAGAATGCAAAATAGAAAGCTGAATGAGTTATAGAGCATAGATCTGATAATCAAACAATGAAAGTCATGCAAGAGTGTTGTTAAATGCATCATTTGTAATCCCTGGGCTATGGCCTAGTATCTATAAAGCCCTTGAGGCATGTGTAATTCAATTTGAAGTCATAATATATGAATAATGAGCTTTGAAGGCTAGGTTTTTCCCAGGATAAATCTTGTGTTATGCATTCTTGAATAACTGTTATCTTTATGTGGCTTAGATGTTAGCTTCCATTGCATATCTGTATGATCTTAGTGTTAATTGTTTAAGGTTGTAAGGTTGGATAGTCCCTCACCGGACCCTCCTACCTTGACTACATTAGTTGTTCACACAATGAAATGAATGAAATATTGTTATCTATGTTGTTCACACAATGAATTGAATGAAATATAGTTATATCTATTGTTCACAAAATGAAACAAATGAAATATTGTTATCTTTGTTGTTCACACAATGAAACAAATGATATATGGTTATCTCTGTTGTACACACAATGAAATGAATGAATATTGTTATCTCTGTTGTTCGCACCAATGAAATGAATGAATATTGTTATCTCTATTGTTCAAAAAATGAAACAAATGAAATATTGTTATCTTTGTTGTTCACACAATGAAACAAATGATATATGGTTATCTCTATTGTACACACAATGAAATGAATGAATATTGTTATCTCTAATGTTCACACCAATAAAATGAATGAATTATTGGCCTCTCTCCTATTTTCATTTTTAAATTCAACAGTGGTTTCCAGAATTGAATATGCTATCTAAAAAGGTTATTATATATATATATATATATACATATATATTTGTGTATATATATATGTATATATGTGTATGTATATATATATATGTATGTGTGTGTGTATATATTTAATGTAGTCAAGGTAGGAGGGTCCAATTAGGGATTGTCGAACCTTGCAGCCTTCCACAATTAACAACAAGATCGAAATAGATATGCAACATAAGCTAAGAGATTATTGACAGATAGGTAAAAGATATTCATGAACACATAACACAAGATATATCCTGGGAAAACCCTAACAGGGAAAAACCCAGCCTTCAAAGCTCATTTTTCATATATATTGATTTCAAAACACATTACACATGCCTCAAAGGGCTTTACAGTCACTAGGCCATAGGACAGGAATTACAAAAGATTTGTACAACAATATTCTTACATGATTTCTTTCTTCATCATCTCAATTCTCTGCTCTGCAATACATTCTACTTCCTTCTTTGCCTTCTATTCTGTTCTTCTAGTTGACAAGATCAAAACATCTTCATATCTTACTTCATAACTTCATGCTATTGATCACTTCCACTTTGCTGCCTTGTAATAAATCATTATCCTTCATTTATATCCTCTGCCAGCCTTTGAATCATCATTAAGTCAGCCTAATTGCAACAGCTAGTTAGATAACATGTACACAAAGTAGGTCAGGCCTAAACATAGGGCATTACTCCATAAATGCATAGAACTTTGTACGGATCCAACTAAAGGTTAGCCAAGTCTTGAACTTCATCTACCAATTCTCCTTTTGACTCCGCAAGTCACGAGATTGATCCGCAAGATGATTTAGACTCACTAAACACTGTTGGCTTTGTTCTACAAAACAATCAATCTTCCGGTAGTGAACTTTCTAGAATCAAATCCAAACAATCTGAATTCTTGATATGTTGTAATTTCCTCTCTCTAGATGCTAAGTTTAGATCCATAGCCCCTCATATTCAAAATCTAGAACTCTCCAAGGTCACTCTCTCTGTAATCTGCAACTTCACTGTCAATTGTTTCAATGTTCTAAATTCTTCCAGATGCTCCTACATCAGACTCTTAGGGTTATTTGAGAAGTGAGTGCCATCACTTAGGTCTATATTAAGTTAGATTCAAGGTTCGACATCTATTTTTAGGTACTTACAACACTTCCTTGATTCTTTTCTCCTCCAAACTTGAAAACAGGTTCTTCTTCTTGCAAATCCTCTTTCATTATTCTGGTATCCTGCATTATGATAAGAATTATGACTCATGTCACTTCTCCCTCTATAGTTTGAATTTATTTCCTTGTTCTACTCCACATAAGGTCTTCTTTCTTTGCATCCTGATCCAACATATGAACACTTCAATCTATATCTTCCTCTGAACATACCAGTAACATGTATTCATTCCTACCCATCAATCTACCCATAGTTCTTCTATATACAACTTGTCATGGGCTTTCTTCTCTTTAACTTATTCCAACACAACTTTTCAAAATGGTTCCTCAATCCACATAACTTATAAGGGTGTATATCCCAACAAGATTTCTCTTCATGTCCATGCCTATTACAATGTGAACAAAATATACCTTTTCTGCTTTGATTAGATTTAAAGTTTGCCATAACCTTCTTAGCTCTGTCATATCCAATCCCTTCACTTCTTGATCTGATCATTGGTTCAATAGGTTCTATAATTCCTTTCTACTTTCGTAATCCTTGTCCTTCATATTCGGCCAAGGAGGGTCACAAACTCCAATGAAGAGTTGTAACATGTTCATAGATAGGTCAGACCTACAAGCATAGAACACTTCCTCAAATGAATGGAACAATGTGCGGACCCTTGGGGAAGGTTGACCATGAACCAAAGGACATTGAATGATGTGTCATTGAGATCCACAAGCCTTCTTCTTCAGCTAATTATCAGGAACTGTTAGAATGCTCTACTATGAGAAAATAGATGATCTTCTAATAGCGATATCTTTCTGGTAACTTATCCAAATGCTCTCAATTCTTGCAATGATGTAGATGAATGAATGTAGATGCTAAGTCTAGATTCGCAAGATGTGAAATGCCAAAACCGAACCACAAGCTACCAACTGCTACTGACTGAACTGCTTGAACTGAACTAGAAAATGAAAGAACTAGAATGCAAACAAACTGAAATCAAATGCAAATGTTTTTGGTTGATGCAAGATTACTCTTGAACCAGGGATGCTCTTGCATCAGACATCCAGGGTTATTGAAAAAAAAGTGAGTCCCTCACTTTGCTGGGGCTAGGGGAGAACCAAGACGGTCCACCTTAGCCTGAGAAATCCAAGATGAATCTTCTTCTAGTCTACCTTTCCACTTCACAAGATATTATTTGTACTACCTTCCTCTAGTGCTGCGTCCAACTCTGCTATCCAAAATGCCTTCTATCTGCTCCGGTGCTTGTCGTGGTAACTACTTCTTCAAGTCTTCTTCCCTGTTGTCATTGAACTTTGCTCCATGATACTGATATAGATCTACAATATTGAAAATAGGTGATATACCCAATGTCTCTGGTAGTTCCACTTTGTATGCATTTCCTGAATCAAATTTTATGATTATCTTACAAGGCCTAAACTTCTTCATCTTCAACTTGTTATAAGTTCCAACTGGAAATTGTTCTTTTCTCAAGTACACCATCACTTCATCTCCAAATTCAAATTCCTTATGTCTTCTCTTCTCATTAGCCTTCTCTTTGTACTTATTGTTCATATTCGCCAAATGTTTCTTCACTTGATTATGCATTGTCTCCATATGATCTACAAATTCTTCTGCTTCTACACTTCTCTTTTCCTCTGTGCTAATATCTCTCAATTATATAATTCCTTTATGGTTCACTCTGGTAACAATCTCAAAAGGTGTTCTTCTGGTACTCCTATTTACTAAATTGTTGTATGCAAACTCTTCTTGTGAAAGAACCAAATCCCAAGTTCTGACTTTGTCTCCAACCAAACATCTCAACAAGTTTCCCAAACTCCTATTCACTACCTCTGTCTGTCCATCTATATGTGGATCAAAAGTAGAATTGAACTTCAAATCTATCTTCATCTTCTTCCAAAGTGTCTTCCAAAAATATCCAACAAACTTTGTGTCTCTGTTTGAAACTATACTCTTAGGTAATCCATGCAATCTCACAATCTCCTTGAAAAATAGGTTTGCTACATGCACTGCATCAGTTGTCTTCTTACAAGGTATGAAATGAGCCATTTTTGAAAATCTGTCCACCACTACAATTATTGAATCATGCCCTCTCTATGTCTTAGGTAGTCCCAACACAAAATCCATGTTTATGTCTTCCCAAGGTCTCTCCGGTACTGTCAAAGGTTTATACAATCTAGTATTCTGACTACTCCCTTTTGCAACTTGACAAACTCTACAACTTTGCACAAATCTCTAAACATCCTTATGTATTTGAGGCCAAAAGTAATTTTTACTGACCAAATCCACATCTTATCAATGCCAAAATATCCTGCCAATCCACCACTATGCTTCTCCTTGATCAAATTGTCTCTCATTGAACTTCTAGGTATGCACAACTGACTTCCTTTGAACAACATATCTTCTTGAATGAAATAATCCAACCACTTACTTATATCCATTACAATAGGTTCCTTACATGCTTTCCAAGGTTCTGCAAAATCAATGTCTCCCTCATACATATTCTTCAATTCACCAAAACCCAACACTTCAACTCTCATCTCTGTCAACAAGTTTCTTCTTCTACTCAAGGCATCAACAATTTTGTTTAATTTACCACTCCTATGCTTCAATACAAAAGTATAACTTTGCATGAACTCTACCCATCTCATATGTCTTTGATTCAACTTACCTTGACTATTCAAATATTACAAAGCTTGATGATCTGTATAAGACACAAACTCCTTAGGCAACAAGTAATGTCTCCACTTCTCAAGGCTTGAATTATGGCATAGAACTCTTGATCATAAACTAAATATCTTTTCCCTGCATCATTCAACTACTCACTAAAATATGCTATAGGTCTAACTTCTTGTCTGAACACTGCTCCAATCGCATTTCCACTTACATCACAATCAACTTGAAATACCTTATTGAAATGCAGTAATGTCAAAATAGGTTGCTCTGTCACTTTCTGCTTCAACAACTCAAAACTTTTGTCTACTCCTAATGTCCACTTGAAATCCTTTCTGTCACCTCTCATTGTCTCTATTATAGGGTTACAAACTAAACTAAAATTTCTAATGAACTTTTGGTAGAAACTAACCAATCGATGAAATGATCTAACCTCTCCAATGCTCTTCAGTGTAGGTCATTCAACAATTGCTTTTACTTTCTTAGGGTCCATCTTCAATCCTTCCACAAAAACCACAAATCCCAAATATACCAACTCTTCCTTCATGAAACTACACTTCTTGATGTTTATTAGCAATTTCTCTTCTCTCAATCTCTGCAAAACTTTCCTAATATGGCACAAATGTTCTTCCTTTGTCTTACTGAAAATCAGAATATCATCTAAGTATATAGTCACAAACTTACCCAAGAATTTCTTCAAGACTTCATTCATCAACCTAATGAAAGTACTCAGTGCATTTGTCGATCCAAAAGGCATCACTAACCACTCATACAATCTGATGCAGGAGCATCTCGGGCGTAAGAGCAATCTTGCATCAACAAAAAAAAAATGTTGTTTCTTTTCAATAAGGGCTAAATTTGATAGGGTTACTATTTTCAGTAAGTTTGCATTTGTGCACGGTTGGATACAAAATCTTACACAGACCTCTAGAATGGTGAATTGAAGATAATGGTGAAGAAATCACTTCAATATCATTTGTCATTTGTGAGATATTAAAATTTCAAATTCCAAAAATCCTGTTGAAATATTCAAAGTCAAATTTGAGGCAATTAGAGGCTCCGGATGGGCCCGAAATTTGGTGGGAAACCCAAGTAGTCTACCTATCAGTACTACTTAGCACTCCATCATCTTTTCGAGAGCTTTCCGAAAAGGTATTATAATTGAAAATCCAACGGTCGGATCGAAAGTTATGGCCCCATGAAGTTGACCTATTTTTGGAGGGAGATGCAAATATCGAAATTAAGTTGGTGGTCGCCAAAAAGGGCTATATATAACCATTTTTGGGAACCCCTAGGGTAATAGAGTTAAGGGGGAAGGTGTAGAGTCAAGACATGCGGGAAATTAGAAACCCTAGCTAATTTGGGAATTATAGAAGGCTAAAGATTCCAGAGTTTTGAGAGAGGGAGCTGTAATGTGTTGTAGCCTATAGGGGATTCATCCTCTGATTGTATTTGAGCTTCTGTAATGTAATGTTTTTCCCATATTAATAAAATATCATTCTATTTTCTGTGTGCAATTTCTATTATTGTTTGTTTTATGATTTGCCCCCTTCATCACAATCCTTCATTTGTCTTAAAAGTAGTCTTCCATTCATCTCCTTCTCCGATTCTGATTTGATGGTATCCACTCTTCAAGTCTATCTTTGTGAAATATTTTGCTCCACTCAAACAATCCATAATATCATCCATCCTAGGTAAAGGAAATCTATACTTAACTCTGATCTTGTTTATTTCTCTAGAGTCAGTACACATTCTCCATTCTCCATCCTTCTTCAGTGCTAGCACTATAGGTATTGTAGAAGGACTCAAACTTTCTTTGATGAAACCTTTCCTCAACAAATCTTGTATCTATCTATTCAATTCTTCATTCTCTATCGGTGTCATCCGGTGTGCTACTTTGTTAGGCAAACTTGCTCCAGGTATAAGGTCCATGTGATGATTGATACTCCTTATATGTGGCAATCCATCAGGCACATTATCTGATATGATGTCTTCATACTCTATCAGTAACTCTCTTATCTCATCCGGTTTAGTCTCTCTCTTCAATGTTTCAGGCTTTTTAGGAATCAAGGCATAACACATGCTCTCCTATTTTAGACCATCCAAAAATTTCCTTCCATCTACCAAACAGATTCTAGCAATCCCACATACTACATCTTTAGGATAATCTTCTAAAGGAATCAAAGTAATTCTTTTCCCATTAGTTGTTATAGTATATGTATTCTTTCTCCCCTCGTGTATAGTGTTAGACTTAGGGCACACAACTGAGAGGGGGGGTGAATCAGTTGTGCAAAACTTTCTCCAATTTACACACTTAAATCCTCTTTGTGATTGGCAGTATATTAAACATGAAATGTAATGCATTCAAATCAAAGGCAGAAACTCATCAACACGTAAGACACCAAGATTTTGACGTGGAAAACCCAGTTAAGGGAAAAACCACGGGGTGATTAACCCAAGAATGTATTCTTTGTTAGAAGAATAGAAAGAACAAAATGGCACATGCCAATTAGGGCTCACTGCCTATAAGAGACACACTGTCTACAAAGAAATAAGTATCACCTACTTGAACTGGAAAATAGCATCTTCACCATGTTTGAATCACTTCCATTAAGTTCAATACTCCTGCTTTGCCTTTTGCTCTCCTCTTCACTACCACACACTCATCTCCAAAAGGAAACTTTACAAATGACTTTGCAATCCCTTATTTATACAAGACATCAACTTAGGAATGATCATCTAAGTCAGCAAGCATCCACAATAACATCCACATGATGTATAACTTATCCGGTTGGCCTATCTCAGGAAGAACACCATCATTCGAAAGTTGTTCTTCAAATGCAAACTCCAACTTCAATGCTGACCACCAACATGATCTAGACACAATCCAAAGATCACCACAAGCTTGTCCGAATCACCAATAATATCCACACTTCATCTGCTTACTAAAATCCTTCTCTCCTTCATCTAAAACCTCAAGAACACAATTTGTCATCACTGTCACAAGGGATTTTATCCTTGCGGACCTTTTGACGATGAACCAATCCATTTGATACTCCACAAAGACTCCCTCAGAACTTCCTCAAATCCGCAGAACATGATACTCCATTTTTAGATCTCATCGGACCTATCTGTCTCACTCTATCACCACTGAACACTTGTCGGAACTAGTTTTATTTGAATAGTCACAACCTCTTCAGATCTTCATGCGGACCTTTGAAATCTCTACTGGACCACCTTAAGACACATATCTACAAACCCTTTAATCTGCATCCTCTGATCCTCAACCTATCTTGGTCTTTTACCTTACTGTTTTCCCTGTTCTTCTCTATTTCTGATTGAGACTAATTTTCTCAATATCCTCAGCACACAGGTAATCCTATCCTTATCATTAATGCAACAGAAGTATGTTGACATCAATGACAACACCGGTTAGGCCCATACTTGCAACAATCTCCCCCTTTGTCATTGATGGCAACATATGATGTGAAAAATAGGTTTAACCATCAAGACAAGAACTTCTCCTTACTGTCACAACTCCCCCTATCAGCAACAACCATTCACATGCCTTCTTCTCCCTTAACTACTCCCCCTTTGATCATAAACCACTTGTTTTTCACATGTCTTCTCTCACCCTTTGACATCCATGGCAAAGGGCACATACTTACAGTTTCAATACTTCAGAAACATACTTGCTGCTCCTTCTGAGTAGCAGCTTCCCATCATCAATCTGGATCACAAGATATGATTGTGACATCCACTGGACTGATGCACCACAGTGCACCTTAGTTCATCACCAGAGGGGCAATAACCCCTAACTTCTCCCTGAGATACTCAAAAGATTCCTTGGGAAGAGGTTTAGTAAAGATGTCTGCAATCTAATCCTTAGAAGGCACAAACTCCAATCTGACTTTATTTGTGTTCACTTGCTCTCTCAGAAAGTGAAACTTGATAGATATATGTTTAGTCTTTGAATGCAAACACCAGATTCTTGGATATATTTATTGCACTTGAATTATCACAAAAAATTGTGATAGGCTCCTCATATTCCACTCTGATGTCTCTTAGCATCTGCTTCATCCATTAAACTTGAGTGCAACTGCCTGCTGCAGCAATATATTCTGCTTCAGTTGTAGATAGAGATATTGCCTCTTGTTTCTTGCTTAGCCAAGAAACCAATCTCTTCCCCAAAAAGAATGCTCCACCACTGGTACTCTTCCAGTCATCCACATCTCCTGCCTAATCCGCATCTGTATATGCATGAAGAGAGAAATCATGATCTCTAGGATACCACAGACCATACTCAACTATCCCTTTTAGATATCTAAAAATTCTCTTTATTGCCATGACATGAGATTCTCTAGGATTAGCCTAAAATCTAGCAACAAGAGCAACAGCCTGCATAATGTCTAGTCTAGTTTGAGTAAGATACAACAGTCCTCCAATCATTGACCTATACTTTTTCTAATTAGCCTTAGGTGAGTCATCATCTTTGCTCAACTTACATCTGGTTACCATGCGAGTATTCATTGGTTTAGAGTCTTCCATTCCAAATTTCTTCAATAATTCTTTTACATATTTGGTCTGAGAAATGAAGATTCCTTTCTTTGTTTAAGTGATTTGCAGACCTAAGAAGAAATTCATTTCATTGAGCATGGACATCTCAAACTCACTTTTCATTTGATTTGCAAAGGTTTTACACATACTGTCTCTTCCTCTAAAAATGACATCATCAACAAACACTTCAATAATCAAGATGTTTTCATGATCAATTTTGAAATATAAATTACTGTTAGTAGTACCTTTGTTGAAACCAATCTTCAAAAGATGTTTGTCCTACCAGGCTCTTGGGGCTTGCTTTAGTCCATACAGTGCCTTCTTCAACTTGCAAACCATATCACCATCCTTAGACAATTGAAATCCATCTAGTTGCTCAATGTATACTTCTTCTTCCAAGTCACCATTCAAGAAAGCAGACTTGACATCCATCTGATACACCTTGAACTCCTTGAAGGCAGCAAATGCAATAAATAATCTGACTGCTTCAATTCTTGCTATTGGAGCAAAAGTTTTTTCAAAATCAACTCCTATTTGAGAATAGCCCTTGCAGACCAGTCTGGCCTTATTTCTGATTACTTCCCCAACTTCATTTAGTTTGTTCCAGAAGACCCATTTGGTTCCAATCACATTCTTGTTTCTAGGCTTGGGAACAAGATCCCAAGTGTGATTTTTCTCAATTTGAACCAACTCTTCCTCCATTGCTTTGGTCCAGTTTTCATCATTGCAGGCTTCATTTATTGTCTTAGGTTCAATCTTTGAAATCAGACAATATTTATCTAAATTTTGAGCAATTCTCCTTCTAGTTTGCACACATTTGCTTTTGTCACCTATGATCTGATCTTTAGAGTGGTTCAATCTTACATTCCTTGGAACTTTGGGAGTTTCTTGCACTTCTGCTTCTTGATCAGGCTCATTTAGACCTATTTCTTCTTCCTGATTTACCGGATCAGTTTGAATCTGACTTTCAGAAGAGGATTGAACTCCTTGAATTAGAACACCATTCTGATCATCTTCATCATATTCATAAAACCTTGAGGGTTTCTCTATTCCCTCATCAACCTTCACATTTGTACTTTCTATCATCTTTCTCATTATCTTGTTATAACACCGGTATGCTTTGCTTTGAGTAGAGTAACCCAAGAAAATTCCTTTATCACTTCTAGCATCAAACTTGCCTAGATCTTCATCTCTTTTGATGTAACATTTGCTACCAAAGACTTTGAAATATCTTATAGTAGGAGTAATGCCAAACCAGAGTTCATAAGGAGTCTTACTGGTATTGCTTCTGATTTGAACTTGATTGAGAGTATAGACTGCAGTGCTGACAGCTTCTCTCCAATAGATCTAAGGAACATTTTCTTCCATCATCATGGTCCTAGATGCTTCCTAGATGGTCCGGTTCTTTCTCTCCACTACTCCATTCTGCTGTGGAGTCCTAGGAGTAGACAATTGTCTCTTAATTCCATGTTTCTCACAAAACTCTATCAACTCACCAGATGTGAATTCTCCACCTCTATCAGATCTCAGACATTTCAACTTTAATCATGTTTCATTCTCCACCATAGCCTTGAATATTTTGAATTTCTCAAGAGCTTCTGATTTTTGATTTAGAAAGGTTACCCATATCATCTGGGAATAGTCATCAATTAGCAGCATGAAGTATCTATCACGTTGAAGACTCCTGGTTCTTGCCAGACCACAAAGATCAGTGTGAACTAAGTCCAATAATACGATAGAAGAAAATTCCTTACTTTTGAATGTGACTCTACTTAGCTTACCCAACTAACGTTCCTTGCACAAGTTGTTAGTAGATTTCACCAGTTTAGGAAGATCTCTCACAACCTGAGTATTGCTTATCTTGATGATATTATCAAAATTTACATGACCATCCTTCTATGCCATAACCAACTTTGATCAACTTGAACAATTAAATAGTTTTTACTAGTACCAATTGTTACCTTTTGAGTCGCCCTTATTTATCTATTGGTAATTTTTCCTAAACAAGAGTCGATTTGCTGTGTTGTCTTATTGGTCGTACCTTTGATTTCTAAATCGGCTCTTTACTCCTTCAAATTTTACCCATATATCATCTTTGTGTGTGAAGTTACTTAGGGTTTGAACCTTTGAACCTGAACCATTCTCAAAGTTCAAAGTTCAAATGGTTCGATGTGTTCAAAGTCTCTTAAAAAGCAAGCTATTTTGTTCTATGTATTTTAAACGTCTTCAAGTTTTCGAGTTGAACTTGAACCCTTTTTGTCAATAGTTCAATGGTTCCACAGTTCAAGGTTCAACATTCAATGCCTTCTAATAAGTCGCATCATGTAGTTATCTTGTGTAATTAATGTATTGTTGAACCATTCACTCGTACTCTATAGCGAAGTTCAATGGTTCAATGGTTCAAGGTTCAATGGTTCACTATCTCATAGTTGAAAGCCTTTTACAAAGCCGCATGACTGTTGGTCGGTCTATGTAGTCCTTGCGTCTTTGAACCTTCATATTGAACCATATCCTAACAAGTTCAATGGTTCATGAGTCTAAGTTCAATATTTCTGTAAGTGAACTCTTTGCCCCTTTGTATGATCCAATTGGTATGATCGAACCACCGCATTGAACCATGCCCCAAAGGTTTGATGGTTCAATGGTTCAAAGATTTGGTGATTTTGATCTCATTTCTTCCCAAGTCTTTCTAAGTCAAATTTAGCAGGAAAGTTGGAGGAAAATATGTCTGAGACTCATTATGAAATTGAAAGATCTAATTTGGTGGAGGTTATGGATAATTATTATACATCATGATCACGTGTGAATAATACTTGCTATTAATGAAGAGGTCAGAATTCATGTCTTTTCAAACATTTTTGGCACATATTGTTTCGGGTGATAATTATTCAATCTGGTTAGTGCCATTATTAACAAAGAACAAGCCAAATTTAGCAAGTGAACATACTGTGTGATGCGGAGGAGAATAGCGCAGGAAGTGTAAGGTTCTTGTTACTCAAACTTCGCAGTGAATTTAGATATCTTGAAGGTGAGTTTTATTCTTCGTATATGCTATTCCTATTTCTTAGCTGGAAAGAAGAATCTTTTGAGTTTTCGACATTATTTTCAAAATTCAAAGTGTTTTTCATTTTATCCTCCAAGTATGGTTTTGAAATCTACTTGTCTAGGGAATGAACATGGCCCTGGTCTTACCTATTCTCACTTTGAATTTGGGGATACTGCGCTAGTGCAATATGATTTAGAAGAATTTAGAGAAAGGTCTAGAAACCTTGTACAAACCCCTATGATGAAGAAAATAGTAGACAGTGGTTTAGTTGAAACTGCGGCCTTTCCCAAGGCTGTACAGTGCCTAGAACTGGTTCAGGAATGTATAAATAGGTATGAACCCCGAAACAGATGCATTAGAAATGCAGACAGTGATGTATTGTTTCATGTTGACAGACAAACCCTGATGTCTATGATGAGAATACCACCTAAAGAGGCATATTCCAGCCTTGATATTACTTCTTCTTATGGGCATTTCTCAGAGAAGAAATCAACTTACAAAAGTGTGATAGCAAGAAACTGGCTGCTGAAATTTCAGAAGGGTGGCTTAAGGTTGCCTAGACCAGTTACTAGGGATCATATGATTAAAGAAGTGAGGGATATTGTGGTGTTATTACACAGACTGAAAGAAGCCAGCATATGTATTATTGGGAAGATTGGATGTACTTTTTCATACAAGTTATCCTACAAGGAGAGCAATATTTGGATTGGGCAGAAATTGTAGCCAATTGTTTGCATCAGGGTTTGAGTAATTGTTTGGGTAATAGAGATTTTTATGTCTTCATATCTATTTTATTGTCTAGCATCTACAAGAGAATGGTTTGGTCTACCTCATGCACCCTTGGTTGAGGATAGTAGGATTTATGAATATTATTCACAATTGTAGGTGCAAAACTGTTATGAAAATTACAAAAGGGTTAGTGATGTTTTCACTAGGAGAATGACTTATGAACTGGCAGGTAAGCTAGGTAAGAGAATGTCTAATGAAGCAATGAAGCTGATTAGCATTTATGGTAGCTTCTTTATTCAATTTTCTAAGTTCACTTACATCAGAGTTGGAGGATTTGATGGTGAACCTGTTAAGTTACCCAGATATGTGTTCGACCATTTTGTGTTAACAGAGGTATGCAGACAGCTAGCACATGTGGATAAGAAGTTCTCAACAAAGAAGGGATTTGGTATCTCTTTTCCCATCAAACTTGGACATTTCTCGTGCCAGTCAAAATCTGATGCTTTGAATTTAGAGGTGAACCTTAAAAAGTTCAATTTTTAGTTCTTCACTGCTAGGTCCCAATTTGACCGTAAAGGATTTGTCAGGGATAACGTAGATTCTAGAGTAGGGCTTTCGCACATTCCTAAGTTAGAGGATTACTGGGAAGACTGTTCAGATGAGTTTGAGGTCAGTAGAAGACTGTGGTGTAGATTCTCTTTAGGATAGATAATTACTCTTAATTTAAATATGGATATTTCTAGAGTTATTAATGATGAGGAATAGGTGATTGACCTACAGTTTGAACAAATATAGCAATTACCTATTCCAGAAATTGACTGGAGCAAAAAGGAGGAAGATACGATTGAAGTTAAAACTCTCCCAGTGATAAGGAGAACTGCGAAATGGTTAAGGGAAAAGAAATAGGAAGGGATCCATAATAAAAATGCCCAACAATTCACGTCAATGATTGAATCATCATTCCCCATAAGATCTTCTAACCGACCTATTGCTATCTGTGGTGCACGTACTTCCAAGTCATTAACTGGAAGGAGCCCTGCTACTAAGAAATCTAGAAGAGCCCTCACAACTATTCTACCCCCTCGTGCTACTAGGTTGAGAACCAAAAGCAAGAGAAAGAAACAGGTTTCTGAAAGAATAGTTGTGGATCTGAATTCAGTGGAGGATTTAGGAGAACCCATGGGTGATAAGGAATCTAGTCCACACAGAATAGAGGAAGTTAATACTAGGCCATAGTTAGAGGTTGTTCTAGAGACCTCTGAACTATTAATGATTTCTAATGTATCCTCTGATGGATTGAACCCTAAAAAGAAAACCTTAGCCCCTGCACCAAAGTGGCTGGAGAGTTCTATTACTGACAAGAGAAAAATAATTCCTTTTTCTGTCCCTTTAGAGGACATGGTGAGCAAATGTTTAGGGAAAACACCCAAGTCTAAGAAGCTAAAGATGACATCCAGAGTAAGCATTGATCCAAATACTAGAAACTGGAGTGCTGAGATAGCCAAACCAGTGACTGAAGAAGAAGTATAGGATCCAACTATGCAGGATTTCACTGTTGAAAGAGTGGATCTTGGCATTGCTTCAAGAGCTGCAGATGTTCATCATCTTGAAGCATCCACCAAGAGGATAGTTAGTCAAAGTTGGAAGGATGAAAAGGACAAAAGGGAATTGAAGCAGACTCTGCGTTCAATAGCAGAGTACATCGATGCTATCCATAACCCCAGCTCGCAGCCAGTTTCACAACTCTCCCTATCTTTCGATCCTAAGTCACCAGTTAACCAAAAGATGTTGGATCAGGTTCACAGAAATAAGATGGTGGCTAAGATATTCGACGGTTGGTTGGACTGTATTGTACAGAAGGGGACTGAATACATTCGTGAACTTAAGAATACATACAATCTGACTACTGCCACCATTGAGGACCTTAAGGCATAGGTTACTGTTTGGGTGAAAGATGAAGGTAAATGGGTAAATGTAATGAATCAAATTGATGAAGTTTAAAAATATGGAGTAGCGAAGTTTCTGACAGAAAAGAGCCTAACTGGTTTGGATGAAGATCTATTATATGTGAATAAGAAAAATATTGAATGGAGAAATTCCATATCATGGCAGGGGTGTTTTGAACTTACAAAATTGATTAAGGAGATAACTGAGTTCAGTCAATCACTACAACGTGACTTACAATGTATTGATGTCAAATACATAAAAGATGATGGGAAACCAGAGGAGGATGTTGACATAGTGGTTCAATCATTTAAGGCTAATATTAGCTTTGTCAAAGAAAGTGACAATATCTTAATTGAAGATTTCTCCCGAATCTCTAAGGTGGAGTCACTACTTTACCTCTATATCGATGCACTTCCAGAACATAAGGAAAAAATTGGGAAAACATGAAGGGAGAAAGAAGTTTGGAAATCAAGGGTGAAACACATAGGCATCCCCAACCTCCCAAGAATTTAGGAGTTTGTTGCAGCTTTTCAGGAGTGGAAGACTCAATGTGCTTCTCCAACTGCCAATGGTAAATTTGAAGATTCAAATCTGTTGCCCCAGCCGTGATCTTATTGGCTCATTTTCCTTTATTCAATTCCTCAGTTATGGTATTTTCGTAATCTTGATCTTTGAATCAATTTGTTATAAACTAAATCCTGTATGGGTCAGAGTTACTTTAACTCTGGGTTTTGGTTTACTTGATGATATGATTAGGGCATTCATATATATATAGGTTTTTGAATCTTTCATAAAGGATATAGATAGAGAGAGAAAAACAAGAAGAGAATTTTGGCTGAACTATTTTTTGGTTTTACAATATATGATGATTGTCTGACAAATTTTTAATCTATGAATGAAAAGAAGAAACAATTATTGTTTACTTAGATCTGTGTGTCTGAGTGTTTGAAATTGGATTTTCTGTGTGAAATCTCCTTTCATCTGGTAATTGCTCTTTTATTGGACAACTCGTTATATGTGTTCTATTATTTATTGGTTCAGTAAATATATATGTATGTGTCTATGTATTTAAATGTATTGAAAATAGAATCTGTGCATTCTATTACTCACTATTGTTGTAGAAATTTACCGCATTCATAACATAGTTATGTATGAATGTTAGTTTGTCTTAGGTACTTTCTGGTTAAAAGTGTATTTGGATAGTTGAATAGATTGAATTCATTAGAAATCTTAAAGGGAGCTATACCTAAATTCAGAGGGGAACTAATTTAAAAAGTTCACTCGTTTGTTGCTTAGCTCATTTGTTCTTTAAAGAAGGGTATAGAGTCAGAATAAAACATTTTTAGAATAAGGACAAATCTGTTAGCCAACAGTTTTTAGCAACTCTGCTAGGGATCGAAATCATTAATTACACGATTGGTCGCCTTAATATGAAGCAACAATGGTGTTTCCACATGTAATTCCTGTTCTGCAGCCTAATCTTAGATTTCAAGACGAGCAGGAAGACATTATTGGTCAGTTGAATACCCTTGCTTGGCGTACTCGTCAGAATAGTGAAGATTATAGAAGAGCAAGTAGAGTATTAGAAAAAGAGGAGGAATTGGCTGATAACCTGAGATTATTGTTACTTAGGCAGAGAAGAAGGTAGGCACAAAACGTAGCAAGAAATGAAGTCCTTGAAGCACAAAGAAATCAAGAATAGCATAGAAATTAATAGCTACCTATCCAGTCATAATATTTTAAGCTAGATTCTAGACCGTATACCAGGTCTTTGGGGAGAGAGGGAGTTGAGGATTCTACCTTTGAAGCACTACAAATCCTTAATTTTGCTTATATCCCTACTCATATCACAAAAGTGAGAAGTAGGCCCCCTAGCTCCCTTAAACCTTCTACTTCTCTTGTCTGTCAAGCTTTAACTCTTTCAGGTACTGTTATCCCCTCAGCTATAAATTTTCTACCTATGGCCCAACCTTGGGGAGTAGCCATAGGGCCTCTAAACCTTGGGGCTAACTTGAATCCATTGCTCAAAAATGCATGGGAGAATTTGCCCAAATTTAATGGAGACGGGAGGCAATCACCAGAAGAACATTTGTGTGCCTTTGCAGCAGCATGTAGTGTGTTAGGCATACAACACCAAGATGTAGCCATAAGGCTTTTTGTGCAAACTTTGACTGATACTGCAGCACAATGGTTCTACCACCTAACTAACTCCTCAATCTCAAACTGGAATGACATGAAAACTGCATTTGAAAATAGGTTCAAAAGCGTAGAAGATGAACATTCTCTCCTTGCATAGCTGACTCGGCTTAAGAAAGAGATTCATGAACCTATGAGGGAATTCGTGGCTAAATTTAATAGAATTGTGAACAAAATCCCTGCTGCTAAAAGACCAACTAGCAAGAATCAGAAATGTTTCTTCATTAATTCTATGCCTCCTGATATTAGCTTCCATCTTAGGAGGGGTGTAATTGCTGATTTACCAGCTGCACAAGCCTTGGCAGTCAGATTGGAGGATGATCTCATTATGGCTGGTAAATGGAAGAAAGAGGTCCAGATGCCAAATGCTCATCCCTCATCATCCATGGATCCCGTAGTGCAAAGGTTGGCTAATGATATGATTGCCTTAAAGAGGCAATTACCTAAAACTGGCACTCCCTTCCAACAACCATATCAAGAAATTGGCAGAAGGAATTTGAGCCAACAAGCAAATACTGGTAGAGCTTTACCCTTGACATCAGCACAGCCAAGGCTGACTATTGAAGCTCCTCTTAGAAGGGGGAACATGTGTATTTTTCATTTGACTACCGACCATGATGGAAATTCTTGCCCAGAAATGCATAGGTACACTCAAATGACTGCTACTCAAGATATGCTAGGGGAGTCCACCAAAGAAGAAAGGAACTTCGAGGAACCTGGCGGCTCTGAGATAAACTTCCCTGAATATGAGTCTGATTTAGAAAGGGGAGGTGAAATATTGGTTACCCTTGAAGATCCTTCATGTGTCGTGCTCACCAGGAGTCAGAGGAATGTGAGATCTTCTAATATGCAAGAAGTACCTGGTAAAGGTAAGGAGCCTTTTACTAGAACCCATGATGCTAATTTGAAGGCTCAGGAAACTAGATTGTTGCATAAAAATGATCTAGATGCTTCTTTTGATATTGTAGAATTCTGTAAATCTACAAAAATTCAAATCTCTCCTATTGAGTATCTCAAGTTAAAACCTAATGAGCTTGACAAGCTGGTTAAACATGTTAAGGGTGGTCCTACACAAACTGAATCTAAGAGTCAACTAGAGGTTGATACTGAGTCTCCCATTGCTCGACTATTTGATTCCTCATCTGAGTCATCCATGACTACCCCTAAAATGACCCTCAATTCGTCAAATGATACTTCTTACACTGCTGATTTGAAACCCAATCCTTTCTATGTGTCTTTGTTTATCAATGGTCATAAACTTAGTAACTGTATTATAGATTTAGGAGCCTCTGACAACATTATGCCCTCTTCTATGGCTAAAGCCCTAGGGTTATCACTTACAAAAACATTTGGTAGGTGTTATTCTATGGATGACAAATAGGTTTCCTTGCTTGGACAAATTAAGGATGCACGAGTTGCTCTTGCATCTTACCCTGACAAAACGGTGAAATTGACTATTTTGGTAGCAGATATTCCTACTAGTTACGGGATGCTGTTGAGCAGGACATTTTGCAAGGATTTGGGTGGACAGATCAAATTAGATTGGTCAGAAGCCACAATCCTAGTGGGGAAGTAGAAAGTGAAGTTGGAACCTGAGCCCAAGTGCAAGTTCACTGTCTACCCCTCTGATGATCCCAAGTCCCAGTTTTTGTTTGAGGAATGTGAATTTGGCAACTATTTACTCTCCTCTGAGCAGAGTTTTGGAGTAGACCCCAAAGAAGAATTAATCCAAAGATCTGTACATTCTGATGATCTATGGGTTATGGAATTTGACGGCAGTTGTGTTACTATTGGTTCAGGGGCTGGGGTTGTGTTGATCTCACCTGAAAATAAAATTTTTTCTTATTCTTTTAAGCTAGAGTTCAAAAATACCAACAATACTGCAGAATATGAAGCTTTATTGCTTGGGTTATTTGAAGCCAAAGGAAGGGGTGTGAAGGTACTTAAAGTGAAAGGTGATGCTGAATTAATTGTCAAATAGGTAAGGGGGATCTTTTCTGTTAAGAATGAAAGATTAAAGCATTACAGAAATAAAGTATGGGATGAGATAGAATATTTTGATGCCTTCTCTATCGAAGCAATTCCCAGAGACCAGAACTCCCAAGTAGATTCTTTAGCAGTATTAGCTTCTCTCCTTCTGCCACATCTGGATTTCAAAAAGGATTCTTATAGAATAGAATTGGTATATCGTCCTAATGTCCCAGACAATGCCGAAAGTTGGCAAGTTTTTGAGAGTCATAATCAGATCAGAAAGTTTTTAGAGAATGCCAAAATGTTCCTGGGAACCTATTTTGAAGGCTCTGAAATAGAGTGTAAAGAATTCAGTCCTGACCCAGGGATTAATCCAAAAGATGACGTGATTCAGTTAAAGGGAAACAAAATCCCTAAATGATTGGTCTCCTTAGAACATTTGTTTTCTCGAAGAGATGAATATATTAAAGGAAAACCTTCCAATAATCCTGATAAAGTAGAGGATTATGAGAAAATAAACATCAGGGATGAGGCTGATCCTAAATGGATATCCATTGGTAGGTGTTGTTCTTTAGAGGAGAAAAACAAATTGATCAAATTGTTAATCAAGTATAAAGATGTTTTCGCCTGGTGCTATGATGATCTTAAAAATTTTAGACATGGACAGTTTCAACACCATATTCCTTTGAAAGCAAATGCAGCTCCATTCAGGCAGAAGTTGAGGAATTATAATCTGAAAGTTGCTGAGGCCATTTTTAAGGAGATTGATAAGATGTTGAAAGCTAGAATTATCTATCCAATTCATCACTCCACTTGGGTGGCAAATATTGTTCCAGTATGCAAGAAGAATGGAGAAATAAGAATCTGCATTGATTTCAGGAACTTGAACCAGGCCAGCCTGAAAGATAACTATCCCTTACCTGTGATGGACCACATCTTGCAGACAGTTGCTGGGTCTGAAATGATGTCTATGCTAGATGGTTTCTCAGGTTACAATCAGATAGGTGTGGCTATAGATGATCAACATAAGACTGCTTTCAGTACACCTCGGGGAACTTTTGCCTATAATCAAATGCCCTTAGGCTTGATTAATGCGGGAGCAACTTTTCAGCGGGCGATGGATTCATCTTTTAGAGATCTGAAGGATAGAATTATTGTTATTTATCTTGATGATCTAACTATTTTTTCCAGAAATAGAGAAGATCACCTGAAAGATCTAGAGACTGTCTTACAAAGGTGCCAAAGCCATGGCATCTCACTCAATCCCAAAAAGTTAGTTTTCTATGTTATTGAGGGAAAATTGTTGGGGCACTTATTCTCAAAAGATGGAATCAGAATTGATCCAGAGAGGGTCAGGGTGATTCAATAGCTTAGTCTCCCTTCAAATAGGACTGGAGTCAAGTCCTTCTTTGGCCAAATCAATTTTCTCAGAAGATTCATTCCTAACTTTGTTGAGATTACAAAACATATTGTTGGAATGATGAGTGAGAAACAACCATTCACGTGGAATGAAGTTGCTAAGAAGGCCTTTGAGGATATCAAGGAGGTGATTGCACATACACCAACTCTGGTAAATCCTAATTTTTGAAAAGATTTCATTATTTATTGTTATGCTTCGGAACACACCATGTCAAGAATTTTGTTGTAGAAAAATGAATCGGAGGAAGAGACTCCAATAGCCTTTATGAGTGTTCCGCTGAAAAAACATGAATTGAAATATTCCTTGGCTAAAAAACAAGCTTTTGCAGTAGTGAAGGCTGTTAAACAATTTTGATATTATAATCTTCATTCTCATTTAGTTTTTTTTATTCCAAGTTCTACTGTGAAAAGTATTCTGACTCAGCAAGATGTTGGGTTAAACAATAGAGCAACAAGGGTTGCCAAAATTCAAGAATATGATCTCAAGCTGAGACCTACCAAATTAGTCAAAGGTTAAGGTTTATGTAAATTGATTGCTGAAAACAAAGAAGAAGAAGGAGAAGGAATCCCCACAGTCTTATTGGTAAGCTTACAGGACCCATGGTTTCTAGATGTAGCACACTATCTTACCTATGGGGATTGTCCTAATCACTTACCTCCTAAAGAGAAAAGAAACCTGAAGCTAAAAGCGGTGAAATATGTTATTTGGGGGGATGTCCTTTACAAGAAGGGATTAGATGGGACTTTCCTAAGATGTGTAGATAAGGAGCAACAGAATAAGCTCTTGGAAGTTTTCCATAATGAAGCCTGTGGTGGACATTTTTCTTCTTCAGTTACAGCTTTCAAAATCCTCAAGAATTGTTACTACTGGCCCGAGATGTTTAAGGATGCAGATAAATGGGTGGCTAACTGTTAAAAATGTAAAATGTTCTCAGGAAGGCCACAACTTGCTACTTTACCTTTGAGGCCCATTGTTATTGAAGAACCCTTTAAACAATGGGGATTGGATTTTATTGGGCCTATCTCGCCCCCCTCAAATGCAAGACATACCCACATCTTAACAGTGACAGATTATTTCACGAAATGGGTTGAAGCAGCCCCTGTAAAGAGAACAACTTCAGAGGTGGTTTGTAATTTTCTTAAAGAAAATATTTTGGTACGTTTTGGTGTTCCCCAGAAGATTGTAGCAGATAATGCTACCAGTTTCTCTTCAGTTGAAATGACTTCTTTTTGTTATGAACATAGTATATCTCTCTCCCATTCATCAGATTACTATCCTCAAGGAAATGGACAAGCTGAGTCCAGTAACAAGAATCTGATTGCTATCATTAAGAAACTAGTGAATGATAACCCCAGAGATTGGCATAAGAGACTGTATGAAGCACTCTGGGTTGACAGAATAACTCCAAAAAGGGCGATTGGGATGGTGCCTTTTGAATTAGTTTATGGAATAGGTGCCCAATTATCTTTACCTCTGGAGCTATCTACAGCTAAGCTACAAAGTGTAATCGAGGATCAATACTTCCAAGATTCCCTGGAGAAGAGGATTATGTACTTAACTAAGATTGAAGAAGAGAGAAATGAATTGGTTGACCGAATTACTATACATCAGGCCAGAGTTAAAGAGATTTTTGACAAGAAAACAAGGCCTAGGAAGTTTATGGAAGGAGATGAAGTATTACTGTGGGATAGAAGAAGAGAGCCAAAGGGTGCACATAGCAAATTTGACTCGCTTTGGAAAGTGTTGGTCATGATGTTAGTCATTCACAAACATAGAATAAAAGTTACACAACAACCTTTACTCATCTTGAAAGATACGATGAATTCAAAGAATTCATGATCCCAAGTCTCTGTTGATTAGGTCTTAATCTACTGACGTTACTCAGTGGTTGATGTGTACGTGTTTCTGCACTATTCATCATCATCATATTCAAATATCCTGCTCTGGATGTTCGCTCCGCATAAGTCTCCAACAATTCTACCTCTGCACTGTAAATTTATTCAAATAATGTGCATACAGGCCGATATTTGCATGATTTCTATCATTATTTATGATTCTTTGCATGATATTTTCAATACGACATGCATTTAACCAAATATGCTAAGGATCTTCAGTTACCTACGGGATTTCAGCATATTTCACTGTTTCTGCTTGTTATTTATCATGATTTGCAGTTATGGTGATGAAATAATGAAATTGAAAAAAGGAAAAGGGTTAGAGAGTGAGATTCCCAAAATTACTGGACTTAGATCACTGATTCACATACAAGCTCCCATACTTGCAATGAAAAGAAGGAAAACTAGAAATCATACTTCACCAGGACAATCCACAAATCCGCATGATCTAGTGCAAAGCTTCAAAGGAAAGTTGACAACAACATGTAATGAAATGAAAGCGCTTCCAGTTGAACACAGCATTCACCAGTACATATCCAGAAATCAACAGAAGATTACGTAAAATTTACAATTAAGATGTAATCTGGAACTTCATCTTCATTCAGTATGCTCAAGAACAGGTACATTTACAGTGATCTGAAGAAAGAACCTTGACATTTCAACAATTCTATCCTCATTAGTCTCAGTAATCCGATCTCCTAACTTATTCTACAGTAATTGACTCTTTGCGCCAGATGCGTCTGTGTATTCTAATGTATTCCTCCCCTTTTTTAAAATGACAAGCTCTGGATGTTATATAGAGCAACTGTCAGAAAACGGTTACAATGATCCAAGGATCAGGATCCTCTCATAACAAACAACGGTCCAGATGAAAAGCACATGCTTCATCAGTTGGCAAATGTACAGCTGGCATAGAATATTCCAACATCTTCAACTTGATTCGGCCTCCAGCTGGCGAACAGCATATTTGACAATATCCTCCTCATTTCTGGTTCACGTTGCCTCTATGTGCAACTTTGTAATTATCAGCCTCAGCAGCATCATCATGATTTCCTGCAAATAAACAGACAAACATTAAGTTCATCATCATGTGGATAAACAACAGGAAGTAAACATTTCATTAAACATACCTCCCAATGCAGCTACAGGCAATCAGGCTTTACCTGTGGAAAATATGCACTAAATGCATAAACAGCATAAAAACAATCCAGTCAACCATCGTTGACCAAACATCAGGCAGTCGGCCCTTTCAAATTTCCATCGCTTCATGTCTTTGCCCATTTTCTTGTATATCGGGTTCGAAATATGATGATGATGATCACAAATATACAAGGAAAAAATCGCCCTTCAACCATCCTTAGAAACCGGCTTTGCATCATCATCATATTTGCATCGGCGTGACTACATATGATCAGGGTGACAATTTCACCTTAGGCCGACGGCAACAGTTATACCGACGCCAAAAATCATGATGATGACCAACTATATATCTTCAAAGTGGCCGCAGGATATCACAAAATATGATGATCCTCCTTTCCTAATGCTCTGATGAAAAGCACATCAGGATGTTCACTTCTGCATACTGGGAAAGAAAGACATCGTCATCATCATCATGATGAAGACAAACAGGAGGACTTGGAAAATGATCCTGCCGCTGAGGAAAATCATGATGACGTCATCGTCATCATCAGGCTTGGTTAAAATGCAAAGGGATGACGTCACCGTCATGTTTCGTTAAGATCAGGAGGTAAATGGAATATCGGGTTCCCTCTAAGGAAGATGATCAGGTCATGAAAGCAGTATGACCCCTTTTTCGGCTAAGGTGATCCTCGGAAGATCAAGATGATGATCATCATCATCATCATATTCGCACTGGGCGATCTAAAATATGATCCTGCTTAAAGTCCTGATGACGTCATCAGGATATCCGGGGCCAGTGTTAATCCTCGAAGATGACGTCATCGTCATCATCATATTGGTGAAATGGATCACGCCTTGGAAAATATCCTGCCGAAGGACAAAGGTGATGGTGACGTCATCGTCATCATCATACTTGCAAAAGGTTATACTTGTCGGCAGGATGATACTACGAACTGTTGGGAGAGACGAACAAGATCATGATGATCTTGTTCAACATGACTTAAGAAATGAAAATCATCCTCCGTTTCGAAAGATAAGGTGATCATCATGATCACGCAAAAGGAGGTCAGGAGGATATTAGGAAATGTCAGGTCTCGAAATATCATGATGATGTTGGTCACCAAGACTGTCGTGCGCGCGCAAATTATGCAGATGGCAGATTTCTCTAAGTAAGGTGATATTATAATATCAGCATGATATTATAATATCGGTTGATGTTGGAATATCATGATGCTCGCAATGTTTCCAAGGTTACTCGACGAGTAAAACACACTAGCACTTAAGATTGACGTCCGGATATTTCGGGACTGCATGATTTTTATCAGGTGATAGAGTAAGATCATGATGATGACCTTTGGCGATACAAAAGACCGCCCGACGGGAAAGGATTAATACGACTTAAACTTGATGTCCGGATGTTTCGACCTCAGGATATTATCGGGGGGCTTTTCAAATATCATGATGATGATGTTCATACAGCAATTATCAGGTTTGACCAAAACTTTGACTGCTCACAACTCCCTCATATGGACGAATTTTCAAGTGATGCAAAAGGCAAACCTGCATGAAATTTCAAGCTCTTTCTAACTATGAAGTCATGGAAACAAAATATGAACTTTGAGAAACTAACCTCATGATGATGACCTACCTCATCCTGACCTTCATGATGATGATGCACCTGACTTAATTTTTACCAAAACCGCCAGAAACAGACAACACAAGCCAAAACAAAAGCTGGGTCCCTGTTTTGCCAAGTCAAAATGGGGTGTGTTGTGTAACCACACAACAACTTGCCACCAAAGAAAACAACAAAATTCAAATGATTCAAGTGATGTGATCACATTCATCTATAGTGTTCTAATTCTGTCTAAGTAAATCATCATGATCTTTGAATGATAAAATTTCATTATGGTGATAAAGCTAACAAAGGATCAGGTGTGTGCAGATGATTAATTATCCTCATCTTGAAAGTAAGTTGAAAACATAAGTAACTGGTGTTAAACTACATAGTTGGAGATCATCCCTCATAGCCAACCTGGATAGAGCCTTGCTGCCAGCAGGTGTCTATAACCCCGGCAAGGTTATCTATACAATCTCCCTAAGTAGAGCCCCACTGCCAGCAGGCGTCCATAGCCCCGGTAGAGTTACTTAGATGGCCTAATTTTATTCTGTTTCTGATTTTCCTTTAAAATTTAAATTTGATATCATCATGTCTGCTCATTTGTACAAGGTGTAGTCACTTACAGCTTTAGGTTGGAGATTGTATTGGTAGCAAGGGAGTCCCTTTAGATTTTTCACTTAACACCTATACTCATATCTTCAGCAAACCCAAGGCTGTTAGGTGTTTCATTGTGTTTGATTCACTTTGGACAAGAAAAAGTACCCTGATGAAAAGACATCATAAACCTGATCATGAGTATTTATCAGAATGAATTACAATCTATATCTAAATCTGATCTCATCACTTGAATCCTAACAATTTAGTTATTTTCTTAGGTGATGAAGTGCATCATCCTGACTTACCAGAACAAGGTCCCAACCAACAAACAACAACAACAACAAGCAAACTGTACAAACAACTATACAAATATACAATATGATACACAAGACTGCCATGAAGTCACTCAGGCCTGGAAATAATGTTTGAGGAATTGTCCATTGACTGGCAACGGGACATCCTCACCTGTCAGGTTCTTAAGCCTATAAGTGCTGTCTCCTAAAATTTCAGAAATCTGAAAGGGACCTATCCATAGTCTATCGAACTTACCATGATCACCTTTCCTTTCATGGGCTTTATCCCACATCAGGACTAAATCTGATATCCTGAAAGCTTTAATTCTGGCTCTCTTGTCAAACCAGCGCTTGACAACAGCCTGATGTTTTGCAAATTGGTCAATTGCTTGGCTTCGTTTTTCTTCCAGATGCATCAACTGAAGCAACCTGACTTCTTGTTTATTATCTATGCCTAGATAGTCTTGGGCAAACTGCAGAGTAGGAATTTTCAAGTTTATAGGGAGGATAGGATCTACCCCATATACTAGCTGGAAAGGTGAGTTTCCTAATGCAATTTTCATTCTAGTTCTGTCTACCCATAAGGCATACTTCAGAAATGAGTTCCATTCCCTGGGATTTTTCTCTATCAATTTTCTTATGATACTCAGTAAATTCTTATTAGTGGATTCTGCTAATCCATTTCCCTGGGGATAGTAATTGGATGAAAACTTAAGTATGATCCCATGATCAAAAGCCCAACTTGACAATTTAGTGGAAATGAAGGCAGAACCATTATCACTTACCAATGCATAAGGAGTTCCATACCTAGTGACAATGTTGCTTTCCAGAAATTTAATGACATCATCAGCAGTACAAGTTTTGCTGCTGATAGCCTCAGTCCATCTGGTACAATAATCAGTAATTGTTAGGACATACCTCTGGCCTGAAGAAGACGGAGGATTGATTGGTCCTATGAAATCCATGCCCCATTGTGCAAATGGGTGCTCTTCCATCACTGGCTGCAATGGTTGTGCAGCATATTTTTCTCTGTTGGCAGCAACCTGGCAAACATGACAACATTTAACATGATCAGCTGTGTCTTTAAAAATTGTAGGCCAGTAATATCCTGCTCTGAGGATTGCATGTGTGGTGGCCAACGCTGATCCGTGGGCAGTTCCAAACTTGTCATGTAGCTCTGTCAAAACTTTATTGGCTTCTGGTTTCTCTAAGCATCTCAGGTATATCCCTTCATAATTCTTTTTAAACAGGGCTCCTCCCTTCATCATATATTTCTGGGATCTCATCTTCAAGGCTCTTCTCTGTGAAGCCTGCATCCTCAAAGGACATCTTCCAGTGATCAGGATGTGCCTGATGTCTGAATACCATTCTTTATTGTCCTTCTCATCTATCACATACTGTTGACTGATGATGTTTGGATCAGTTTCAGATATCATCTGGCTCAGAGCCTGTCCTCTTACTAGCTTCATGGGTGTGATCTCCATGTCATATTCTTGTAGTACCGTAATCCATTTGGCCCTTTTTTCACCAGGTTCACTCTGCATAAGCAGCATCTTTACTGCTGCATCTGGTACCACAGCAATCACTTTGCTCCTCAGTATATAATGTCTAAACTTTTTTACTACTCTGACTAATGCAAGAGCCTGTCTTTCAACATCTACATATCTCAACTCAGCATCCCTGAAAGGACAGCTCATGAAGGCAATTGGTTTCTCTTCTTTATCTTCATTTCTTTGAGTTAACACTGCTGCAGAAGTATGTTCTGAAGCAAATGAGTAGATGTAGAAATCTTTTGTATAATCTGGACTAATGAGGACAGGAGCATCCGAAATGGCCTTCTTTATATCTTCAAAAGCAGCTCTGGCTTCTGGTGTCCAGTCAATTTGTGCATCTTTTTTCAACATGGCATTCAGTGGTCTGACAATCTCAGCAAAGCCAGTGATGAACTTCCTCACAAAATTTATCTTACCAAAATAAGATTTAAGCTCCTTTTTGCTTCCTGGAAGTGGTAATTTCATAATAGATTCCACCCTGTCAGGATCAATGATAATCCCATCTTCTGTGATCAGGTGGCCTAGTAACTTTCCTGTTGTGACCCCGAATATGCACTTCTTGGGATTCAAAGATATTCCATATTCTTCACACTTCTTCAGCACACTTCTGAGGTCAGCAACATGATTTCCCCTTTCTTTGGAGAACACTGTCAGGTCATCCATGTAGATGACTATACATTTTCCTATTAAGCCTCTGAAGGCTATGTCCATTGCTCGCTGGAATGTAGCTCCAGCATTTATCAATCCAAACGGCATACGTCTATATGCAAATATCCCCCATTTTGTGGTGAAGGCAGTCTTTAATCTGTCAATTTTATCAACCATCACTTGGTTGTATCCTGAAAAACCGTCCAAGAAGGACATCATCTTGGCTCCATTTACCATCTGCAGAACTTCATCCAAAGAGGGCAAAGGATAATTATCCTTTTCTGATGCTCTGTTTAGGTTCCTGAAATCCACACACAATCTGATGTCTCCATTCTTCTTCCTGACTGGTACCAGATTTGCCACCCAAGTAGAGTGCCTTACAGGAAATATTATCCGGGCATTTAACAATTTCTTGACCTCTTCAAAGATGATGGGCTCAAGCAGAGCATTGACTGGCCTCTGCTTCTGTCTGAAAGGTTTTGCATCTGGCTTGAGGGGTATAGTATGAGTTATGACAGAAGTGTCATACGTCTTCAGCTCGTCATAAGTCCATGCAATTACATGTATATAATCCTTAAGGGCTTGAGCTATTCCATCTAACTCTTCAGGTGTACAAACCTTACCCAACAAGACATTCTTCTTGTCATCAGCTTGTCCAATATTCACCTGTGAATATTGACCTCCATCTGCCTTAGGTAGATCCTTATGCTTGAGCATATTATCCAGATCAAAGGCTCTTTCTAATTCAATCATACCTTTGGGAATTGTGTTGCCAGGCAACTCTAAAATCTCATCTTCTTCCCAGACATGATCTTCCATACCATTTTCATCTATGATCTGAGCTTCAAATACATCTCTGTTTGATATGAAGTCCAGGATGTGTTGATCATCATCAAACACTTGGAGATTAGTCACATTGTCAGGTACCGAAGGTACTGACACCAATTCTACTGCAAATCTCTTCAGACCAGATATAGACAGCGGTTCCAGCGTACTGGCGGCCTGAGCAAGTGCATCTGCCCTTTGGTTCTGTTCTCTTGGCACGTGAACGATGTTGAAGGCATCAAAGTCTTCAATCAGGTCCCACACACGATGTCTGTAATTTGACAGCTTTCTGTAGTTACAAGAGTAAATTCCTCTTACTTGTCTTACAACTAGTTCTGAATCTCCAAAGACATGCAGGATCTTCACCTTCTTCTTATGGGCAAACAACAGTCCATGAATCAGAGCTTCATACTCTGTGACATTATTAGTGCAGGGGAACTGTAATCTGTAAGCTGCTAAATGGGATTTCCCTGATGGATCAGTAAGGTCAATCCCTACTCCAGAACCTTGCTTGGATTTGGATCCATCAAACCTCAGGATCCAAGGCTTATCTTCAGCAGGACATTTATTTGAACTTTCCTTTTTCTTTGCAGCTCTGGCTGCTGCTCCGCCTGATATCCACCTTAACTTAGGTGTGTCATCTTCAAGCTTCCTCTTTCCTTGATCTGATGAGCCTGATGGCTTTTCTGTTTTCTCTTCAATCCTAGCAGGAGGATGATGCTCAGCACATACAGCTGCATGCTTCTTCAAAATGTGCAAGCACAGTGAGCAAGTGGTTTCTGAGTGAGGTGCCTCATGCAGCCTACACCAACTTTTGATTAAAACCTCCTGGGGAGATCTACACTTTGACCAGAAATTCTTCGAACTTCGTCAGGTCACTGCCTTTATCCTCATCAGACAACTCGTAATCCGGTTCCATGAAGCAATCACTACCAGGAGTGATCTTTTCCTTTCTCGCATCATTTGTCTGATTGGACACCAGGATCTCTTCTGTTTTTCGGATATGATCCTCATCAGGATCCGTCGACTCTTCTGTTCCTGCAGAAGACAAATAAAAATTAGTATCATCATCATCATCAGATGTAGCACTCACCTCGAAATATGATGATGATGCTTCACTATACGTCTGCTCCAGCATGATCATGTCTAAGCATGGTTCGCAAGTCTTTTCCGAGTGTGCTTCTCCATGCAATCTGCACCATCCGTCGATCAAAATATCATTAGCAGGTATATTTAATAATTGACAACATTTTATCTGAGTAGATAAATGCATCTGAAAATCCCTGAAGCGATCTATTTCATTCTCATTATCAGGATCATTATTAAGTTCTACGACTGGCATATCCTCATGATGATCATCATCATGATGATGATGAACATCAAGCATCAGGACCTCTTCTATTTAGACAGTTTGCGGCCTGATGTGATAAACTCCAGGTTCTACGTTTACATACATGATCTCATTTGTTCTGTTATATTCGGTGATCATATGTTTCATCCTAGGCTCAGCATCAATCCTGATCTGATTAGGTATACCTTTCCATGGCAACCACATGTGACTGAAGTCTGTGGACATGTATCCGTTAAGCGTTTTAGACCAGTCCCGGCTAAGCAACATCCCATATGTATCAGGTATGTCAACTACCTGAATGTCAATGTAATACTGGATCCTAGGATCAGACGCTAGCTGCATGTGAATATGAGTGAGTTCTCCTACGACACTTACTTCTGTCTTGTCCAGTTGAGTAACCTTCTTTAAGGATTTAGCAGGATGCAGTCCTAATGCATTGCATATTGACAAAGGCATAACATTAGTTGAGGCTCCTGAATCAACTAAACAATTGTGCAAATTCTTACTGAACATTCTTATGGTGAGGAGAAACGGTGGTGATTCAGTTTTATCTCTGTACAAGGTCATGTGAGAGGTTTCAGCAGCTTGGACTGTGGCTGACACTTTGGGCTTGACAGTGCTATCTTTAGCAGTATGGTCTCTGCTATTGGATTGACTCGACAGGTGATTATCCTCTTTAGAAGCAGGATCATCCAGCGACTTCATGAATGCCCTTTTGATGGCAGGAGTTTTCAGTAACTCAGATAGGGACAGGCTGATCTTGATTTTCTTCATTTCATCAGCCAAATAGCTGACTAACTTGTCAGACTCATGAGGTGCATTTGCAACTTTTGTTGTGTTTTGAGGAGACAAGTACTAAGCATTCACCTTAGGGAACCCAGGGTTATTGCTAGCCTTAGGATCAGGAGGTGTGTTGAAGTTGTTTGGAGGTAGAGATGATGTCAATGGACCGGCAGGTCTGTTGGCATTACTCCTCAGGTTATAATTATGCTTACCAGGGTATTGCTGCTGGTATGCATGTACTTCCTCATGCTCTCTTGTAGGTTCATTTTCATCCTCAAAAGGGAAGACATAATTTGCTTCAAAGGTTAAGGCAGATTCTTCACAGGTCTGATTATAATCCTGATGAGGCTGATTAGTGTAGGTTTCCAGCACAAAAGCTGAGTCATATCCACAAGGAACTATTTCATTTCCTTCTGCCTGAGGTGGATTTCCAGAAGTATTAGACACTTCAGTCTGAAAGATGCTGGCAGCAATCCTAAATTGTGGACAATCTAATTCTGCATGTGCATTGGTGTTGTGAATCCTGCACCAATTGGTAAGGGCTGCTTCAGCAAGATTGACTCTAGTAGTCTGTTTGGCTTCACCAGGAGGCTGATTGTCTAGGGGTGATGGTAATGAACCATTATTTGGCCTGGAGTTCCACACTCTGGGTTGCCTAGGAGGATTATTGTTATTTGCAGCACTACTGTTGAAGTTATTGTTGTATCCTCTGTCAGGGTAATTTGGTCTGTCATTGGAATAACTCCTATTCTGACCTGACTGTGAATAAAACCCTTGATTTCTCAAGTGTGTTACTTCTGTGGTGAGCTTTCTCAACTGAGCAGCAATTTCTTTGATTTCCTCTTTCTCCTCTTGAGCTTTGGCCACTACATTTTCAGGCTGAGGCTAGAAAAAGGAAGATCCATGGTTATTGTGGGATAGGTCTGTACCCTGAGGTGTCTGAGTATGTGCAGGATATTGTGGCAATTGGCCATTTCCATTAGGAGGAGGCATGATACTCAATGGAGGTACTTGCAAAGGTGCAGGCATGATTGCTGGGGGCATCACTGCTCCATTTGGATATTGTGCAGGATATTGCGAAGGATAAGCTGCAGGATACTGTGTTGGATATTGTGACTGCATGCCAGGCAAAGCAGGGAATGCTATATTTGGAGTAGGAGCAGGTATCAGCTGTTGATTCACCTTGATAGCTTCTTGAAAAGCTCCTGTCAATGTGGTGATCGCAGGATGTGTTCTCCTGATGAACATGGCGGTTAATGGATCCAGGGCTGAATAATAAATACTTCTGGCAGCATCATCAGCCACCACATATGGGGTAACTAGCTTGGACAACATTTTCTGGAACCTAGCATTGAAATTTGCAATAGGTTCATGCTCAAATCTCTTGATTGTGGCAAACAGGTGGTAATTCATGGATGGATCAATAGGGACCTTAAATCTGTCAAGAAAGGCCTTCTCTAAGACAGCCCACGAACCTACAGAAGATTGACCAAGACTGATGAACCAATTATAAGCCTCTTCCCCTAAGGAAAAAGGGAATAATCTGCACACCACATCCTGATGCTCTATTCTGGCTCTGCAGCAAGCTTCTTTAAACGTCCTGATATGATCATCCGCATCCTGATAAGGATGGTATTTTGGACAAAGCTTGTCCGGATACTTTGGTAACTCATGATACGCAGTAAAGGTCAATGGTGATTCTGCTGCAAAGAACGACATTGCAACCTGAAGGGGCTGAACTGGTGGTGCAGTTGGCTGAGGTTGGACTAAAGGTATACCCTGAGGTTGAACAGAAGGTGTCACGGGTATACCGGAAGGTATTTGCAAACCAACGGGAGTTACAGGAGGAGGTCCTGGTGAAGTTCTGGACGTACTAGACTCTGGAGTATGGTGAACGTCTACAGTCTTAGGTCTAAAACCTCTGATAGGTAATTCTTCGAAAATTTCACTATGTCTAGACCTGGTATTTATCCTGTGAGCCAGGATTTCTCAATTTGGAGGCCAATTAGCTGAAACTTTGCAAATATTGGCTGGATTCCACCGGACGAGGTGATATTTGCGGTCAACTTGCAAATCAGACTGAATATTTACGCGATATTTGCGAAGATACTGCAAATATGACAGGATATTGGGATATTTCGACCGGCAGCACCAGATCTCACGGGTTTAAGGCTCAAATTCTCAAAGCTTGAACAAATTTATGCATCTTTGGCCAATATTTAGTGAATCTAAAGAAATCTACTGTAAAGCTTGCAATATTTATGTGAAATTTGAAAATCTTTACACAGAATGTGCAAATACAAACTTGTCGCAGCAAATATTTACGCAATATGATGAAATTCACAAATGATCTGAAGTTACCTTACTCTGAGCGTCATCAAACCTGAAAGTACTGATGATGAAAGTGATCTTCAATCCTCGGCCCTCCTTCTAGTGCCAATTTATGTTGGTCATGATGTTAGTCATTCACAAACATAGAATAAAAGTTACACAACAACCTTTACTCATCTTGAAAGATACGATGAATTCAAAGAATTCATGATCCCAAGTCTCCGTTGATTAGGTCTTAATCTACTGACGTTACTCAGTGGTTGATGTGTGTTGCTATTTTCCATTCAGGGGCCTTACGTGTTTCTGCACTGTTCATCATCATCATATTCAAATATCCTGCTCTGGATGTTCGCTCCGCATAAGTCTCCAACAATTCTACCTCTGCACTGTAAATTTATTCAAATAATGTGCATACAGGCCGATATTTGCATGATTTCTATCATTATTTATGATTCTTTGCATGATATTTTCAATACGACATGCATTTAACCAAATATGCTAAGGATCTTCAGTTACCTACGGGATTTCAGCATATTTCACTGTTTCTGCTTGTTATTTATCATGATTTGCAGTTATGGTGATGAAATAATGAAATTGAAAAAAGGAAAAGGGTTAGAGAGTGAGATTCCCAAAATTACTGGACTTAGATCACTGATTCACATACAAGCTCCCATACTTGCAATGAAAAGAAGGAAAACTAGAAATCATACTTCACCAGGACAATCCACAAATCCGCATGATCTAGTGCAAAGCTTCAAAGGAAAGTTGACAACAACATGTAATGAAATGAAAGCGCTTCCAGTTGAACACAGCATTCACCAGTACATATCCAGAAATCAACAGAAGATTACGTAAAATTTACAATTAAGATGTAATCTGGAACTTCATCTTCATTCAGTATGCTCAAGAACAGGTACATTTACAGTGATCTGAAGAAAGAACCTTGACATTTCAACAATTCTATCCTCATTAGTCTCAGTAATCCGATCTCCTAACTTATTCTACAGTAATTGACTCTTTGCGCCAGATGCGTCTGTGTATTCTAATGTATTCCTCCCCTTTTTTAAAATGACAAGCTCTGGATGTTATATAGAGCAACTGTCAGAAAACGGTTACAATGATCCAAGGATCAGGATCCTCTCATAACAAACAACGGTCCAGATGAAAAGCACATGCTTCATCAGTTGGCAAATGTACAGCTGGTACAGAATATTCCAGCATCTTCAACTTGATTCGGCCTCCAGCTGGCGAACAGCATATTTGACAATATCCTCCTCATTTCTGGTTCACGTTGCCTCTATGTGCAACTTTGTAATTATCAGCCTCAGCAGCATCATCATGATTTCCTGCAAATAAACAGACAAACATTAAGTTCATCATCATGTGGATAAACAACAGGAAGTAAACATTTCATTAAACATACCTCCCAATGCAGCTACAGGCAATCAGGCTTTACCTGTGGAAAATATGCACTAAATGCATAAACAGCATAAAAACAATCCGGTCAACCATCGTTGACCAAACATCAGGCAGTCGGCCCTTTCAAATTTCCATCGCTTCATGTCTCTGCCCATTTTCTTGTATATCGGGTTCGAAATATGATGATGATGATCACAAATATACAAGGAAAAAATCGCCCTTCAACCATCCTTAGAAACCGGCTTTGCATCATCATCATATTTGCATCGGCGTGACTACATATGATCAGGGTGACAATTTCACCTTAGGCCGACGGAAACAGTTATACCGACGCCAAAAATCATGATGATGACCAACTATATATCTTCAAAGTGGCCGCAGGATATCACAAAATATGATGATCCTCCTTTCCTAATGCTCTGATGAAAAGCACATCAGGATGTTCACTTCTGCATACTGGGAAAGAAAGACATCGTCATCATCATCATGATGAAGACAAACAGGAGGACTTGGAAAATGATCCTGCCGCTGAGGAAAATCATGATGACGTCATCGTCATCATCAGGCTTGGTTAAAATGCAAAGGGATGACGTCACCGTCATGTTTCGTTAAGATCAGGAGGTAAATGGAATATCGGGTTCCCTCTAAGGAAGATGATCAGGTCATGAAAGCAGTATGACCCCTTTTTCAGCTAAGGCGATCCTCGGAAGATCAAGATGATGATGATCATCATCATCATATTCGCACTGGGCGATCTAAAATATGATCCTGCTTAAAGTCCTGATGACGTCATCAGGATATCCGGGGCCGGTGTTAATCCTCGAAGATGACGTCATCGTCATCATCATATTGGCGAAATGGATCACGCCTTGGAAAATATCCTGCCGAAGGACAAAGGTGATGGTGACGTCATCGTCATCATCATACTTGCAAAAGGTTATACTTGTCGGCAGGATGATACTACGAACTGTTGGGAGAGACGAACAAGATCATGATGATCTTGTTCAACATGACTTAAGAAATGAAAATCATCCTCCGTTTCGAAAGATAAGGTGATCATCATGATCACGCAAAAGGAGGTCAGGAGGATATTAGGAAATGTCGGGTCTCGAAATATCATGATGATGTTGGTCACCAAGACTGTCGTGCGCGCGCAAATTATGCAGATGGCAGATTTCTCTAAGTAAGGTGATATTATAATATCAGCATGATATTATAATATCGGGTGATGTTGGAATATCATGATGCTCGCAATGTTTCCAAGGTTACTCGACGGGTAAAACACACTAGCACTTAAGATTGACGTCCGGATATTTCGGGACTGCATGATTTTTATCAGGTGATAGAGTAAGATCATGATGATGACCTTTGGCGATACAAAAGACCGCCCGACGGGAAAGGATTAATACGACTTAAACTTGACGTCCGGATGTTTCGACCTCAAGATATTATCGGGGGGCTTTTCAAATATCATGATGATGATGTTCATACAGCAATTATCAGGTTTGACCAAAACTTTGACTGCTCACAACTCCCTCATATGGACGAATTTTCAAGTGATGCAAAAGGCAAACCTGCATGAAATTTCAAGCTCTTTCTAACTATGAAGTCATGGAAACAAAATATGAACTTTGAGAAACTAACCTCATGATGATGACCTACCTCATCCTGACCTTCATGATGATGATGCACCTGACTTAATTTTTACCAAAACCGCCAGAAACAGACAACACAAGCCAAAACAAAAGCTGGGTCCCTGTTTTGCCAAGTCAAAATGGGGCGTGTTGTGTACCACACAACAGAAAGGACCTTTCAGAATTCACCAGGTATTGGGTCCAAATTCTTTTAAATTGGAATATCTAGATGGAGCTATTTTACCCCTGTCCTATAATGGACAGGATCTCAAATTATATCATCTGTAAAACAGGAGTCCCTTGTTTTGTACATAGTCTTCCCTTTTGTCTAGTTTTGTGTTTTCCTTTCCCATTTTTGTTTCATCTTGCTCCGTTTCCTTTCTTCTCTATGTTCCTTTTTCTATGAAACTAGAGCTTTTGAGTTCTCTACATTTTGCCATAAAATGCAGTCCCCAGTCAGAGCCAATGTTACCTTTTGAGTCGCCCTTATTTATCTATTGGTAATTTTTCCTAAACAAGAGTCGATTTGCTGTGTTGTCTTATTGGTCGTACCTTTGATTTCTATATCGGCTCTTTACTCCTTCAAATTTTACCTGTTTATCATCTTTGTGTGTAAAGTTACTTAGGGTTTGAACCTTTGAACCTGAACCATTCTCAAAGTTCAAAGTTCAAATGGTTCGATATGTTCAAAGTCTCTTAAAAAGCAAGCTGTTTTGTTCTGTGTATTTTAAACATCTTCGAGTTTTCAGGTTGAACTTGAACCCTTTTTGTCAATAGTTCAATGGTTCCACAGTTCAAGGTTCAATATTCAATGCCTTCTAATAATTCGCGTCATGCAGTTATCTTGTGTAATTAATGTATCGTTAAACCATTCGCTTGTACTCTATAGTGAAGTTCAATGGTTCAATGGTTCAAGGTTCAATGGTTCACTGTCTCATAGTTGAAAGCCTTTTACAAAGCCGTGTGACTGTTGGTCGGTCTATGTAGTCCTTGCATCTTTGAACCTTCATATTGAACCATATCCTAACAAGTTCAATGGTTCATGAGTCTAAGTTCAATATTTCTGTAAGTGAACTCTTTGCCCCTTTGTATGATCCAATTGGTATGATCAAACCACCGCATTGAACCACGCCCCAAAGGTTCGATGGTTCAATGGTTCAAAAATTTGGTGATTTTGATCTCATTTCTTCCCGAGGCTTTCTAAGTCAAATTTAGTGGGAAAGTTGGAGGAAAATATGTCTGAGACTCATTATGAAACTGAAAGTTCTAATTTGGTGGAGGTTATGGATAATTATTATACATCATGATCGTGCGTGAATAATACTTGCTATTAATGAAGAGGTCAGAATTCATGTCTTTTCAAACATTTTTGGCACGTATTGTTTTGGGTGATAATTATTCAATCTAGTTAGTGCCATTATTAACAAAGAACAAGCCAAATTTAGCAAGTGAACACATTGTGCGATGTAGAGGAGAATAGCATAGGAAGTGTAAGGTTCTTGTTACTCAAACTTCGTAGTGAATTCAGATATCTTGAAGGTGAGTTCTGTTCTTCCTATATGCTATTCCTATTTCTTAGTTGGAAAGAAGAATCTCTTGAGTTTCTGACATTATTTTCAAAATTTGAAGTGTTTTTCATTTTATCCTCGAAGTATGGAATTGAAATCTACTTGTCTGGGGAATGAACATGGCCCTGGTCTTACTTGTTCTCACTCTAAATTTGGGGATACTGCACTGGTGCAATATGATTTAGAAGAATTTAGAGAAAGGTCTAGAAACCCTGTGCAAACCCCTATGATGAAGAAAATAGTAGACAGTGGTTTAGTTGAAGCTGCGGCCTTTCCCAAGGCTGTATAGTGCCTAGAACTAGTTTAGGAATGTATAAATAGGTATGAACCCCAAAACAGATGCATTAGAAATGCAGATAGTGATGTATTGTTTCATGTCGACAGACAAACCCTGATGTCTGTGATGAGAATACTACCTAAAGAGGCATATTCCAACCTTGATATTACTTCTTCTTATGGGCATTTCTCGGAGAAGAAATCGACTTACAAAAATGTGATAGTAAGAAACTGGCTGCTGAAATTTCATAAGGGTGGCTCAAGGTTGCCTAGACCAGTTACTAGGGATCATATGATTAAAGAAGTGAGGGATATTGTGGTGTTATTACACAAACTGAAAGGCAGCCAACATGTGTATTATTGGGAAGATTGGATGTACTTTTTTGTACAAGTTATCCTCCAAGGAGAGCAATATTTGGATTGGGTAGAAATTGTAGCTGATTGTTTGCATCAGGGTTTGAGTAATTGTTTGGGTAATAGAGATTTTTATATGTCTTCATATCTATTTTATTGCCTGGCATCTACAAGAGAATGGTTTGGTCTACCTCATGCACCCTTGGCTGAGGATAGTAGGATTTATGAATATTATTCACAATTGCAGATGCAGAACTGTTATGAAAATTAGAAAAGGGTTAGTGATGTTTTCACTGGGAGAATGACTTATGAACTGGCAGGTAATCTGGGTAAGAGAATGTCCAATGAAGCAATGCAGCTAATTAGCATTTATGGTAGCTTCTTTATTTAATTTTCCAAGTTCACTTACATCAGAGTTGGAGGATTTGACAGTGAATCTATTAAGTTACCTAGATATGTGTTCAACTGTTTTGTGCTGATAGATGTATGCAGACAGCTAGCACATGTGGATAAGAAGTTCTTGACAAAGAAGGGATTTGGTATCTCTTTTCCAATCGAACTTTTACATTACTCATGCCAGTCAAAATCTGATGCTTTGAATTTAGAGGTGAACCTTAAAAAGTTCAATTTTTAGTTCTTCACTGCCATGTCCCAATTTGATAGGAAAGGATTTGTCAGGGATAACTTAGATTTTCGAGCAGGGCTTTCGCACATTCCTAAGTCAGAGGATTACTAGGAAGACTATTCAGATGAGTTTGAGGTCAGGAGAAGACTATGGTGTAGGTTCTCTTTAGGACAGATAATTACTCTTAATTTAAATATGGATATTTGTGGAGTTATTGATGATGAGGAATAGGTGATTGACCCGCAGTTTGAACAAATAGAGCAATTACCTATTCCAGAAATCAACTGGAGCAAAAAGGAGGAAGATAGAATTGAAGTTAAAACTCTCCTAGTGATAAGGAGAACTGAGAAATGGTTAAGGGAAAAGAAACATGAAGGGATCTAGAATAAAAATGCCCAACAATTCATGTCAATGATTGAATCATCATTCCCCATAAGCTCTTCTAACCAACCTATTGCTATCTGTGGTGTAGGTACTTCCAAGTCATTAACTAGAAAGAGCCCTGCTACTAAGAAATCTAGAAGAGCCCTCACAACATTCTACCCCCTCGTGCTACCAAGTTGAGAACCAAAAGTAAGAGAAAGAAATAGGTTTCTAAAAGAATAATTGTGGATCTGAATTCAGAGGAGGATTCAGGAGAACCCATGGGTGATAAGGAATCTAGTCCACACAGAATAGAGGAAGTTAATACTAGGCCACAGTCTGAGGTTGTTCTAGAGACCTCTAAACTGTTAACGATTTCTAATGTATCCTCTGATGGATTGAACCTTAAAAGGGAAACCTTAGCCCCTACACTGAAGTGGTTAGAGAGTTCTATTACTGACAAGAGAAAAATAATTCCTTTTTCTGTCCCTTTAGAGGACATGGTGAGCAAATGTTTAGGGAAAACACCCAAGTCTAAGAAGCTAAAGATGACATTCAGAGTAAGTATTGATCCAAATACTGGAAACTGGAGTGCTGAGATAGCCAAACCAGTGACTGAAGAAGTACAGGACCCAACTATGCAGGATTTCACTATTGAAAGAGTGGATCTTGGCACTGCTTCAAGAGCTGCAGATGTTCATCATCTTGAAGCATCCACTAAGAGGATAGTTAGTCAGAGCTGGAAGGACGAAAAGGACAAATGGGAATTGAAGTAGACTCTGTGTTTAATGGCAGAGTACATCGATGCTATCCATAACCCCAGCCCGTAGCCAGTTTCACAGCTCTCCCTGTCTTTCAATCCTAAGTCACCAGTTAACCAGAAGATGTTGGATCAGGTTCACAAAAACAAGATGGTGGCTAAGATATTCAATGGTTGGTTGGACTGCATAGTACAGAAGGGGACTGAATACATTCATGAACTTAAGAATATATATGATCTAACTACTGCCACCATTGACGACCTTAAGGCATAGGTTACTGCTTGGGTGAAAGATGAAGGTAAATGGGTAAATGTAATGAATCAAATTGATGAAGTTCAAAAATATAGAGTAGCAAATTTTTTGACAGAAAAGAGCCTAACTAGTTTGGATGAAGATCTATTATATGTGAATAAGAAAAATATTGAATGGAGAAATTCCATATCATGGTAGGGGCATTTTGAACTTACAAAATTGATTAAGGAGATAACTGAGTTCACTCAATCACTGCAGCGTGACTTACAATGTATTGATGTCAAATACATAAAAGATGATGGGAAACTGGAGGAGGATGTCGACACAGTGGTTCAATCCTTTAAGGATAAAATTAGCTTTGTCAAAGAAGGTGACAATATCTTAATTGAAGATTTCTCCTAAATCTCTAAGGTGAAGTCACTACTTTACCTCTGTATCGATGCACTTCCAGAACATAAGGAAAAAATTGGGAAAATACGAAGGGAGAAAGAAGTTTGGAAATCAAGGGTGAAACACATAGGCATCCCCAACCTCCTAAGAATTCAGGAGTTTGTTGCAACTTTTCAGGAGTGGAAGACTCAATGTGCTTCTCCAACCGTCGATGGCAAATCTAGAGATTCAAATCTGTTGCCCCAGTCGTGATCTTATTGGCTCATTTTCGTTTATTCAGTTCTTTAGTTATGCTATTTTCGTAATCTTGATCCTTGAATCAATTTGTTATAAACTAAATCCCGTATGGGTCAGAGTTACTTTAACTCTGGGTTTTGGTTTACTTGATCATATGATTAGGGCATTCATATATATAGGTTTTTGAATCTTTCATAAAGGATCTAGATAGAGAGAGAAAAGCAAGAAGAGAATTTTGGCTGAACTATTTTTTGGTTTTACAGTATATGATGATTGTCTGACAAATTTTTCATCTGTGAATGAAAAGAAGAAACAATTATTGTTTACTTAGATCTGTGCGTTTGAGTGTTTGAAATTGGATTTTCTATGTGAAATCTCCTTTCATCTGGTAATTGCTCTTTTATTGGACAACTCGTTATATGTGTTCTATTATTTATTGGTTCAGCAAATATATATGTATGTGTTTATGTATTTAAATGTATTGAAAATAGAATCTGTGCATTCTATTACTCACTGTTGTTGCAGAAATTTACTACATTCATAACATAGTTATGTATGAATGTTAGTTTGCCTTAGGCACTTTCTAGTTAAAAGTGTATTTGGATAGTTGAATAGATTGAATTCATTGGAAATCTTAAAGGGAGATGTAACTAAATTTAGAGGGGAACTAATTTAAAAAGTTCACCCATTTGTAGCTTAACTCATTTGTTCTTTAAAGAAGGGTATAGAGTCAGAATAAAACATTTTCAGAATAAGGACAAAGCTGTTAGCCAACACCAACCAAGTGGAAGATATTACCTTTAGTTTGAGTACCGGATGCAAACTCTGTTCTGGAAGTTTCAAAGATTTTACATTTTCCATCCTTGAATCAGAGATCATAGCCTTTGTCCACCAACTATCCAACACCGAGAAGATTGTGCTTCAAACCTTCAACATACAGTACATTGCCAGTTTTGTGTCTTCCATCAAAAGAAATAGTTCCTCTTCCTCTGATTCTAGCAGCAAAATTGTCACCAAAATTTACCACTCATCCTTCATACCTTTCCAAATCTACAAACTTATTTTTGTCACCTGTCATATGGTGAGAGCATCCACTGTCAATGACCCAATTATCCTTCTCTTCAATTTGGGCAGCCAGAGCTCTTTCCACAGTCTTAAGATTGACAGATACAGAGGACATTGGATCTTCTTCCTTGATGGCAATGAACACCCATTCATTTCCAGATTTGTTTCCTATCTCTGATTCATCATCTGTTACTCCTTCATTATCATCATCTTCATGTACATAGTAACAGTTCTTTTGGAACCTTGGCTTGTTAGGATTTTGCCTAGAAAATCTTTCCAGACACCTTGAGGCAAAATGACCAATCTTATTGCAGTTAAAACACTTGAAAGGTAATTTTCCTTCATACTTACCAGTTCCTCTTGGCAACCTCTTTGCAATAAGGGCTTCAAGTTGAGCAGTTTCTACTTCCTCTTCTTCCAGATCTTTTCTTGCTTTTTCATACCATGACAATTTCCTTGAAGAATTCTCTCCCGGATCAAACCTTTGTTTACTTTTAATAGAAGCACTGGCTTTGAATGCAAATTTAGTCTTGGGGGGGTCATCTCCAAACTCTGTCATTTCAAATGCAGCCAATTTCCCATCCAATTGATCTCTTATGACAGTTGTATGGGCTCTGAATTCTTCAATGGCAGCAGCCTTGATTTTGTAAGAAGCAAGAAGGGATCTAAGAATTTTACCAACAATCTCATTTTCATCCAAGACTCCACCAGCATTTCTAATTCCACAAACTAGCTCATTCACTCTTGGCATAAAATTAGTAATATTTTCATCATCTCTCATCTTCAGTTTTTCAAATTTCCCTTTTAGACTCTATAACCTTGCACATATAACGTACTGGTCTCCTTCATGCAAAAGTTCCAGTTTATTCCAAATCTCAAAGGTAGTTGGTAGTTCAATAACATTTGAGAGCTCTGAGTCAGATAATGCGCTTAGAAGAGCCTCTTTGGTCTGCAGATTGTTTTCAACATCTGTGATTTCATTTAGTGTTGTTGGACCACCCTATGGAGGTACATACTGTTTTGTAACCATGGACCAGTACGCCATTCCCATACACTGTAAGTGACATTTTATGTGACCTTTCCAAAGAGCAAAGTTAGTTCCATCAAACTTCAAACTATCCTTCTTGTAGGACGACATCCTGGATCTCCTCAAGCGGTTAAGCTTCTTTTAGAGGAACTTGGCTCTGATACCAATTGTTAGACTTAGGGCACACAACTGAGGGGGGGTGAAACAGTTGTGCAAAACTTTCTCCAATTTACACACTTAAATCCTCTTTGTGATTGGCAGTATATTAAACATGAAATGTAATGAATTCAAATCAAAGGCAGAAACTCATCAACACATAAGACACCAAGATTTTGACGTGGAAAACCTGATTAAGGGAAAAACCATGGGGTGATTAACCCAAGAATGTATTCTCTGTTAGAAGAATAGAAAGAACAAAATGGCACATGCCAATTAGGGTTCACTGCCTGAGCACACTGCTCGCAAGAGGCTCACTGCCTATAAGAGACACACTGTCTACAAAGAAATAAGTATCACCTACTTCAACTAGAAAATAGCATCTTCACCATGCTTGAATCAATTCCATTAAGCTCAATACTCCTGCTCTGCCTTTCGCTCTCCGCTTTGCTATCACACACTCATCTCCACTAGGACACTTTAGAAATGACTTCACAATCCCTTATTTATACAAGACATCAACTTAGGAATGATCATCTAAGTCGACAAGCATCCACAATAACATCCACATGATGTATAACTTATCCGGTCGGCCTGTCCCAGGAAGAACACCATCATCTAGAAGTTATTCTTCAAATGCAAACTCCAACTTCAATGCAGACCACCAACATGATCTGGACACGATCCAAAGATCATCAAAAGCTTGTCTAAATCACCAATAACATCCACACTTCATTTGCTTACTGAAATCCTTCTCTCCTTCATCCAGAACATCAAGAACATAGTCTATCATCACTGTCACAAAGGATTTTATTCTTGTGAACCTTTTGACTACAAACCAATCCATTTGATACTCCACAAAGGCTCCCTCAGAACTCCCTCAAATCCATAGAACATGATACTCTATTTCTGGATCTCACCGGACCTATCTGTCTCACTCTATCACCACTGAACACCTGCTAGAACCGGTTTTATTTGAATAGTCACAACCTCCTCAGATCTTCATGCAGACCTCTAAAATCTCTATTGGACCACCTTAAGACACATATCTACAAGACCTTTAATCCACATCCTCTGATCCTCATCCTATCTAGGTCTTTTACCTTACTGTTTTCCCTATTCTTCTCTGTTTCTGATTGAGACTAATTTTCTCAATATCCTTAGCACACAGCTAATCCAATCCTTATCATTAATGCAACAAAAGCATGTTGACATCAATGACAACATTAGTTAGGCCCATACTTGCAACATATAGCTTTTCTATCATACTGCCAAGGTCTACCCAACAAGATATGACAAACATCCATAGGCATAACATCACACAAGACTTCATCATGATAAGATCCAATATGAAATTTCACCAAGCATTGTTCACTCACCAATACCTTATGATAATCCTAAATCCATGCTATCTGATATGGCTTAGGGTGTTTCAATCTTTCTAACTTCATCTTAGTCACCATCTCCTCTGAAACTAGGTTATTTGAACTACCACTATCAATTATAACTTTACAACACTTACCTCCGGATTTGCATCTAGTTCTGAATAGAATTTTTCTCTGTGATGGTTCCTCATTTGTCTCTATTTGAAATAGTGCTCTCCTCATCACCAATGATTGTCCTTTCTCTGGTTTACCAATAGAACTAGGTGATTCAATAGGTTCTTCTTCAATATAAGATTCTCTTCCACTATTTTCTATCCTCTTACTTATACTATCCTGATTACATTCAAATGCTCTATGTCCTTCACCTCCACACTTGAAACAAGTATCTCAAAATGTTCTCTTATCAAATCCTCTTCCTTCTCTTCTATATGAATTGTAGTTGCCTCTGTGATGAAAATTTCTGTCATTTCTCTGGTAAGCATTGTTATCTTTGTCATCCTTCTTAACTGGGCTATCAAAATTATTTTGTTCCACAAATTATCTATCTCCTCTAGAATAAGTTCTACCTCTTTGAAATTTACCTCCTCTTCCTCTCCATCTCAGATCATGCTTCTTATTCAGCTTCTCTTCAACTTTCAGGGCAAACTGATATGCTTCTTCCAAAGATGTCATCCTCACCAAACTTAATTCTTCTTGAATGTTCAATCTTAGTCCAATGATGTATCTAGCCACTTTCTCCCTGATTTCTTCACTATGTTCTATCCTTATGATCATATTATGAAATTCTTTAGTATACTCCTTCACATATTTCTCCTTTTGTCTTAGGTTTTGCAATCTTTTCAACAACTCCAACTCATAATTAGTAGGTATGAATTGATTCTTCAACTTTGTCACCATCCAGTCCCACTTTGTAATATTTTCTTTTCCTCTTCTAATTCTTCCCAACTAAACTTCTTTCCACCATATAGCAGGATGTCCTTTCAACTTTGTCTTTGCAAATTTCACCTTCTCTAGATCTTCAATTTCTTCATATTCAAAGTATTCTTCCATATCATTCATCCAGTCAATCAACTCTTCTGATTTCAAATTACCAGTATAATTTGGCACATCAACTCTAGGTCTTTTTCCAATCTTTGAAATAGCCCACAACATCTTTATTTGATCTAATTCTTCTTCTTCATTGCCTCATGGGGTTTCGCCAGTGTGTTCAAAAAACTGAAATTCCTCTTCATCATCACTTTCAACATTAGGTCTTGGTGTCAATCCTCTTCGCCTATCTTCTTCAACAGAATCCAAATAGATTCGCATTGTCCTCATCAATTCCATCATCTCATCCATTCTATTAGCCATTGTACCAAGAGGAGGAACTCTTTGCGGTGGCATCTTCCTAGGATCAAGTGCAAACTACCTCAGGTTTGGCGATCGGGTTACAAACGACAACTACCTCCTAATCGGTGATCGGTTACGCACAAGTAACCTACCTCAGATCGGCGATCTACTTACAACAAAATCTTATGGAATCCCCTTCACCAATTCACTCCAAAGAATCAAACTTACATTCGGATACCACTTAATGCAGTCAAGGTAGGAGGGTCTAGTTAGGGACTATCCAACCTTGCAGCCATCCACAATTAACAACAAGATTGAAATAGATATGCAATAGAAGCTAAGAGATTATCGACAGAAAGGTAAAAGATATTCATGAATGCATAACACAAGATATATCCTGGGAAAACCCTAACATGGAAAACCCAGCCTTCAAAGCTCATCCTTCATATATATTGATCTTAAAGCACATTACACATGCCTTAAGGGCTTTACAGATGCTAGGCCATAGTCTAGGGATTACAAAAGATTCGTATAAAAAATATTATTTCATGATTTCCTTCCTCTACACTCAATTCTCTACTCTGCAATTCATTTTGTTCCTTACTCTACTTGTACTCTACTCTACTACTCATCCAGATCCAAAAAAAGATTAGATCTTTCTTCCAATCTTCATGCTATGAATCACTACTTAGTAACAATCCTTTATCTCTTATTTATATCATCTGTAAGCTTTCGAATCATCATCAAGTTGGCCTAATTGTAACAACTAGTTTATGTCACGTGTAAACAAAATAGGTCAGGCCTAAACATAAGGCACAACTTTACAAATGCATAAAACTTCATGCGGACCTTACTGAAGGTTGGCCAGGGCCTTAAACTTCATCAACCAATTCTTCTTTTCACTCCGTATGTCATGGGATTGATCCGCAAGCCAATTCCACTTCACTAAACACAGTCGGATCTGTTTTGTCAGAGCAATCAATCTTCAAACAATGATAACTTTCTGGAATCAAAGCCAAATGATCTAAATTATTGATATGTTGTAACTTCCTATGTCTAGATGCTAAGTCTAGATCTGTAGCCTCTAATATTCAAAATCTAGAATCTCCCAGGTCACTTTCTCTATAGTCTGCAACTTCACTATCAATTGTCTCAACTATCTTGAATTCTTTCAAATGCTCCTACATCAGACTCATAGGGTTAATTGAAAAGTGAACCTCTTCACTTTGGTCTGTATTATGCCAAAATCAAAGTGATCCCTTAGGATAGATTTGACATTCTATTTTTAGGTACTTGCAAATGCCTCAAGGTCAACGGTTTGTCCAAGTCCACCCTGCAAAACTACCTCAAATTCATGATCTGTGTTAAGTTAAATTCCAATAGGTTCGGTGATCTATTTTTAGGTACTTGCAATTGCCTCAAGGTCATCGGTCTATCCAAGTCCACCCTACAAAATTGCTTCAAATTCATCATCTTGTCATTGCCTATTTAAATCAAATTAAGAGTCAATCATTATATGCTTGCATCCTCCAGAACAATCAATTACTTCATTTGATTATATCAATACATCTATGAAATTCTCTGCAATATTTTTCGGATCTCTATTTTCAGACATGGTTTCTCTTACACATTTTAGAATCTTACATTTTCTGCTCAGAATATACTACTTCAATACTTTTCTCTGTTTCTTTATCCACATTCTGGTACAATCTTTCTCCTCCAGTAGAGTGTCTTATCATTTCTTCTTTCTTTGTCACATGAACTTCTCTTTTTTCTCTTATGCTTTACACTTGTTCACACAACTTTGCACTATTTCTTTGCTGATTAGTCTATAACATGATTCTTCTTAAGATTAATGCTTCTCCTTCTTCTAGTTTCTCTATTATACTCAATAATTCAAAAGGTTCTCCTTCCTCTTCTGCATAAACTATCTCTACATCACTTTCTTTTGGTTCCTCTATCAAACTTAGTGATTCAATTAGTTCTTCTTCTGCACAAATCATTTCTGCATCAACAGGTTTTTCAACTTTTGCACAAACTATCTCTAACTTATTGCTTCTCTTTTATCAGCTTCTTTAGTTACATGTTCTTGATGACTTTCCTTTCTTGATTCTTTTCTCCTCCAAACTTGAAAATAGGTTCTTCTTCCTGCAAATCCTCTTTCATTCTTCTAGTATCCTACATTATGATAAGAATTATGACTCCTGTCACTTCTCCCTCTGTAGTTTGAATTTCTTTCCTTGTTCTACTCCACATAAGGTCTTCTTTCTTTACATTTTGATCCAACATATGAACACTTTAGTCTATATATTCCTCTGAACATACCAGTAACATGTCTCCATTCCTGCCATCAATCCACCCATAGTTATTTTGTATACAACTTGTCATATGCTTTCTTCTCTTTAACTTATTCCAACACAACTTTTTAGAATGGTTCATCAATCCACATAACTTACAAGGGTGTATATCCCAACAAGATTCCTCTTCATGCCCATGCCTATTATAATGTAAACAATACATACCTCTTCTACTTTGATTTGATTTAAATTTTCCATAACCTCCTTAGCTCTATCATTGTTGATAACTGAGGGGGGGTGAATCAGTTATCCTAATAATTTCTACTTTCTGAACTTTCTTAATAATCAATGCAGCATTAATTCAAATAAGCAAACATAACCATGAAATGGAAATACACATGACACAATATTTTTGATGTGGAAACCCTGTTAAGGGAAAAAACCACGGGGTGATTAATCCAAGATTGTATTCTCTGTTAGAAGAATGGAAATACAAAATGGCACTTGTCAATTAGGGCTCACTGCCCGAGCACACTACTCACAAAAGGCACACTGCCTACAAGAGACACACTATCTACAATTTATAAAGAATGTAATACAGTACTTGAACTGATAAGGAGCATCAACATATGTTGGGGTTCAATTCCAGTTAGGCTCAGTACACTGATCTGCTGCACTTCATCTTTCCTCTTCTTTTATGCTGCTCTCCTTTCACATACCGAATCTTCCTTTCTACTTTTACTCGGGTCTATTGCTTTTCTTCACATATTACATACAACCACAACTCCACTAATAACTAAAACCATCTTATATATATATGCAAAAGTGATTTCATCACCTTTCTAGTCGGCATCCAGAACAGTTAATAATTTCCTCAAACTCTGATCTGTCGGCTGAATCCTTGCACACCAAGTAATGCGGATCAATCATATACTTGTAGAAGTCATCAATTATGTCAGCCAAACATAACTTATGCCTTGAGAACCTTTTCCATCATCAGTAACACATCCGAAATAATGTCTAATGTTCTGCCATACAATTCTTCCTCTGTTCACACTGTCACTTGGGAACCTGACACTCAAGCATTCATATCTCTTTATCCCTTTCACATCGGAGCCTCAAACCCTGGAATCTATCAGTCAAGATACTCTTCTTGACTTCCCCAAATTTGCACTTCACTGAGATACTTCTACTGAGAGATCAGGACCTATCTGTCGGACCTTACTGACTGCTCTGTTCTTGCTTACTGGACCTCAACACTTCTTCAATCTGACTTCCGGTGAGGACCTATCATGACTTGCGGATGTGTGGGATAACCTTTATTGCCATTAATGACAACATTCATAAGTCCATATAGTGTCTCTTGCCAACAATCTCCCCCTTTGGCATTGATGGCAACACTTAGTGAAAAATGACTAAGTGTCACACTATACTCCCCCTTGGCTGATGCTCTATCTCTATGTACATTTACCGAAGCTCCCCCTTAGTTGGATTCCTCATTTTTCACTGCTCCTCACTCCCCCTTTGACATCAATGGCAAAGGGTAGGGTCCGCACATCAAAATTTTCAAAATTTTAACTATACTTGTCCGCATAAGTATATACATATGGCATACTTACATATACTAAAGTATGTCTGCAAAAGTTGTTTTTAATTGAATGAATTATGTAGCCCAACTTTGCTTCATTCTATCCAAAATTGATATATGACCGCTCAACAAGAATGCAAACACATTTTCCCTTTTTAGATCTGTTGGATCATTGGTCCAGGCTGTGATTTGAGCTTCATTTATGGCCTCATGCATGGCCTCTAACTTAGGGACAGTTATCCCTCTGAGCTCACTCAACCTACTGATTCTATTTTTCTTCTCTTTTTCAAGCTTCTTAATTTCATTCAAAACTACAACCATTTGACATTCTTGATTTATTATAGATGTAGTAAGTGGATCAAAATTTTGAGAAAGTTTTATCAATTTATCCTCCTATTCTTTCATTTTCTTCTCAATCTCCACTATTGTTTTAGACCAGGATATACAAAATTTGTATACATCACCTCCATCCTTAAGGGCATTTTCCAAACTTTTTATCCCAATACCCATAACTTTTTGTCATTTGATATTATCCCTTGCAGCTCTAAGAATCTCTTATCCAAAAATTCTTTTCTAACCTTCTCCTCAGCTGATTTCTCTAGGGAATCAAAATGTGTGCTAACACTATTGACTAGAGTTTTGAGATTACCGGAAGAGGAGGCTGTGGGATCCTTCAGAAAAGATGGCATGATCTTTTCCAACACTCTGGATGCTACCTCTATAAGCTCACAATCTTCCATGTGAGATTTCAGTAGTTTCTCTTTGACCTTCGCATTTACAAATGAAGCTATTTTCATTGTTTGCACCGGAGATAGAGAGTCAAAATCTAATGGCCCTTTTAGTAGTTCCAGTTCATCAATCTCCATAGTTGCTTTTGTTAAAAAGTCCTTGACTGATTCTGTAGTGTCTCTTGCTGGAGACAGATTCTTCTTTTCTTCTGCAGTCATAGAACTATCTTTTGGAGTTTTCTCCCCTTCCACAACCTTTGTACTGATATCTTCTTTTCCCTTCACCTCTGCTTCTTTCTCCTTTATTCTTTCTTCTCCTTTGGATCTAGAGTCAGCAGGGGAAACTAGAGGAGTGATGTTAGTCTGTTCATGGGCCATCTTTTCTGGAGCAGAGGATTCCAAGTCCTTAGCTATTTCTAGACCGGTATTCATTACCTCTTCTGTCATTTTCTCAGAAGATTCTTCTGCAACACTTGTGGTCGAGGGGTCAGTACCCAAGTCCTCTAAAATAGGAAGATTAAATCTTTTGAAGGCTTTCCAGAGGATCTCTTCTGTGTCCTTGGCTACCTTGTCAGTCTCACCAAGCATAAGTGGATTCATCCTTGCTTTGCTCCTGAACGCATCCTTACAATCTTTGAATACCATATTCATTGTCTTGGGATCGATTGAAGGATATAGTTGAATTGCTATCTGTTCCTTGATTTCTAGGTCTTTGGCTTGGGTTCTTCTTTCTTGTTTCTAGTTCCTTCTCCAAGCTTTTAGGGACCAGAGATATAATTTCAATAAATGCTTTGTTATAGATATTTAGGTACCTGACTATGGCATCTTGCAATATTTTCTGATCTGCTTCACCATAATCATCATAGAACTCAACCATTGGCTGAAGATTTCCATCCACTGTGACTAATTTGATTATATCATCAATGTGAAGAGTGGGTTTTTCAACATATTCCTCTATCTTTTCTTCTTCCTTCTGTCCGGTAGAGGGTTCACTGGATGTTTTCTTCTTTTTCTTCATTTTCCTAATTTCTTCATTAGATTCAGTCTCCTCTTCATCCCTTTGACTGGCATAAGCTCTTGTATCTTTTGTCTTTGTTCTTTTCTCTCCTTTTTCGAATGATTGCCCTCTCGGTTCTGATGTTCTTGAGCCTTTGGTAGTGGTAGGTGCAGATCTCTTTGATGACCTGGTCCGGGTGGAAGGTTTTGCTAGAACACTTTCCTCATTTTTCTTTTCTGCCTTCTTCTTCTCTTCCTTAGCCCTTTCCATCTTTTTCCTGTTGGCATCAAGTGCCTTCTTTGAGATGCCAAAGCCTTTGGCAACATCTTCTACTTCTTTTCTCACTTTCCTCTTGATCTCTGGCTGCCTTAGCTCTGTATGAATTTTCACACTTAGTTCTTCAAAGGTACCAAATCTTTCTGCTTTTGGGTCCTTTGGCTAACTGAGCATGTGTTGAACATGCAGCTCTACAATTTTTTCATCAATTTCATACCCCATAGGCATGATCCAGATTGTCCTTGGCTCTACTGCCTCCATTAGGCATTGATCAGTGTCTACCATGAAGCACACTGTATCCTTGTGTTTCTCAACTACTGATTTAGGGATTCTTTCTCTGATTTGCATTGTATTTTGAAAGTGCTTGAAGTAACCCCACAGAGTTATATTCCTTGCCTTAGCATCCCCAAGTTCATGCAAGTAATCTCTGATCTGAATTGCTACCGGTTTGTAATTTTGCCATACCCATCCATTTGATCTGGGCATCTCATTCATGAAGTAGAAAAATAAACATAATATTAGTCCACCATATTTAAAGGAGTTCTTCTTGTCCTTTTTAATCTTCTGTATGTTTTCCATTAATTGGCTCAAAAGAAGTTCACAGAGATCATATTCGGCATTCTTTCTCAGCATCTCATAGGCAGTATATACTGCAGTTTCAGATACTAAATTCTCCCTACTGGAGTGATATATCTTGTATTTTATTATCATAGATGCAAACTTGATATCCGGGTTAGTAATATCTTCAATGGTCATTGCCCTCTTATCAAATTTTGATCCGGTAGCCTCATTTACAATGTTGTTTTTGACAGATTTGAGGACAGGTATTCCTCCAGAGGAGTGTAAACTAGTTACTGCCCTAATTGCCTCCTTGGTAATTTTGCAAGGTCTGTTCAGCCATAGAAAGTTGTCATGTACCCTACTCAACACATACCAGACCCATTCATCTTCTTCAAAGCAGGGGAAATGAATGAACTAATCAAAATGTTTCTCCTGGATGCCCTTATATTCTGGTTTAAGCTCAAAAGCATCGTCTATCAATTGTTTGTGATAGATATCTCTTAGTTTGAATTCCCCAAACTCTTCAATATTTGCGTGTATGTAAACCCTAATATCTTCTGTGTGCAAAACACCATGCAGAACACTAGAGAATGCTCCTAGGGGATCTACCTCCAATGATTTGTATGGATGTTTCTTAAATTCAAGGTGAGGCCTATCAATGATCTTTAATATCTTCAGAGTATCCATCATCAAGAATTCTACTGAGAAATATCAAGAATGGAGAAAACCTTTTTATGCTGTTTAGGGCAAACGATGAAGTCCGAATTGATTTGAAAAAATTGTCTTGATATTTGGGGGAATTTTGTTGTAGAGCTTCTTTTCTCTTTTTCCTTGAATGTGAATGTGCAAATGATGACCAAGAGAGACCTTATATTTCTGTACAAAAACCCTAATTCCTTGTTGCAATAAATGCATACCTTAAGTTGTTTCAGTTGCTTTGTTTTCCTTGTTTAGAGAGAGAGAAGCTTATCCAGATCATTATGATACATGTATGATTGTTGTTAGTGATGAGTCATAATGTCCACTTCTTCTTTTGATCATCCCATATGTCCACAAAACAAGATGTTTTATTTTGAATTCATATCGGATCTAGCTTGTGAAAAACCTGTTTTACCAGAAGACTGTTTTCCCGGATCAATTCTAGAAGGATTTGATTCTTCAAATCTTCTTTTTGGATCTCTCAAATCTTTACCATACCCCTTTCAGATGTTTCTCTTATCATCCCTTTTAATCCGCAACTCTCCTTGTGCCAGTTCCGGCACCAATTGACTAGCAGGGGGAACAAGGTTTTCTTTGTGTCTCCCCCTGAGCCAGAGCTCACTTTTTAAATTCTAGAAGGAATATCAGCACCAGAGTATGGTGTGGATCCATCCCCTATATTCTTTGTACTTTTCTTCACCCAAATCTTGTTCATCTCCCTTTGAACTTCATCCGCATTCATTTTCTGTTTTCCTTTATCTTGATTCTGATTATGTTATACCGGACCTCTTTTGTCCTGATTCTTGCTTCTACAGAATTTTGCAATATGACCAGATCTATTACAAACTTGGAAAACAACATTTCTTTGCATATTTGATTGATATCTTCTTAATCTACATTGATTAGCCATATGACCCATTCTATTGCATGCAAAGCATCTACCATTAAATGAGTTGTTTATTTGCATATTTCTGCATTCATGAGATTTGTGTCCATACCTTTTGCAGTTGAAACATTATCTGAAGAAGGATGTATTAGTCTGATTCATTCTCTTTCTGCACTGATTAGCTTTATGACCAAAGTTATTACAGTTGTGGTAGTATCCATTGAAGGATGGATATTTTTGAGCATTAGGCTGCCTTACCGGAGGTCTTTTAGACTTGTTCCTTGGATTTTCTAATCCAAAATTCTTCTGACCAGATCCGAACCTTTTTCCTTTCTCATTTCCCAAACCACACTTGTCATCTACCCCTTTTTGACTTTCAAGGAGAACTTCAAGTTGAGAAGAACTTATCTTGAATTTCTCTTTATATTCATTTGTTGTTTGAAGATCCCTTTTAAGAGAGACAATTTGATCCTTAAGTTTTTCTTCATTATCTTTAGCATCTTCAAGATCAGATTCAAGATGTCTGATGATTCTATCCATCTTGTGGTAATCTTCTGATTTCTCCTTGAGGGATCGTCTTAGATCAACTTCATTTTTTCTTTTCTCTTCAACCTCTTGGGTAAACTTCATAACTCCTGATTCCATTTCATGTCTTACCATAATGATTTCTTTTGATAACTTTTCACATAACTTGGTTTTCTCCTTCAGATCTTCATTTGTATCATTGACTTCACCTTGACTTGCCAATTGTTGAAGTAACTCCTTTCTCTTTTTCATAGAGAGACTTAATTTGTCTTTTAGTTCTATCATGAAATCATCAGCCTATTTGAGTCTTTCCTTTAACTCATTCACTTCAAAGTTTGACTGCTCAAGATCATCAAGGGCAGTCTTGAGTTGCTCCCTTAACCCATATACATCCATTTGAATTCCCAGATCTTCCTCAAGCTATTAGACTCTGTTAGGAGGAACTTGGCTCTGATACCAATTGTTGATAACTAAGAGGGGGGGTGAATTAGTTATCCTAATAATTTCTACTTTCTAAACTTTCTTAATAATCAATGCAGCATTAATTCAAATAAGAAAACATAACCATGAAATGGAAATACACATGACACAATATTTTTGACCTGGAAACCCTGTTAAGGGAAAAACCCATGGGGTGATTAACCCAAGATTGTATTCTCTATTAGAAGAATGGAAATACAAAATGGCACTTGCCAATTAGGGCTCACTGCCCGAGCACACTGCTCACAAAAGGCACACTGCCTACAAGATACACATTGTCTACAATTTATAAAGAGTGTAATACAGTACTTGAACTGATAAGGAGCATCAACATATGTTGGGGTTCAGTTCCGGTTAGGCTCAATACACTGATCTGCTGCACTTCATCTTTCCTTTTCTTTTATGCTACTCTCCTTTCACATATCGAATCTTCCTTTCTGCTTTTACTCAGGTCTATTGCTTTTCTTCACATAATACATACAACCACAACTCCACTCATAACTAAAACCATCTTATATATATATATATATGCAAAAGTGATTTCATCACCTTTCTAGTCGGCATCCAGAACAGTTAATAATTTCCTCAAACTCTGATCTGTCAGCTGAATCCTTGCACACCAAGTAATGCAGATCAATCATATACTTGTAGAAGTCATCAATTATGTTAGCCAAACATAACTTATGCCTTAAGAACCTTTTCGATCATTAGTAACACATCCAGAATAATGTCTAATGTTCTGCTAGATAGTTCTTCCTCTGTTCACACTGTCACTTGGGAACCCGACACTCAAGCATTCATATCTCTTTATCCTTTTCACACCGGAGGCTCAAACCCTAGAATCTATCAGTCAAGATACTCTTCTTGACTCCCCCAAATCCACACTTCACTGAGATACTTCTACTGAGAGATCCAGACCTATCTATCGGACCTGACTGACTGCTCTGTTCTTGCTTACCGGACCTCAACACTTCTTCAATCTGACTTCTGGTGAGGACCTATCATGACTTGTGGATGTGTGGGATAACCTTTTTTGCCATCAATGACAACATTCATGAGTCCATATAGTGGCTCTTGCCAACAATCATATCCAATCCCTTCACTTCTTGATCTGATCACTAGTTCAATAGGTTCTATAATTCCTTGCTGCTATTTTCCCAATCCTTGTCCTTCATATCCTATTCTTTGCATGATTTTGAAACCAATACCATCACCAACCACTCCAGGTTCAGTCACATTGTCATCTTCATCATCACTTCCTAAAGAAACTTCTACATCATCACACAAATCATTAGTATCACAAGAAACATCACAAAGTTTAGGCTTAGATCTCAGATTTTCATTCTCCTTTCTACATGCTATAAGTGACTTCTCTAACTGATCAACTTGTTCTCTCAAATATAATATTTCATTTTTCTACAAACAATTCTCCTTCTTCAATTCTTTGAAACTGTCTTTTAGATCTTTGTTCCTCTGTTCAACCTTATTAAACAACTTAAACCCTTTCTCTAATTCTATAAATTTCTTTTCAACGTCCTCAAATAGTTTCAACTCTACTTCTAGGTCTTCATTTCTACTCCTTACATCTTTTAGTTCTTCTTCAAGGGCATCAAACTTGTCCACTCCTAGATCTTTCATCTTCTCCAACAATTCTACATTATACTTCTTGATTTTGCATAGTTCCTTTTCCAAAATATCCTTTTCACACATTAGGATTTCATTTTCTTTCTTCATCCTCTTTCCAATCTTCCCCATTACAGAAAATCAAATAAACAACTTAATTTTGAAAAGCTTACCCAACTCCTTGCCTTGATTTTTCTTCCGTGATGATTTATGTATACTCTAGGGTTTTGCACAACACTTCATCAAATTTGCCACCTTCTAATAGATTTGCAACCAGCTCTGATACCACTTGATGCAGTCAAGGTAGGAGGGTCTGGTTAGGTATTGTCAAACCTTGCAACCTTCCACAATTAACAACAAGATCAAAATAGATATGCAATGGAAGCTAAGAGATTATCAACATATAGGTAAAAGATATTCATGAACACATAACACAAGATATATCTTGGGAAAACTGTAACAGGGAAAAACCCAGCCTTCAAAACTCATTCTTTATATATATTGATCTTAAAACACATTACACATGCCTCAAGGGTTTACAGTCACCAAGCCACAGCCCAGGGATTAAAAAAGAGTCATACAACAATATTCTTTCATGATTTCTTCCTTCATCATCTTAATTCTCTGGTTTGCAACACATTCTGCTTCCTGCTTTGCCTTCTATTTTGTTCTGCTAGTCAACCAGATCAAAACATCTTCGTATCTGACTTCATAACTTTGTGCTATTGATCACTTCCACTCTACTACCTTGTAACAAATCATTATCCTTCATTTATATCCTCTGCAAGCCTTCGAATAAGTCGGCCTAATTGCAATGGCTAATTAGATAACATGTACACAAAATAGGTCAAGCCTAAACATAAGGCACTACTCCACAAATGCATAGAAATTTGTGTGGATCCCACTAAAGTTCAGCTAAGTTCTAAACTTCATCTACCAATTCTCCTTTTCACTCCGCAAGTCACAGGATTGATCTATAAGCTGATTTAGACTCACTGAACACTGTCAGCTATGTTCTACAAAACAATCAATCTTCCGGTAGCAATAACTTTCTGGAATCAAATCCAAACAATTTGAATTCTTGATATGTTGTAATTTCTTCTATCCAAATGCTAAGTTTAGATCCATAGCCCCTCATATTCAAAATCTAGAACTCTCCAAGGTCACTCTCTTTGCAATCTGCAACTTCACTATCAACTATTTCAATGTTCTGAATTCTTCTGGATGCTCCTACATCATATATATATATATTGTTGAAATTAGGGCAGACAACTAAGAGGGGGGGTGAATCAATTGTCACAAAACTTTTATATTTTTCTATAATTAATCTTCTTTATCACTTATTAACAGATTAATGATATAACCATGAAAGCATGAATCAACAACACATGAGCAGAAACATAATCAACAAACATAACACCAGGATTTTTACGTGGAAACCCGGTTAAGGGAAAAACCACGGTGGGGGCTAACCCACAAGATTTATTCTCTGTTAAAAGAATATAAAATGGGAAGGCACTTTCCTTCAGGTGCACTGCCTAGAGCTCACTGCCTATAGAAACATTCACTTGGTTAACACCATAAGGTTGAACTGAGAAACAACATCTTCTTCATGCAAAGTTTAATTCCATTGAAGCACATAACACCTCTGCTCTACCCTCACTCACTTCCTTTCTACATCCACATCCTCGCTCATATTCCCACATTTCCATGACTTCATAACACTTATTTGTACATGACATCGAATTTGGAATGAACATCAAAGTCGGCCTTACAATCATCTATCTAGAACTTTCTCTAAGATAGGCATTATAAGTAATTACAATTGCAAGACTTAAAATACTACATGCAAACCATCACCCTATTGGCCAAACATAGTTGGGACTCAAATCTTCCTCGAATAACACACCACACTCCATAGAACTCTTCTTAGATCATCTGCAACATGCACCAAGCATCCGGTAGGCCAAGACTGGAAAGAATAGTAGCACCCAAGGAGAAATCTTCAACCATGAGCTTAATCCTCAATGTGGACCATGAACACAATAGGCACACAATCTAGAGACCACCACAAGCATAATGAAATCAACTGGAACAACTACATCACCTAAAATCACCAAAAACACTTGCATCTTCATCCAAGAACTTAAGAGCAACTGTCATGACTATCACACTAGAAAGATTGCTGGCGAACCTCCAAACCATGAACCACTTGATTTGAGGTTACACACCAACATCCCAAACATACCTCTAGATCAGAAAAATTATAATATCCCAATGCGGAGCAATCTAGACCAAATTCTTGCCACTCTGTCACATCTAAACAACTGCAAAATCTAGTTCTACTTAGATGACCATAACTTCACCAATACTTCATGTGGACCTCTCAAATCTTAACTAGAGCAACTTCAGGAAATCCTCTAGATAAAACCCTTTGGTCCACAGACTCTGATCTTCATCTCACTAGAAGTGCAGAGCAATCTACTTTACTGACTTGTGCTATCTTTACTATCTTTGACAAAGAGATATGTTGACATCAATGAGAACACATCATATGCACATATTTGCAACAATCTCCCCCTTTTTCATTGATGGCAACATATGATGTGAAAAACTATTTCAACCATCAAGACAAGAACTTCTCCCCCTTTCTCTTATCACCACTACAACCACTCTCTTCACTGCTCCCCCTTTCACTAGCACATGACTTCTCTCCCTCTTTGACATCAATGGAAAATGGCACATATTTGCAATCATCTCTCACCCTTTTTGTTTCTTAGACATGACCAAACTGAACTTAGAAAACACTGACTACTGCCCCTGAGTAGCATCCGCTTACCATCAATCCAGGTCACAAGATATGACTGTGAGTTCCACCGGACTGATGCACACTAGTGCACCTTAGTTTTGAATAGGAGGGGTAATCACCCCTACCTTCCCTCTGAGATAGTCAAAAGTTTCCTTTGGTAGAGGCTTAGTGAAGATATCTGCAATCTAATCCTTTGAAGGAACAAACTCCAATCTAACTTCATTCTCATTTACCTTCTCTCTCAAGAAGTGAAACTTGATGGATATGTGCTTTGTCTTTGAATGCAACACCAGATTCTTTGAGATGTTTATTGTACTTGAATTATCACAGAAGACTGTAATAGGTTCTTCAAACACAATCACGATATCCTTCAACATTTGCTTCATCCACAAAACTTGAGTACAATTACTTGCTGCTGCTATATACTCTGCCTCTACAATAGACAGAGATATTGCCTCATGCTTTTTGCTCAACCAAGAAACCAATCTCTTTCCCAAGAAAAATGCACCACCACTAGTACTCTTCTTGTCATCTATCTCGTAAACTTTGAAATCTTTGTAAGCAACAAAGACAAGAAATAATCTGACTACTTCAATTCTTGCCACCAGAGCATAAGTTTCTTCAAAATCAATTCCCTCTACCTGAGAATATCCTTTGCACACCAATCTTTCTTTGTTTCTCACAACCTCACCATTTTCATTCAATTTATTCTGAAAGACCCATTTAGTTCCAATTATATTTTTGTTTTTAGGTTTAGGAACTATTGAGAATGAAGGTAGAACTATTGTTATAAACTTTAAAATTTTGTGTATGCAAAGCTGAAATTAAGATTAATCTATAACAATTAATGAACAAGTGCTTATGCACTTTCAAACTAATGTAGAAGAGAAGAGAAGAGAAGAGAAAAAGCTTGCATAGTGTTTACGAGGAGAAACCCTTTCGGGAAAAAACTCCACACTCAAAGATATTTCCTACTTGTATTAAATCTCTTTGGAAAAGATTACATTCAATACTGAAATCCCTCCAAGTCCTTGATGGACTTCAAAAGCTTCTTCAATCTTCAAACCTATAAAAAACTTCAAAAAAGCTTCTTGCTTTTTTCTTCAAAAACTTCTTCAATAAAAAAGCATCTTGCTTTTTTATTATATGTCTTTTACAAAAAACTTCTTGCTTTTATCTTCTAAGTCTTTTTTTTCAAAAAAACTCTCTGGAAAATGTATGGGGTTTTCAATTAAATAAAAGCAGCCTCTTTTTAATTCAAGAACTTATTTTTAATTCAAGAACTTCTTTTAATTCAAGAACTTCTTTTTAATTCAAAAACCCTCTTTTAATTCAAGCACTTCTTAACAAGAACTTGAAATTCAAAATATAATCAATTACATTTGATAGCATGGCTTCCAAAGCTCATGCAAAAATCAAGCTCACTTAAATTGAGAAGACTGAACTCAAACAAAGTCCAAGCTTTGAGTTAACTACCCCTTCATGATGTGTGCACACAAGTATGCTAAAAATAGCTTTGCCAACATCAAACATATTTCCAAATAAAAACAACAACTGAAAGTCCCAAGATTGGGTGCTCAAGTTAGCCCAATCTATTTCAGTCAACTGAAGTGATCAACACATACCAATTCTCATGCAACAACTTGCACAATTGATGTCCCCAATGTTATTCTAAATCACCTTGTTCTATACATGCAAGTGACATGCAAACACCAGATCCAACATGTAACTGATAACCATTACCTGAAACACTGAGATGTACCATCCTACAACTTTTGGGAGTTGGAGTGTCTTGCAAGTAATATCTTAAAACTAACATGCAACTGACATGCAAGCATTCTGAACAACATGCAACTGATACCCATTTCCTGAATCACTGAGATGTACCATCCTGCAAGTTTCTAGAGTTGGAGTGTTCTATAAGTAATATCACAAAACTGACATGCAACTACATGCAAGGTCATACAAGTCCATAGGAATGACATGAAACAACATGTAAGCACATGCAAGTGACATGCAACAACACGCAAGCACATGCAAGTAACATGCAACAACATGCAAGGTCATACAAGTACATAGGAGTGACATGCAACAACATGCAACAAAATGCAAGTTTGATATGAGCAACATGCAACAACATGCAACAACATGCAAGTACATGTAAGCTACATGCAAAAACATGCAAGTCCATGCAAGCTATTCTGACCACATGCAAGCTATACCCAATTCATGCATTTCTTAACACTGTAGTTAACTCCAACATGATATCCATGCAAGGTGTCTCAACATTATCCACTCATGTACATAAAAAAGTACAACTCCAAGTCTAATTATAAGTCCCCATCAAAAAGGGGACACCCAAGTTTAACTCCCACTCACTAGGAATTATCAAACTCTCAAAATAGACTTAGGAGAAGTCAACAAAGTCTTCATGGCCCCTACTCTAAAAATAGATGCCTAAGTTTGAACTTATCAATTAGGAATTGATTGCAAAATTTAAAGTGATATAATTAATAAATAATTAATCTCTCAAAGTCTTTATGTGTTGGGGAACACATTCCAAGAACTTTGGAGACACATGAATTGGTTAGGATTGCAAGTTAATGGCAACTTATCCCAACATTCTCCCACTTGACATTATACATTGCAATAACTCTAAATGATATAATCAAACTTTAAATCATAGGAAAAAACATCCCTATCCATCAATGTACCATTGATTCTTCAACATACTTTTTTGCTCCAACAAGATACCTACAAAAGCAACCATGATAACCATCATGTCAAACAAGAACTCCTCACATCATGTCACCCATGATAAAAAAGAAACAAGCCAAGGTGAAACATATCAACTGTCACTAAAACTTGCATCAATCTCAACATGAACACAAGCATCAAATCATAATGATAACATAAGACTATGAGTGTCTGCCACACTCATACCAAATGGAAAAGCAACCACAGCAAGTTACTAGCTCATCCAAAATATCCATACCTCAAAACTAGGGTAAACAAAACCATCATAGGTAGAACTCCATGCCATCAACATACCAACCCAAAACTGCAATCAAGTCCCTGTAAAACAATCATGCTAATCATCCATCCTCTCATCTCAATTCAACATACCAATGTACAAATAACCAAAGACAAGGCCAACAAACAAAATTTCCAATAACACTGAATGGATCTGTAGATATTGACAGTCCACATCCAAGTCTTCAATGCAACCAATGGGTAAATATAGCCCACTCAACCTATACAACTCGTAGATCCAAATAGTGAAACATGTAAAATCATCTTCACATCAATAACCTGAAAACTAAGACAACCAAGAAGATATCGTGACAATAAAGAGCATATAGATCCAAGAAATCCCACTGCATGGGTAATGTCAAATTTGAAAATAAGATCAAGGCATTTACAAATCCTCCTATAGCACTTCTCTTAGAGGATGTGGCTAACTCCTCTACCATATAGTGTCAAAACATATAATGATATGCATAAAACATCTCTTTTTACCAATCTCTGAATAACTCTCCCAACTCCTCTTAACCAATGAAGAAAGAGATCAATGAGTTACCAAATTATTGTTAACAACAATAGCACTTGACTCCAATGCAAACCTCAACTCCATAAACATGAGAACCTTCAAGAAGAAGAAAATATACCAGGAAAAAGAGAAACTGCAAAATCATACCATGTCTTTATACCATAGTAACTTGTGCCAAACTGTGTAAAGTAAAATCTCTTTCAACACTCCCAAATTGAAAAGGTATCAACATCTAACATCCAAATTATGATGAAAACATGGCAGCAATAGATGTTAACCTCTCACTGAAAGGAGGTCAAACTAACCAAACATTCCCACAACAAAGGGAATAAGCCCAAAAATGACAAACCATTTCTATACCTCTCCAAAACAAATCCTTAGAACTAGTTCCATAACTCAAGATCAAATAATAATGAGAACAATAGAAATCCATAAACCCATGCATCTACTTCTCAACAATCCTTTTCAAGACTAGTGTAAAAGAGAAGACAAGATATATATAAAAAATGCATCTAATAATCAAGTGGGCAACACCTATTAGATCATTTACCTACCGAGTAGACCAAGAGTGGGATACAAGATTGTACTTGCATATAACACCAAGCAATACAAGATTATAATAAAGACAACCTTCTCATAAGGTCTATAATGGACTCACATACATTTCCAAGTGTAGGCTTCTTGGTCCTATTGTTGACATCTCATAATGAGAAATCTTTCCAACACATATCTCTAAGTTCAAGAGATATCGAGCCTCACCCAAGTCTCTCTAGTATCCATGAGTTTTCAACAATCAATCCATGCCAACTTCAAATGCAATCTGCACAATCATGAAGCTCCAAGCAAATGATTAATACTTCAAAACCAAAGAGAACTTAACCAAACCATTGTCAAAGTTCCAACTATAGAATCAAGAACATATCAAGACATCATGATCTAACATCTTCTCAAAAAGATCATATGCTCCAATGAACATATCTTGCTCCTAAGAGCACCTGTATTATGCCAAAAAAACTCTAACTCATGATCAAGAGTGCATCATTACATAATACTGTACATCCTCTAAAACAAGGATCATATATCAAAAACTGATAAGTTATAAACTCAACACCTCACCAAAAACTCCAAGAGTCCCCCATGGAAAACTAAGATGTCAACACCTCTTCAAAAAACATGAAGATCTAGCATCCTTTGTCAATAGAACTAAAAATGTCAAAGAACCTTTACTGCAAACTAAAGGCATTATCCAAGAGCTTCTTATGACACCAACAACCATTGCAAAAGATCATCCATCTTTTAATCAAAGATTTTGCATGGCTCACAACACTGCAACAACAACAGTTTAAAACCAATATCTTTGAACAAAGAAGATGGGACACATTATGTAACTGCACAAAACTCCCATTGAAAATGACACCAAGTTATGCATGGTATCATGATCAAAATCATTACCAAAAACTCCATTGAAAGTGAAAAAAGCTTCTTATGCAACATAACTTTGCTGCTATAGATTCCAATGAATAACTAAATCAAGTACTCCAAACTACCCTTTTGTCTTAATACAAAAAATACCAATGTAATTAAGGTGACCAAGAAGAGGCCTACCAAATAAAACCCATATCAGCTTATTCACAAGATTTACACACATGTAACATCTCATAGGAGAAAAACATGATCAGTGCTCCAACCTTTAATAACTGAAAAAAATAGATTCAACCCCACATCAGTAACATGTAAAACAAATGTAACCAAGTATAACATGTAGATTTCCAAGACTCAAACACTAGAATCAACTCTAAATTTGATTTGCCAAATAAATCCACATAGGAGAAACCATAGATCATAGGAACCCAATAAGCAACCTTGCAAATCTAAAATCATTTCCATCCAGAAAGTGTCTGAACGCAATTTTCCACAAATCTACAAACCACAGATTTTGATTAACATGTAAAACCTGCAAAACCATATCTCTGTAAATCTGAAACCATTTAAACATCCAAACATTCACACCAATTAACACCATCAAATATGTCATCTAAAATAATGGAATATCACACATCTACAAACCCACAATCTTTTGAAATAGGAAAACTGTGAAAACCTACATATTCAAAATATCATGAATATGAGAAAGGAGAATCTAGGTTGTTCAGGAGTGTCCATATCATAAAAATACCAACTCCACAACCTCCATACAACCAGTGATAAATCATCCAGTGCTCTCATGTAACCATGGACTAAAACTATGATCCCAACATAAGCACTCCAAACTATAGTCCAAGAAATGAGTGTTTTTCCATGTGATTAAGGTACCAAAAGTAACCATACAACATAAACACCCTTTCACTGTACATGACCACAAGGTAAAGGAATAAAACCACCAAACAAAAGAATGTACACATATTGTCAAAATGGAGCTCCAAATCACTACCACAAGATCAACTCCATAAATATCCATAACCTTAAGCCTCAAGAGCCCAACAAAGATTCTTTTGACAATATCCATCTAAGAGAAAAAATACAATGGCTTCCAATCTCATAGATCTGCAAAACCTACAAAACAAAGCTCCCACTGTAGCAAAAAAAACCTTCAACACTTTAAGAGAAAGGCATCCCTCACTCTACACAACCATTAGCTCTGATACCAAATGTAGAGAATGAAGGTAGAACTACTACTATAAACTTTAAAATTTTATGTATGCAAAGCTGAAATTAAGATTAATCTGTAACAATTAATGAACAAGGGCTTATGCACTTTCAAACCAATGTAGAAGAGAAGAGAAGAGAAGAGAAAAAGCTTGCACAATATTTACGTGGAGAAACCCTTTAGGGAAAAAAACTCCACACTCAAAGATGTTTCATGCTTGTATTAAATCTCTTTGGAAAAGATTACATCCAATACTAAAATTTCTCTAAGTCCTTAATGCACTTCAAAAGCTTCTTCAATCTTCAAACCTATAAAAAACTTCAAAAAAGATTCTTGTTTTTTAATTCTAAGTCTTTTACAAAAAACTTCTTTCTTTTATCTTATAAGTCTTTTTCCTCAAAAAAACTCTCTAGAAAATGTATGGGGTTTTTAATTAAATAAAAGCACCCTCTTTTTAATTCAAGAACTTATTTTTAATTCAAGAACTTTTTTTAATTCAAGAACTTTTTTTAAATTCAAAAACCCTCTTGTAATTCAAGCACTTCTTAACAAGAATTTGAAACTCAAAATATAATCAATTACATTTGATAGCATAGCTTCCAAAGCTCATGCAAAAATCAAGCTCACTTAAATTGAGAAGACTGAACTCAAACAAAGTCCAAGCTTTGAGTTAACTACCCCTTCATGATGTGTGCACACAAGTATGCTAAAAATAGCTTTTCCAACATCAAACATATTGCCAAATAAAAGTAACAACTGAAAGTCCCAAGATTGGGTGCTCAAGTTAGCCCAATCTATTTCAGTCAATTGAAGTGATCAACACATACCAATTCTCATGCAACAACTTGCACAATTGATGTCCCCAATGTTAGTATGAATTACCTTGTTCTATACATGCAAGTAACATGCAAACACCGGATCCAACATGCAACTGATACCCATTACTTGAAACACTGAGATGTACCATCCTGCAACTTTTACGAGTTGGAGTGTCCTGCAAGTAATATCTTAAAACTAACATACAATTGACATGCAAGCATTTTCAACAACATGCAACTGATACCCATTTCCTAAATCACTGAGATGTACCATCCTGCAAGTTTCTGGAGTTGGAGTGTTATGCAAGTAATATCACAAACTGACATGCAACTACATGCAAGGTCATATAATTGACATGCAAGAACATGTAAGGTCATACAAGTCCATAGGAATGACATGCAACAACATGCAAGCACATGCAAGTGACATGCAACAACATGCAAGCACATGCAAGTAACATGCAACAACATGCAAGGTCATACAAGTACATAGGAGTGACATGCAACAACATGCAAGCACATGCAAGTGACATGCAACAACATGTAAGTTCCATATGAGCAACATGCAAGTACATGCAAGTAACATGCAAGAACATGCAACAAAATGCAACAACATCATGCAAGCTACATGCAAAAACATGCAAGTCCATGCAAGCTATTCCGACCACATGCAAGATATATCTAATTCATGCATTTCTTAACACTGTAGTTAACTCCAACATTATATCCATGCAAGGTGTTCTCAACATTATCCACTCATGTACATAAAAAAAACACCTCCAAGTCTAAATATAAGTCCCCATCAAAAAGGGGACACCCAAGTTTAACTCCCACTCACTAGGAGTTATCAAACTCTAAAAATAGACTTAGGAGAAGTCAACAAAGTCTTCATGGCCCCCACTCTAAAAATAGATGCCCAAGTTTGAACTTATCAATTAGGAATTGATTGCAAAAGTCAAAGTGATATAATTAATAAATAATTAATCTCTCAAAGTCTTTGTGTGTTGGGGAAAACATTCCAAGAACTTTGGAGACACATGAATTGGTTAGGATTGCAAGTTAATGGCAACTTATCCCAATAGGAACAAGATCCCAAGTATGATTCTTATCAATTTTCATTAATTCTTCTTCCATTGCTTTTACCCAACTTTCATCATTACAAGCTTCATTCACTAATTTTGGTTCAATCTTTGAAATCAAACAATACTTTTCTTGTTCTTCAGCAATTTTTTTCTTCTAGTTTGAACAACTTTATTTCTATCTCCTATAATCTAATCTTCAAAATGATTCAACCTTACATACCTGAGAGTTTTGGGATTTGCTTGAACTTCTAATTCTTGAACTCGTTCCTCAACATTTTCACTAGCTTTTTTTGTCACTAACTTCTCTATACTTTCACTTTGATCATCTGACTCATATCCACAAGACTTGGAAGGTCTCTTGTTGCTTTCATCAACCTTGACATTAGCACTTTCAATGATCCTTTTCAATCTCTTGTTAAAGCACCGGTATGCTTTGCGTTTGTTAGAATAACCCATAAATATTCCTTCATCACATCTTGTATCAAACTTGCTTAGATCTTCATCTCTTTTGATATATATTTACTACCAAAAAATCTAAAATATTTCATAGTAGGAGCATTACCAAACTACAGTTCATAAGGTGTTTTACCAGTATTACCTTTGATCTGCACCCAGTTAAGAGTGTAGACAGCAGTACTCATAGCTTCTCTCCAATAGACATGTGGAACATTTTCTTCCATCATCATGGTTCTAGCAGCCTCTTGTTTCCTTTCCACAACTCCATTCCACTGAGGAGTCCTAGGAGCAGATAAATGTCTTCTTATTCCATGCTTTTCACAAAATGCATTAAACTCGCCGGAGGTAAACTCTTCACCTCTGTCAAATCTCAGACATTTTATCTCCACACCAATCTCATTCTCCACCCAAGCCTTGAACACCTTGAATATGTCAAGAGCCTCTGATTTCTCTCTCAAGAAAGTGACCCACATCATCCAGGAGTAATCATCAATCAGCAATATAAAATCAGTGTACACAAGTTCCAACAATCCACTTGAGAATTGTTCTTTACTTTTGAATGTAGTTTTGCTTTGTTTACCCAACTGACATTCCTTACACATGCTATTAGTAGGTTTTACAAGCTTTGGAAGATCTCTCATAGCCTGAGTAGTACTTATCTTGACAATACTATCAAAGTTTACATGACACATTCTCCTATTCCATAACCAACTCTGATCAATAAGAAATCAAACAACTTTTGCCAGTACCACTTAAATGAAAGATATTACCTATACTTTATGTACTAGATGCAATCTCTGTTCTGGAGCTTTCCAAGATTTTGCATTTTATATCCTTGAATCAGAGATCATACCCTTTGTCAACCAACTATCCAACACTAAGAACATTATGCTTCAACCCTTCTACATACAAAACATCATTAGTGTTATTCTTACCATCAAGAGATATGGATCCTCTACCATAGATTCTACCAGCTGAATTGTCTCCAAATTACACAATTCCACCTTCATACCTTTCCATACTTACAAACTTATTCTTATCACATGCCATATGATGAGAACATCCACTGTCAATCACCCATTCATCCTTTTCTTCAACTTGAGCAGCCAAGGTACTTTCTACATTCACACAGCTAGTAGATGTAGTAGGCACCAAATCTTCTTCTTTGATAGAAATGAACACCCATTCATTTCCAGAGGTACTTCCCTTATCAGACTCATCATATGTAACTCCTTCATTAGTAGCTTCTTAGACATAGTAGCATTTCTTATGAAACCTAGGTTTGTTAGGGTTTGGCTTTGAAACCCTCTCCGAACATCTTGAAGCAAAATGACCAATCTTATTGCAGGTAAAACATTTGAAAGGCAACTTTCCTTCATACTTACCAGATCCTCTTGGTAGTCTTTTGGTAAAAAGGGCTTCAAGTTCTTCAAGCTCAGATTCATCTTCTTCAAGTTCCTTCCTTACCTTCTCATAACTGGTTAGTCTTCTTGAAGAGCTTTCACTTGGATCAAATCTTTGCTTCCTGAAAATACTGGCCTTAAATGGAGATTCTGATTTAGGAAGGGAATCACAAAACTCACTCATTTCAAATGCTGAAATCTTGCCAACCAACTGATCTCTTCTAACATTTGTCATAGTCCTGATCTCCTCAATAGCAGCTACTCTATGCTTTTATGAAGTAGGTAAGGATTTGAGCACCTTGCCAACAATCTCTGATTCTTCTAGTTTTCCACCAGCATGTCGATACTACACATAAGTTCATTCACCTTCTACATGTAGGAAGTGATGTTTTCATCTTCATTCATCCTCAAATTTTCATATCTACCCTTCAGGATCTGTGACTTAGCACATTTGACATATGCATCACCTTCATATAGAGTTTCCAACTTCTCCCAAATTTCATGAACATTTTTCAATTCCAGAACATTTGTCATTTCTGTATTAGTTAGGGCACTCAACAATGCTTTATCCTGAATATTATTTTTAGCATCTTTGATTTCATCTGGAGTTGAAGGACCTTTCTCTGGAGGCTTATACTCATCCTTAGTTATCAACCAATAAGGATCACCCATACATTGCAAATGACACTCCATCTAATTCTTCCAAAGAGAGTACTTTGTTCCGTCAAATCTTAGACTATTCTTCTTGTATGTTGACATCCTAGATCTCCTCAAGTGGTCAAGCTTCTTTTAGAGGAACCATCTCTAATACCAATTGTTGAAATTACAATAGACAACTGAGAGGGGGAGTCAATCAGTTGTGACAAAATTTTTATCTTTTGCTGCAATTAATCTTCTTTATCACTTATTAACAGATTAATGATATAACCATGAAAGTATGAATCAACAACACATGAGCAAAAACATAATCAACACACATAACACCAGGATTTTTACGTGGAAACCCAGTTAAGGGAAAAACCATGGTGGGGGTTAACCCACAAGATTTATTCTCTATTAAAAGAATATAAAATGGGAAGGCACTTGCCTTTGGGTGTACTGCCTAGAGCTCACTACTCAAAGGAGGCTCACTGCCTGCAGAAACATTCACTTGGTTAACATCATAAGGTTGAACTGAGAAACAACATCTTCTTCATGCAAATTTCAATTCCATTGAAGTGCATAACACCTCTGCTCTGTCCTCACTCACTTCCTTGCTACATCCACATCCTCTCTCATATTCCAACATTTCCATGACTTCGTAACACTTATTTATACATGACATCAACTTTGGAATGAACATCAAAGTCAGCCTTACAATCATCTATCTGGAACATTCTCCAAGATAGGCATTATAAGTAATTACAATTGCAAGACTTAAAATACTACATGGGAACCATCACCTTGTTGGACAAACATAGTTAGGACTCAAATATTCCTCGAACAACATGCCACGCTCCATAGAACTCTTCTTAGATCATCCGCAACATGCACCAAGCATCCGGTCGACCAAGACTGGAAAGAATAGTAGCACCCAAGGAGAAATCTTCAACCACGAGCTCAATCCTCAATGCGGGCCACCAACACAATAGGCATACAATCCAAAGACCACCACAAGAACAATGAAATCAACCATAACAACTGCATCACCTCAAATCACCAAAAACACTTGCATCTTCATCTGGGAACTTAAGAACACCAACTGTCATGACTGTCACACTAGAAAGATTACTTGTAGACCTCCAAACCACAAACCACTTAAGTTGAGGATACACACCAACATCCCAAACATACCTCTATATCCATAGATCATAATATCCCAATGCAGAGCAATTTAGACCAAATTCTTTCCACTCTATCACCTCTGAACAACTGCAAAATCTAGTTCTACTCAAATGGCCATAACTTCACCAATACTTCATGCGGACCTCTCAAATCTTAACTAGAGCAACTTCAGGCAATCCTCTATAAAACCCTTTGGTCCGCAGACTAATCTTCATCTCACTGGAAGTGCAGAGCAATCTACTTTAGTGACCTACACTGTCATTACTGTCTCTAACAAAGAGATATGTTGACATCAATGACAATAGATCATATGCACATATTTGCAACAATATATACATATATATATACATATATATATATGTATATGTATATGTATATATGCATAATCTTTGTTGTAGTTGTACTTTGTCTGGCAATAAATAGAGATATATACCAGATGTATATGCATTTATTTGGAATATACATAGGTATATATATGTTGTGACTGCACTTTGTTTGGTAATATATATAGGTAAATATATGTTATTTGAACACAAACCATGAAATCAGACTTTGCATAATGATATGAAAATAGTTTAAATCAATTTTTCCTTATCTCATAAATATTGTAGTTGTAGCATGAAATAAGATTCTACTTGTGAGCATCAAATCATTAAATTAGTCTTTCTTTTGAGCTAGTTGCACATGTAATGATATATATATATATATATATATATATATATATATATATATATATATATACCCAGACATATAAATAAATCTATATATATGTCTATATATATATACACACACACATATGGATATATTTTATCATGTTCAATACTTGCATCTTTCTATATATAACTGAAATATCTTTATCCCTGTTACAAAAACAACATGTATATGATTAAGGAAAACATGAATTTTAGGTAGTAGTTGCATCTAAAATAAATATTATATGAGGTATAATATGCATAAAGAATCATCATATTAGAAGCATAATTTGCAGGAAAAGTAAATTGCAATTTATGTTAACTTTTGTAAGAAAAGAAATAGGAATTGTTTATTGGGAAAATGCTTGTCCTTCCATGGGTTGTCTTTGTAAAGAAAGTAGATTAGTTTACTTCTCTAAGCATGTGATGGGTTTACTTTTTGGGAAAGGGTGCTGAATATGGGCTAACAAAGAAGGTTGATCATCTTTTCAGGATCTTCTAATATATTCATAAGTGCTTTGGCCAAAGCTATGTTTTCATTAAAATAGATGAATGTCTGTCTACAAAATTATATTGATATGTTTCTCTGCCATATCCTGATAGTAGGGAATTGCATGTTCATGTTAGAAATGCATGTAGATATATTAGGTTGCACCAAGTTTCCATCCTACCTATTGTTTCCAGGTTGCTAGGCATTTTGTGCAAGGTTGGCAAGGATTTTGGGGAAGCGTAAGCTTCATGGTTTGGTGGAAAAGTGCCTGAGCCATGTTCTCATCTCTCAGCTTTGCAGATGATTGTGTGGGTTAGTGGTGGTCGGTGACAATGACTATATTCATATATCATTACTTATATAATTCTTGTATTTAAACATCATTATTGTATAGAGTTGACTACATGGCATGAGAGCCACAATCATACCCTTTTGTATATCATATTTTCTTGTGCTAACACCTGGATTAGGCACTTGTACTTGCAAGATGTAATATGACATTTTTACATAAATTAAATATGTATCATTTCATTTTTTATATTACTGTGAATTTTTCAGCATTTATTTATTTTCCTGATATAGTTTATGGGTTATGCACCTTACATTTGGTATCAGAGCTGCCAGGTTCAACACCTAGACCTTGGAGCTCATAGTGAGGTTTCACAAGATTGGCAAGATATGCCAATGATAACACATTTGCTCTTGTGCTAGAATGAAAAGTAAGATAAGGACAATAAAGCAAGCCATGGAAACAAAACCCAATGATATGCCTAAGATCACTATTAGGAAAGAGTTATCTCATGAACCAAAGATGAAAGAAACAGTGAGCTATGCAAATGAATCTTGGCTCAATGATGTTGAAACACTAGCTAGTGCACTCAAATGTATTTGTCTAGAAAGGAAGAAATGGATTGAGGAGGAAAGAAGGTTTCCAAGCCCTACTATTGTTAAGATTAGTAAACCATCATCTCATTGTGATATTCCTTTTGGGTGTGGTCATGATGCACCTATTATGGGAAAAGAGGTCTTGATGGAGTACTCATGAGTACATCCACCCACTAAGTTTGTGTTACTTGATTCTAACAGTGAGGAGGAACTCAAGGAAATTCCTCTATTAGAAAGTGATATGTAGACATTTCTTATACACAAAAAAATTGAAAAATTTTATATTTGAATAAGGATGTAAAAATCTAGAAAGTGAATAAAGTAAAATTTTGGCTTTTATAATAAGCAAATGTCTATGGGAGCTCTGGGGTGTTTGTGCTGCTCAGTTTTTCTGAGCATGTGTGGGTCCTTGTGTGTTTGCATGTTGTGAGTAGCATGTGCCTTCTTTTGTTATGTCTTCCTTGCATGTGTGTGGCGAGGAATACATTGTTGCGCGGTTAGATAGACCTTGGTGGTTGCTGATAAGTTTCTTATGTGTGGTTTTCTTCTTGATGTCTTGAATGCTTGGCATGAACCCTTGCAGTGTGTGTGAGTTCTTGAGTGACCTTTGTAGGGTCATGTTCATTCTTGTGTGACCACTTTTGATAGTGGAGTTATGGGAACCTCTATGTGAAAGGAAATACCATTTTCTTGAGTGTGATTGAACTTGGTTTACTCTTTTAAGATTTATGCATATCTATGTGAAAGAGATGATGTTTTGATCATATGCATGATATGTGAAGAATATTGTTTTGGTAATGCTAGTTTAAATGAACCTTGAATTGTGCACCTTGTTGTGTGTATGTTTTTTGCAAGAGTAGCATATCCTTGTAATGCTTGTCATATTTTTTTATTAATTGCCTCTGAATGGTGATTGGAATGCCTTCTTGAGAGCATGTCCATGTGTGTGGATTAATTATGCAGTTTTAAGAAAGATAGTGTTGCATTGAATTACCAGAATAGATAAGTTGGGTAAGACTTATGTCTCCAAATTGCATTCTTCCCTAGGATTCATGTGGGAACCTTGGTGTAATTATTGCATTGCATTATTTGAAGAGTTAAAGAGAAAAAGGGGTTATGAAAAGGGTCATTTGCATAGTACTTATGATGTTTGAGGTGTTACAATCATGAGTGAATTAGCAAATCCTGCATCTTGTGACCAAGGATAACTTTAAGGAGCCCCCTAAAAAAACCTATAAGATCCTGGCGAATCCTTGCCTGAGGCCAAAAAATGTTGGCGAATCTATGCCTATTTTTGAAAACAAAATAATTTCATTGGCAATTTTTTCAAATTTGTTGGCATTGGTTTTTTTGCTGGTGAATTGTAAATAGATTTGAAAAAAAAAAAATTCATTGGAGAATTATAGTTGTATTCCAAAAAATAAAATAAATTAGGTGGCAAATTATAGTTGTATTCCCAAAAAAAAGGTGGTGAATTATATATATATTCAAAGATATAAAATAAATTATTTCATGAATGTGCTAGCAATTTTTTGAAAAATCATAATGTGGCTGGCAAAAATATCAAATGCTAAATTATAATGATTAATTTACTTGGTGAATTTATAGCTTAAAAAATATTTAAATTTAGATCGATGGATATTCAATATCAAAGATCAATAACATCGGTTCTATTTCGAGATGCAATTCTGACATGCCCATCTTTCTACATAAAGTCTCTAGAATAGAGACAAGTGTCAATGAAGGAATGATTCAAATTAACAAAAATTAATAGATAATAATTTAATAAAACAAAATTCAAAAGGATGACCATTGACTAGGATTACAATTTATATCGATGTACTTATAAGATTCTTATAATTTTTTATTGTCAGATGATCATAGATCGACAACATAAGTTCTATTTCAAACCAAAGTACTGACACACCCAAATTTCTACATAAAGTCTTTGGAATAGAGACAAGTGGACTATGTTGTATGCCATGTGGCTCATTGGGATTGCATCATGATGTTCATGTACATTGCAAAATTAATAGGTGGGCCCATCTTCATAGTTGAGGACTTGAGCTCTACTGCCCCCTTGACCTTTATGTTATATTAAATAATTCATATTATATACAATATAGTATACAATAATCAATATAAATATATTATATATTTTATATATATCTCAACCATTGATCTAATAATATCTAATGGCTCCTGGTTGATTTTGGAGGCTTTTGTTCACAATGTGTAGCATTAGAGATCTACCTTCCAGAATTGAACTACAACCGTTCATCATTTTTTCATCAAATGGTGGAACAATTTTCTTTGATGGCTAATGTTTTGGTGGTCACATCAATCACCCAAGGTGATCAAGTGGATGTAAAATTCAAGCTTTGTAAAGGGAGCCAATGTACTTCTTGATGCGATGATGTCAAGTCCAAACAAGGATTTCCTAAATTTGATGCCCAAATGCATAGGTAATGATTTTTTGAATTCCAAACAATCATGGCTATAAAGAGATGGAGAAAGTTGCTTCTGACAATCAATTTCAACTTTAGGTTGTTCCTTGTTAGCTAATTTGAAGGGAATTATTTAGTTAAATGCATTCTTTTTCAACAAAGAAAGCAGTTAGAATGGTTACATAGTTGGGTTGCTATCCTTACCTTGAAATACCTAGTTCTTGTAAGATGAAAAATGAGTCATGGGAACTCCATGTATGACATGGGAGGATCTAGTAAGATAACAACTAGCTACTTGGGAAATAAAGTGGAAGGAGAATGGTACCTTTTGGCAACATTCTTCTTTTACTGTAGCTGGAAAGTGCCTTGGCTTCGTAGACAAATGCATCTAGTAGCATTATATGATAGATGGTCTTGCATCTATTTGATGGGTTGTGGTTGGTGTTCTCTCCCAATCCAGTGTTGCATCTTTCTAGTAGCCTAGTGTGTTGAACACACTGATATGATGAGATTGGAGTGAATCAACATATACTAAAACTTAACTACTTCATTTGTAAATTAGATCAATTTACTTAGAGAACAAAAGTAGAACATGCAACACATTCATTAACATAATGAAACCAAGATTTTTACATGTAAAACCTAAAATTGAGAAAAACCATGGTGAGTGTTAGCTCACAATATAATGCTCACTATAAAAGTTCACAACATTGTTTTAGGGCTACAACACAAGGAAGCTACTACTCCATGAATAAAGATCATTTCTATAAAGAATTACAATGATAACATAACTATGAACTGCTATGAAAGAAGCATGTGACTTATGTTGATATTGCAATCCCGTTTTCTAGATAATTACTCCATTATATCGACTTTACACAGTTCATACTACTCATTCTACTCTATCACATTTGCATCCTCATATCTGATCCCCAAATGAATTTTTTATTCTATATATATCCTTCGCAACTGATCCAGGAGCATCCACGGTCAATGGCAATCTTGCATCACTAAAAATATTGTTATTTTAATTTGGTTTGTTTTCATTAAGGTTTGTAAGCTTTGGAAAATAATATTTAAATTTGCAACAAATGTATTTTCTTGGGGTATATTAATAAATGTAATTTTCAAGAAGAAATACTCCAATAATTTGTAAATTCCTCCATTAGTGGGGAGAATCTTTCCTAGGTGTCCACTTGGAGATATGCATTAATTTGTATTTGGTGGGGCTGATTTGGTGGGTGAGATGTCATCATAAAGTGGGTCACCAACTCCTAATTTTTGAAAGAACTTATTTTGTAACCAACATGATGTAAGGAATCTTGTAAGTGGTCTTTATGGCCAGGTTGGTGGACCTAACTCCCAGAATTCTATTTTATTAATTTCAAAATTTGTAACTCCAAAATGAGGGGTCGCAATTATGAAACCCAGACTCAGTAAAATGGGCATAGCTTTCTCATTTTAGATTGAAATTGAAAAATTTAAAATTTTATAGAACTCTGGGAATAAGAGACACAAAACCCAAAACTTATTTTAGAAAATCCTAAAAATTGAGGGAGCAATGACAAGTTGGAAGTGACGGGTTTTCTTGTGGATTTGTGGAGGTTGTTTTGAAAAACCAGTAATGGTTTCTTCTCACGCAATTTCCTACATATTGAGGCTTGCTCATTTGGGAGAGGAGAGCTTGGGATGAAGATATTTACATAGCCAGATGTTGCTCATGATGTTGAGAAATTTATTTGTTGCAGATGTTGCATGTATGATTCCAGGAAGCTCATAAGATTCATGTTGATGTAATGAAATTTATTATTGAAATAAAATAAGTATTGCATATTTCTCTTCCATTTTTGTTGTTTCACTTCATTTGTAGCCTTCTTGCATAGCCTTTTGTGTTGATATTTATTGAAGATTTGAAAGGGAGAGTATCCCTTTTGTCATTAGAAAAACCAATAATGGTTTCTTCTCACGCAATTTTCTACATATTGAGGCTTACTCATTTGAGAGAGGAGAGCTTGGGATGAAGATATTTGCATAGCCAAATGTTGCTTAGGATGTTGAGAAATTTATTTGTTGCAGATGTTACATGTATGATTCCAGGAAGCTCATAACATTCATGTTGATGTAATGAAATTTCTTATTGAAATAAAATAAGTGTTGCAGATTTCTCTTCCATTTTCTGTTGTTTCACTTCATTTGCAGCCTTCTTGCATAGGATTTTGTGTTGGTAGTCGTTGAAGATTTGAAAGGGAGAGTATCGCTTCTGTCATCAGTGGTATCAAAGCAGGTTGTTCTTGAGTCTGCAAGAAAATCACTGAATGTGAGGCAACTTGTAGCAGGACCTGTGGTGGTGGTATTTATGTGATTGGTGTATAAACAGATCACTGAACATGAGGCAGTTTACATGAGAACTTGAGATTGAAGTTGTGAAGTAGTGAGGGTTTTGAAAACCTATGTTTTGAGGCTTTGTGAAGCCTTGAGTATGGAAAAGAGAACAAGAAAAATGACTTTTATTATTGGATGGATTTTGACAATTCCTAGACTTGAGGAAATCAAAGAAAGACTTAGGAAAGATAGGGTGAGAGAATTGAAGCAACAAGTGGAAGAAATTGTAGCAGAGTTGGAAAGGAGAAGAGCACTTTATCATAAAAGAGGTGATAATTTTGTTTATCTTTCTAATGATATTTTGAATCCAGGAGAGAAAGAAAATGAAGCGGAGTGTCATGCATGTGACATTGAGGAAGAAGAAGATGAGTGGAAAGAAGTTCTTGAATTTGAAGCTGAGGCATGTCTTTTGGAAGACATGGAAGAGGTTGTGAGGAAAGTTGCAGAAGTTGAAGAGGATAAAGATGTTGCAACTGAGAATGAAGATAAGAATGAAGATGAAGAGAAAGAGGCAATAAATTTGAGTATTACTGATTTAAGTAGTACAAAAGAAGTTGAGATGATGGAATTTGAGAGTCCTATATTTGATGAAGAATTTGGTGAAGATGAAGAAGATCTCCTACTCAAAGAGGAGATGAGAAAGATTGATATCTTATTTGAAGGGTAAATGTCAGATGAATGTGATAAGGAAATGGAGGAGATGAATATGGGAGAAGATAAGTCCCATGATTATGCTAACATTGATTTGTTTGTAGATGATTCTGAGTGTGCAGGTAAGGAAGATAAATATGAAGAGGTTATTCATAAGGAAGCTAAAGAAGTTCCAGAAGTATGCTTAGATGAAAGCATGGAAGAAGAGGAGAAAAGTGAAGAAATGAAATTTATTGAAGCATTGGCAAAAGATGGAGGAGTTCTAGAAATAAGTAAAGTTGCACCAGTTGAGGATGTTGTAGTTGAAATAAAGTATGATGAGAACCAAGATTTTCTTGAGGAAGAGGATGTTGTGACAGAAGAAGTCATTGAGGTAAAATCTGATGTTTATAAGTTTTGTAATGTTGAATTTGTAAAGGATTTGCATTTTGAAATGAGTAAAGAGTTAGAGATTAAAAAAAGATTATGTAGATGCAGAGTGGGATACAGATGTATACTTGCAGGTAGAGGTTGTAGAGGATGGTGTAGGTGGAACTTGGTGGAGGTGGTCAGTTTGTGGTGGGTTGAATCTCATGAAGAAGGAGAGGAGAGGAGAAATAATTTGGCAGAGGAAGACAATATTTGGTGGATGTAAATCCACGAGAGGAGAGAAGAATGAAGTGTAGATTTGTTGGTGGAATGTGAAGCTTGTTCCAGGTAGATGCTGGAAAAAGAGGAAAAAGATATAGCAATTTCTTGTGCACATATTTGCCAGTGTATACTCACAAACTTCTTACCCTAGGTGTCTGATGTAGGAGCATCCACAGTCAATGGCAATCTTGCATCACCAAAAATATTGTTATTTTAATTTGGTTTGTTTTCAATAAGGTTTGTGGGCTTTGGAAAATAATATTTAAATTTACAACAAATGTATTTTATTGGGGCACATTAATAAATGTAATTTTGAAGAAGAAATACCCCAGTAATTTGTAAATTTCTCCATTAGTGGGGAGAATCTTTCCTAAGTGTCCACTTGGAGATATGCATTAATTTGTATTTGGTGGGGCTGATTTGGTGGGTGAGATGTCGTCATAAAGTGGGTCACCAACTCCTAATTTTTGTAAGAACTTGTTTTGTAACCAACATGACGTAAGGAATCTTGTAACTAGTCTTTATGGCTAGGTTGGTTGACCTAACTCCCAGAATTTTATTTTATTAATTTCAAAATTTGTAACTCCAAAATGGGGGGTCGTAATTATGAGAACCAGTCCCCATAAAATGGGAATAACTTTCTCATTTTAGATCAAAATTGAAAAATTTAAATTTTTTTAGAAATCTACGAAGAAGAGACACAAAATCTAGAATTGATTTTAGAAAAATCCAAAAATTGAGGGAGCAATGACAAGTTGGAAGTGATAGGTTTTCTTGTCGATTTGTGGAGGTTGTTTTGAAAAACCAATAACAGTTTCTTCTCATGCAATTTTCTACATATTGAGGCTTACTCATTTGGGAGAGGAGAGCTTGGGATGAAGATATTTGTATAGCCAGATGCTGCTCAGGATGTTGAGAAATTTATTTGTTGCAGATGTTGCATGTATGATTCCAGGAAGCTCATAAGCTTCATGTTGATGTAATGAAATTTCTTATTGAAATAAAATAAGTGTTGCAGATTTCTCTTCCATTTTCTGTTGTTTTACTTCATTCACAACCTTCTTGCATAGGATTTTGTGCTGGTATTTGTTGAAGATTTGAAAGGGAGATTATCCCTTCTATCATCAACAACCACCTAAAACCTAAATTAGGTCAGCACCAGAAAGACCTTAAGATGAAACTTGTAATTCAATATGGGTCAGCTTGGAACAAATACATTTTGAGTTGTAGATCACTTAACTTGGCACAACAAGGTTAATTACATCATACCACATCCTTAAATTTCAAAACCACTAATCATGATCCACCACACATGAAAGAAACTGGACTGTCCGCCGAAACAACAATACCACTGCTAGCTGAACATTTTCACATCATCAGGGAAAAGCCAAAAACATTATGCAGACAAAGATTTAAACCACGTATCTTGTCAACACTATCCGTAAAGCATTATTCTAAAGTATCTAACCAATATATACATCTGCAAAACAAGAAACATGTTGAACTGATGGAAACATGGCATTCTAGACTAACTGTGACACATCAAGACATAGGATACTGCATTGCAGACCACCAAGTCAATTGAAATACTCATGAATGAACTTGTGCAACATTATGAACATATTATTTGATCCATACAATCATATCTATCATTTCTAGAGGAACGCAGAGACATTTGACTCAGCTTCACTATGATCAGTATTCATGTATACACATAACTTAAGTTGACTTGAACACCTTGTACGATACAGGAAATAAGATAAACTTGCATGTGGTTCAAACTTGAGAAACTATGAAGTATGTAGAGTCTCTATAGACACTCATATAGCTGATATATACCTTCTCCATCTTCTACAAGTACTCAAACATGTGTTCTATAGAGTACTTCTGCATCCAAAACTGTCTATATTACTTCTACCATTTAAAGGTTGACCTTGCGGACCATAAGAACACCTAATATTACAATGTAGTGTGCATTGAACATCCCCAAACATATTTGCAAAACTATAATGGCACAACTTTTCTTTCAGAGGAATGCGGAGCATTCCATCAGGTCTCCACCATTGCTTTACACTGTCAAGTCATAGTCTAAAACTTTGTCATTGATAACTTTCTTTGTTGAAGGTGTAATGATCTAAAATCTTTGATATAACATGTTAATATCTAGATAAACTTATCTTCTAAACCATGACTAAATCTTGCACTGTGGAGGAATGCGGACCAAAATACTATAATTTTGCCTTAGGATATAAATTGTGAAAGCCTTAGCCAACCTTCTGTAACTTTTTTCTAAGTGTGGTATACCAAAATGGTAGGATATTAATGTAGGCATGTTGGGAACATGTTAGAAAATATGTACTCACCTCTACATCATAATTATACCTCAAGTTGATCATCATTCTTTCTCATACTTAGATAGTTTTCCTTCATCTGCTAGGTTTTCCAGACTGACCTTCCTTAACCATGTTGACCTGAGTCAAACTATCTCTCTCAAATCTTCCATTGTCCATTAGCTTCATTCCCTCTAACCTCAGGTTGACACATATTGAGTTGACATCAATGACAACACACATTTCCAACAATCTCCCCCTTTGTCATTGATTGCAACACTAAAAAAAAATGTGTACAAACACTCCCCGACAGATGTATCTTTCTCTCTCTCTCTCTCCCCCTTTGACATCAAGGACAAAGGGCTTGATATCTACTTATTGTGACTTGACAGTGTAAAGCAATGGTGGGCACCTGATGGAATGTTCTGTATTCCTCCTGAAGAGAAGTTGTACCCATGCAGTTTTGCAAATATGTTTGGGGATGTTCAATGCACACTACATTGCAATATTAGGTGTTCATATGGTACGCAAGGTCATCCTTCAAATGATAGAAGTAATATAGATAGTTTTAGATGCAGAGGTACTCTATAGAACACATGTTTGAGTACTTGTGGAAGATGGAGAAGGTATAGATTAGCTATATGAGTGTATGCAGAGACTCTACATACTTCATAGTTTCTTAGGTTTGAACCACATGCAAGTTTCTCTTATTTCCTATAGCGCACAAGGTGTTCAAGTCACCTTGAGTTATGTGTATACATGAATACTGATCATAGTGTAGCTGAGTCAAATATCTTTGCATTCCTCTAGAAATGATAGATATGATTGTATAGATCTAAGAATATGCTCATAATGTTGCACAAGTTCATTCATGAGTATTTCAGTTGACTTGGTAGTCCACAATGTAATATCCTATGTCTTGATGTGTCACAGTCAATCTAGAATGCCATGTTTTCATCAGTTCAACATGTTTCTTTTACTGTGGATGCATATATTGGTTAGATACTTTAGACGAATGGTGTATGGATAGTGTTGAGAAGATACATGGCTCAAATCTTGGTTCGCATAATGTTTTTGGCTTCTCTCTGGTGATGTGAAGATGTTCAACTAGCAGTGGTACTGTTATTTGGGTTAACAATCTAGTTTCTTTCATGTGCAGTGGATCCTAATTAGTGGTTTTGAAATTGAAGGATGTGGTATGATGTAATTAACCTTTTTGTGCTATGTGAAGTGATCCACAACCTAAAATGTATTTGTTCCAAGCCAACCCATACAGAATTACACATTTCATCTTAAGGTCTTTCTGGTGCTAACCTAATTGAGGTTTTAGGTGGTTGCAGAGGATATATATATAGAAGAAAAAAATCATTTGTGGATCAGATATGAGGATATGAATGTGATAGGGAAGAATGAGTAGTATGAAGTGTGAAAAGTCAATATGATGGAGTAATTGTGTAGAAAAGGGGACTACAATATTAGTATAAGTCAGATGCTTCTTTCATAGCAGTTCATAGTTATGTTATCATTGCAATTCTTTGTAGTAGTGACCTTTCTTCAGGGAGTAGTAGCTTCCTTGGGTCGTAGCCCTAAAACATTGTTGTAAACTTTTATAGCAGTGAGCATTATATTGTGAGCTAACACTCACTGTGGTTTTTCCCAATTTTGGGTTTTCCACGTAAAAATCCTAGAGTTATTATGTTAATGAATGTGTTGCATGTTGTACTTTTGTTCTCTAAGTAAATTTATCTGATCTGCAAATAAAGTAGTTAAATTTTAGTATATGCTGATTCACCCCACTCTTAGCATCTTAGTGTGTTCAACAATTGGTATTAGATCCAAGTACCTTTGAGAAGCCTAACAACTAAGGTAGATCCTGTCCTTGAACACATGGAATCTGAAGATATGGATAATGATGTATTTATTTCAGAACCAGATGTAGACTTAATGGAACCTGAAGGTTGGGATTTTAATCTAGATGAGGTAGACCTTGAAGGAGAACTCTGGTCAACACTTGAAGATCTAGATAAAGCTAGATAATTAAACCAGGAATATGAGGATATGCTTAAAAAATCAAAGGAGGTAATTGTGAAATTGAAGACAAAAGCTAAATAATCAAAAGAATAATTTGGAAAACTGAAAGCTCAAATAAAAGGAGATAAAGGATGTGACATTAAACTCAAATAAGTATAAGATATGATGTATGGTTTGAAAGTCATGGTTGAAGAAGGTAAGAGGATCGAAGATTGCCTAAATATCAAGGTCAATGAAAAAGTTGTTGAATGTTCAAAACTTGAGGAAGAGGTTGTCACTTTGAGAAAAGAATTGGAAAAAGAAAAAGAATAGATGGACAAGGGGTTAAAACTAAAAGGAGGTTATAAAATTCTTAATGAGTTGATTAACTCTTAAAAGACATCAAAAGAAAAATTTGGCCTTGGATTTGAAAAGGGGAAAATTCCTATCATTAGTACATCTACAAACTTGTATGATTACTTCAAAGTAGAAGGAAAGTATGAAACAAAGGAAGAAAATGCATGCACTGAAGATCCTAAGAAGAATGTTGTCAGAGATGCAAAATAAGAAGGTTTCACTCCTATCCAGAGACAAATAAAGAACAACAACAAGAAGAATTTCAGAAAACCTGCTCCTAAACAAACTACCCTTACCAGGTATCCTCAAGCTTTCAATGGTAATTGCTATGCTTCTAGCAAGTTTGGTCACAAAGCTATTCAATAGAGAAGCAAGATGAATCAAAATTCATTTAGGCCTCCTAGGTACAATGTTATGAGCTCTCATGGTTAGTGTCATGCTTCCAATAAGGTTATTCCTAAGGCTAATGGATACAAAAGCAAAATGATGAGGAATGGTTTCATGAACAAGAACAATGCTAGGACCTCTCAGTTCTTCTATGGTTATCGTTACACATGTAACAAGTGTGGTCATATAGCTATTGATTGTAGATCTAATGTAAGAAGAGGTTGTTATGCTCCACAAACCAATACTACCTACTACACTTGCAATAAATTAGGACACATTGCAAGGTTTTGCAGGGGAAAGAGTGTAAGGTCCTCTGCTTCTCAAAAGAAATTTGATATTGCTCCGCAAAAGAAGGAAATGAATAGGACATGGAGGAAGAAGGAAGAAAATGAAGTAAAGGAAGGATCAACACCTCTACTTGGTGTAGATGGATCCTCCAGAAACTAAGAGGAAGTATTGGTTTAGGGGGGAGTCACAACTAAAAATATTTTTAGAACCTTGAATGCATAAGATGTTGAATTCCTCAGCATATTGGCTAAAAGTGATTTGAACATGTTTAGTTAATGGTATGATGATGTTTGATAATTTTTTTAGAGAAAATGGAATCTTTGCAGAGGATTGCTAAGTGATCATAGATCTTTGTATAATAAAAATCTAATTAGGTCTAGAGCAGAGTCTGCAATCAATGCAGAGGAGCCAGGATTGGTGAGAAGCCCATTTAGGTGATACTTGATCCAATTTTATCTCATTTGAATGAATTTGAGTTTGAGAAAGAGAAAAGGAGAGAAGATCTTCAACAGAGCTTGTGTGCAAACCCTAGTGATAGAATTATGAGGTATTTTTCTAATTTACCAGTTAAACCCTTGTTTACTAAAAGAATTGTCATGGAAACACCAATAGTAGTTGATGTTGTGGAGAGACCAAGACTGAAATTTAAGAAACGTCCATATAAGTCCACTAAAATAGATGAGGATGGATCTTTTTTTAATGTTCCCTCTAATGTGTTGTATACAGAAGATGTTTGGATATACATCCACTCACAGTTGGATGAGTATGATCACCTGAAGCTAGAACAATTTAGGAATGAACATTTTCTAGGTGATGATTTTCAATTGAAGCCAGATTTTGCAAATATTGTAGCAAAACAACTAGATATTTGGAAGGGTTTCCCTAATTTTTGGTATGAGGAAGATTGGGTCAGGATTGCCTTAAGTTTGATCCATGAGCACTTCTTTTGCCTTGATCAACCCTATATGATCACTAAGGAAGCCATCAGGGCTATGACCAAATTGTGCTCCTCTAGACAAGTGCTTATATTGAATGTTGTGAAGGATGAGGAGGTCATGAGACTTACCATAGCGAAATTTGATAAGAGAGCCCTAACAGTGGATGATATCACTAATAAGAGGCCCAATATGCCACTATGGGCATTGCTTACAAAATATACTACACAAATAGAGAGGGGACTACTACTGCTACTGCCATCTACACTACCCATCAAATAGTGAAAGAAGGGAAGGACTATGACCTCTATGAGTTCTTGTATTAGCAATTGTTGGATAACTTGAAGAGAACCAAGGAAATAGAGTACAAATTTTGGTATGGTTCTTTAATCAATTTCCTTATGTTCTAGTTCCTGAGGGAATTAGCTTCAATGAAGAATGTGGTCTGGAAAGCAGATACCCATGTTGCTCATCAAATCAAGGACTATATGAGTAGTTTCCCTGGTCACAAAAATTGTGACACTTTATTTTGGGGATTTTTCAAAACATTTCAAAATGACATGCATATGAAGGAGAGGATACCAAGAAACATAGTAGAAAATATAAGAATGACATCACCTTCATGGTGGACAAAGATAATTTCTATATGGAGGTTGTAGAGACAAGAACCTTCTAGATAAACACCCTGCCCTATGAAGTATCTAAACATGATTTGGTTGGATATGCTGACATGTTACTCAGCAAGCCTAAGGATTCTACTACCAAAAGACTTGGAACTTATGATGATATCACCAATAAAACAACGTTGAAGGATGTGAAAGAAAAAGCAAAAAAGATGAAATCAAAATTGGAGGAAATGCTTAACACTCTTGAGGATCCTACAGGACAAGTCCATACCTCTTTTGCTACATAGGCACCTAAAAGGACAAGTAGGTTTGCCTCTGCTACTACTACCTCTTCAAAATCCTCTTGACCTACTCCTACACCTCCCAGAAAGAAAAGAATTGTCACTGAAGTGTCGGTACAAATCAAGACTACAAAGACAAAGAAGCATAGACCTAAGGTCCAAGCAAAGAGAGAAAAGATCAATCCAGTAAACATTGAAGATGATGGAGATGAAGAAGAAGAAGAAGAAGAAGAATCTAGTATGCTTGAAAGGAAAAAGAAAAGAGCAAGAGAAGGAGAGAAAGAAGAAGAAACCATCAAAGGAAAAGGAAAGGAAAAAGAAAATAAATCAAAAGAAACTTTTCAAGAAGAATTAGAGCATGAGCCTCTACATCTTGAGGCCACTATGAATGCTATAGTACAACATGGTGCTTTGAAACAAGTTAAAGATCTCTATGATAAGATGTCTGCTAATGACAAAGCCACAATTGTGGAAGCAATAATAAGGTACATGATGGACTTCAATGTGACCCCAATTGTGTTTATTGCAAACCTACTCACCAACAAAAGAAATGAATCCATGGGAAAAGAGGATGAGATGAGAAAACTTGCAATTGAAAAGGTCGGTCCATCCATCACTGATGAAGAAAAGATCAAGGTGTCTCATAAACAAGAAAAGGAATTTAGAACAAAAAGGAGAACAAAAATATTTTGATGGGAAAAGTCTGGGAAGAAATAGAGAGACTGGAGAAGGAAACATTAGAGAAAATTGTAACAATTCTTGAGGAAATGAAGAATGCTAAGGTGTCAATTAAGGAACAAGTTCCTCTAGATATCCCAGATGTACCTCTCCAGGATATAGATCTGTTAGCCTTTGATGACAAAGAGGATAGAGCAGACATGACTGAGAAAATAGAAGCACAAAACTCAGGAGATCAAAGTGAAATAAATATATCCCCTCTAGACAATACTAAGACACAAATTATAGAGGGTCAAGATAAAGTAAGTACACCTCCTCCAGAGAACATTGATTCCAGTACAAAACTTGACAACCCTTCTCTGGAGGATATAGGGAAGGATGAGAAAAGGAAAGAGGATAACCCTAAAGAGGAACAAGAAGAGAAAGTTCCAGGGAAGAGTGAGGAAAAACAAGATGAAAAAGATCAGGATGAAATAGAGAAGCAAAATGAGGAAGTTAAGGATAGCTCTGGGGATATAGGTTAGAGTTCTTCAAGGTCAAACTCTTTCAAGGATCTATTAGATTTGCAGATGCAATTTTAACCATTAATTACACCACAACTTCTACAAATTCCTACTCATGAAGGGAAAGTAGATTTTTTAAACATTTCACCCCTTCACAAACTTCAACTTGGTGATATATTGAATGCTTCAACAAGAAAATGATTCTTGTAAGAAAACCTAAAGAAGACTAGCCTATTTGAGGATGCAGTGAAATTTATTCAAGAAGGTTTACCAAAGGTAAGAATTGATTCCTCTCTATCCCTAGAGAAAAAGTTGAAGCCATTAATGGATTCTTTTAAGGATCATTCTTTTCATGTTGAAAAGAAAGAAGAACAAGTGGCATTAAGAAAGATGAATGATAAAAGGTTGGATTTGATATCTGATAAGTGTGCTAGTGCACACAATAAGCTATAAGAAAATTTTAAAATGTTCAAAGGATGCATCAATGAAGCCACTACTTTATGCCTGTTCTATCTGAAATGGCATAATTCCACCAAGAACATCAAAGCTCAGATTGACTCCATTGAGTCACAGATCTGCAGATTGGCTGAAGTATATGACTAGCCAAAAAACAAGAATGGAGCAACCAGGGCATAAGTTGAAAACCTCATTGCACAAATGTCAGAGCTACAGGACTAAAGAGAATAGATAACGAAATAGTTTGGTCAACTGAGAGAAGTAGTAAATCTGAGACTGGCTTCATTATTTGGATTACTAGGTGAGGCTGAAAAGATTAAGTAGAAGATGAAGACACCTAGCAGTATAGATGAGGCTGAGGAGTTATATGTGTAGTTTGAATGCCAAAATCACATCCTTACCTTAGAGAAAGCAATTTCGGAATCTACTCTGGCACAACTCAAGGTAATATACAAAGCCATTCTATCATCTAAATGAGTTGCAAGAGTATTGTAGATAAGAAAATTTTGAATGTATATAGATTTGCGGAGGACAATAATCTACATAGCATCAATTTTTGATGCATTTTCATCTCAGGGGACTACTGTTTGTAAAAATTATATAGTAAGGGGGAGTTTTAAACATATTTGGGATGTCATTGTTCGGAACTCTATCATTGATAAATTTCTTTGTTGAAGGTTTAATGAGCTAAAATCTTGGATATAGCATGTTAATATCTAGATAAACTTATCTTCTGAACCGCAAGACTAAATCTTGCATTGCGCAGGAATATGGACCAAAATACTATAATTTTGCCTTAGGATATACACTGTGAAAGCCTTAGCCAACCATTTGTAACTTTTTTCTAAGTGTGATACACCAGAATGGTAGGATATTAATGTAGGCATGTTGGGAACATGTTAGAACATATGTAATCACCTTCGCATCATACTTAGACCTCAAGTTGATCATCATTTTCCTTCATCTGCTAGGTCTTCCAGAATGACCTACCTTAACCATGCTACCCTGATTCAAACCATCTCTCTCAAATCTTCCATTCTCCATCAACTTCATTACCTCTAACCTCAAGTTGACACATATTGAGTTGACATCAATGACAACACACATTGCCAACATAGTGATGGATTGTGGACACTGGTCTCTCCCAATGCATTGGTTCATCTTTCTGGCAGCCATCCTAGTATGATGCGTCCTCTAGCTTCCTTCCAGATAGTCTAGATTGTAGAAGGCTTCTTCTTTCATCATGTTATCCTTTCTTCTTAAATTTGGATGAAAGCTACAACTTTATTCCCAATTTCATTCACATATTATTCTCGCTCCAGTGGCCAGGGCTCAAGCGAAGGCTTCTTCTTCATTGTGTTGTAAGGAAAATATGAGGGAAATACACAATGTTCAATTCTCTGTCAACTAGAAATATTTATCCAGTAAGGGATTGAGGGCTTCTTCTTTCTCCATGTAACCTTTATTATAAAGAGATGTCATCTTTGTGTTGTCATCTTTCTATAATAGTTGTTTGTTTTTTGACTCAATAAAATGAGAGATGATTCTATTTCTAATTAGTTAATTTAATTAATGACACACATTGTTAATCTCTTTTCTGAAGGATTAAGTGAATAAGGGTTAAAACTTAATATGAGGGTTACTACAACCTATTGGTCCAATTCTAATATACATCTATAATTTTTTTATTAAAAATAAGTTCTTAATATTAATATGCATTCTGGAAAGTTTAAATTAGCAAGGTAACTATAATATATTCTATAATTATAGAGACAAGTGCAAACGTTAACGAAGGTCTCAAGGAATAATTTAGATTAAACTTATTTTTTTATGTATAATCTAAATTATAATACTTCTAGAATCAACCATAAATAATAAAAGTTCTAGAATTATGTTATTAACAAAAAATAATAGATAATCAGACAAAAAATTAAAATATTGACAACAATTGTAATCTACATCGGTAACCCATATTACATTATTATATTAAACAAAAAAGTTTACAACCTACAGAGGAATTTTTACTTATTCCTAATCTAAGGTGCCCTAACACGAACCTTGGATAAATTGAAAATTCAAAAATTGAAAAAAGAAAATTCAATCTTTATGCAGATAAAAGAAAATTTAAAATAGTTAATTTTTCAAAAATTTAAAATAAAGTTGTTAGTGGCCACCATTGATTTGTCTTCTAAAAACTGTCACCTAAAGAAGAAAATTTGTAGCATAGACAATAGACCTTGCCCTTCTTAAGTAACAATCAAATAAATTACTTTAATATTTGTCTTTCATGTGTTAAGTTAAAGTCCCCTTCTTTATTCCTTATTGTTTCACCCCTTTTATAAAGTAGCGGCTTTTACTTAAACATATTTCCTTCACAGTCGGTGATTTTTTTCTTTTATGAATCATAGTCGGTAGGTTCCTAAGTTTTGAAACCTTACAATTTCCTAACTCTTCTTTGCAAGTCATTATTTAAGCCATTGTTGTCACCCCTTTGTTTGTCCTAGTGTTTAAAGTTCTTTGTAGTCGGTGAGTCAGGAATTCTTAGAACTTCCAAACTCCTGATAGATGGTTCTAAAGTTATAAAAGTTTCCGATCTCCCAACTATTTAAGCTTGGTTTGTTCTTTGAGGAGCCATACTTCCATTTATGAATATGTGCGGTGGAAGTGACATCTATTATTTCGTAATTAATAAGGAATGTTTTAGGGAGTATGAGTGCACATTTTTGAAGGATAATTAAGATGACTCATTTATGAGTTGTACCACCATACATGCCACCAAAATTAATGAAGATTTAATGACACATTTACATATTATAAGGGTTTCCACCTTTGTGAAATGCCTTATATTGCATTTCAAATGGTGAACTTTAAAGGAGCTCTGGATTGCATCTTCAACAAGTAGTGAACATGGATTCTTATAACCAGGTTAGATAATTGGCTTTCTTCTCACTTCCTCTTTGTTGTAATAATTTTAGCTTCCTTGAAGTTATTTCAGTGGAAAGAACAGTTTTATTTCATGAGTTCGAATTGTGTGTCTTCTTCAAATGTTCTACAAAATTGTTTGTCTTTGGTGCCCCTAGCAATCATAGAGGCTTTTGTGTTCTAGTTTCTGAAGCAAGTGAAAATGAAGTATAAGTATCAGGGTTTCCCTATTGCGTCTATTATAGAAAATGGTTTATCTGAGGTGAAGGACACTAAACTTGGGCACATAGACTTGGATAATTTTTGGTCCCAAATGCAGTAAAACCATAGAAATCCTATAGCAGAGAAGATTCTAACTAGTGGGAAGATCATGCTAGAGGTTTTCCACCTGTCGTGCCATGTTCAAACCTGGTTGTTTCATGTGAAAATAATTATTTCTTGAACTCACAAGAGATAAGAGCTTTTGACGGCTCTGTGGTTATGAAGATTGATGCCGAGGCTGTTACTCATGCATTGAGATTAACTGATAGAGAAGAGTTTATGGAGATGTTTTTCACCATGGGGTTGGGTTATTTTTGGGATAAGAAAGACTAACATTTGAATTCCATTGCTAGGAACTAACTGAAGGTTGAGAAGAAGGTAAAATCTCAAATTTTTGTTGTTTAGGGTAAAATTGGATTTGTTGATCTTTCATGGTTTAGATGTTAAAATCCTCCTTTCACCCTAACATTGAAGGATCTAGGGTCAAGTGGTGAGGACTATCATACCCTAGGTCACTTGCAAATGAGGGGAAGCTTGGATTATAGAATTAATTGTCAATTTTTCCTTCTCCTATGATCAATTGACCAATAAAACCCTAATTATGCAAATATGACAACAAATTATCGAATTATAGAAAAAGCTCTTACAGACGGCAGTAAAATACCAAATTACAAAATACTTGTTTTTGGGGTTCTAAAGTAGAATAGTCAGGGACATAGGAGTGGGAGTCCAAGTCCAGGGTACCTACTTTTTCAAGGAATCTAGACCTCCTCCAGACATTGATCAACCTTGTGACTTCTATTTTCTAGGATCAATCTACGGAGGACATTGGAGCGAGTGCCCTAGTCCTGGAAGTGCTCCTTTGTCCATCTTTTCTTTAGATCCTAAATCCCTGATGTCTTTCCATCCTTCCTACAACTCCACTTTTCCTGGATGTGACACCTATAACCTACAATCACAAGACTTCTTTTGGGGGTTGTGGTGTTTATAGGTTTGCCTCAGTCAAATCCTAGAGGACACTTAAGTCTCCAAACACTATTGTCAGATAAAGAGGGCATGACCTTGTGAGGCAGAAGCCAAAACCAAAGGAATCAATCATAAAAACACAATGATAAGTCACCTTGTAGTGAAGCTCTCATGGAGGAAGATGCTCTTCATGCCATGAGGAGATTGAAGCTCAAATCTACAAATATAAATGCACAAAGCATACAAGTCTGCTCTTGCAACACAATAGAAAGCCTTGAATCACCTTGATAATGGCTAGAGTTCACAATGATCATCTAATTGAAATCTAGTTTACAAATGAATGCCTAAGCTTGCTTATATATGCACCTACAAGCATTCCCACTAAGATATTAAAAATCAAACTTTACCGTGTCAGCAAAATAACCTCCTAATGGTCATAAACTGATACCCAGAAATTGAGGCTACCCTAAAATAGGTTAGGCTAGGGCGTGGGTGTCCAAGTCGTCCCCCCTATTTTAGGTATGGTACAGCTCAAGGGGTCCACCTAGGTCCTATTTGTCATGGGACTTAGGCTTCATTCCATCAGAATGCTAAAATATGAAATAAAATGTCCTAAATGCACTCTAAAGACCTAGGAGCTCAACCTTATGAGGGAAAAACCCCCAAGGAGACATTTTCTGACGTTACATTTAGCCCCCACTTTAATGTATGTATGAACACAAGGCCAATACATGTATTAAAGTAAGGTCACAAACACAACAAACACACCAAGGATAGAGAAGACACACCAATCACATAGAAAATAGTAACAGGCACGCAAAACATGGAGAAGACAGTTACAGTCACGCAGGACACAGAGCAGACAGTTAATGCATGGAAGACACATTAATTCATGGAAGATAGAAATGATATCTTTTCTTTTCATTTTCTCATATATATGAAATGCAAATGCAAGTACTGAAAAGTAAACAAACCTCCCATAATACATGAAGCACTACTCAAAGGCACTGGTCTTTGCATATGGGGCAACAAACATGCCATACAAAATAAGCATGCCAAAACACACACTTGAAGACACGGAGAAAACACAATAGACAAGCGATGGTGTGTTCCCTATTTCTAGGCTCATCACCATCTCAGGCACATTACAGGCACACACCGATGATTGGGCTTTGCCACAATAATTGCCAAAGACATGCTTAAGGGTTGAGTTAGTCACATAACCACTCCCCACCTTCGCAGAGGACTTTTGAAAATGACAGGACGATGTAATCTGCTCTGAGAAATACGCCATCCCCACCTTTTTAGAGGGCTTAAGAAAAAGGATATGCTTGATATCTTACCTCCGTAGAGGGCTTACATGATTGATTAATTGATTGCAAACAACCTTAGGATGCATGATGCACTACTCTGGCATAGGTCTTTGCATCTGAGGTCAAACACATTGCTAACATCTATAACAGACAGCTTACCTTATATGCCCCCACCTTAAGGTGGTTGATATCAATTATCAATATCAAGCACATTAAGGTAGGAAGAAAACACACAAGGGAACATTGACTTTCGCAAAGCCCATGCCCCCTGGAGGTGACATGTACTCTACGATTGCCAAATGTTCCCACAAACACATCCCTTTAAGAAACATGTTAGTGTCTATACAACATCATGATAAAAAACAACATCAATGCATATGATTAACAACACAAAGAGCTAAGGTTATACAATGAATTCAGAGTTCAAGGATAACCAGGGGCTATATCATGAAGCTCTCTGAATTAAGTACCGCTAAGGCTAGATTCAAAGGCAAACAAAGGTGCATGGAGCAACAATATTGTTAAGGTTTGTAAATGCGATAGAAACATCATAGAATTCACTACGTAGAAAGCACAAGTGCTTCCACTAGCCAAGCATCAGATAAGATATACAACCCCATCATCATATTAGGAACTAAGTCCATTTGTTGATTGCTCTCTAAAGGGACACTAGGTCCACATTAGTATAAATGTTTGTCGTCATCCACCCACTAGATGGAAAAACTAGAGGAAGGGAAACAATAAATAAGAGAGGAGAAACAAGTGTCTTAGGGACAGTCACTTAGGAGGGTGCCCCCAAGTCACCAACCACAACACTATGTCCGTCAGACACAACACACAACTATGAAATCAGAGAGAGAGCAATTAGAAGAATGATGATACAAATATAAGGTCACAACAGAAGTGGTCTCCTAGTATCTTGAACCTTATGGGAGAATCTGAGGTCATTCCAGGAGACCTAAACAACACATAACACATCATGGGGGAGCACATTACGATAGAAATAAAAGTTCAGAGATACTTACCTGTAGGGCCCCTTTCAGGCTAGAAGTTGTCTATAAGTAAATCGTCATCGTCATCGTCCCATTCCCTAATGATGGAGGATAGTGGGACATACAGTACCATTGCCAAATTTATATCTTGTTCATCATTTTGTTCATCATTAGGATCATATTTGTTTGGTTGAATGTTGGGATCAATGTTTTCTTGTTGAGAGGCAAGGTTTATAGCATATTCTTTTCTTCTTTTTCTTCTTTCTCTTGCTTTTCTATTTCATTTTGTTTTACCACTTATCTTCTGTAAGATAGGGCTATCCTCTTTCATAGGCTTGTGCAAATTAGAAGATGAAGCACCGGGATCAAACCTCATTTGTCACGGTGAAACATTTTGTTGTTGACAATGACCTCCCAATCTTTGTAAGGATTTTGAGGGAGGAACCTCAGCATAGGGACCTTGTCCTTTTGGTCTAAAGTTCTCTTCACATGTGGGTTGTTTCTCTTTTGTCATTTGTTGTGTAAGAGGACTAGGTATTTTAGTTTTGTCCCAAAAGTAATTCAACTTGTAATGTTTTTCCCAAACCAAAGGTTTATACTTGTTTCGAGGGATAGTGATTATATGGCCATCCAGAGGGAACTTCAGACAATGGTATATTGTTGAAGGGATGGATTTCATTTCCTTTAGCCAATGATGTCCCAATTTAATGTGAAAGGGGTCAGAAACGGGGACAACATCAAACCATTGTTCGACATGCTTTCTAGATAATGTTACTAACAAAGATATCTTACCCAAAAGCTTGATAAAGGTTCCCTTATGCGTCTTGATCATCATGCTTGGGAGGTAGTAAGAACTTTGCATTAATTGGTGTGAAAAGAGGAATTCCTCAGTAGAAACATTAGTCATGCAATTAGGATCAATAAGAGTTCCATTCACAGGGTTTCCCATTATTTTCACAGTAATATAAAGAGGTCCTTTTTCTCCAGTTATTCTATCATGAGGAGTGAAGACAATTTCAAGTTTAGGAGCCTTTATTTTCACGTAAGGTCTAGGAGGGAACCTATTGTTTCCATTATGATTAGAGGCCATGTTTACTACTCAAACCAATGCAAAATCAGATTTTTGAAATCTTTTCAAAATTAGTGCAAACGACAAGAGCAAAAACAACCCAGAATGCTTGATTTCTTGATACTTTTCAAAGCCAATGAAACAATGGATGTTGTAAGGATTCTGATAGAGGAAAGCAAGTTATATGTCTGATATCAGTCCAAAACAGCAATATAGTCACTCTCAACACATTCTTGATGCAAATCCAAGATAATGCCAAGTCAAAATATAGTGAAATTATGTCAAAATAGGCACTTTTTTCACCGAAATTCAATGCAAAAGAGCATAACAAAGGGTGTTGTGAGGAAAATAATGATGGAAAGAAAATAATATCAGAAATAACAACCACTTGATGAAAAAATATCCAACACAACACAATTGTAGTGTCACATAAGGTAAAACCCTAGTGAAAATATAGCAAAATATGTAATTTTTCACGGTTTTTCAACTCCAAGACCTAGTAAAGGGGGTTTTGTAAGGAATTTTAGGAGGGAAAGAAAATAATATCAATAATATCAGTCACATCAATCCATAAAATTGATCACAACACACTTGGAGTGCAAACTAGGCCAAACCCTAGGGCAAAAATAGCCAAAATGTGTAGTTTTTTGCAAAATTTTCACTACAAGAGCCCGTTAAAAGGGTGTTGTGAATATTTTTATGAGGGACACAAAATTATTACCCTAATAATAGAAAATTAATGCAAAAATTCACAACACACCTATGGTGCAAATTTAGAGAGTCGATAAGGCCGATTTTAGCAAAAATTGTTGTTTTTAAAGCCCTAGGTTTGAAATTTTGGAACAAAAATGCTATGCGAATGGTTTGAAGTCTGATTTATGATGGAAATTACATACTCTCAGATATGAAAATGATTTTCAAGCTTAATCATGCCAATTTAATGAAAATACACCAAAATTGCTAGTTTTTGTTAAAATTTTTGATGCAAAAATGCAAATAATTTAAATTTAATTGCAAATTCAAACTAAATTGCAAGACTATAGCCAAATGCAAATTTGAATGAGACTCTAAAATCAGTTGAAAAAATTGATAAAAGATTTTTCCTACAAACCCTAGATTTTGGAATTACTAGGTTATCTAAAAATTGACAAAATTTCCACAAAACCTTAGCAATTAAATGATGAAAATGCAAAGAAAGATTTTGAATTTTTTTATTTTTCTGTAGTTTATATCAGATATGATGAAAAAATGATGAATTAGTTAAAATTAGAAAGAATTGACATAATTTAGTAAGCCCAACAATGCATTTTTTTTGTATTTTTTTTTCCAATTTTTCAATTTTTTTGAAATTTTCTCAATGCAATAAATTAAATGACCAAATGAATGAACGAAATCACACCAAATATGTAGACAAACACTCAGAAAGTTGCAGTTTAAGTTAAAAGACATGGGTTCACCAAAATGTTTAGGGTAAAATTGGATTCATTGATCTTTCGTGGTTTAGATGTTAAAATCCTCCTTTCACCCTAACATTGAAGGATCTAGTGGCGAGTACTATCATACCCTAGGTCACTTGCAAATGAGGGGAATCTTGGATTAGGGAATTAATTATCAATTTTTCCTTCTCCTATACTCAATTGACCAATAAAATCATAATTATGCAAATACGACAACAAATTATCAAATTACAGAAAAAGCTCTTTCAGACAGGAGTAAAATACCAAATTATAGAATACCTATTTTTGGGGTTCTAAAGTGGAATAGTCGGGGACATAGGAGTGGGTGCCCAAGTCCAAGGTACCTACTTTTTAGGGAATTTGGACCTCCTCTAGACACTGATTAGCCATGTGACTTCTATTTTCTAGGATCAGTCTACGGAGGACGCTAGAGCGAGCGCCCTAGTCCTGGAAGTGCTCCTTTATCCGTCTTTTCTTTAGATCCTGAATCCCTGATGTCTTTCCAACCTTCTGCAACTCCACTTTTCCTAGATGTGACACCTATAACCTACAATCACAAGACTTGGTTTGGGGATTATGGTGTTTATAGGTTTGCCTCAGTCAAACCCCAGAGGACACTTAAGTCTCCAAACACCATTGTCAGATAAAGAGGGTGTGCCCTTGTGAGGCAGAGGCCAAAACCAAAGGAATCAATGATAAAAACACAATGATAAGTCACCTTGTAGTGAATCTCTCATGGAGGAAGATGTTTTTCATGCCATGAGGAGATTGAAGCTCAAATCTACAAATATCAATGCACAAAACATACAAGTATGTTCTTGCAACACAATGGAAAGCCTTGAATCACCTTAAGAGTGCCTAGAGTTCACAATGATCATCTAATTGAAATCTAGTTTACAAATGAATGCTTAAGCTTTCTTATATATGCACCTACAAGCATTCCTACCAAGATATTAAAAATGAAACTTTACTATGTCAGCAAAATAACCTCCTAACGGTCATAAACCGACACTCAGAAATTGGGGCTACCCTAAAATAGGGAAGGACTAGGGCACAGGTGCCCAAGTCCTCCCCCCTATTTAAGGTAGGGTACAGCTCAAGGGGTCCACCTAGGTCCTATTTGTCATGGGACTTAGGCTTCATTCCATCAGGATGCTAAAATATGAACTAAAATGTCCTAAATGTACTCTAAAGATCTGGGAGCTAAACCTTATGAGGGAAAAGCCCCCAAGGGGACATTTTCCAACGTTACACCTGCCAATTTAAAAAGGGCACATTTGAAAGAGGAAATCTCTGATATGATCACATTGTTGAACCATGTTGTCAGGAGTGTTGAGTCTAACTCGTTATAAAATTGGATGTGCCAATTCATCTTGGTGGTATGTAGTGAATGCCCGTACATTGACTAGGCCAAATCGATCAATGATCACTTGAATGCGCAACTAGCTAACTTTCACTAGAGGGTGTCTTTTCAGATGTGCTCTTATTTATTTTATATCTCATATAGTAAAAAGGTTGTCTAGGCAAGGTTGAGGACCCAAGGTTCATAAATGCTGGACACACCTGTGTATGAGTATTTTCCTGAGTTACAAAAGGAAAAGGGAATGAAAGATTTTTGCTGTGTCAATAATGGTTTCTTCATGTTTTCTGTGAAAAGAATCAAAGGTACACCTGAAAGGAGAATATCTCCTGAGGTAGCTACATTGGTGATGAGGTATGGAATTTTTTACATTCAATTTGATAGATTCACTTACCTTCGAGTTGGGGGTTATGAAAATGCCCCGTTGAAATTGTCGAGATATGCATCTGATTATTTTATTCTTTTGGAAGTCTATCGCCAAATGACGACTGTGAATCATAAATACCATGGAATGAAAAAGAAAGTATATACATTTCCTATGTCTTTATCTTTCTTTACTTGCAAATCAAATGAGCATGTCAGGAATATAGATAAGATTCTCGAAGAATTCAATTTTCATCCTTTATTTGTAAGGTCATTTTTTGATAGTAAAAAGTATGTCAAGAGGAACTTTCATGGGGGTAATCTATATGAGCACCAGCCACACTTGGAGGACTATTGGGAATATTGTATAGATGAAAGGTAGGTTGAAAGAAGGGACTGGATGATGTTGACACTAGACAAAATCTGATCCTTCAATTTGCCTTTGCAATTTCCAAGTGGTGTAGATGATAATTTTAAAATTATTGATGGAGGCTATCAGGATGTTGCTTCTAAACTTGTGCCTTGAATACAGTGGTCTAATAAGGAAATTACTGATGTTAAAGTTTGGTCCTCCTTTGTATTGGAAAAGACTGAAAGGTGGCTGGAAGGAAATTTTTGAGAACTGCCAGGTTCTTTTGTGCCAAAAGAATTGGGAATGAGAGATCAAGGGACATAATAGGCCTTTGGTACCCCAAGAGTTTCTACTAGAGTGGAGACAACTCATCATGGATTTGGTTCACAATCAGGTGGGGATGGAGAACAACCTAAGGATAATAGGAGATTGAAAGGCACATGTGAACAAGATGGACAACCTGTGTCTACAAGAGTAGGAACAGAAAATAAAATGGATGCCTTGCAGTAGTTACAGGTAGACCATGTGGCCTCTCCTAGTTCCCCTCTGTCAGGTAGTGATTCTTTGATTTTTCAGCAGATTGGTGAGGATAGTGTTTTTAATTCTTTGTTCGATAATCCAACTTCCCCTGCATTGGATGGGACTCTACGGCATAATGTTTCTAATCAGCCAAATAATATTGCCCTAGGTACCAATGATAGTAATGTTGTGTTACCATCACCATCTTGGTTGAAGAAGGTTGTAGAGAAAAAGAGGAGGTACACTCTCATGGCTAATGTGAATACAGATACTATAGCTAAATTGTTACAGGTGACACCTAAGCCTAAAAAGGCTGAAAGGATGTCCAGGATGGTAACTGATTCTTCTACAGGGCATCATGTTTTGGATATTTTTGATCTTATTGGTGAGAAGAATGAAAATGAGGTCACAAAAGTTGATTTTAATATGAGAAAAATTAATATGGGCCTTGCAACTATTGATGGATATATATATATGTATATATATATGTATATATATATGTATATGTATATATATATATGTATATATATGTGTATATATATGTGTATATATATGTGTATATATATGTGTATATATATATATATACATATATATATACATATATTGCTAAGTTCTCTGTAAGCATGCTGGCAAAGAGAGTTAAAGAAGAACAAGAAAACTCTAAATTACAGGCCCAAGTGAATAATTTGACCTCTTTTATTCAATTTATTTTGAATATTACTTGTCAATCATCCAATGCAACCCTCAGTATCATTGTTGATAGTATGGATCCTAGTATGTTAAGAAATTAAGAGATATCAAACACTAGCCAAAGCCACTAAGCAATGGATTGAGAAGGTTACTTTTGATAGCCTAATATATATTGAAGAGGCTATGAGGTTGTATGCTCTTATATTTGAGAAGAGGAAGGGATTAATAGTAGAATTACAAAATGTTAAGGAGGAAAGTGGTCTACTGATGGTATCTAAAGAGGTGCAAGAAATTATCAAAATTGACATAGGTATTCTCTTGGATGAAAAGATTTTAAATGATCCAAAAGAAAATGAATTTGTCTCCTGGTTAGATGCTCTCAAATGGAAGATATCTATGCTTGGGTAATATAACAGCAACATAAGAGGAATTCTGAATCAATATCGTGTTGACTTTATAGACCTTTGGAAAAATTGTAAAACTTTTGATGTCAAAATTCTTAAGGAAGGTAGTGAGGATTTGTAAGATGTAGGAGAAGTAAATAAATCCTTTAAGAAAATGCTCACGGAGGAAATTGTTGGTGAAGATATTGTTATAGGTGAATCACTAAGGAAGTTTGGGAACATGGCCATCTATCTCAAAACTTTCAAAGTAGAAGTTGATGAGATTAATAAAAGGCTAGTAGATGTGGGAAGAACAATCAGCAGGTGGAATCTTAGAGTACAAATCACTATTTCTCCAAGTGCCAAGGTTATAACTCCCATTATCTCTAATTACCAAAATTACAAGGTGAAGTTACGAGCATAGGTGGACTCTACTACAACTAGCAGACAAGACAAGGAGAGTGAGGTGATTCGAGGAAAGACTCACTAGTTGCCACATGATGATGTTTCATTTTTTATGTTATTTCTTTTAAAACAATTTTCTTTGAAAACTGTTGATTTAAATACTTGGTTAATTATCTTTTAATCGGCTATCTTCAAGAAGATGTTATTATTTTTAAAAAGATAGTTATTGTTGGAAAGGCTATATATTCTAAGCTTGTCGATGCTTATGGATCTTTTGGAAAACTTTGTGCTGTTAATTAGTCATTTTAGTGTTGCTCTATATTTTCAGTTATTTTAATATGTGAATGGAAGTTGGAGTTGATTTCTGAAATTGTAAACTTTGAGTTATGATGGATGGATATATGTTCTTATGTTGAATATTTACCAGCATCTTAAATTGTAGTTGTATATTGGGATGATTGGATATTTTCATTGAGGCTCATTGTTGTGAATGGTTTTTCTTTCGATGAATAGTTTGCAGTGATGATTATGTGATGAAAGATATAAGTTTATGATTATGGTTGTGTGAAGTCTTTGCACTTCTTAATTTTTAATTGCTTTGTGATTCATTGCCTTTATTACTTTCTAGTTAAAAACAACACCTTTCTTGCTTTCTGATTAAAAGCATACATAATTTTTCATTCATTTAATACCATCTCAAGGTAGTTGTGCCTTGTAAAATAACTAGTGTCATTGTAAAATATCATTACAATTGGCTCAACTATTAGTGCAGTTGTCATCTATGCGGGTGAGAGAAAATAGAGTTAAGTGGCAAATTTGTCAACTAACATTTTGAATCTCCGAAACATGCATGCATGTATGAGAAACTAGAAATTTGAATGGATGCATGGAACTTGGAAAGTTAATAGAAATAATTAAAACTGCTAGTAAGATTCATCATGAGAGAAGTAATAATTTATAAATCCTTGATTGTATTCATTCTCAATTGTCACTTACCAAAAACAATAAATGGAGATAAGATGCATAAACATTTTACATTCTATCATTTAATTCAAGTGTGGAGAATACATCATACAAAAGTACTCATAGACCAAAATCCCCTATGATTTATTGCTCCTAAACATAGACTGCAGACATAAAATTACAAATGGTGATTACATCACATATTTCTGTATCCATGCATTATATTCCTCCTTTGTCGGCCAGTTGTACTTTAAATTTTTATCAACTCTTTTCATATAAGTCAAGTACCTGGTGTCTAAGGATATTTTAGTTTCTTTTATGAAACTACTCAAGTCGGATTCTAAATTCAGTAGCCTATCCATTTCAGCATTACATTACACATGATTAATTTTGCTCCCAACGATGATTGATTTGATGGAGATAGGAACTATGGTGCCAAATTTTACTTTCCAATATGACAAAGATTTTTCAGTGCCATTATTAGTACAAACTAGCAGTAGGGAACACTTTTCAAGAGACCTAAAGCTATTAATTCTATCCTTCAACATTATATCAAATCAATAATGAAAACCAGAGACTTCATTCAAAAGTCCTATGACTTCATGTGTGCCAATCACTCCATCTGGTACATCAGAACCTATTCTAGCACTATTATAAATATGATTCATCACCTACACATGGGGAATCCAAGTATGAATATCACTTAATGCTGACTCATTCATATGTGGCTTTCAATTGTCTTCATCAAATTACTTAGACAGACCCATGCATCATCTACTTTATTCAACACTTTACTCATCTAATGATCTAAGAAGTTTTTAATTAGAGCTACATGTTCACTTTTGTGCTTTTCTTTGAGTTTGTCAATTAGACTATTTCTCCTTCTCAAATTCTCCTATAATTTAGTAATAACCATAGAGTCTCCTTCATATCCTGATAAACTCATTAGACTAGACATAGAAAGTGATGATAAGACTTCAATTCCAATGGAAGTAAGAAATGATTTGAGCTTGTTGTACTCATGTAATAGCTTCACATAAGTCTCCCTATGTTTGTCTAGTTTTGCTTGTAGCTTCCTTGCTATAGCTTCACTAAATTTTGTTGTAGCTACCACCAATGATGTATTCTGAGGGGCAGTGGTGTCAATTAATCTTCTCACAATTAACTAGCCTATGAGCTCATTTATATCCCTTGCCACTTGTGGTTTATTATCACATGAAGCCATAGCCCAAATTTCCAAAGTCTCATGATTAGCATTAAAACCTAATCCAAACAATTCTTTTGATTTCTCATGTGTCAATACTTCATCATCAAATTTATCTTGACTTCTAATAGTATCCATAGCAATAGTGGATGAGATATCCCATCCTGGAAAGAGCAATAAACCACTTTCCTTTACTGGTGCAGGAGCACATTCTCTGTAGTGCAGGGTCATCTTTTCTTTTGTTTTCTCATAAGGCTCTTAAGCCATTTCATTTTGTAATAAGGGTCAATTTGGTCCCATGAATGTAATTGTGCAAGGCACACATGTAGTTTTGCTTGTATGAAGGGTAAACCAATGGCTAACTGATTTGAAAATCAGTTTGCACGGTTGGAGGGGATAACTGCTGTCTCTACATCTTCTTTAGAGGCAGGTTGTATGTCACACGGAGCAGAGAGAGAAGTGTGTATTACAACAAGTTCTTTTTGATTACTGAATAAAGAGAGTTCTAGGTATGATCTGTGTTGATTTTCTTGGTTGTTCTTAGTGATTTGATATCTTTATCCTGATTTTGTAAATGGAACCCTAACCGGATGCTATCTGTCAATCCATAGTGACTCTGTAGTGTGCTGACGGTGTAAAACCCACGGTTCCATAGTGGCTGGTTCGTAACCTAGGAGTAGGGTTTTGATTCATACATGGAGGCCCTTTCCTCTATCCACTGAAGCCCTGTATAGTATCAGTGTGATGGGGGAAAGACTTTTCACGTTTGTTGTTGTTGAATTCTTACCCAGGAAGCCAGCGAGCTTAGTCAAGTTCGACTAGACATCGTCATGTGGCTAGTCAGGAAATCAGAGTGAAATTGGATAGTTTTGATGTGGGATTAGATTGCTACAAGTGATCGAGGGTTTGATATATGAAACGGCCAAATTCCATTGTTCGGTCAAAAGGAATTCTAGTTCGGCACCTCAGAACAGTTGGAGATTCATCGGTGTGAAAGGCTCTCCATCTTGTCGAAGATTGGTATAGTGTCGGAGACACATACCATTGTTATTCGCATCGGTGAGAGAAATGATATCGGGCTAAGGAAAATACACTTAGCCGACGGTATACAGTTTCACCGATCGGTGAGACATCCTCGGAGTATCACCGATAAAGAGTATCGGCGTGAGGAACCTTGTCGGGGGAAGCCGAAGAAGTCACGGCGACCGTTAGAGTCCCGCCGATAGAAACTCATCGGAATGAGATGAACCATCGGGGCCACGAACCAGAGTCTTACCGAAGCGGAGGATCTAGCTGATGTGCCTGACGATATCGGCGAGAGACAAGGTGTCGGTGTAGGTGAAAGAAGCTTCGCCGAAGGAGGAAGTCTGGCCGACGAAGATTGGTCATCGGAGTAACGGAGTCTATCGGCCTGAGATATTTCTCGTCGCCCGATAGTCTGGGTGTTGCTGAAGGCAACCAATGTCAAACTTTTCATCGGTGTGAGGGAAGCTTCGGGGAGACTTCTGGTGGACCGGCCAATGTATGAGGTGTTGCCGATAGGCAACTAACCGCTACGGGGATATCGGTGAGAACTTGGGAGACCTCTTGCCGATAATGAAGATATAGTCAAATCTTCATTCGCTTCTTCTGGCACTCTGCATCAAATTGGTATCAGAGCCAATATTCTGAATCATAGCCGTGTATGTCAGACGAAGAATTGGAGATAGAAACAGAGGCTAGCACAATGCCTCCCAAGATGATGAGTAAAGCAGCCATCCAGAAGATGGTGGAAGAAATGCTCGAAGAGAGACTGAAGGAAGAAAGATCCAAAGAGAAGGATGGAAGCACTTCTGAGTCAGAGGAGGATGAAGAAGGAGAAACTGGGGAGAATCCTCAAGGATAAGGTATGACTGCTGATCAAAAGGCATTTCTAAACGCACTTAAGGGTCATGGAGATAGTGGTGATCCGAAAATGGATGTTCCCACGTTCAATGGGAAATTGGATGGAGATACTCTTGTGGACTGGATTGAAGCCATAAGTAATTACTTTGACTTCAAAGAGTATAGTGACAGTAAGAAAGTAAAGTTTGCAAAGACCAGACTGAGAGGTTCTGCATTGGTTTGGTGGAACTACACTCAATGTGAAAGGGAGAAGGTTGGAAAGAGTCCAATCACCAAGTGGAGCAGAATGGTGGCCATGCTGAGAGCCAAATTTCTACCATGTGATTATGATCTGTAGACTATCAGAAAGTTTAATCATCTTAGGCAGAAAGATATGGACGTGGCTACATACACTGAAGAATTCCACAGATTGAGCATGACAGCCAATCACAGAGAAGAAGAAAAAGAGATGGTGGCCAGATACCTAGATGGACTGAGGTACAATATACAGGATCAGTTCAGTATGGTGGTTCCCAAGATTGTGGATGAATGTTTTTAGTTAGCCTCTAGGGCAGAGGATAAACTGAAAAGGAGAGGTGATCAAAATAACAGAGGAAGAGGTGGCAGGAACAATAGAGGAAGAGGTAATTTTGGCAGAGGACAGCCAAACAAAGGTGAAAGTTCAAGTCAACAAGAATCACGTTCTGATACAGAACAAAAAGGTGGTGGTTTCGGAGGTTGGAGAAGACCTAATGGCAGAGGAAGAGGTGGTGGTGCAGGTAGAGGACGTGGAGTCTTCACTGGAAGATGTTACAATTGCAATCAAGTAGGCCACACTGCAAGTAAGTGCCCTGAGAAGGCATCTAGCTCTCATGATGGTGGGAGAAGGAACCAACTATTGCAGGAGGATGATTGTCAAAGTGTAAACTCACCAATTGGTAGTGCTGCACCAGTGCTTGAAGGAGAGAATATGATGATTAAGAGGACCCTCGTGAAGATGCCATTGAAGCAGGAGCCCCCACAAAGGAAGAATCTCTTCAGAACCCAAGGAATAGCATATGGTAAGCTTTGTAAAATCATTGTTGATTCAGGTTCTACTGAAAATGTAGTGTCTACTGAAATGGTAGAAAAGTGTAAACTAAAAAGATTACCCCATCTTAATCCTCACAAAATATCTTGGTTGAATAAGAATCAGAACTATTTGGTGGAAGAACAAACTTGGGTAGAGTTTGAACTAGGTGATTATAGGGATAAGGTGCTATGTGAAATTATTCCTATGGATGCTTGTCACCTTCTTCTTGGACGACCTTGGCAGTATGATGTGAAGGCACAACATGATGGTGAAAAGAATACATATATGATCACCAAGAATGGTAAGAAGTTTCAGATGGATCCCTTACCAGAGCAGGTTGGAGAGAAGAGCAATGACAACAGTGTCATGTTAGTGAGTGGCAAAGAGTTCCTACAACTCATGAAGGAGAAGGATACCCAAGGGTATGCACTGATGATGAAGCCTGTATCCAATCAGCAAAGCAAACAGTAGAAGGAGATTCCATTGGAAGTGCAACAATTACTGGATAAGTACCAAGATCTTGTGGTAGAGGATACTCCTAACTCCTTACCACCTATGAGGGACATAAGTCATCAGATTGACTTGATTCCTGGAGCCACATTACCCAACAAAGCTGCCTACAAGTTGACACCACAGCAGAATGAAGAAGTAGGTAGACAGATTCAAGAACTTTTGGAGAAAGGTTTGATTAGGAAAAGTCTTAGTCCATGTGCAGTCCCTAGTGTACTTGCTACTAAGAAAGATGGCAAATGGAGATTATGCACTGATTCAAGGGCTATCAATAAGATCACCATAAGGTATAGATTTCCTATGCCAAGAATTGAGGATCTGTTGGACTATCTTGGTGGTTCATGTTACTATTCCAAGATTGATTTGAAATCTGGTTATCACCAGATCAGAATAAGGCAAGGAGATGAATGGAAGACTGCTTTCAAAACAAATGAAGGTCTCTATGAGTGGCTTTTCATGCCATTTGGTCTCAGTAATGCTCCAAGCACCTTCATGCAGTTGATGAATGAGGTACTTGTAGAATTTATTGGAAAATTTGTTATTGTTTATCTTGATGACATATTGATTTTCAGCAGGACCAAAGAAGAGCATGTGAAGCATCTTGGACAGGTGTTAAAGAAATTGCATGAGAGTAAGTTGATGATCAACTTGGATAAATGTGATTTTATGAAAACTGAACTAGTGTATCTTGGATTTGTGATTTCCAATGGCTGTTTGAAAATGGATCCTACAAAAGTTGAGGCTATTCTCAATTGGCCTACTCCTAAGACAGTAGGAGATGTAAGAAGTTTTCATGGTTTGGCAACTTTTTATAGGAAGTTCATTAAAGGGTTCAGTCACATAAGTGCTCCTATTCTCAATACCATCAAGGGTGGAGTGAAGTGCAAATTTCAATGGGCAAAACAAGCAGATGATAGTTTTGAACTGTTGAAATAGAAAGTGGCCGAGTTACCTACGTTGGTACTCCCTGATTTTGACAAAGTATTTGTTGTGGAATGTGATGCAAGCCAACAGGCTATAGGTGCTGTTCTTAGTCAGGAAGGACATCCAATAGCATTCTTTTCAGAGAAGTTGAATGAGGCCAAACAGAGGTATTCTACCTATGACCTAGAGTTGTATGCAATGGTGCAAGCTCTGAAAAAATGGAGACATTATTTACTGCCAAAAGAGTTCATTGTTTTTACTGACAACCATGCTCTTAGCTTCCTAAATAGTCAAGAAAAGTTGAATCATAGGCACGTCAAGTGGATGGAACAATTGCAGGCCTATACCTTCACTATTAAGCATAAGAAAGGTGTTGCCAACAAAGTGGCAGATGCTTTGAGTAGAAGGATACTGGTCATACAGGAAGTACAAATGGAACATATGGGTCTAGAATGTCTGAAGGAGTTGTACAAGGATGATGCAGATTTCAAGGCTACCTATGAAGTGTGTGCAAGTTTGGCTAACACTTTTCATGGTGAGTATTCTGATTTTGTGCTGCAAGAAGGGCTCCTATTTAAAGGTAGTTTGTTGTGTGTTCCTAAATGTTCAATGAGGGACAATATCATCAAGGAGAAGCACAATGGAGCCTTAGGAGGACATTTTGGGTTGGACAAGACTTTGGAACAAGTCACCAGGTTCTATTATTGGCCAAAGGTACAGACAGATGTAAGGAGATATGTTGCAAGCTGTACCATATGTCAAAAGGCCAAGGGTATGTCTTCTAATGCTGGTTTGTACCAACCACTGCCCATTCCCACCAAACCTTGGGAAAGCATTAGTATGGACTTTGTGCTTGGTCTTCCTAGGACAGCAAGGGGTGTAGACAGTGTTTTTGTCATTGTGGATAGATTCAGTAAGATGGCTCATTTTGTGCCATGCAAATGCACAAATGATGCATCTCATATTGCTGGTCTCTTTTTCAGAGAGGTGGTCAGAATTCATGGTTTACCCCTATCAAATGTTACTGATAGAGACTCCAAATTTGTTGGTCATTTTTGGAGGACCCTATGGAGAAAATTGGGCAATCAGTTGTCTTTTTCATCAGCCTACCATCCCCAGACTGATGGTCAGACTGAGGTTGTTAATAGGTCCTTGGGAAACCTTTTGAGATGCCTTACCAAACAGCATGGATTGGCATGGGATTTAGTGATCAGTCAAGCTGAATATGCTTATAATGATTCAAGAAACAAAAGTACTGGGAAAAGCCCTTTTGAAATAGTTTATGGTTTCCACCCAAGAGGACCACTTGAACTCAAAGACCTCCAAGGATGGGATAAAAGGAGTGCTCTAGGAGAAGACTTTGCTGCTACCATGAAAACAGTACATGATCAGGTCAAGCTTCAGTTGGAGAAAACTGTCTCCAAGTACAAGGATTGGGCAGATCTGAAGTGAAGGGAGGTACAGTTCAAGGTAGGAGATTTGGTGATGGCCTACCTCAGAAAGGAAAGATTACCTAAGGGGCAACCAACCAAATTGTTGATGAAGAAGATAGGACCTTGTAAGGTAGTGCATAAATTTGGTCCAAATGCATATGAGATAGAATTACCATCTGGCCTTGGTATCTCTCCCATTTTCAATGTTGCAGACCTATTCCCTTTTAGACCTCCATTACATGCTGAAGATGGCTCAGATGCTGTGATTGAAGATGAAGACTGGATCAGAGATTTACCTCCAAGTAAGCCTTTGCAATTGGAATGCATTTTGGATTCCAAAATTGTCAAGAAGACAAGAAAAGGGGTATACAAAGACTACTTGGTCAAGTGGCAGGATCTTCCTGATTCAGAGGCAACCTGGATGAGTGAAGCAGATATTCTAAAGCATGGGAAGACACTTCAGCAGTTAGCAACTCAAGGGACTTGAGTTTTTCCTGCAGGGGGAGTATGGTGCAGGAGCACATTCTCTGTAGTGCAGGGTCATCTTTTCTTTTGTTTTCTCATAAGGCTCTTAAGCCATTTCATTTTGTAATAAGGGTCAATTTGGTCCCATGAATGTAATTGTGCAAGGCACACATGTAGTTTTGCTTGTATGAAGGGTAAACCAACGGCTAACTGATTTGAAAATTAGTTTGCACGATTGGAGGGGATAACTGTTGTCTCTACATCTTCTTTAGAGGCAGGTTGTATGTCACACGGAGCAGAGAGAGAAGTGTGTATTAAAACAAGTTCTTTTTGATAACTGAATAAAGAGAGTTCTGGGTATGATCTGTGTTGATTTTCTTGGTTGTTCTTAGTGATTTGATATCTTTATCCTAATTTTGTAAATGGAACCCTAACCGGATGCTATCTATCAATCCATAGTGACTCTGTAGTGTGCTGACGGTGTAAAACCCACGGTTCCACAGTGGCTGGTTCGTAACGTAGGAGTAGGGTTTTGATTCATACATGGAGGCCCTTTCCTCTATCCACTGAAGCCCTGTATAGTATCAGTGTGATGGGGGAAAGACTTTTCACATTTGTTGTTGTTGAATTCTTACCCAGGAAGCCAGCAAACTCAGTCAAGTTCGACTAGACATCGTCATGTGGCTAGTCGGGAAATCGGAGTGAAATTGGATAGTTTTGATGTGGGATTAGATTGCTACAAGTGATCGAGGGTTTGATATATGAAACGACCAAATTCCATTGTTCGGTCGAAAGGAATTCTAGTTCAGCACCTCAGAACAGTTGGAGATTCATCGGCGTGAAAGGCTCTCCATCTTGTCGAAGATTGGTATAGTGTCGGAGACACATACCATTGTTATTCACATCGGTGAGAGAAACGATATCGGGCTAAGGAAAATACACTTAGCCGACAGTATACAGTTTCACCAATCGATGAGACATCCTCGGAGTATCGCCGATAAAGAGTATCGGCGTGAGGAACCTTGTCGGGGGAAGCTGAAGAAGTCACGGCGACCGTTAGAGTCCCACCGATAGAAACTCATCGGAATGAGATGAACCATCAGGGCCTCGAACCAGAGTCTTACCGAAGCGGAGGATCTGGCCGATGTGCCTGACGATATCGGCGAGAGACAAGGTGTCGGTGTAGGTGAAAGAAGCTTCGCTGAAGGAGGAAGTCTGGCTGATGAAGATTGGTCATCGGAGTAACGGAGTCTATCGGCCTGAGATATTTCTCGTCGCCCGATAGTCTGGGTGTTGCTGAAGGCAACCAATGTCAAACTTTTCATCAGCATGAGGGAAGCTTCGGGGAGACTTCTGGTGGACCGGCTGATGTATGAGGTGTTGCCGATAGGCAACTAACCGCTATGGGGATATCGGTGAGAACTTGGGAGACCTCTTGCCGATAATGAAGATATAGTCAAATCTTCATTCGCTTCTTCTGGCACTCTGCATCATTTACCAACCTTCTTCCTTCCTTAGGGGTAATGCTACTAACATCCATGCCAACTTCCTTCAAAACCCTCTGAGTAATTGCCACCTTATCCTCAATTTTGGCTTTACCCTATTCCTCATTCAACTTCTTCAGGTACATCTCAGACTTCCTCTACATGAGTAAAGCTCTGAATTCCTTTGATTTAATGAATTCATCATTAGATATAAATTACTTGCAAGCAAATGCCTTGACATCTTTTACAGTTGCACTTCTTTCTTGCAATCTTAATAAAGTTCTTGATGGGGGAGGCAACCATATTTCATTCCTAGGAGGGGACTTTAACACCTGTTGCACCTCATCCAAGTCAATCTAGTTTTCCTCAACCTCCTCTATCAAAGAGTAATCAACTAAAGGTTGATTTTCAATAGTTATTTCAGAGGGAGGAAGTGAACTCCATGGTTCTCCTGCAACCTCCTCAACCATAGGTTGAACAGGTTCTTCAATACTTTCCTCAGGTAGTTGCTGCCTCATAGGAGACTGTGGCTTCCTTTTGGCTACAAACTTGAGTTTCTTGACATGTTCCAATATCACTTATATCCTATGAATATGATCACCAATCTCACTAAAGGGACCATTGTATGTAGGTTTCTTCAACTTCCTCTACCTTTCTCCAAGGAGAAGGAGACCCCAATTTTCTCTTCTCAAGTTCATCTCTACCTTTTAAACACAATTTCTAAGCAAATCCTCCTGATCATCGAAACAATGCTCGAACCCTGATCTGTGTTTCTATCTCCTTACCCTATCAATAAAGTGCTTAGGGTCATAATTCCTATGCTCTTTTGTGGGCAGTCTATATTGTTGCACTTTTTCCAAGAAAGCCTCCAAACCTTCTTTAGCACTAATAAAGAAACCAGAGAAACTAAATGTTGAAGTAAGTAAAGTCCCCTTTTTACTATTTCTCAAGTGAAACTTATCAAATTCAATCAGTTGCCACATATTCTAAAAAAATGCAATCCTATTTGGCACTTTCTTGGGTAGTAAGTGGGGTCTGACATTTTCCCCACAAACCCTGATTATGGTTACATTCCTATAAAGGAACCAATCACCCCAATTGTCATCCCTCACACCATCTAGTTTTCTCTCTAAATGCCTTAGCAAGTCCATTATCTCCATGGAGAGTCTAGGCCTCTCCTATCCTAATAGTCCCAACATCCTTTTTGCAAAATGCTCCTAAAACACCAGGTAATTTGCATTGCTGGAAAACAAGTCCCATAAGTGAAATCTCCCTTGAATTGGCATAGGCTCTTCATCCTTGGTCTGATATTGGATCTGCAATTCACTACCCCAAAATCTTCTCCCACGGTGTAATAAAATATGGCATAACAAGGAATACTTAGAAAAGGTGAGGGCATTATCTCCCTATTTGAATCCTACCAATTCCTTATGGATTTGTTCAACCAGAAATGTAGCCTAATCAAACCTTCTATATTGGTATTTATCTTGTATATCAACTGTAGACACCTAAAAATGTCCAACACCTTGTTACTAGCACGTTTTTCCCTAGGTACCTATATCATTCACCTAATTAGTTAAATAAATCTTATTTATTTAACTAATTTTCATTTTTTCCCTTTTTTATCCATTTATCCTATCTTCTATAATTAAATAAATTTTAATTATTTATTTGATTATTCATGACCATTAATCCTCTCTAGTTAAATAATTATTTTTAATTATTTAATTAGTCACTTATCTATTTCTCCTTTAAATAAATTTTATTTATTTGATTATCTTTCCACATCATCTCCCATCACAATCCAAATTAATTAAATAAATCAAATATTTATTTAATTAATAAAATCATCTTGCTTTCTTTCTAAAAATACAACTCATGCATATGTAATTTATTTATTTAATTAGATAATTTATTGACTTATTCATCTCATCTTTTTAGGATTTATTTCCTTTAAAGCAAAAAATCAAATTGCTTTCTATCTTTCTAGATCTTCTCTCATCTTGTTTTATTTCCTCTTTTCTCTAATAAAGCAAAAATCAAATCAAATCAAATCCTTATCAAATCTTCTTCTCTCCACAAACCCTAGTCAGCCTTGCCTATAAATATGGCTTCTCACAAGCCATTTGAGATATATCATCATTTGAGTTTTGAGCATCCTTACTCTATCGAACAATTTTCACAATAGCTTTCTATCATCTCTCATCTAAGTTATGCTATGACTATGGTCAATCAACATCTGAGCATCTACATCGAATAAATTTCTTCTCAATCTCTCATCCATCTATCTTGTATTCATCCAATCATTCATCTATCCATCCCTATCTCACCGTTATGCTGCAGAATCAAGCAACCAACATTCATCTATTTGAGTAAAGCTAGAGTGTTTTGGGTGTAGTACTCTCCACCTTATTCATGGATTGTGGATCAATGTGAAGGTATCGCATTGTTTGTTTTGCATTTTGTTATTGTTTTATGTTGTGTGGTTACACAACATGCCCCATTTTGCCTTAGCAAAATAGGGACACAAATTTTATTTTACTTCTGCTTGCTTGTTTTCTTGTTTTGGGCGGTTTGGTAAAATTTAGTCATATGTGTCACCTTTGCTGAGGTATGTGCATCACAAGGAGAGGTCATTTGTCCAAGTCAACATCTACTATCATAAACCTCATAGTTAGAAAGTGTACAAAATTCTAAGCAAGTTTGGGTTTTGGATCACCCTGATATTGTTTAAGGGAAGAAAGTAATGTTGAGTCAAAGTTTAGTCAACCCTGATATTTAACATGGTGGGTCATTTTTCTGAATATTAGTCATATTTGTTAAGATGACCCCTACATAGAAAATCACCTGATATTCATTCCATCCCTGACACGTGAACATCAAACTTAAAAAGGGATAAGTATTTACCCATCATAAACTTCATATTTGCAGAGGGTCATATTTCCTAATATTAGTCATCTTAAAAATATCACCCCTTCGCGAATATCACCCTGCACAAATATGACGATGATGTCATTCAGTTTTAACAAATAGAGAGATCACCCTGATGATGATGTAATCATTTCACCCAACCCATGAAGGGTCATTTTTTTAAGTGTCTGTCATATTCGTCAATATGACGATGATGTCATCATAGCCCGATAACAAAGATGATATGATGACATGATGATGTCATCATGATCTACACCCAAGGGAGGGGGTCATATTTTCCATTATGGGTTATTTTAAATATCCTTGATCTTCTAAAGATCACCCTCCGGCATTAAATGTAAACCCCAATGGTAGGTGTCACCCTTTTGATTTCAAATACAAATCCAACACTTGGCGGTATCTATGAACTTTAGGCAAATAATCAATGGATTCAACTGAAACAATACATATGCCCTAATTTGTCATATCAATCAGTTTAAAAGTGGAATTTAGGGATTATTTACATTTACCTTTGCAATAATTACAATTTACAGAGCTTTGAAAGTCAATACCTCCCATTCATATACTGGGGAAACATCATACTCAATGTAACGAAATGGAACAATCGATATTGCACATTTCCATTTTCTTTGTTATCAGTCATATAACAAGAAGGGAAAGCAAATATCAGGTGAGTAAATTATAACTCTCTTTGTTGTCATTTTTTGGAAATCATTTGGTAAGTGTGTTTTGATAAGGTAATTTGCATGATGATGGTGCGTGAAGGGAACTACAATATTGAATACTAGTTATGAAATGCATAGTATTCTTGATTTCCCCATTCATAGATCCTAGGGTAAGATGTGAATACCTGTATCATAGAATCTAATGGCGGAGGTCAAGAGGAACAGATCTAACTCTAAGTTCTTAAATACTATGTTTGTAATGTTGATAACTAAGAGGGGGGTGATTTAGTTATCCTAATTATTTCTTCTTTTGAACTTTCATATTAATCAATGCAGCATTGAAGCAAACAAACAAACATTACCATGAAATGAGAAACACATGACACAATATTTTTGACATGGAAACCCTGTTAAGGGAGAAAACCACGGGGTGATTAACCCAAAGATTATTCTCTGTTAGAAGAATAAGGAATTACAAAATGGCACTTGCCAATTAGGGCTCACTGCCCGAGCACACTGCTCACAAAGAGGCACACTGCCTACAAGGAGACACACTGTCTACAAAAGAATGTTATACAATACTTGAACTGATTGGAAGCATCCACATATGCTAGAGTTCAGTTCCGGTTAGGCTCATTAGACTGATCTGCTACACTTCATCTTTCCTCTTCTCTTTATTCTGCTTTCCTTTCACATACCGGATCTCTCTAGCTATTTCTGCTCTACTCTACACTTATTCGCACACCAACAACACACAACAACACTTCTCACAACTAAATCCATCATGCATATATATCCGCACAAGTAATTTCATCACCTTTCTAGTCGGCATCTGGAATAGTCTATTTTCTCACAAACTCTATTCTGTCGGCTGAATCCTTGCTCATCAAGTAATGTGGATCAAGCATATACTTGTAGATATCATTAATCATGTCGGCCAAACATAATCCATGTCTTCATAACCTTTACCACTGTCAGAAACACATCCAGAAAGCAATCTGATGTTTTGTCAGTCAGTTCTTCCTCTATTCACACTGTTACTCAGGAATCTGGTATTCAACTGTTCATATATTTTTCCTTGTTCATCAGCGGAGGCTAAATTCTTAGAATCTATTACTCAAGGTAGTCCTCTTGACTTCCCCAAATCCACACTGCACCAAGATACTTCTTCTGAGAGATCTGGACCAGTCTGTCAGACCTTGCCACATGCTCTGTTCTTGTTCACCAGACCACAATAATCTTCATTCTGACTTCCGGTGGAGGCACACTATGACTTGTGGATATGTGGGATGACCTTTGTTGCCATCAATGAGAACAACCATGAATCCATATAGTGTCTCTTGCCAACAATCTCCCCCTTTGGCAATGGCAACACTTAGTGAAAAATGACTAAGTGTTTACACTATGCTCCCCCTTGGTTGATGCTCTATCTTTATATACATTTTCTGGAGCTCCCCCTTAGTTGGAATCCTTATTTTTCACTGTTCCTCACTCCCCCTTTGACATCAATGGCAAAGGGTAGGGTCCGCACACCAAAATTTTCAAAAAAATTTACTGTACTTAGCCGCATATTACATACTTACATAAACTGAAGAATGTCTGCAAAGGATGTCTTCAATTGGACCAGTTCTGTAGCCCAACTTTGCTTCATTCTATCCAAAATTGAAATGTGACCACTCAACAAGAATGCAAAAGCTTCTGCCCTCTTGAGATATGTCGGATCATTGGTTTGGGCAGTAGTCTGAGCATCACTTATGGCCTCATGCATAGTTTCTAACTTAGGGATTATAATCCTTCTAAGTTCTCCCATTCGGTTAATTATATTCTTCCTTTCCTTTTCAAAGTTCTTTATTGCATTTGTGATTGCAATAGTTTGACATTCTTGATTTACTATGGAGGAAGAGAGAGGATCAAAACTTTGAGACAAACTCAATCTGTTCCTCTTTTATTTTCTTCTCAATTTCTATTGTTGCTTTTGACCAGGAGATACAAAATTTGTAAATGTCACCGCCATCCTTAAGAGCATTTTCTAAGCTCTTAATTCCAATACTCATATTTCTCCTATCATTAGAGATTAAGCCTAGTACTTCTGAAAATCTCTTATCCAAAAACTCCTTCCGGACCTTTTCTTTAGCTGATTTTTCTAGGGAATCAAAATGTGTACCAACACTGCTGACTAAGGTTTTGAGATTACCGGAAGAGGAGGTTGTCAAATCTATCTGAACCGATGGCATAATCTTTGCAAGCACTCCGGAAGTAGCCTCTAACAACTCACAGTCTTCCATATGAGACTTTAGGAGTTTTTCATTTGCCTTAGCATTTGCAAATGAAGCTATCTTCATTGTCGGCACCGGAGAGAGGGAATCGAAGTTGAATGGACCTTGTAGAAGCTTCGGTTCATCAATCTCTATTGCTTCTTTGCTTAGAAATTTTTGGACAGTTTGTGTAGTGTCTCTTGCCAGAGACAGATGTTTCTTCTCTTCTGCAGTCTTGGAGCTATCCTTTGGAATTTTCTCTTTCTCCACATTCTTACCACTATCAGTTGTGGTTTTCTCTGTTGGAGTCTTCTCTTTCTCTGCACCCTTGGTACTGTCAACTTCTTTTTCTTTTACCATTGCTTCTTTCTCCAGTAGTTTCTCTTCTTCTTTGGATCTGGAGACTATAGGGGAAACCGGAGGAGAAATGTTGGTTTGTTTAGGGCCCATCTCTTCTGTTGCTTTCTCAGAAGTTTCTTCTGCAGCACTTGTGGATGAGGGATCAATACCCAAGTCCTTTACAACAGGAAGATTAAACCTTTTGAAGGCCTTCCAGAGGATCTCTTCTGTCTCTATGGCCACCTTGTCAGTCTCACCAAGCATGAGTTGATTCATCCTTGCTTTACTCCTGAACTCATCTTTGCAGTCTTTGAATATTATGTTCATTGTCTTGGGATCAATTTGAGGATATAGCTGAATAGCTATCTGCTCCCGAATCTCAAGATCTTTTGCCTGGGCATTGTTCTTTCTTATTTCTAATTCCTTTTCTAGGCTTTTAGGAATTAGAGATATAATCTCAATGAAAGCCTTATTGTATATGTTCAGATACTTGATTGTGGCTTCCTGCAGAATCTTTTGGTCAGCCTCATTGTAGTCATCATAGAATTCAGTCATTGGTTGAAGGTTTCCATCCACCGTGACTGACTTGATTACACTCTCTAGAGACAGGGTGGGCTTTTCAACAAATACCTCTGCCATTTCTTCCTTGTCTTGGCCTGTGGAGGGTTTACCGGATCCTTTCTTCTTCTGCTTCTTTATTTCTTTTACCCCCTCATCTGATTCCGTTTCCTCTTCATCTTTCTGACTTTTTGTGGCTTTTATTTTAGACCTTTTCTCTCCTTTACTGGATGTCTGACCTTCTGTTTTAGATATTTTTGAGCTTTTGGTTCTGACAGGTGTTTTCCTTTTGATGATCTGGTCCGGGTTGAGGTTTCCACCGAAGCACTTTTCTTGCTTTTCTTTTTTGCCTCTTTCTTTTCTTCCTCAGCCTTTCTCCTCTTTTCCCAGTTGGCATCAAGTGCCTCCTTTGGGATGCCTAGGCCTTGGGCAATATGTTCAACTTCTTTTCTTACTTTCCTTTTTATCTCAGGTTCTCTGAGTTCCACATGGATCTTCACACTCAACTCCTCAAAGGTTCCAAACCTTTCTACTTTTGGATCTTTAGGTTGACTAAGCATGTGTTGAACATGCAGTTCCACAATCTACTCATCAACCTCATACCCCATGGGCATGATCCAGACTGTCCTTGGCTCAACTGCCTCCATTAGGCACTGATCAGTATCAACCATAAAGCATACTAAGTCTTTGTATTTTTCAACAAGAGACTGGGGGATTCTTTCTCTTGCTTGCATCATACTTTGGAAGTTTTTGAAGTATCCCCATAGAGCTGTATTTCTTGCTTTGGCATCCCCAGGTCCATGTAAGTAATCTCTGATCTGGACTGCTACAGGTTTGTCATTCTGCCATACCCATCCACTTAATCCAGGCAGCTCATTCATGAAATAGAAAAATAGACATAATATAAGAGTACCATACTTAAAAGAATTCTTTTTGTCCTTTTTGATCTTCTGTATATTTTCCATTAATTGGCTTAAAAGAAGTTCACAGAGATCATAATCTGCATTCTTCCTCAGCATCTCATAGGCAGTGTATACTGCAGTTCCGGATACAGAATTCTCCCTACTGGAGTAATAAATCTTGTATCCTATTATCATAGATGCATACTTGATATCCGGATCAGAAATATCTTCAATGGTCATTGCCCTCTTATCAAATTTTGATCCGGTGGCCTCAGTTACAATGTTATTTTTGACGGATTTGAGGATAGGTATCCCTCCGGAAGAGTATAGACCAGTCACTGCCCTAATTGCCTCTTTTGTCATCTTCTTCAAAGCAAGGGAAATGAATGAATTGATCAAACTATTTCTTCTGGATACCCTTATACTCTGGTTTAAGCTCAAAAGCATTGTCTATCAGTTGTTTGTGATAGAAATCTCTCAATTTGAATTCCCCGAATTCCTCAATACTTGCATGTATGTAAACCCTAATGTCTTCTGTGTGTAAAATGCCATGAGGAACACTAGAGAATGCTCCTAAGGGATCTACCTCCAATGACTTGTATGGGTGTTTCTTAAATTTAGGTCGGGGCCTATCTGAGATCTTTACTATATTTGGAGTAGCCATTTCTCAAAAGATTTGTAGTAAGATATCAAAAACAGAAAATACCTTATGCACCTTCGGTTACATGGAGTGGTTGGATTGATTTCTATATGTAATGACTTCGGCAGGAGATCTTTGGTGAACTTGATGAATCTTGTTGCAGAGCTCCACTTTTCACTTCTTCTTGAGTGCAGAATGAGCAAGTGATTTATGAGAAATCCCTTATATTGCTCTGCAGACCCTAATATCTGATGGCAATAAATGCTCGACCTACATTATTCCTGTTTGCCTTATTCGGATAACTTGAAGAACCGGATCAGTCCTGATCTATTAACATCATGCGGATCTTCCAACCATGAACAAATCAAGATGACACATCATAAGGACATCCCAAACACTCTGTCCAATCTGCAGAATAAGACAATGCGCTTCCAGATCTCTCCAGACCTTTTTGTAATCTTCTGTCATTCCGGAGCATCTCCTGGAATAGGTCTTACTTGATCGATTACAACTTCTTGACATCTTCATGCGGACCTCTAAAATCTTATCTGGATCATCTGAAGATTTATATCTACAAACCCTTTACTCCGCATCTTGTGCCACATCCGGCACCACTTGATTGGCTGGGGGAACACGATTTTCTTTGAGTCTCCCCTTGAGCCAGAGCTCACCTTTAATTTTCGGAAGGAATATCAGCACCAAAGTCTGGTGCGGATCCAACCTCTACATTCTTTGAACTTTTCTTCACCCAAATCTTGTTCATCTGATTCCTAACTTCATCCGCATTCATCTTTTGTTTACCCTTGTCTTGATTCTGATTATACACCGGACCTCTTTTGTCCTGATTCTTGCTTCTGCAGACTTTTGCATTATGACCAGACCTATTACAGATTTGGCAAATAATATTTCCTTGCATATTTGACTGATAACCTCTTGATCTGCATTGATTAGCCATATGACCTACTCTATTGCATGCAAAGCATCTACCATTGAATGATTTGTTTATTTGCATATTTCTGCATTCATGAGACTTGTGTCCATACCTTTTGCAGTTAAAGCACTGTCCAGAGAAGGATGAATTAGTTTGATTCATTCTCTTTCTGCACTGATTAGCTTTGTGACCAAAGTGATTGCAGCTGTGGCAGTATCCATTGAAGGATGGATATCTTTGAGCATTGGGCTGTCTTACCAGAGGTCTTCTAGGCCTATTCGTTGGATTTTCTGATCCAAAATTCTTTTGACCGGATCCAGAGCTTTCTCCTTTCTCATATCCCAAACCATACTTGTCATCTGCCCTCTTTTGACTTCCAAGAAGAACTTCAAGTTGAGCAGAACTTATCTTGAATTTCTCTTTATATTCATTTGCTGTTTGAAGATCTCTTTTGAGAGAGACAATTGGATCCTCAAGTTTTTCTTCATTATCTTTGGCATCTTCAAGATCAGATTCAAGATGTCTAATAATCCTGTCCATCTAGAGGCAATCTTCTAATTTCTCTTTAAGAGATTGTCTTAGATTGTATTCAGCTTTTCTTTTCTCTTCAATCTCTTGAGTAAACTTTATAACTCCTGATTCCATTTCATGTCTTACCATAATGACTTCTTTTGATAACTTTTCACATAACTTGGTTTTCTCAGTCAATTCTTCATTTGTATTACTTTCTTCACTTTGTCTTGCCAATTGTTGGAGCAGCTCCTTTCTCTTTTTCATAGAGAGACTTAATTTGTCCTTTAGTTCTCTCATGAATTCATCAACCTGTTTGAGTCTTTCCTTTAATTCATTGACTTCAGAGTTTGACTATTCAAGATCCTCAAGGGTAGTCTTGAGTTGCTCCCTTAAACCATATGCATCCATTTGAACTCCCAGATCTTCCTCAAGCTGTTAGGCTCTATTAGGAGGAACTTAGCTCTGATACTAATTGTTGATAACTGAGAGGGGGGGTGAATCAGCTATCCTAATTATTTCTTCTTTTGAACTTTCATATTAATCAATGCAGCATTGAAGCAAACAAACAAACATTACCATGAAATGAGAAACACATGACACAATATTTTTGACGTGGAAACCCTGTTAAGGGAGAAAACCACAGGGTGATTAACCCAAAGATTATTCTTTGTTAGAAGAATAAGGAATTACAAAATGGTACTTGCCAATTAGGGCTCACTGCCCGAGCACACTGCTCACAAAGAGCCACACTGCCTACAAGGAGACACACTGTCTACAAAAGAATGTTATACAATACTTGAACTGATTGGAAGCATCCACATATGCTGGAGTTCAGTTCTGATTAGGCTCAGTATACTGATCTACTGCACTTCATCTTTCCTCTTCTCTTTATTCTGCTTTCCTTTCACATACCGGATCTCTCTAGCTGTTTCTGCTCTACTCTGCACTTATTTGCACACCAACAACACACAACAACACTTCTCACAACTAAATCCATCATGCATATATATCTACACAAGTAATTTCATCACCTTTCTAGTCGGCATCCGGAACAGTGTATTTTCTCACAAACTCTGTTCTGTCGGCTGAATCCTTGCTCATCAAGTAATGCGGATCAAGCATATACTTGTAGATATCATTAATCATGTCGACCAAACATAATCCATGTCTTCATAACCTTTACCACTGTCAGAAACACATCCGGAAAGCAATTTGATGTTCTGTCAGTCAGTTCTTCCTCTGTTCACACTGTTACTCAGGAATCCAGTATTCAACTATTCATATCTTTTTCCTTGTCCATCACCGGAGGCTAAATCCTTGGAATCTATTACTCAAGGTAGTCCTCTTGACTTCCCCAAATCCGCACTACACCAAGATACTTCTTCTGAGAGATTCAGACCAGTCTGTCGGACCTTGCCACATGCTCTGTTCTTGTTCACCAGACCACAATAATCTTCATTCTGACTTCCGGTGGAGGCACACTATGACTTGCGGATATGTGGGATGACCTTTATTGCCATCAATGACAACCATGAATCCATATAGTATCTCTTGCCAACATGTACAACTTGAAGGAGTAGGATTTAGATATGGTCAGATAGATGATACACATCAAGGGCAAACATAATTGGATGCATGGACCGGAAGATTGAATAATGATACAGATAAACCTATAATGGATAGGATATTTACGATTGGTATGTGGTATGCAACTAGATTCCCATATGCAATGGAGGCCATTGAGCTGGTAGTGGAATGTGCTAGAAATTACAATCCTAAGACAAGGAGAGTAGAAAAACATGGCAGGGTATATGCCGACTTCTCAATCAAGGGCATTGCTAACACGTTCAATTTGCCTATGGGGAATAAGGTGGTTAGTGTGAACCTGGGTAAGTTGGAAAAAGAGTATAATAATAATAAGAAAGAGGCCAAGAAGGTCATGTACCAATGGAGGGACAAGAATAGTTCATATATAGCCTCTACCAAGTTGCCTGTATACTTATACAAATTTGATTTTGATGAAGAGTATCAATACATGATTGCCTTGTTAAGTAGGATGGCCAACAAGCGACATGCTGGTAACTTTAAGAATTAGATGTATGGAATAATCTAGATGGTGTTATATTCAGACAACAAGCCTTTGTGGTCCAATATCATCAGCGATAGATTAGATGAGGGCATGAGAAAGTTAGGCGGTAAGGCTTGTATATTCCATATGAACTCCTATGTGGTATATGCATGTGTTTTTCATGGAACATTTAATGCCTTGTAAATAGTGGGCAAGGTGGGAAACAACACTAGTGATGTACACATTTGGGATCATTACCCCCAATTGTAGAGGAAGGCATACCTCCAGGACTACAAACTATTAAATGACTCCTTTTCAATGCATTTAGTCAGAACTATGGAGGAGGACAGAACTAAGAGATTGAGCATGGAGGCTCAGGCCATTATATACAAACATGGGGCTTGGTTCATCCAATTCCCCACCTTCTCATTCATAAGGGTAGAATGATGGGGATCCTCATATTATATATGATACCAATATGACAATATGCATTTGGTGAAACCATACCAAACTTACGGCGCTGCTAGTGTCTTCGGTGAATGCTTACACATTTAGGCCAATGCACCGATGGACACACCTGATCCATGAATGGACTTCAACTATCAGGGTGACTTAGATCATCAGTGAACTCCTAAAATCTTTGGTTGATGTCTGATACACTCCGTCGTTAGTATCACTAATCTCTTGTCACTCTGATACCCTCGATCGACTAGACTATCCTCATCGCTCTGAGCGAGAAAGAGTTTATCGATGGCCTATGTCTCACCGAAACAACTCCAACTACTCCAAACCCTAGCACATGGAGATGCTAGGCGATCTACTATGCACAACCCACAATCTAGAACATCTGCATCACCGAACAGGAAAACAAAATAGGAAACACAAACAGATATTTGTACAATGAAGCCATTCCACCGATTTCAACAAAAATCTCACTAGTGGAATGCTTCACATCGACATTTCTTAACAACGGAAATATAGAAGGGAAAATAAATCTATAGCTATGCAATTCGTATTTACAGAGAATAGAAAGAACAAATTGACGACATAGAATAGTTGATTTCTCCTTCACAATGCTCAGTTACATTCAATTGATCTGATTACAATAATGATCATAATGCCTGATCTTGTTCATTCCCCTAGGTTTATAAACTTGCCAAGGTAGTACCAAACTGACTCCAAGTGGCTGGGAGATTGATTCCAAGCGGCTGGGAGAAATGAACTGATTTCCAAGTGGCTGGGAGACCAACCGTCTAACCACTAACAATTAACAACCATGACCTAAGTCCCTTGGGACTTAGAAAATGAACCTAGAAACACACTGAAATTACATGCATTGGTCAAATAGACCTTATTACAACCCAAAACATGATTTTCTAAACAAAACATGATTCAAATGCCTCATAGAGGCCACCTTGGGATAGGTTCTCCTACACCATATGATGGGGAGCCTCATATTGTATATGATACCAATATGACAATATGCATTTGTAATATGCATTCAGTGAAACCATACCAAACTTACACCCCTGCTAGTGTCTTCAGTGAGAGCTTACACACTTAGGCCAATGTGTCGATGGATACACCTAGTACACTAATGGACTTCAACCATTAGGGTGACTTAGATTGTTGGCAAACTCCTAAAATCTTTGGCCGATGTCTGATACACTCCGTCGTCAGTATCACTCATCTCCTATCACTTCGATACCCTCAATCAGCCAGACTATCCTCATCACTCTGAGTGAGAAATGGTTTATTGACAGCCTCTGTCTCACTGAAACAACCCCAACTACTCCAAACCCTAGCACATGGAGATGCTAGGTGATCTATTGTGCACAACCTGCGATCTGGAACATCTGTATCACCGAACAGGAAAACAAAATAGGAAACACAAACAAATATTTGTACAATGAAGCCATTCCACTGATTTCGACAGAAATCTCACTAGTGGAATGCTTCACATCGACATTTCTCAACAACAGAAATACAGAAGGGAAAATAAATCTACAGCTATGCAATTCATATTTACAGAGAACAGAAAGAACAAATTGACAACACAGAATAGTTGATTTCTCCTTCACAATGCTTGGTTACATTCAATCAATATGATTACAATAATGATCATAATGCCTGATCTTGTTCATTCCCCTGGGTTTATAAACTCACCAAGGTAGTACCGAACTGAATCCAAGCGGTTGGGAGATCGATTCCAAGCGGTTGGGAGAAACTAATTGATTTCCAAGCGACTGGGAGACCAACCGTTTAACCACTAACAATTAACAATCGTGACCTAAGTCCCTTGGGACTTAGAAAATGAACCTAGAAACAAACTGAAATTACATGCATTGGTCAAATAGACCTTATTACAACCCAAAACATGATTTTCTAAACAAAACATGATTCAAATGCCTCATAGAGGCCACCTTGGGATAGATGCTCCTGTACCATACACCCCACCTAGAAAAGAACTCATGTCCCATGAGTTGAGTCTATGTCTTGATCCACCTATATCCTTTGCTACATCATGCCTTCCCCATGATCTTTGGACTGCAACTTGCGTCCATGGAATCAAAAGCTCATCCCTAGCATTGTAGGCTCGACTCACACCTTGCCATGAGTGAGTGCTTGTAATCAAACCCAGACTTTGTGCGCCATTCTTCCTTACTGTCATCTATGCCTAAACACCTACATTCAAAACCTTGTTTGATGCTTCTTGTACTGCTGCTATGGTAGGATACATTTGCCTTGCAATTCTTGTTGGCTCTAGAGGACAAACAATGGTTCCTACTATGATAGCATCTTCTTCTTTCCAATCAACTTGTGGCTACTTACAGACCTTCTCTCTGACCTTCATCTGATCCATCTGAGACATTACTATCTGATCTCCATCATTCAAAACTGTAATCACTTTCAAACTGTGATCTTTGGTAACCCCACTCCTTGAGGTATCCTCAACTATCATTCTCGCTCCTTCATTGATCTGCACAAACTCTTTCTTACCCATCAAAATGACCTTGGTTGCCTTCTTTGCTTCAGCATCCTCCTATAATGGTGTCATCACAAAAGTCTTTCCATCCTTCTTGATGCTGTATGTGTTAGCATAGCCATCATACAATACTTGCCTATCAAATTGCCATGGCCTACCTAAAAGTAGATGACAACACTCCATCATAAAATTCTCTCCTTATATTTGCCAATCTAAAAATCAACACATGCTTGTTCACTTACCAAAAGTGATTGACTGTCACTTACCCAAGATGCTTTATAAAGAGTTTGATGAGGAATCCTTTCTATGTTCAATTTATCCACCATTTCCCTAGACACCATATTATCTGTTGAACTAGAATCTATGACTACCTTGCATATTTTACCTCTGCTTTTGCAATTGATCTTGAAAAGAGCTCTCCTTTGTGATGGTTCAGTCTTCACTAGTGCTTTGAGTAATGTCCTCTTGATCATCAGAGTTTCTCCCATTTTTGATTCTAGATTCACTTTAGGAGATGTCACACTCCTTGCATCTTCTTTGGTGTAGGAGCACCTAAGAGAACACTCTGGAGTAAGAAGACACACATGATCAAAGGAGAAGCCCATGGATCAAATCAAATCAAATGGAACATCTTAGAACCAATAATTACATATTGTAATGGTCAAGATGATGTAATGTTTAAATGTCTTGAGGGTCCTGGTAAGGACCCTAGGACCAAAAATGATGTAAGTTGGGCCAATAGTGCCCCTAGAGTCAAATAGAGGTGTCTAAGATCAATAAGAAGGTTTAATGAACCTAAATAAAATCAAACATGATAAATAAATAAGGTAGAAGTTTATTAAATAAGGCAAAAATTCACTAAACCAAAGTTCAGAAATTCAAATTTCTGAATTATGCATTTAGGAGGGAAAGTCAATTTGAGTAGTTTCTTTGTGGTTAAACCAACTCCAACCGATGGGGATTGGTTAAGGAAGTTGGATAGAACTTATGTAATCATTCCAAGGCATTTGATGTACGGACAAGTACTTTGGAGGCTATTTTTTGGTACGGCAGACTGGGAAATAACAGAAATTTCAGTTTTCTTGCATTTTTTCTTTTCATTTCCATTGATTCTTTGGTTGCTGAGTGTTGGCAAATGTATTAGGACCTCAGTTAACATTATTAGACTTCATTCCATGCTCTGAAAAAGTTTTTAGATCAGTTTTATTTCTGTTCTTGTTGACTGTCATAAAAAACAGCAGACTGTTCTGTGTGTTTTGAGTGGTGACAATGCATCTTTGGGCCTTCCCATGAATGTAAGACCCTGGTTCTCATGGGATAGGTCCTTGCTAACATGTATACTATGATTCTTTAACCTTTGCAAGGCAGGAGGAGTTCAAACTGGAAGGTGATCACCATTTGAAGTAAGGGATTGCTTGTGAAAAAGCATTGAAATGGTGGCATGGTTATAGCAGCCGGAGATCCGTCTTAACAAGGTGACATTTTTATGATTGCTGTTGTTTAATATGGTGAAGGAGATGGTGTTAGACCTTTGAACGAGGTCTGGAAGTGATTGGAGGTGGAAGATCTAGCAAGCCCTAGGTTTTGAGGCCTAGAAACGAGTTTTTTGTATTTCAAACCATAAATGTGCAAACCTCCTGATAAGACCTGGAAAATCCTTGGTTTTGAACCCTTTACTAAGACTGTTTTTAGGTTTGAAGTGTGTGGGACAAGTTTGTCATAGGGTTCCTTTGTAAAATGGTCAATTTAGGCCTTGTAGGAAGGCAGCAGGGTGTTAGGACAGTCACATTTCGTCCAAAACAACAGTAGGTGAGTTTGAGATATGTTTTAGAACTCAATAGAGGGTATCCAAATCAGTCATTTGTTTCAAGAGTGTTTTGGGAAAGTTTGGAGAAAAGTACAGTTTAGTCGCTGAACAAGACTACAAGGATTAGGCCTGTTTAAGGGGAATTGTCAAGAATCTATCAAATTGATTTGTGAAACCTTTGGAACCTTGTTGGTTGTGGTAGGTTGAGACCCTAGAAGGTGCTAGAATTCATCTGAGAAGTTGGAATCCAAACTTGAGCCCTTTGGTGGAGTTTAGGACACGAGGAAGGCTAGAGAAGTCTTATTGGTTGAAGCCCACAAACTATTGAAACCTTTTGATCTTGTTAGATTATCTTTGGAGACCTAACACCTCTACATCATTCTTGAATCAAAGTGGTTCTCTTCTCATTACCGTGAGAATTTGAGGCCTTCTCTGGACACTTATAGGCCAAGTGCCCTATCTGATTACAATTATAACATCTCATGTTGGAGAACTTGTATCCTCTGTCTGATCCATTTGTCCCACCTCTTTTATTTGGCCTTCTTCCTCAGTAGCCTCCTTTGCTACTTGAGTCTCCTACTTTCTCTTCTTGGCTAGACTCACCACTAGGCCTCTAGTTAGGACTTCTTCCTCCAAAACTGCCTCTAAAATTTTTGTCACATCTTCCTCTACTCTGCTGCTCACCTTTCCTCTTTAGCTTCTCTTCAGCTCTTAATGCTACTTGAAAGCATTTTTCCATAGTTTCAGGTGTAAATAAATTTATCTCATCTTGAATATTGAACCTCAGACCATCTAAATACCTTGCTAGTTTGGATTTTTCATCCTCCATGTACCCACAACAAAGAGTGTATTTGTGAAATTCCTCAGTGTAAGTAGCCACATCCATATCTTTTTGCCTAAGGTTCTGCATCTGCCTGTAAATCTGCACCTCGTAGTCAGGTGGAAGGAACTGGGACTTGATCTTCTCTAGCATTCTACTCCATGAAGAGATAATACTTTTCCCATTCTTTACCCTTTCTCCTTGGGTGTAATTCCACCATGTAAGGGCAGCACCTTTGAGTATAGTTTTTGCAAACTTAACTTTCATACTTTCAGGAACTTCTTTGTATTCGAAGTAGTTGTTCAGAGCCTCAATCCACTCCATAACTTCATCAGCATTCATCTTTCCATTGAACATGGGAATATCTATCTGAGCCTCTGAAGAGTCCTTGCCAATTGCCTTGATGGCTTCTAGAAATTGCTTTTGTTCAGTTGGTATCTTTGCCTCTTCTTATTCCTCTTCTGTTTCTTCTTTCTCTTCTTCTTCATCTGAATCTTCATTGCCCTCAATTCTTCTTGGAGTGCTTCCCTGACTCTAGTTTTGATCATCTCTTCCATCTCTTAGAATTTCTTGACCACTTCGGTGGTCACCCCCTTTGGAGGCATATTGCTAGCCTCTCTGTTGCTCTCTCTGTTTGACATAAACATTCACAGACAATGCCAACACTTCTGCAAATCCTCAATTTGACTACAACACAGTGCTTAATCAGCTGTCCCTCCTACATGCTACTTCACAGACCCATTCCTCTCATCCAATAGCAGATCCTGGAGATGCACTACCACTCTCTCTCATAGTGGCTTCACTTTGCACCTTCTTCTAGCCAAATCTCTATTGGTGAATGGTCTTGATAGACCTCAACATCATTTGCCCACACACTACAGGAATAGGATTCATCTACCTTCAGAAAATTGAATACACAACACCTCCACCTAGAGCTTTCACTAGCTCTGATACCAATATGATGGGGAGCATCATATTGTATATGATACCAATATGGAAATATACATTCAGTGAAAGCATACCAAACTTATGCTATTGCTATTGTCTTTGGTGAATGCTTACACACTTAGGCCAATGCACCAATAGACACGCACGATATGCCAATGGACTTCAACCATCGGGGTGACTTAGATTGTTGGTAAACTCCTGAAATCTTTGGCCGATGTCTGATACACTCCGTTGTTGGTATCACTCATCTCCTGTCTCTGATACCCTCGATCAGCCAGACTATCCTCATCGCTCTGAGTAAGAAATGGTTTATTGACGGCCTCTATCTCACCGAAACAACTCCAACTACTCCAAACCCTAGCACATGGAGATACTAGGCGATCTACTGTGCACAACCTGCGATCTAGAACATATGCATCGCTGAATAGGAAAACAAATAAGGAAACACAAATAGATATTTGTACAATGAAGACATTCCACTAATTTCGATAGAAATCTCACCAGTGGAATGCTTCACATCGACATTTCTCAACAATGGAAATACAGAAGGGAAAATAAATCTACAGCTATGCATTTCATATTTACAGAGAATAGAAAGAACAAATTGACGACACAAAATAGTTGATTTCTCCTTCACAATGCTCAGTTACATTCAATTGATCTGATTACAATAATGATCATAATACTTGAGCTTGTTCATTCCCCTGGGTTGATAAACTCACCAAGGTAGTACCGAACTGACTCCAAGCAGCTGGGAGATTGATTTCAAGTGGCTGGGAGAAACTAACTAATTTCCAAGTGGCTGGGAGACCAACTGTCTAACCACTAACAATTAACAACCGTGACCTAACTCCCTTGGGACTTAGAAAATGAACCTAGAAACAAATTGAAATTACATGCATTGGTCAAATAGACCTTATTACAACCCAAAACATGATTTTCTAAACAAAACATGATTCAAATGCCTCGTAGAGGCCACCTTGGGATAGGTGCTCCTGTACAATAGAAGGATTTGAAGGACAACCTTTCATGTTCCAAAGATACCCCACTGATAGGGTTATCTTGATGAAGTTTGTCAGACAGGTGTCCACTTTAGTTGAGGCTCACATAGAGAAAAAGAAGATTCCTCCTGTTTTATTCCCAGTATACATAGGATGGTATATATGCCTAGACAGATAGAGCATCAAGCATGCTATTGGAGGGTTAAAGCTCATGCACCTATAGCCATTTTCTATAGCAAGGTCATATGACCCATATGGAAGAATACAAAAGTTATTGGGAAAATAGATACATCAAAAGAATCTTGAAGATTATTGGATGGATTGTGATGATGAGGCTAAGGTAAGGAGAAGAAATTATCAAAGGCTCACCCTCAACCAGATTAGGAATTTTGATTACATTTCAGTTCCTGCACAGCTGCATCATGATGATGGGAAAATAATGTCAAATGAATATGAAGACAAGAAGGTGTATAATGACACCATTTCAGCTTGTGATCTAACACTGCCAGAGGAGACATCATTGGATAAAATAATAAAAGGGGTCCTCCAATTGACAAAGATTTGGGTAACTGCTGAGGTTATTAAATTGAAGAAGAGGTGTATGGCCCTCACTGTTGACAATAAAAAAAATGAAGGAACTCTCAGATGAAGAATATGATGATTTTCTAATTGAGAAAGAAAAGGAAGGAGGTACTACAAACACCACCACCCAAGAAGCAAAGGAAATCCATGAGGGAAGATGTTAGCACTAACCCCATCATATTAAGAGATATGGGTTGTTTGACCTTCAAGAGAGAACTGCAACATGAAGTCCACATCCCTGAAATAATTCAATTTAAAACTGAGAAGGCTGAGGAGAAGAAAGAAAAAGAAGTGCATATGGCCAGTAAGGAGTTCCCTTTCCCTCTTGATGACACTGTAGAGTTATTAGATGATGAGGTAGTTCACGACGTAGCTGCTCAACACATGGAGACCTTGGATATGAATACCAGGATGACCCCTCATGGGACCCCAATGGGCCAAAATGTAACTAACCAGGTAAAGGATGAAATAGATAAAACAAAACAAGATAACCTTGAGGAGGTAGCCCAACAGATAGGGTTACCTAATTTTGTTGATCAAGTTACTAGTCCTGTAACAATAGACCTAACCTACTAGGGTGATATCAGCCCAAAGAAAGATAGTGATCCAGCTCTGGAATCTAAAAAGGTCAAAGATACAAAGCCTACAGAGGCGGGTGATATGACACCTGATCAAAGCAAGGATCAAAATATTGCACCCACCAGACAAGAACAATCAGAAGCACAAGTTCAGATTAAGGGTGATCAGGATATGCCAGACAAGGGTGTTGAGCAAGACCAAAGAGGCCCATCGCCACCTATTGAAGGGGGTGATCAAGGTAATAATCTAAGAATAGAGGAGAAATAACCAGAGAAAGAGGTAAACTTGGAAGAAACAAATGTATCTAAGGATACAGAGAAAAGTTTGTCATAGGGTGGGGGTCCAAAGAGAGAAATAGAGAATGTGACCAAGGGTGATCAAGATGATCCCCAAGGCCAAAATACACAAAGTTCTCAAGAGACCTATTGTGTGGTTACACAACACGCCCCATTTTGGCTTGGCAAAACAGGGACCCAACTTTTTGGCTTGGCTTGTGTTGTCTGCTTTCTGGCGGTTTGGTAAAAATGAGTCAGGTGCATCATCATCATGAAGGTCAAGATGAGGTTGGTCATCATCATGAGGTCAGTTTGTCAAAGTTCATATTTTGTTTCTATGACCTCATATTTAGGAAGAGCTTGAAATTCTAGGCAGGTTTGCCTTTTACATCACCTGAAAATTCGTCCATATGAGGGAGTTATGAGCAGTCAAAGTTTTGGTCAAACCTGATAATCGCAAGGGATCATCATTTTTTTATCCTCAGTCATGTTGTCAAGGTCATCATGATCTTGATCTATCACCCGATAAAAATCATGCAGTCGAAATATCCGGACGTCAATCTTAGGTGATAGTGCCCTTTACCCGTCAAATGACCTTATGCGCATCGTGAGCATCATGTTTTGAGTGTAACCCGATATTTCATAACAACGAGCATCATGATATTATAACATCACCTGATATTATAATATCATGCTGATATTATAATATCACCCTGCTTAGAAAATCCACTATCTGCATATTTGCATGCGCACGTCAAAGTCCTATCGGAGGGTCATCATCCTGATCTTTCAAGAGAGGGTCATATTTGCTGATATTCGCTAATATGATGATGATGTCATCATATCCTCCTGATCTCCTTTTGCATGATCATGATGATCACCCTATCTTTTAAGGGGGGGTGATATTCTCAGCAGCATGATCATATTTTAAATATCACCCTAGCGCTAACCTGATGATGACCTCAACTCATCCTCATGCTTCGAAGACGGAATATGATGGTTATGTCATCATGATATTCGAGAAGGAGGATCATCATATTTTTTATCCTGTCATGTTGTCAAGATCATCATGATCTTGTTTGTCTACCTGATATTTCGTAATGTCCTCCTGCCGAGAAATATGACCTTTTGCAAATATCCTTATGACGTCATCCCAATCTGATAAACGAAGAAACAAATATCAGGATGACATCATCATCACATTTCCCTTCGGCAGGATATTTTCCAAAACATGATCCGGTTCGCGAATATGATGATGACGTCATATTCTAAGTTTAACAAAAGCCCCGGATATCCTGATCATCATCATCATCCTGATCTTTCGAGAGGGTTACCTTGGCCGCAAAGGGGTCATATTACATTCACCACCTGATCATGTTCCTTAGGTGACCCGATATTACATTTACCCCCTGATCTTAACTAAACATGACGGTGACATCATCTTTTGCATTTTAATGAAGCCCAGATATGACGATGACGTCACCATCATATTCCATTTCTCAGCAGCAGGATCATATTTCATATCCTCCTATTTTCCTTCGACATGATGATGATGATGATGTCATTCTTTTCCCCAATATACAGAAGCGAAACATGACGGTGATGTCATCAGGACATTCGAGGAGGGGGAGCATCATATTCACAATATCCTGCAGATAGGTAGAAAGCTCTAAGTTTCCCCATTGGCCGTGCTTTGAATTTTCTTCCCGACAGTAGTGGTCACGCCGATACATACATGCATCATATACAGAGCCGGATTTGAAATAAATTGAAAAGTAGTTATTTCCTTGTATATTTTGAGATACATGATCATATTTGGAGCCCGATATACAAGAAAATGGGTGGGAAAACAGAGCGATAGAAATTTGAAAGCCCGATTGCCTGTAGCTACACATTTTGAGGCCTGGTTAATAAAATGTTTAAATTCCTGTTGTTTATCCACATGATGATGAACTTAATGTTTGTCTATTTATTGCAGGAAGTCCCGGAGCTATTTGAAGCTGATAATTACAAAGTTGCACATGGAGGCAACATGAACCAGAAATGAGGAGGATATTGTCAAATATGCTGTTTGCCAGCTGGAGACCGAATCAAATCAAAGATGCTGGAATATTCTGTGCCAGCTGTACATTTGCCAACTGGCGAAGCATGTGCTTTTCATCTGGACCGTTGATTATTATGAGAGGATCCTGATCCTTGGATCATTGTAACTGTTTTCTGGCATTTGCTCTATATAAGAGCCAGAGCTTGTCAAAAATAAAGGAGATATATAGATATATCTAATAATAAAAAGGAGAAAGAGATACATTAGACACATCTGGCACATTAAGGCCAATTACTGTAGAATCAAATACGAGATTGGATTACTGAGACTAATGAGGATAGAATTGTTGAAATGTCAAGGTTCTTTCTTCAGATCACTGTAAATGTACTTGTTCTTGAGCATATTGAATGGATATGAAGTTTCAGATTACATCCTGATTGTAAATTTTACGTAATCTTCCTGTTGATTTCTGGATATGTACTGGTGAATGCTGTGTTCAACTGGAAGCGCTTTCATTTCATTACATGTTGTTATCAACTTTTCCTTTGAAGATTTGCACTAGATCATGCGGATTTGTGGAATGTCCTGGTGAAGTATGATTCTAGTTTCCTTCTTTTCATTGCATGTATGGGAGCTTGTATGTGGATCAGTGATCTCAGTCAAGTAGTTTTGGGAATCTCATTCTTTAACCCTTTTCCTTTTTTTAATTTCATAAATTCATCACCATAACTGCAAGTCATGATAAATAATAAGCAGAAATAGAGAAATATGCTGAAATCCCGTAGGTAACTGAAAATCATTAGCATATTTGAGTTAAATGCATGCAGTATTGAAAATATCATGCAAAGAATTGCAAATAATGGTAGAAATCATGCAAATATCAGCCTGTAGGCACATTATTTGACTAAATTCATAGTGCAGAGGTAGAATTATTGGAGATTTATGCAGAGCAGACATATAGAGCAGGATATTTGGAGGAATAATGATGAACTTTGCAGAAATACGTAAGGCCCCTGAATGGAAAACAGCAACACACATCAACCACTGAGTAACGTCAGTAGATTAAGACCTAATCAATGGAGACTTGGGATCATGAATTCTCTGAATTCATCGTATCTTTCAAGATGAGTAAAGGTTGTTGTGTAACTTTTATTCTATGTTTGTGTATGACTAACATCATCATCAACAAGACCAATGTGCTACAAGATAAGCAAAAGGAGAAAGTTTAAGAAACTTCAGAGGAGAGCTTACAACAGGAGGCACAAAGACCAAGATGTGAATACTCAATAAGATCCTCCTCCACAAAAGGAAGTCCCTCAATAGGAGGTACCTCAAGAAGATCCCCCTCATGAGAAAGTACATGAGGAAGAAATTAGAACAGAACATTCAACTAAGAGGGTAGAGCATAGTGCAAAGTCACTAGACACCCAAAATATAGGGGGTGATCATCAAGAACCTAGGGATGATGTGCCTTATTGGTTGCAATGGGAGGTACATCTACAACAGGTGGAAGAGGTACATGACATTGATGTTTCTACACTATTTGCTGGAAGCATGATAAAACCAAGAAGAAAGGCAAGGCTGGTGTCTATAATTAAAAGAGACCCTACTACAGGTAGGAGAACTGCACAAATAGCCTTACTATAGTAGAAAAGGAGAAAGGCAAGATAGCCTTTGAAGATTTTTAGATCACTAATGTTGATCTAGGTTTTGCAAATGAGGACCAAGAAGGTCAAGAAGGAAAAGACATTATTGACTCTCTAACACAAAGGGTGAAGAGAGAAAAGGAAAAGAATAAGAAAAATAAAGAGCACATTGCTCAACTACATTCTTTTATTAAAGGGTTAATTGATCCAAAACATATACCTGTCAGCACAACCATTAACTATTATATCCCAAGAGGAAGTTATAGGGTTGGACCTGATGAAGCATAAAGCACAATTAATGGACAGGTGGATGATGTCATCTATCTTTGAAGCTGAGGATGTAGTGAAAACTTCTTTGGAGAGGTGGAATTCTCTTAGTGCCTCAAAGAGGAAGGTAGATAAACTACAAAATGAAGTAGGCAAGAGGTCTTTCAAATTGGAGAAGCATTTAGATGCTTTGAATGAAATGAAGAGGATTGATACACAGATACTTGTAAGTAATGATAATAACACCTTCCAATTGCTAAGTATCTGGTATGAGGATACTGGATTTGAATGTGACATATTGAATAGATGTAGCAAAAAAATTAGGGATATAAGTGTCAAATTGCATAATGTAATGGCACAGGAGGCAGAAACCCTAGAGGCATTGGAGGGGAAGGTAGAAGGGAAAATAGAAAATCAAGATGTAGATTTTTGTTGTTCAGCCTTTCTATGATAACTTAAAGCAAGCTATAGAAGATCCCCTGCACCATCTGACGGAAGAACTAATGAACAAGGTCATGAGGATGAAGGTCAGGGTGGAAACATATAATGAAACCTTGAATAGTAGAAAGAATAAGATGGATGTTCTTCAAGCAAAATTTCATTTGCACAAACATGCATTACTAAAAGCTAAGGTCTAGGATGGAGGTGAGAGTGATAGAGTAGCACAAGCATATGAATCCATTAGGGCAATAATGAAGGTACATATAGGGGATGATCTGCATCAAGGTGATAGTGATAATGAGGATGATGATGATGTAGAAAATGATGAAGAAGAGGAAAGTGAAGAAGAAGAAGGAAATGAAGAGTAAGTACAGATGCATGATCCACTTGCAAGAGAATGAGTCTCTCTAGATAGTTGCCAGCTGGTAACTTGTGCAACATATGAACATGTTGACTAAGTCAATTAGGCAATATTGACTGTTAATCTGAATAGATAAATCTTGACAGTTGGTCATTGGTAACCACCTCCTCTCTTTGTTCTATAAAAGGAGGAGTACACTCTTTTAGACATTAGAAATTTAATTGAAATTTGATTGCTGAAGAATCCAGGACTGGTTTCAAGGTTATTGTGAATGTACATGTTTTTGCATACTTAAAGAAAGAGAATTTGTTTTGATTACAAAACATTGTAAATCTTGAGTAGTCAGTGAATGAGATCTGGATATATGTATTGATTAGCTGCATCCCTTAGAGTTCTTATTAGTTTGTATATGTTGTTTTTATTCCTTGTTCCTTTAAAGTTAGCATCAACCATACCTAGCTGTGGAACATCCTGGTGAAATTATGGTTTGATTTCTTCTCTTCATGACTGTATCTAGAGTGTATGTGACTCAATAGCTAAAGGTTCACCAAATTTAGAAGTATTTCTTTAATTTTCTTAAATTTCATTACAAATCACCCTCACAATTGCAAATAACATACAATCTAAAGCAAATAAACAAGAAATATGCCTATATTTCGTAAACAATTGAAAATACAGAGCATATTTTGAGAGAAAAATTGTCAAAATGATAAATATAATGCAAATATAGATGTATATCCATGATAAATATATGAATATCAACTTATAAGCACACTAGATGAATGAATACACAGTGTAGAAGTATATACAAGTTCATGACAGTAAATGCTTAGAAGAATTGATCAAACTTATAAATATCACTATAATCTGTGGAGCATAGTATAAATAACCTTGTTTGTGAAGTGAATTTATAGGAAACAAACATAAAATTGGTTACTTATACAACGTAAGACCCCTTGAAATGGAAAATAGCATGTCACATCTATTAGATCTAGGGCACACAACTGAGAGGGGGGGTGAATCAGTTGTACAAAAACTTGGTCTACTTCAAACACTTGATTCTTCTTTGTTAGTTAACAGCATATTAATTAACCATTCATGAAAGCATAAACCATAAACACCGGAGTAGATAAACATCAACACATTAGACACCAAGATTTTGACATGGAAAACCCAGTTAAGGGAAAAACCACAGGGTGATTAACCCAAGGATTATTCACTGTTAGAAGAATAAGAAAAATGAATGGCACATGCCAATTAGGGCTCACTGCCTGAGCACACTACTCATAAGGAGGCACACTACCTATAAGAGACACACTGTCTACAAGATCATAAGTATCACCAACTTGAACTAGAGAATGACATCTTTACCATGTCTAGATCAGTTCCATTTAAGCCCGAGTCACACCTGCTCTGCCTTTCACACTTCCACTATACCACACTCATCCGCTCCATGACACACTTCAAAATGAATTCACAAACCTTTATTTATACAAGGTATCAACTTAGGAACAATCATCTAAGTCGGCAATCAGCCACAAGAATATTCGCAAGATAAATAACTCATCCGGTTGGCCAGTCTAAACAAGAACATCTTCATCTGGAAGAACTCATCTAGTTGGCCAACAAGAACATCTCCATCTAGAAGAATATCTCCAATTTTGGGCTCTAACACTAATGCAGACCAACAACACAACCTCAACATGATCCAAGAACCTTCACAAGCTTACCTGAGTGACCAAGTACATCCGCACTTCTTCTACTTGCTATAATCTCTTCTCTTCTTCATCCAAAACTTCAAGAACACAGTCTACTACCACTGTCATACTGAGAAAGGTGCTTCCGAACCTCCAAACCATGAACAAATTGAGATGACATATCACAAGGACATCCCAAACACTCTATCCAATCCACAGAATAGGACAATGCACTTCTGGATCTCACCGGACCTTTTTGTAACACTGTCACTCCGGAGCATCTCCCAGAACTAGTTCTACTTGATCGATTATAACTTCTTTAGGTCTTCATGTGGACCTCTAAAATCTTAACTAGATCATCTCAAGACTCATATCTACAAACCCTTTAATCTGCATCCTCTGATCCTCAACCTATTGAGTACTTTTGCCTTCTTCTCATCATTGTTCTTCACTATTCCTGATTGAGACTAGTTTCCTCAATAACCTTAGCACACAGCTCATCCAATCCTTCTTACCAATGCAATATCAGTATGTTGACATCAATGACAACACTGGTTAACCTCATACTTGCAACAATCTCCCCCTTTGTCATTGATAGCAACATATGATGTGAAAAACCATCAAGACAAGAACTTCTCCTTTCTATCACAGCTCCCCTATCAGCAACAACTCTTCACATGTCTTCTCTTCCTTTACTGCTCCCCCTTTGATCATCAACCACTTATTTGTCACAAGTCTTCTCTCCCCCTTTGACATCAATGGCAAAGGGCTCATACTTGCAATTCTAACACATCAGAATCATACCAGCTGCTCCCCCTTAGTAACAGCTCCCCATCATCAATCCGGATCACAAGATATGACTGTGATATCCACTAGACTAATGCACATCAGTGCATCCTAGTTCATCACCGGAGGTGCCATGACCCCTAACTTCTCCCGGAGATACTCAAAAGATTCCTTGGGAAGAGGTTTAGTAAAAATATCTACAATCTGATCCTTGGAGGGTACATACTCCAATTTGACTTCATCCTTGTTCACTTGCTCTCTTAGAAAGTGAAACTTGATAGATATGTGCTTGGTCTTAGAATGCAACACTAGATTCTTAGAAATATTTATTGCACTTGAATTATCACAGAAAATTGTGATAGGCTCCTCATATTCTACTTTAATGTCTCTTAACATCTGCTTCATCCATAATATTTGAGTGTAACTACCTACTGCTGCAATGTATTCTGCTTCAGTTGTAGATAGAGATATTGCCTCTTGTTTCTTGCTTAGCTAAGAAACCAACCTTTTTCCCAAAAAGAATGCTCCTCCACTTGTACTCTTCTGGTCATCCACATCTCCTGCCCAATCTGCATCTGTATATGCATGAAGAGAGAAATCATGATCTCTAGGATACCATAGACCATACTCAACTATCCCTTTTAAGTACCTAAAAATTCTTTTGATTGCCATGACATGAGATTCTCTAGGTAGCTTGGAATCTTGCCACAAGACAAACAGCCTGCATTATATCTGGTCTAGTCTGAGTGAAATACAATAGTCCTCCAATCATTGATCTGTACTTGGTCTGATCTATCTTAGGAGAGTCATCATCTTTGCTCAACTTACATCCAGTTGCCATAGGAGTGTTCATTGGCTTTGAATCTTCCATTTCGAATTTCCTCAACAATTCTTTCACATATTTGGTCTGAGAGATAAAGATGCCTTTCTTTGTCTAAGTAATTTGCAGACCCAAGAAGAAATTCATTTCACCAAGCATTGACATTTCAAACTCACTTTTCATTTGATTTTCAAAGGTTTTACACATACTGTCTCTTCCTCCAAAGATGATATCATCAACAAATACTTCAACAATCAAGATGTTTTCATTAACTATTTGGAAATATAGATTACTATCAATAGTACCTTTGTTGAAACCAATCTGCACAAGATGCTTATCCAACCTTTCATACCATACTCTTAGGGCTTGCTTCAATCCATACAATGCTTTCTTCAACTTGCAGACCATATCATCACGATCAAACAATTGAAATCCATCCAGTTGTTCAATGTATACTTCTTCTTCCAAATCACCATTTAGGAAGGCAGACTTGACATCCATCTGATATACCTTGAAGTCTTTGAAGGCAGGAAATGCAAGAAATAATCTGACTACTTCAATTCTTGCTACTGGAGCAAAGGTTTCTTCAAAATCAATTCCTTCTATTTGAGAGTATCCTTTGCAGACCAATCTGGCTTTGTTTCTGATTACTTCACCAACTTCATTTAGTTTGTTCTGGAAGACCCATTTGGTTCCAATCACATTCTTGTTTCTAGGTCTGGGAACAAGATCCCAAGTATGATTTTTTTCAATTTGCATCAACTCTTCCTCCATTGCTTTGGTCCAATTTTCATCATTGCAGGCTTTATTTATTGTCTTAGGTTCAATCTTTGAAATCAGACAACATTCATCTAAATTTTGAGTAATTTTCCTTCTAGTTTGTACACCTTTTCTTTTGTCACCTATGATCTGATCTTCAGAGTGGTTTAGAGTTACATACCTTGGAACTTTAGGAGTTTCTTTCACTACTGTTTCTTGATCAGGCTCATTCAGACAAACCTCTTCTTCCTGATTTACCAGATTAGTCTGAATCTGAATTTCAGAGGAGGATGGAGCTCCTTGCACCAGAGTATCATTCTGATCATCTTTATCATATTTATAGAACCTTGAGGGCTTGTCAATTCCTTCATCAACCTTCACATTTGTACTTTCTATCATCTTTCTCAATCTCTTATTGTAACACCGATATGCTTTGCTTTGAGTGGAGTAACCCAAGAAAATTCCTTCATCACTTCTAGCATCAAACTTTCGTAGATCTTCATCTCTTTTGATGTAACACTTACTGCCAAATACTCTGAAATATCTCATAGTAGGAGTTACACCAAACCAAAGTTCATAAGGAGTCTTACCGGTATTGCTTCTTATTTGAACTTGATTAAGAGTGTAGACTGCAGTGCTGACAGCTTCTCTCCAAAACATTTGGGGAACATTTGCTTCCATCATCATTGTCCTGGATGCTTGCTGGATGGTCCAGTTCTTTCTCTCAACTACTCCATTCTGCTGTGGAGTCCTAGGAGCAGACAATTGTCTCCTTATGCCATGTTTCTCACAAAAGTCTATGAATTTACCAGATGTGAATTCACCACCTCTATTAGACCTCAGACATTTCAGTTTCAATCTAGTTTGATTCTCTACCATAGCTTTGAAGATTTTGAACTTCTCAAGGGCTTTTAATTTCTCTTTTAGGAAGGTAACCCACATCATCTGGGAATGATCATCAATCAATAACATGAAATATCTATCACCTTGCATACTCTTGATTCTTATCAGACCACATAGATCAGTATGGACTAATTCTAATAATCCGGTAGAGGACTAATCCTTGCTTTTGAAAGAGACTCTGCTCTGTCTATCTAGCTGACATTCTTTGCACAAACTATTTGTAGGTTTCACCAATTTTGGAAGATCTCTTACAACTTGAGTATTGCTTATCTTGATGATGTTATCAAAATTCACATGACACATCCTTCTATGCCATAACCAACTCTGATCAACTTGAACAAACAAACATTTTTTATTTGAACCAACTAGATGGAAGATATTACCTTTTGTTTGGGTACCAGATGCAATCTCAGTTTCAAAGCTTCCAAAGATCCTACATCTTCCATTCTTGAACCAGAGATCATAGCCTTTGTCCACCAACTGACCAACACTGAGAAGATTGTACTTCAATCCTTCAACATATAGTACATTACTGGTTTTGCTCTTTCCATCAAAAGAAATAGTTCCCCTACCTCTGATTCTGCTAGCAGAATTATCACCAAACTTTACCATTCCTCCTTCATACCTTTCCAAATCTAAGAACTTGTTCTTGTCACCTGTCATATGGTGAGAACATCCACTGTCAATAACCCAATCATCCTTTTCTTCAACTTGGGCAGCCAAAGCTTTTTCTACAACCTTATGATTGACAGATTCAGAGGATATTGAATCTTCTTCCTTGATGGCAATAAAAACCCATTCATTTCTGGATTTGCTTCCTATTTCTGATTCATCATCTGTTACTCCTTCATTATCATCTTCTTCATGAACATAATAACAGTTCTTTTGGAACCTCTATCTGTTAGCATTTGACCTTGCAGATCTTTCCAGACATCTTGAAGCAAAATGACTAATCTTATTGCAATTGAAGCACTTAAAGGGTAATTTTCCTTCATACTTACTGGATCCTCTTGGCAGTCTCTTTGCAATGAGGGCTTAAAGTTGAACTATTTCTGCTTCTTCCTCTTCCATGTCTTTCGTTGCTTGATCATACCATGACAACTTCCTTGAAGAGTTCTCTCCCGGATCAAATCTTTGTTTGCCTTTCACATAGGCACTGGCTTTGAATGCAGATTCAGTCTTGGGGTGATCATCTCCAAACTCGATCATTTCAAATGCAGCCAGTTTGCTAGCCAATTTCTCTCTTGTGACAGTTGTATGGGCTCTGAATTCATCAATGGCAGCAACCTTGATTTTGTAGGCAGCAGGAAGGGATCTGAGAATTTTGCAAACATCTCATTTTCATCCAGAACTCCACCAGTATTCCTGATTCCACACACCAGCTCATTTACTCTTGGCATAAAGGTAGTGATATTTTCATCATCTCTCATCTTCAATCTTTCAAATTTCCTTTTCAGACTTTGCAACCTTGCACTCTTAACAAACTCATCTCCTTCATGCAGAAGTTCCAGTTTAACCCAGATCTCATAGGCAGTTGGTAGGTCAATAACATTTGAGAGTTCTGAGTCAGTCAATGCGCTTAGAAGAGCTTCTTTGGTCTGCAGATTGTTTTCAGCATCTGTGATTTCATTCAGAGTTGTCGGACCACCCTGTGGAGGTACATATGCTTTTGTGATCATGGAAAAGTATGCTTTTCCCATACACTCCAAGTGACATTTCATGTGACCTTTCCAAAGAGAGAAGTTGGTTCCATCGAACTTCAGACTATCCTTCTTGTATGACGACATCCTGGATCTCCTCAAGTGGTTAAGCTCCTTTCAGAGGAACTTAGCTCTGATACCAATTGTTAGATCTAGGGCACACAACTGAGAGGGGGGGTGAATCAGTTGTACAAAAACTTGGTCTACTTCAAACACTTGATCCTTCTTTGTTAGTTAACAACATATTAATTAACCATTCATGAAAGCATAAACCATAAACACCGAAGCAGATAAACATAAACACATTAGACACCAAGTTTTTGACATGGAAAACCTGGTTAAGGGAAAAACCACAGGGTGATTAACCCAAGGATTATTCTTTGTTAGAAGAATAAGAAAAATGAATGGCACATGCCAATTAGGGCTCACTGCCTAAGCACACTGCTCACAAGGAGGCACACTACCTACAAGAGACACACTATCTACAAGATCATAAGTACCACCAACTTGAACTGGAGAATGACATCTTTACCATGTCTGGATCAGTTCCATTTAAGCCCGAGTCACACCTGCTCTGCCTTTCATACTTCCACTATACCACACTCATCCGCTCCATGACACACTTCAAAAAGAATTCACAAACCTTTATTTATACAAGGCATCAGCTTAGGAACAATCATCTAAGTTAGCAATCAACCACAAGAATATTCGCAAGATAAATAACTCATCTGGTCGGCCAACAAGAACATCTCCATCAAGAAGAATATCTCCAATTCTGGGCTCTAACACTAATGCAAACCAACAACACAACCTCAACATGATCCAAGAACCTTCACAAGCTTGCCTGAGTGACCAGGTACATCCGCACTTCTTCTACTTGCTATAATCTCTTCTCTTCTTCATCTAGAACTTCATGAACACAGTCTACTGCCACTGTCATACTGAGAAAGGTGCTTTCGGACCTCCAAACCATGAACAAATCAAGATGACACATCACAAGGGCATCCCAAACACTTTGTCCAATCCGTAGAATAGGACAATGCACTTCCGAATCTCACCAGACCTTTTTGTAACACTCTGTCACTTTGGAGCATCTCCTGGAATCGGTTCTACTTGATCGATCATAACTTCTTCAGGTCTTCATGCGGACCTCTAAAATCTTAACTAGATCATCTCAAGACTCATATCTACAAACCCTTTAATCCGCATCCTCTGATCCTCGACCTGTTGAGTACTTTTGCCTTCTTCTCATCACTGTTCTTCACTGTTCTTGATTGAGACTAGTTTCCTCAATAACCTCAGCACATAGCTCATCCAATCCTTCTTACCAATACAATATGAGTATGTTGACATCAATGACAACACTAGTTAACCTCATACTTGGAATAACATTATCCTCTGAGTAATGTTAGATGATCATGACCTGATCAACGAAGCCTTGGAGTCATCAATTTCTTCCAAATTGATCATACTTTTCAAGATAATAAAGGTTTGTTGTGCAAATGTTTATGCATGTTGTTATGACTAACAATCATCATCAACATAAATTGGCACTAGAAGGAGGGCCTTCTTTCTAATTTTGAAAGTAAATCGGTTGTATTTGCATTTCCCTGTGTTAGAAATGAGGTAATCTTCTTAAAGTTCATTACAATTGTTCATGTTTTGAGTGTTCATGCAAGGATTTGCTTGTTCTGTATGTTTTCATACTTGTTCATCATAAATATTTTAGAATTGAGCATAGATATCTCATGCTTTACAGTCAATTTTTGCAATCTTTGCAAATGGAGTGTTGTCCAGGTTTTCTTGCTAAGTCTTTGCTGTATTTTGCTTGTGTTACCTAATATCCTAATTTCTATGTCTAGAAGTCTTGTACCTGCTCACATTTGTAGCATTTGTACAAATATTGCATAAATATTTGGTCAGTTTTGGATCTTTATCATAAATACATCCTTTGTTTGGTCAGTTTAGTTGATCTTTACAGGAAACCAAGTCAAATTTTGACAAATTATAGAAATCTTGGCTCATATGCCAAATACCAGGTCCAGATCTGGTGGACTCTTTAAGGAACTACCTATCAGTGGATTTAGACCTAGAACTATAGACATTCATCACACTACTGATTCTAGTACATCAAAATCTTCACCAGGACATACTCCAATAACCCCTACTGAGTTGCAAACACTACATGACTACCTGTAACACATCAAGTCCCACCTCCACTGGTTACAATGTCATTCTTTTCTACAAACTCTCCTTTAACCTTCAATGCATATCATCATTTACCAAAAAATCCTGATAAGATTTGTCCTAAGTATCATCCATATCAGGATGTTGATGATCACATTAGAACATTTAAGGAAGCTTGTTGTAGAACAAGAATTGAACATCAAGATGTGGTATGCAGATTATTTCCATTTTCCTTAGGGGAAGAGCCATATAATTGGTATATCAGTCTTGGTCAAGGTTCAGGTTGGTTCATGGGCTGCCTTGGAGAAAACCTTCAAAGACAGGTTTAAGATACCTATAGATCCTTCAATGAATTATCATTTGTTTTCCACAATCAAAAGATTTGAAGGAGAGCCTATTGCTAACTTTAATGCTAGATTCCAAAAGATGTTGTCAAAACTAGTCACTCCCTATAATGTAGTAGATGAAGCTACTAGGAGTATATACTATTTAGCCTTGGATCCCTTGACCTCTATGTTCATAAGGAGGACACATCCTAATGTAACAACTTTGGCAGGAGATTTTGAAGAAGCTATAAAAGTCAATCAACAATTGATCCCTGTTCCAACACCTAATATCGCTTTCCCTACACCAAACATAGCATTTCTTGCATATCTTGCTCAACAACAAGCCAATGGAGTCATGATGCCTCCATCTGTAGTAACAAGTCCATTACAAGTACCTCCACTCAGTATTATGCCACCTCCAAATGGAAATGGCCAGATAGTGCAATATCTAGGACATACACAAGTACCTCAGGATGTAGGATAGAGTAATAACAATGGTTCTTTTTTCAAACCTCAAACAAAGAATGTAGTAGCCAAAGTTTAGGAAGAGAAGGAAGAAATTAAAGAGATATCAGCATAGTTGAGAAAATTGACAACTGAAATCACTCATTTATGAAGTCAAAATTTCTATTCTCAGCCAAATCAAAATAGAGGATATAACAATGATAGATCAGGATATCCTGATAGGGGATATAACAATGATAGGTGTGAGGGGAAAAATAGGTTAATCAAATCAATGAATAATAAAATCCAAACATCAATAGAAGTTGAAAGCAAAGAAGATTAAAACAAACAAAAGTAAATGTACTTACAACCTCTTTACCTATCATTTTCCATTGCTCACCTATTTGTCCTTGATCTTGATGATGAAGCCCTCAGAAAAGAATTGCTCCCTTGCTTGTTGGAAGATGACAAAGACAGAATGGCTCTGATATTCGTGTGATTGAAGGTGAACTTCAACACACTAAATAGAGGATGAGATGAACGCTTACGAAAATGAGTGCCAAAGGCGCGCTTGATTTCCTGCAGCATAAGTTTGAATAAATGATAAGTGATGAAATGAAGAAGGAGAGGGTGGTATTTATAGAAAAAGGTGAGGGAAGATTAATGGTTTAGAAGAAAAGGAAAGATCAACAGAGGAGGGTTGTTGAGGAATGTGCAACAAATGGAAGAAAGACATGTGTCATTTGAAAAGTAGCTTTGTTGAGTTAACTCCTCTCTTGATGAGGATGAGATTTGATTTTCTTAAATTAGAATTTATTTTTCTAATTTAAGAGAAAGTTTGCTTTAAAGATGCTTTAAAACTACTTTTGCTTTTGTATGACAAGAGGAAAGTATTTTTAGAAGATAAGAATGATTTTTGAAGATAAGAATGCATAATTAAATAAAAAGATTTTATTTAATTATTTTGTAGTTAATTGAGAGGAATAAATAAAATATAGAAATATATCTTATTTTGTGGATATTTTTGAAGAATAAAATAAAATATAAAAGTATATTTTATTTAGTGGATGTTTAAGATTTTAATTAAATAAAATTGCATTTTATTTAATTTAGGAAGAGTAAAAGATTTTAATTAAATAATTAAAATTATTTAATTATTTAGAAGAATGAAGTTGGTGAAAATGAATTTAATTAATTAAATAAAATGTAATTTATTTAATTAAATGAGAGGAGATGAATCGGATAAATAAATAAATTTATTTATTTATTGATAGAAGAATGTGAATGATGAAATAAATATTTAAAATATTTATTTAAGTAGAGTCATGCCAATTTTAGGTGTATACATTTTGCCCCTCTTTGATGCAATGTGTTTTATCATGTTGTTTCAAAGAATAAGATTTTTGACAGTGATACATGCCCCAGTTTGCCCTTGGTACAAATTTAACAATAGGATGCCCCCTCGGGAAATTGGACGAAAAGAAGGAAGAAGGCATGAGACGGACAATCTCATGAAGAAGAAGGTGAAAAATGGGTTAGGATGGAGAAAAACGGGATATGGTTTGGAGAAAACGACATGGGAAGTAGCCACAGGGTCATGCAGTCAGATATGGGTCACTTGCTATATGTAGGAGCTAGGTCCACAAGTACTATTCATTTGTACACTTGTCCATAGTTGATTTGTCCTCTGGAGAGCTTAGGAGAGCATGGCAGCCAGACAGATGGATATTTTGTGCGAGGAGCACCGGTTTGAGCGGATTCGACGGTTCAATCGGCCAGCAGAGGCAGGACCCCCGGTATGTGATTCTTCAAGACTTGTCAAAAGTTGATTTTTATGCATATTAATGGCTAGGAAAACCAACTAGGACAGATTCGCTGAAACAGTGTTTTGGCGCATATGATCTCGAAAGTGGTGCATCTGTTGCATTATGGCACATTTGAGCTGTGAAGCGGCGCATTTGATAGTATTGCACTTTTGATTTTGGAATAGGCACTTTTGATAATTTTGCACATATGACCTCCTAAATGGTGCATCGATTGCATTATGGCGCACTTAATTTGTGAGGTGGCGCATTTGATAGTATTGCGCTTTTGATTCTGGAAGGGGTGCTTTTGATAATTTTGCACATATGACCTCCTAAATGGCGCATCTATTGCGTTATGGTGCATTTGATCTTTGAGGCGGCGCATTTGATAGTATTGCACTTTTGATTTTGGAAGGGGTGCTTTTATCAGGAAATTGTGCATGTGACCTAAGGATTGTCGCATGTGCCAGAACAGTGCATACAAGCTATGGATCGGCGCATTCACGAGGAAGAGGCGCATGCAAGCTCTAGATTGGTGCATTCACAGGGAAGTGGCACATGTGATATGGAATGGCGCATCTGCTACCTGAATTGGTGCATTTGCACTAAACTCAAATGACTTAACGAAATTAACCCAATTGGCACCTTGATCGATGCATCAATTGATAAGCAATCTCTAAGATTGCCAGGAATCTAGTCGAGAGATGATATGTTGTTTTGATTAATTTGATATGTCAAGTCATTGATAGGATAATTTGATTGTTATGAGTAGGCTTGCTTGGATATGGATTTTGTTGATGGTATGCTTTGCTTGGTTGTGGGAGGATATTCAGAACGTCCTGACGTCATGAGAGTAGTTCCCGTTGCCATTGTTACAGCGGTATATGTTGATCGAGATAGAGCGCGAGGCTCTAGGCGCTATGGGTTTGCACTATGTTTGTTTTATGCTCGAGGTTCGCACGAACTAGGCTATGCTGATAGCAGTAGTGGAGCGATTCCATAGTGAGGATGGCACATTCCATCTACCGACGGGGGAGATGGTGGTGACTCTTGAGGATGTGTACCAGATTTTGCACCTCCCGATTCAAGGAGAGTTGGTTGAGTATGAGTCATAGCGGGATGATGGCTTGGAGGAGTGTAGACACGTATTTGATGACCCAAAGTTGGCAGGGGAGGAGATTTCATGGCAGGACATGCATGAATGCTATGACTACTTCCCGGGCATAGTGGCTAGACTAGTTGGTGGCATGATATGCCCCAATAGGAAATCGCACGGCTTCCTGATCGGCTGGGGGAGGGTGTTGGAGAGTATGATCACAAACGGGACCCCGCATGCATGGGGGGTGTGCGTGCTTGCATACTTATATAGAGACATGCACTAGGTGGTTTATCATAGAGGAGCCAGTTTATCTACAGGTGTGTCACTGTTGCAGTTTTGGTTGTGGGAGCACATTGCTATCACACGGCCGGTATGCATATTTCACAAGCAGAGGGGTGAGCCCTATAGTTATGGCTATGCAGGTGTGATTTCCCAGCACAGGCTGGGGAAGCTGGAGTATTAGAGACATGCTTTTGATGGCGTGGATGTAGTGATCTGGCACCCTTACATAGACTGCAAGGTATGGGATGATGAGGCAGATTAGCTTCCGTATTGCTTCCAGATGCGATGGCTTATTGGCAGGACTAGGTACATTCTGGAGAGGCAAATTGTGAGAAAAGTGTAGTGACAATTTGGCTGAGTCTAGGGTAGACCACAGGGGGAGGCATGCTTTGCTAGGACTCATGCAGAGAGGTACAGGTGGGGTCCTGTGGCATCATATGAGGAGGCCTTGATAGACTTTCTACAGATTCCTCACGTAGCTTGGCCCATGTGGAGGGAGATAGTGGACGCTGGCATGACACCAGACTACGAGGAGTGGTTCGTAGCACACCCATTCCTGAGATATTCAGGGCCAGGAGAGTTAGCTCCTCGTATAGATGAGGATGATTCAGACAGGGAGGGTGCAGCTAGCAGGAGGAGGGGAGGATGGAGGAGGAGGAGGAGAGATCAGGGAGATGATGGGAGATTGAGACAGAGGCAGAGGGTCAAAGAGGGGCTAGTGGGCCAGTAGGAAGTTAGACAAGCACAGGTCCAGGGGCCAGTTTAGCCAGAGGTAGCATAGAGACAGATGCCACCGCCACAGCAGGTGGCATAGCTGATATAGGGATAGGTACCAGCACAGCAGGTGGCACAGGCAGAGTAGGCTCCACAGCCTGATGTGCAGTAGCAGGTTATGGTTTCACTACAGAGCCAGATTAGGCAGCTGAGGGCTCATCTGAGAGTAGCAGAGTCACGAAGAGAGTTAGATGTGACTCGGTTATCAGAGTTGCCTAGAGAGAGAGATGCAGCCTTAGCCAGTATGCGGGCTATGAGGGTAGAGAGAGATGCAGCCATGATGGCCATGGGCACAGATGGGACATCTAATTTTTTGGTTTCACAGGTGCAACAGGCACAGGTGGTCTAGGTGTAGAGTGAGCTTACTAGAGCCTAGGCACATGCTCTATACTACAGAGGGTTATATCATGGAGCTGTGTCAGTAGAGCATCGTGCTCCTAGTTTCAAGAGCCAGTTAGAGGCATTATAGAGGATAGGTGGGTCTCAGTCTATAGGCTCAGTGAGGGGCCCACAACAGACAGGGGGAAACAGAGGAGAGGCCAGTGTAGGGAGTAGTGTTCCCCGGTAGTAGGGTTAGGTATACCCAGATAGTTGTTCCATTTGTGATTAGATTTGTACCCTTTTTTTTATGGATGGCTGAGATAGCCGATATATGTACTTATTGTACCCTGAGACATGTATCACCATTTGTTATGTTTTATATACACTTATGATATGACTATGAGAGATTGGACAGAGATTTTGATCTGTTGTACATTTGGACATGTTTTTGATGATTATATGATGATGCTATTGTTTCATGATCTATATGCATGGGCTATATGTGTGATGCTTTGATGTTTATATTCTATGGATCCACCTTATCTTATGATGTTTTATATGTGATATATACTAGATGGATGTTTATAATGATTTTGATTTATGCAAATGCTAATGTGGATGGATATGATTTATGTAGTTCTATATGTATGTGACCTATGTTTTTTATTGTCTTTTGATATGATATATGGATGCACATGTATGTGGATGACCTAAAAATGTATGGAAATTGATATAATGTACTTTGATGTATGCAAATGATGTAATCATGTGAATGACTATCACATGTGATATGATATGCAACTTATATGCTATGGTTTTGATATGTCCAAATGTACTCAATCGACACAGAGATGATATAGACGAGAGGAAGAGAAGACATGGAGAAATACTGACTTTCGCTTGATATGCTGTAGGATTTTATTTATTACATGGGTGGTATGGATATAGGATGGATACGGATTGTCATCATTGCAAGGTCGTTCTTTCATCATTGGGCAATTTTTTGTTATTTTTCACTTTTTGAAATGTTGTAAGAAAAGACAAGCATCTAAGTATAATTAGATTGAGATGACCTGAATATTCCTTACATGGATTTTGATATAGCAAGTTGATACAAGAATCTAGTCAAACTTGGATCTAGATGACCTGAGTACCTCTTGCATTTTAACAGACAAGGATTGCCCCTTTTCATGTGTAGACCTCGAAGTCCTCGATGATCTTTTTCTGATCATGTCATTAGACACAAGTCGTCACATTGCTAAAGTTTAATCCACAAGCAACAGACAAAGAAAAATTATGCCCCCATCATAGCAACTCTAGTTTTTGGCATCCTCGAGTAGCATAGGAAGACATAATGACAAAAATTCAAGACCTTGTAAGTTAACCTATTGACAAAACTTCTTTGCATTAGATGTGTTTTTTGCCATAATTGATATAGAATCATTTTGAGTGTTTTAAAACAGTGTTATTTTTTGCATAGGATAGGTTGATGTTTTGCTTCAGGATCTATGTTTTTGGGTAGCTTTCTTTGCAGTGCTTGCTTGTCTAGTGAAGGTATCACAATCCTTTATTGGTATCCTTGTTGGAATAGTGGCATTCAAGAATCCAAATCTGCAACTAGGTCGAGGAATTTGCTCCCATTTTAGACAAGGATTGACTTATTATGGGTGGGACGACAACAGAAATGGAGAGACAGACCCTAAGGGATTGACCTAGTGCCTCAGGGGCTCATTGCTAAATGGCCTTGCCTACGTGACGACGCAGAGGCAACGTAGTTCGGGATGAACGCTGATGGACCTAAGACCTAGGTGATCAAAAAGTGGTGTAGACTCAGAGAGATAGAAGGACTAGACACGGAAGGATGGGATAGTGGAGCCTCAGGGGCACATTTGAGAATGGCCTTGCCTACATGATAACTCAGAGGCAACATAGTTTGACAACAAGACAAAGAACTAGTTCAAGGTGAATGACATGATAGACACAAGAGGTATGAAGTTGATACAGATGGAGAAAGGAGTTTGTCGCAGATAGCGCATATTTACCAGGTTTTCACCACTTGCTTTTATTTGCACGAGAAGCTAAAAGTATACATGATCCCTGCTTGTCAGGTTTTCATCATAGTACCTATTCTAGGTGCCTGTTTGCTAGGTTTTCACCATAGGACAATTTTTTTGTTATTTTCTCATTTTTTTTGATTTTTTGATTTTGTTTTTTGATCACTTTTTTTTTTGAATTTTTTCAAGACTCCCTTACATTGGGGTTTTCAGGTATAGAACTTGCGAAGGTGCATGATGTTGATAGGATCATCGAACAGTTCACCTTCAGATGTAGCCAATTGATATGCCCCCAATCCATAAGCTGTGATGACGATATAGGGACCCATCCAGTTAGGTTTGAACTTTCCTTTCTTTTCTTTGTCTTGCTGATTTCTAGGATTTTCTCTTAGGACTAGGTCACTGACTTGGAATATCCAGGGTTTTACTTTATGATTGTATCTTTTGGACATGCATTGCTGATATGCTTTCAGGTGGTTAAAGGCATGTTGCCTTCTCTCTTTGAGTAGTTCTAATTCTTGGAGTCTTATTACTCTGTACTCTTCATCTGATATGAGGCCTTTTAATGAGACTCACAAGGATGGGATCTCAACTTCAATGGGCAAGATAGCTTCATATCCATAGACTAGGGAGTATGGTGTTACACCTGTGGGTGTACGGATGCTTGTGCAGTGGGCCCACAGTGCGGGATTCAGTTGCACATGCCAATCACAGCTGGCATCATTGACAGTCTTCTTTAGTATTTTCAGAATGGTTTTATTTGATGCCTTCACCTAGCCATTGCCTTGTGGGTAATAGGGGGTTGAAAAGCGGTGCTGGATATGGAATTTGTTGCATAGTTCCCTGACATCTTGGTTTTTGAAGGGTCATCCGTTATCCGTGATAAGGGACGAAGGGACCCTGTAACGACAAATGATATAGTTCAGGATAAATGAGGCAATCTGTTTCCCTGTGATGTTGGCTAAGGGCACAGCTTCAATCCACTTCATGAAGTACTCTATGGCGGTGATAATGAATTTATGGCCGCTTGAGGAAGGAGGGTGGATCTTGCCCACTAAGTCGAGTCCCCACTGACAGAAAGGCCAAGGAGTTGTTAATGGCTGTAGCTCCTGCACTAGTACATGGATTAGGTTCCCACGGATTTGACACTTTTTGCATTTCTTGACAAACTGATAGGAGTCTTGTTCCATAGTTGGCCAGTAGTACCCCATGCGGATGAGTTTCCTGGCTAGGGTAGGGCCACTAGAGTGAGCCTCGCATATACCATCGTGTATTTCGCTTAGGGTGGTTTGATATTCCTCTCTATTGAGACACCTAAGGAGAGTACCATCGAGACCTCTGCGATATAAGGTATTGGTGACAATGGCATACCGGGTTGCCTGGCGGATAAAGGTTCATTTTTTATTACTAGAGAGATCAGGTAGGAGGGTATTCTCTTTAAGATAGGCAAATATCTTTCCATAAAGAGGGGAATCGGCTCCTACGATGTGGCATATGACATGGGATTCTGGGGTATCGTATGCAGGACCAGAGACTAGTTCCACCAAGAACTCATATCATGGTTGGTTATCTAGGATGTCGAGAAGAGATGCGATCGTGGCCATTGCGTCTGCAGCTTTATTCTCGATCCTTAGTATCTATTCAAAAGATATCTTGACGAAATATTCCTTGAAGTCATCTACCATTCGATTGGTAGTCATCATTTACTTGGTTGATGACTAGCTGTGAGTCCCCATAGACTTGATGTTCCTTGATGTTCCACTCAACTTCCAGCTTGATACCGATGACAAGGGCCTCATATTCTACTATGTTGTTAGTGCAGGGGAATATTAACCTATATGACTTTGGAATAGTGTCACCATGAGGTGTGATTAATAAGATACCTGCCCCCAATCCATGTTGAGTGTATGAGCCGTTGAAGTACATTTTCCAGTTTGCTATGTTGACATGGAAAATAGATTCATCTAGAAATTCAAACCTTAGGGGGTTGTCATTTGTTAAAGGTGCATCTGCTAGTTGATCTGCAAGCACTTGTTCTTTTATCGCTTTTCTGTCTACATATTCTATGTCGAACTCACTAGACGCATGACCCATTTTGATAATCTACCTATTAAGGCAGCCTTGTTGAGTAGGTACTTTAGTGGATCAATTTTTGCTATCAGTTTAACAGAGTGTGATAGCATGTAATGTCTCCATTTTTGTGAGGCAAAGACTACAGCTAGACATGCTCTTTCGATTGGCATGTATTGCAATTTGTACCCAACGAGTGTTCGGCTTATATAGTAGATTGCTTGTTCTTTCCCATCATAGTTCTATTGTGCAAGGAGAGCTCCTAGAGCTTTTGGTGTAGCTGAGATGTACAGTAATAGAGGCTTGCCTTGAATTGGTGGCATCAATACTGGTGGTTTCATGAGATATTCTTTTAGTTGCTGAAATGCCTGTTCACATGACTCGTTCCATTTGAAGGGGACATTTTTGTGTAGCAGATGAGAGAATGGGTGGCACTTATCTACCAGTTGGGAAATGAACCTTCTAATAGACTGTAGTTTTCCTTGTAGAGATCTCAGTTGAGTGAGATTCTTAGGAGGTAGCATTTCCATGATGGCTTTCACCTTAGCAGGATCAACTTCGATACCATTTGCAGACACTATGTATCCCAGTAGTTTTCCTGATGTAACCCCAAACACACACTTCTTGGGATTGAGTCGCACATTAAACTGTTCCAACCTATTGAAGATCTTGTCTAACAAGACCAGATGTCCTTCTCTTGTAAGTGATTTTGCTAGAATATTGTCAACGTAGTCTTCCATTATAGTGTGCATCATGTCATGGAAGATTGTAGTCATGGCTCTCTGATATGTTGCCCCAGCATTTTTCAGACCAAACGGCATAACACACTAGTAGTAAGTGCCCCAAGGACATGTGAAGGTAGTTTTGTGTTGGTCCTTGGGTGCAATCTTTATCTGGTTATATCTTGAGAAACCGTCCATGAGTGACAGCATAGTGTGTCCTGCTGTAAGATCGACAATCATGTCTATGTTGGGTAGGGGGAAGTCATCTTTGGGACAAGCCTTGTTCAAGTCTCTGAAATCATTGCATATGTTGACCCTGCCATCTGATTTAGCCACCAGTACTATATTTGAAACCCATTCAGGATAGTCTATAGGCCTGATAAATCCGAAGTCTAACAGCTTCTTTAGTTCCTCTTTTACCATGAGGGCCACATGCAGGTGCATTTTTCTAAGTTTTTTTTTACCGGTTTAGCTCCCGGAGCTAGAGATAAATGATGCATGATAAGATTCGAATCTAGCCTTGGCATGTCTACATATGTCCATGCATAGTTGATCTATTTTCTTTTGAAGAAATCTGTAAATGCTAGTTTTTCATGTTCTGTTAGAGCCTTTGCCATGTGGACCATTCTGGGATTATCACCTGTGTTGACATTGATTGCTTCTGCTGGTTCTATCAAGATTGATGATCTCTCTTGATGTGTAAGATTGGGGAGAGGGTCAAGCCTTCTATCCTTTAGCGCCTTAGAGAGGTTTTCACCATTAGATACATCTTTATTTTTACTATTTTGATGATCTAACACTGCCGCGGAACGGTTTTCACCATTAGGTCATTCTTTTATCTTGATATTTTTATGACTAAAAGGCTTGCCTCTCTCTCCAAAATAGGCTCTCTCGTTAAGTTCAATAGCATAGCCAACTCTGTGGTCTCCTGTAGGTATGTGATCTCTAAGCTCAAGGTAATCGATGATTGTGTCATCATTTTCGAAGGTGTCTAGTTCAGGGGTGGTACCTTCTAGGTCCCAGTCTATAAGTTTAGGGTGCACCAAGGGTAAGGGATCATTGGGTTGGTCTGGTTCAACGATGTTAATGGTTAGGACAAAGTTATGGAAGGAACAGACAAATTCTGCCATGGTACTCTCTATTAGTGGATATGTTAAGGGAGGTATCATTCTTTCCTCGTGATTGTCACTATTGTTGTTATATGGAACGGACTCTAGCAATCTATCTCTTAGACCTTGTCCCTCATTTGTAGGGGTTGGGTCATACTCGTGGACAACGTTGATATCTTTTTCATCACAAGATAGCTTGGAGAGACTATCCCACTCATATTCATTAGAATCTATTTCACTTCCCAGTTGCATTCGCTGAATTTGATCAACCAGGTTGCTAGTAGAGGCTTCTGGTTGTTTGCCTTTATTTTTGCTTGCTCGTTTGTTCCTCGGTGTTCCATTGTAGCCTAGCCCTGTAGTGTCTCGAGCTGTTAAGGTATGAGGTTGGATGGGTTCAGTGATGCCATCCTTTCTTGAACCAAGTGGACCATGTCCTTCATACCCCATTCTCTATAGTATTTGAAAGCCTTGACCATACTGTTCTGTTGGGATAGTGGGATAGTTATGTTGCATTGAGGAACTAGCTTCATCCTTGTATAGCCACTGTAGGACATCTTTTTCATCACTTTCATCTTCTAGGCTTCCCCACTTTACAAATGGTCCTTTGGTAGGCTTCTTTGCTGTGGGTGTTTTTAAGATAGGTCTCCCATAGGATCTAGGAGATAGAGGCAGTTGTGCCAAACAGAGGGATTGAGATACCGTGCACTCACCCAGGCCCTTATCTTTGTGTTGGAGTTTAGGTTGAGATGCTCCTGAAGAGGAAGCAAGTGTAGCTGGATCTACATAAGATGAAGAGGCGGTAGAAGCATGATTGGTGGGGATTACAACTTCTGGTTTTGGCTAAATGGAGTTACTGTATTGAAAGGGGTTAGGGTCACCTTGGATGGTGATCTCTTGACCTTCATGTGGGAACTTGATACATTAATGGTATGTGGAAGGTACTACTTTCAAAGTGTGGATCCATGGTCACCCAAGAAGAATGATGTATGCTAGCTCCATGTCAAGGACTTGACAAGCTACATCTGTCACTATGGGGCCCACCCTGATTGGTAGGGTAACAATTCCTTTAGACGTTCTTTCTTCCTCATCATAGGCTTTTATGGTGATTTTTCTTTTCAGATTGATAGCCTTCTCTGAAAACCCCAATGTAAGGATTAGCTTCAATGTGCAGATATTCAAACCGGCCCCTCCATCTATTAGAACTCTTTTGATCTTGTGTTTATGTATGAAAGCTTCAATGTGAAGGGAGGCGTTATGGGGTTGAGTGATAGACATATCATCCTTCTCAATGAATGATAGGGAATGTGGTGAGGTGATGTGACTGACCATGGTTTGGAATTGCTCTTCAGCTAGGTTTGTGGGAACAGAGGCTTCTGCTAAGGCTTTGTCAAGTATAGACCTATGAGAAGGAGACAGACGCAAAAGTTCCAACATGGAGATGTGTGCAGGTGTTTTTTGGAGTTGATCCATGATATTGTATTGACTAGACGGAGGAGCGGAAGCTCCTCTAAGGGTGACCCTGTTACTACGGGTAGTAACATTGCAATCTAGATCCTTGTTGATAGTGATCACATTGATGTGTGAATCACTTTCTAAGATATGGTTAACAACATAGTTGAAGCTGACATTTGTGTAGTTTGCATTGTTAGAGCCACTATTATTTCTGTTGGAAGGTCCTCCCTACTCATAGTTAGGAAGAGGATCCTTGAATGCCTAATGATCACTGTTGGAGGTATGTCTGTGAGATTGTCCATCAACGGATATTTTGTTTTGCTTTATTAAGTCTTGGATTATATGCTTGAGTGCAATACAATCATTTGTCTTATGCCCCTTGTTTCGGTGGTATTCACAGAAGTCATTGTCATTCCACCAGTGGGGTTTGACCTTTGGCTCATACTCTCGTGCTGAGGGAAGCGTTATAAGATTGTTGGTGATTAGCTTCCGTAGGGCAGTTTCTAGTGACTCATCCAGAGGTGTGAACTTTCTTCTAGGCCAAAAGTTGGTAAACCTAGATTTGGTATTTCTTGGTTTATTTTGCGGGGAGTTATTTTGAGGTGTTGATAGGTTGAAAATTGGTTGCTTAGGTGCCATATTCTTGGCATCCACCACCCCGTCATTCACAACATTCTTGTTTTTCATCTAGAATCTAGGTTTGTCATTGTTGGTGTTGGTATTAGGAGAGTCTTTATAGAGCTTGATTTGACCTTTTGCGATTAGGGCTTTTTCTATGATGAGGCCCATCTCAATGACCTTGCTAAAAGAAGTAGGACATAGGATTTGGATTTGGTAGCTTAGGTCCATTTGCAAGTTGTGGACAAACATCTCTAGCATCTATTTCTCTGGTATTTGGTGTGGGCACTTGCTTGCTAGTTGTGTCCATCTCTGTAAGAAGGTGGCGAAAGATTCTCCACCTTTCTATTTGGTGTTACAAAGATCCAATATTGAGGTGTCGTTCTCAATATTGTAAGAGAAGTGGGTGACAAATTTGTCTACAAGCTCATTGAAAGTTTTAATACCGGGTGGTAGTCTAGAGAACCATTCCATGGCTTACCCACCTAAGCTTCATGGGAAGAGTCGCATAAGGTAGGTGTCATTATGTGTGACCTCAAGACAAGCAGCGTTGAATTCTTTGATGTGATCCCTTGGGTCACCCTTTCCTCGATATTTGTCAAACTTAGGCACCTCAAATTTTGAGGGGAAAGGTATCATGACCAAGGCCCTATCAAAAGGATATAGTGAAATATCCTCTAGGGTGTAATGTTTAGTCGATGCTCCTATTTTCATGTCTAAAATTTATTGTTGGAGATCTTCATATTTTTGGTTCATTAGACTTAGGGCATCCAAGGAGTCAATTGTTGCTTTGCTCTTATCCGTGGGTATTTCATCATGTCTACTTCCTTTAGGGATTCTCTCTTCGTCAGTTTCTCTTAGAGCCTCTACATCTTAACCTTTAGGAAGTTTTACTCCTAGGCTTGCTAGGTGTAAGAAGAATTTTGTAGGGTCTTGTGCAAGTACTCCTTCTAATAGGCGTTGAAATTTTGGGTCATGCTAAATTTGAAGGATCTCTTTCTAGAAATTTCTTCATCACTTTTGTGACCGTTGGGAACACTTTTCTTTGCCATTTCTACCTATTTTTGTTTTTGTAAACTTGTCAAGACCATGCAAGGTAGTAAAGAGATGGGATGAGGTGAGATTGGAAGATTTGAGCAAGGTGTGAGAACGAGACAAGGTTTTAGCAAGGTTCTTCTTAGATCTAGGTGGTGTCAAACAAAGTAGGGTATACAAAAGTGATAGTCTAAGCTAGGATGTTAGAAATCTATATACTTGATGTTGACTAGTCTTGCACAGCCCCCTAGTGGATTTTTGAAAGGATAAGTAACCCTTGATATTGGAGCCTCACTAGGTTTTGCTTGAGGTTTTTGATTTTTGATCAAGAAAATATTTGGCTATAACCTTGTTGGAAATTGAACAGATTTGGTGGGACTTTGGATGAAAAAGTAGATATGACAAGAAAGAGAAATGGTTGATTTACAAGGTCTTAATTAGATTTTTGAAAAATTGAACAGATTTGAAATGGTTTTTGAAAAATGTTTGAAAAATTTTGCTCTTGGAAGATACTAGATTTTACTCTCTGGTTTAAATGTGCAACAGCAGGAGTCAAATGTACCAGAAGTCGGAGTAAATGTGCAAGAAGTCAGTTCAAATGCATAACACTGGCAAAGTTTCAAATGCGCAACAATAGATGCTAAATGCGCAAAAAGTTAGGTCAAATGCGTAATATGGGCAAATGCGCCACGATAGAGTGCATATGCACTAGAAGTCGAATCATATGTGCAACTCTGGTTTTTTTGTCTTGTTTTCTTAGGAATTTTGTAGAACTTGGAACGTTTTTTAGGATTTTTTTTATTTTTGGCTTGAAAAACTTGGTGTTTCTAAATAGTCTGATGTTCAATTATGGCAAAAACATAGCAAACACATAGAAGTTTTCATGATTTTTATCTTTTTATATTTTTTGTATTTTTTGGACTATTTTGACTGAAAGACAAGTACACCCTAGGCTAGATATGACAGTATTCATTGAATCCTCTAGCTGTGCCACTCAAAGCGTGTAGCTCCAAGATCTGGTAGCATCAGCTCCCCTCCACAGCACTCACTTCTCACACATACCAAATCCAGGTTTCCTTAGGTTCATACCCACATCAAACCTTAAGATTGTCCCTGCTACCTCTACTAAGAGTCACTTGAATCGAGGCTACTTCAAGAGCTCCACCCTTTGCATCAACAAATAGGGGTTTTTGGCTTGGTTCTTAGTTAGGGCAACCATTCGAGTGGTTACATGTGTGGTGGCACTACTCTCCGTTATGGAGTCTCCCAGCCTCAAAGGGTTATGCCTATGAGGGTTTTGGGGGAGGTTGGTCATCGGTGTAACACAGCAGCACTTGTTGCTTGAGGTTTTCACCTCAAGCACAATTTATTTTAAGTGGCTTGGTAGGGCTTGGCTTTAGCCTCTTACCACTCAGGGTTGTTCCCACTTGGACAAGTGTGCATCTAAGGGCAGGCCCCCCCTAAAGGTTTGACAAATAGAATGACAAGTCTGGCACTTTGATCACCTAGTTAAGGGGAGAGCATAAGCCTATTCTCATTTGCAAGCACAAAAAACACTTGTTTATCCACCCTAGTTAAAAATAGAAAAACTAAATGAGCTAATCTACTTGTGCACTCACACGATTGTTAACTTGGAAGTGTTTAGATCATAGCATTGTTTATTTTTCATTTGTAAAGATAGCAATGGCCTAATTTAGGAAAATAGATCAACAATGCAGAGATAGCAATTGGGTTCAGTTACTTCCTTCCTAGTTATGAGCTATGTGAAGTTTGTATGAAATGCACTTGTTACTTTACCCCTAATTAGTCTAAGTGAACTAGACAAATCATCTAAATGACCTAATCTAGCAACTACCCTGCAAAACATACATTAGCTCAGACACACAATAATTAGAAAACCCTAAAATAGCTAGTAGAATCAAATGCACCATACTACAGCCTGAATGTGTAGAAACAGGGAGTGCATGCGGCATTATACAAAAGCACAAAAATAGAATGTATATGTACAAAAATCAAAGGTATATGTGCAACTATAACAAATGCACCGTTAGACATAATACATGCGCAATTATAATGGATGTGTCGTTAGACAGAATGGATGCGCTGAACTGTAGGGTATATGCATAGCTATGATGCAGGCGCAAGAACAAAGGTTGGACACACAGTTTCTAAGGGTAAATGAGCCAAAGTATCAAATGCACCAATTCGCAAGGTAAATGCACCGTCTGGAAAGTCAGATGTGCCGAAATGTTAGATGCACCAACTCAGAATGCAAATGCGTCACTTCGGGGGTTAGATGCACTAGATGCCTCTGTCAGAACCTGTTTGTCACCTGTACGGACCTGTCACTTGAAAACACTCATTTTATTGATTAGTAAGAGGGGCAAGGGCCTCATGGTGGGCACCAAAATGTGAGGGGGAAAATAGGTTAATCAAATCAATGAATAATAAAACCCAAACATCAATAGAAGTTGAAATCAAAGAAGATTAAAACAAATAAAAGTAAATGTACTTACAACCTCTTTACCTATCATTTTCCATTGCTTGCCTATTTGTCCTTGATCTTGATGATGAAGCCCTCAGAAGCAATTGCTCCCTTGCTTGTTGGAAGATGACAAAGATAGAATGGCTCTGATAATCGTGTGATTAAAGGTGAACTTCAACACACTAAATAGAGGATGAGACGAATGCTTAAGAAAAAGGGTGCCAAAGGCGCGCTTGATTTCCTGCAGCATAAGTTTGCATAAATGATAAGTGATGAAATGAAGAAGAGGGTGGTATTTATAGAAAAAGGTGAGGGAAGATCAATGATTTAGAAGAAATGGAAAGATCAATGGAGGAGGGTTGTTGGGGAATGTGCAACAAATGGAAGAAAGACATGTGTCATTCGAAAAGTAGCTTTGTTGAGTTAACTCCTCTCTTGATGAGGATGAGATTTGATTTTCTTAAATTAGAATTTATTTTTCTAATGTAAGAGAAAGTTTGTTTTAAAGATGTTTTAAAACTGCTTTTGCTTTTGTATGACAAGAGGAAAGTATTTTTAGAAGATAAGAATGATTTTTGAAGATAAGAATGCATAATTAAATAAAAATATTTTATTTAATTATTTTGTAGATAATGGAGAGGAATAAATAAAATATAGAAATATATTTTATTTTGTGGATATTTTTGAAGAATAAAATAAAATATAAAAGTATATTTTATTTAATGGATGTTTAAGATTTTAATTAAATAAAATTACATTTTATTTAATTTAGGAAGAGTAAAAGATTTTAATTAAATAATTAAAATTATTTAATTATTTAGAAGAATGAAGTTGGTGAAAATGAATTTAATTAATTAAATAAAATGTAATTTTTTTAATTAAATGAGAGGAGATGAATCAGATACATAAATAAATTTATTTGTTTATTGATAGAAGAATGTGAATGATGAAATAAATATTTAAAATATTTATTTAAGTAGAGTCATGCCAATTTTAGGTGTATACAATAGGAACTACAACAATAACAATAACAACAGTGGTAACAATAATGCCCCCAGACAGCCTAGAGTGTGGAACACTAGGACAAATAATGGTTCCTTGCCATCACCCTTAGATAAGCAGCTTCCTAGTGAACCTAAGCAGACCACTAGGGTGAACCTAGCAGAAGCAACCCTTACAAACTAGTGTAGGATACATAACACCAATGCTCATGCCAAATTGGATTGTCCTCAATTTAGGATAGCAGCCAACATTTTTCAGGCTGAGGTATCAAATACTATAGATAACCCTCTATTTGTTCAAGGAAATGAAATTATCCCTTGTGGATATGATTATGCTCTTGTATTAGAAGGTTTTACCAATCATCCTCACCATCAGGCAGCTTCAGCTCATGAGAATTATATTCTAGAATGTGACGAGTCAGCCATGGCTTTTGAAATAAATTATGTTTTTCCTTTTGAAAATGAAAATGAAACATCAGTTGAACATGAGGAAGTGCATGCCTATCAATAGCAATATCAGGGTAAACATAATTATAACTTGAGGAATAGCTCAAATAGACCTTCTGGTCCCTTGACCACATCTTTGCCTCCAAATAATTTTAGCACTCCTCTTGATCCAAAGGTAAGTAATAACCCTAGATTTCCTAAGGTTAATGCTCAACATTTAGCACCACAAAATGCAGTGGAATAAACTAAACACAGCATCTTGTGTTTGACAAATTGGTCACATACTTAGCAAATGAAAGGAAAAAGATCAAAATCAGCCTGTCATTGTCAAAATTACTTATAGGCATTCATTAAATCTTTAGATGACCCTACACCAAAAGAGGATAGCCATCCCCTTAACTCAAACTAGACTCTGAATAAAGATAATGCAGCTAAGGATAATAATGTTAAACACAGAACTTTAGCCACTGTCTAGGCTGCTGAAACTTCACACATGACTCTTTATAGGGATATGACTAAGTCACCTCCATTCCTCCTTACCATAAGTGATGCAAAGTGACACACAGCAAAAAAAACATATATAATCAAAAATATTAATTCTATCAATATTGGCAAGAACATCCAAATGTCTCACCAAAACTCTTACACCCTTTCCTTGTCGGCCTCACTATCTATAGTCTCTTTGACGTTTTCCTTCTCACCAATACTTTCCTATGTATCGGTCAAACATTGTATCATCGGCTCACTCAAGAATTCTCCCACCGATGCACTCCTCATGCTGATGACTTCAGCTTTTATATGCAATTCCTGACCTTCTATAGCCAATCTCCCTTTGCATCTTCATTTACTTTGACCATCACCACCAGTCACCCATTGGATCTTTCTAAATGTATGTTTAAATGTATATTCTGATATACATTCCTCAACATACCTTTATTGACTTACTGAGCCGGTTCTCCTCCCGGCTATCACTCGTCATCCTTTGTATCTTTAAACAAACATCCATCAAACATACAAGCTAGCTACCTCCTCTGCCAATCATCCTTTTGTAGCTTATGCAATGTATGTTTTTGTTGTATCTTCTCAACATACAACAGTGATATGCAATTGCAGTATACTCACAAACTACCGCGCACATATAAGGATGGTCTATTCACAAACTATCTACTACGTACAATGGACATATACACAGAGAATGTATCTCCTCAGACAATTTCATCAAACACAAGAGTTAACCCAAAATATGTTTTAGTGATATACACAGATGATGAACCTTTACATGTAATTGTGGGATATATATAGAATATGCACGAATACATTAGTGATATACACACTATTTGTATATTCCAACAAACAATCATAAACTTAACCCAAAATTACTCTTACATGCACATTTTGTCACTCGATATACACAAGGTGATCTCTAGATACAACAACGATATACACAAAGAAAGTACCTTCATACCATTGTGATATGTATAGGAAATGTATATTTTGACAGATAACACAAACTTAACCAAACAAAACTTTTATATAGACCGTTCTTCATAGCGTATACAGGGGAGGTTACTCGCATGCAAATGCGATATATTCACAGACCGTCCCTGACATATCATTGACAGATATACATAAAATGTATATTTGCATTTTCTATGATAACTTCCTCTATAATGGATTCTATGATTCCTATTCTGCCATGCCCATTGAACAAAACGAAAAACAAACAGAAAACTAATATACACAATCCATTCCACTGATTTCATAGAAATCCACCAATGGGATGGATTCAAGCGTACATCTTGGTCATAGGAGAACTAAATTAAATGCAAAGCAACTCTATACAAATAATATACAAAATGACTTGCTATACAGAGAATTTACACAAAATCTAGAATTCGTAGGACACAATTCACAGAATTTCTATTTCTTCATTTCAACTTTTCAAACACAGGCTGATTACAGAGATTCCATTGTTTGATAATTCTGAAGGTCCAAGACTAACTTTCCTCAACCACCTTCCCTTGTTTTGTTACCAACACTTCCTCTATTTTCAGGATTTTGATTTAACCAAGATTATTAGCAGAAACCCTAATTAATCCCATGACATCTATTTTGCATGAGACAGCAAAACACCTAATGGTAAGACACATTGGTTTAACCCTTCACATAACCCAACATGTCTAAAATGTTAAATTTGATGTTTACAAACATAAAATGCCAACACAAAATGTTATACTTTACTTAGACATAAAAATGTTACATAGTAACATGAAATGTCTAAAACATAGTAAAACCTTATTCTTCTCCCTCTTGTACATATTTATCCTATTGAAGGGGTGCTCCTGCACCATACTCCCCGGGAGAAGAGATCTCAATCCCCTTTGAGATCAGATTTTGGAAGTCTGCACCATATTTTGTAATCTGATCTTCAGTCATCCAAATTGCCTCTGAAATAGGTTGTCTGTGCCAAGCTACCAAGTACTCCATGTACTCTTTGTCTCTTGTCTTCTTTATCACTCTTGAGTTTAATATTTTCTTCAATTTGGTTGGATCATGCTTAGGAATATCATCACCTGTTGCATCCTGCAATGGTTCCTGTTCTACATCTGCATTTGGCTTCTATGGATTCAAATCATATATATTAAAAATGGGTGACAATCCAAGATCAGGAGGAAGTTGGATCTCATAAGCATTCTTCCCACACTTCTTTAAAATATGACATGGTCCAATCTTCCTCTGCACTAGCTTGGTATACTTACCTTTGGGAAGCCTCTCCTTCTTTAGATTTACCCACACCAAATCTCCAACATCAAACTGTAAATCTCTTTTCTTTTCGTCAGCATGGGTTTTGTGCTTCAATGTGGTTTGTTGGATTTATCTCTTCACTTGATCATGTACTTCTTTGATGGCTGAAGCAAAAGCTTCTCCATCTACACTAGTAGGCTCTATTGTAGGTAGATCTCTTAGTTCTAGGATACCCCTTGGATGAATTCCATATACTATCTAAAAAGGTGACTTTCCTGTACTCCTATTGGTGGTGTCATTATAAGAAAATTCTGCCTGGGGTAGGATATTATCCCACTTCTCTCCATGTTGTCTAGTTAAACACCTGAGTAGATTACCCAATGAATGATTAACTACTTTAGTCTACCCATCTGTTTGAGGATGGTAGGCTGATGAGAAGGATAAGTTAGTTCCAAGATTTTTCCAAAGAGTCCTCCAGAAGTGGCCAATAAACTTCACATCTTTGTCTGATACTATGTTCAATGGTAAACCATGGATCCTCACTATCTCTTTGAAAAACAAATCAGCCACACATGAAGCATCACAAGTGGTTTTACATGGCAAGAAATGTGCCATTTTACTAAATCTATCTACTACCACAAAAACACTATCATGTCCTTTTCTTGTTCTAGGCAAACCTAATACAAAATCCATGCTTATGCTCTCCCATAGCCTAGAAGGAATGGGTAATGGCTGATACAAACCTGCATTTGTGGATCTTCCTTTGGCTTTCTGACATATTACACATGCTTCCACAAATCTTCTCACATCTGACTGCAGCTTAGGCCAATAGTAATGCCTCTTCACAAGATCAAGAGTTTTATCAAAACCAAAATGTCCTACCATGGCCCCACAATGTTTCTCCTGAATAATATTCAGTCTCATAGAACATCTTGGAATACATAATTGTCCACCTTTGAAAAGTAATCCATCTTGGATCAGAAATTTAGAAAATGCAACATGATATTTGTCTCCAAAAGAAGTACATACCTTGTAGATCTCGCCAAAGTCTTCATCCTCATCATATATTGTCTTCAAAGAATCAATCCCAACACTCTCCAATTGGATCCAATTGATGGTCAGAACTCTCTTGCTCAAAGCATCTGCTACTTTGTTCTTAACCCCTTTCTTGTGCTTGAGTGTGAAAGTGAAAGCTTGCAAAGTTTCCACCCACTTCATGTGCCTATGGTTCAGCTTCTCTTGAGTGTTTATGAAACTGAGGGCCTGATTATCTGTGAACACTATGAATTCTTTTGGCATCAAGTAATGCCTCCATTTCTTAAGTGACTGGACTAGAGCATACATCTCCAAATCATAGGACGAGTATCTCTTCTTGGCATCATTTAATTTCTCACTGAAGAATGCAATAGGCCTACCATCTTGACTAAGTACTGCCCCAATTGCAATATGACTTGCATCACATTCTACTTGAAAATTTTTGCTGATGTCAGGAAATGCAAGAACTGGCTGCTCTACCACCTTCTTCTTCAATGTTTTAAAGGAATTATTTGCCTCCTTTTTCCATGTAAACTTGCACTTCTATCCTCCCTTTCTAGTGTTAAGCATGGGTGCACAAATATGACTAAATCCCTTTATAAACTTCCTATAAAAGGTTGCTAACCTATGGAAACTTCTAACATCATTCAAGGTTTTGGGAGTTGGCCAAGACAATATGGCACTTACCTTCTCTTGATCTATTTTTAGTTTGTTATGTGAGATAACAAATCCCAAGTAGATGATCTCTTCCTATATAAACAGACACTTTGCTAAATTGATCATTAGCTGCTCTTCATATAACCTTTTGAGAACCAAGTCTATATGGATGAGGTGCCCTTCCCTCATTACTAAAAATCAGGATGTCATCTAGATATACTATGACAAATTTTCCCATGAATTCCCTCAAGACCTCATTCATCAACCTCATAAAGGTACTAGGGGCATTGGACAAACCAAAAGGCATGACCTTCCACTCATATAACCCCTCATTGGTCTTAAATGCAGTTTTCCACTCATCACCAAGTCTAATCCTAATCTGATGATAGCCACTCTTCAAATCTATTTTTGAGAAATATTTAGCACCTCCTAAACAATCAAGTAAATCTTCTATCCTAAGGATTGGAAACCTATACCTGATTGTTATCTTGTTGATAGACCTTGAATCAATGCAAAGTCTCCAAGTGCCTTCCTTCTTTGGTGCTAGTACAGTCGGTACTGCACATGGGCTTAAACTTTTGCCAATTAGGCCTGTCTCCAACAACTCTTCAATTTGCCTTGCTAACTCTATATTCTGATCTAGAGTGAGCTTATATGCGGCTTTGTTTGGAAGTGTAGATCCTAGGATCAGATCTATACAATGGCTAATGTCCCTAATAGGTGGTAGGGAACTTGGCATTCCATTAGAGATAATGCCTTTGTACTTGTCCAATAGCTCTTGGACAGATGGGTCTATGAATTTTTTTCTCTGCTCTCCCTTGACTTGTTGTTGCTATTCTTTGTTTACCTTTAGGTAAGGGATTAGAGCATATGCAACTGCTCCTTCTTCTCCTATCCCCTTCATGAATTGTTTACCTTCTACCATCATCACTTTGACTTCTTTTCCTTTTGATTCCATCTCATTCTCCATTAATGGTAGTAATTCTATCACCTTACCACTCTTGGTGATTGAATAAGTGTTTCTGACCCCATCATGGTATGCTTTCAAGTCATACTGCCATGGTCTTCCAAATAGGAGATGCCAAGCATCCATCTTGGCAATGTCAAACAATAACTTATCCTTATATGGGCCAATTTGAAATTCTACCCAAGCCTGTTCTTCTATAACTATTTGCTGACCTTGCTGGAGCCATGAGATCTTGTATGGGCAAGAGTGTGGTAGTCTTCTAAGCTTAAGCTTTTCTACCATCTCAATGGATACAAAATTCTCAATAGATCTAGAATCAATCAGAACTTTACATACCTTTCTTCCTGCCTTGCAAGTAGTTCTGAAGAGAGACTTCCTTTGTAGAGGTTCTTTTCTAGGCACCTTCATGGTGGTCATTGCTCTCCTAATCATCAAAGATTCTCCATTCTCAGGATACCCATAACTGTCAGGAGCATTCACCCTTTTATTACTGCTTGAGCTTTCTACACTCTAACAATCAGATTCTTGGATCAGATTGATCCTCTTTTCTCCCGTTGAACTTGGTGTCTTTACTGGACATCTGCTGGCTATATGGCCTTCTTGGTTGCAATTATAGCATCTGATCGGTCCTCTACCCTGAGATCTTCCCCGGAATGGTGGTCTTCTGCCTCTAAAGTTTCCTCTTTGATTGTAGCTCCCCCTTGAGTTTGATTACTATCTCCTCTGTTGTTCTCTTGATTGGATTCACCCTGGTATCCAAATCCATTTCCTTTGCCTTTGAAAGGACTTCTTCCTCCTCTCTGATGTCTTCCTCTGCCTCTATTGTTCTTCTCATGCCTTCTCTTTAATTTTTCTTCCACTTTGAGTGCCAATTGGTAGCATTTCTGAACTATATCTGGATTATGCAAATTTAAATCTTCTTGGATGTTAAACCTTAATCCATTGAGGTAACTTGCTACCTTTTCTTCCTCACCTTCCTTTACCTTTGTTTTTACACACAGTTTCATGAATTCTTCTGTGTATGAGCTAACATCTAGCTCCTTCTGCTTCAAATTTTGTTTCCTCTTATGTAATTGGATGTTGTAATCCAATGGTACATAGGCTTCCTTCACTAAAGCCATCATTTTCTTCCAAGTAGCAACTCTGTTCTTTCCCTCTTTCACCCTGTCATCTTGGATGAAATTCCACCAAGTCAGTGCAACCCTTTTCATTTTGGACTGAGCCATCTTCACTCTTTGGTGGTCTGGTATTTCGTCGGTCTCAAAGAAATTATTCAAGGAGTCTATCCACTCCATCACCGAATTAGGTTCCATTTTTCCTTCAAACACTGGCAGGTCTATTTTCATATCCATGGTTCTTCTTTCCATGGATTTGAGGGCATTGAGTAAGGGTCTCTGGTCTATAGGAACCTCTATCTCTTCCTGCTTTGGGGTCTCCTCTTCATCCCAATCTTCTCGTTTACCAGAGACTTCTTCCCCTTTCTCCACTCTGTCCCTCAACTTCTCTAGTTCTTCTTTCAATTCTTGATTCTAAGCTCTATCTGCTTTGCTCTCTGCCATTTGCTTTTTTACTAAGGCCGTCAACTCAATGTTGGTCATCTTTGTTGGATACGTTTCAGATGCTTCTCCTTCTGTCATCTTGTCTTCTCCTTCTACCCAACAGATACTCCTAGGCTCTGATACCACTATGATGCAGAGTGACACACAGCGAAAAAAATATATATAATCAAAAATATTAATTCTGTCAATATTGGCAAGAACATCCAAATGTCTCACCGAAACTCTTACACCCTTTCCTTGTCGGCCTCACTATCTATAGTCTCCCTGACGTTTTCCTTCTCACCAATACTTTCCTATGTATCGGCCAAACATTGTATCATTGGCTCACTCAAGAATTCTCCCACCAATGCACTCCTCATGCTGATGACTTTAGCTTTTATATGCAATTCTTGACCTTCTACAGCCAGTCTCCCTTTGCATCTTTATTTACTTTGACCGTCACCACCAGTCACCCATTGGATCTTTCTAAATGTATGTTTAAATGTATATTCTGATATACATTCCTCAACATGCCTTTATTGACTTACTGAGCCGGTTCTCCTCCCCGCTATCACCCGTCATCCTTTGTATCTTCAAAAAAACATCCATCGAACATACAAGCTAGCTACCTCCTTGGCCAGTCATCCTTTTGTAGCTTATGCAATGTATGTTTTTGTTGTATCTTCTCAACATACAACAGTGATATGCAATTGCAGTATACTCACAAACTGACGTGCACATACAAGGATGGTATATTCACAAACTGTCTACTACGTACAATGGACATATACACAGAGAATGTATCTCCTCAGAAAATTTCATCAGACACAGGAGTTAACCCAAAATATGTTTTAGTGATATACATAAATGATGAACCTTTACATGTAATTGCAGGATATATATAAAATATGCATGAATACATTAGTGATATACACACTATTTGTATATTCCAACAAACAATCATAAACTTAAACCGAAAGGACTCTTACATGCACATTTTGTCACTCGATCTACACAAGTTGATCTCCAAATACAATAGTGATATACACAAAGAAAGTACCTTCATACCATTGCGATATATACAGGAAATGTATATTTCGACAAATAACACAAACTTAACCAAACAAAACTTTTATATAGACTGTTCTTCACAGCGTATACAGGGGAGGTTGCTCGCATGCAAATGCGATATATTCACAGACCGTCCCTGACATATCATTGACGGATATACATAAAATGTATATTTGCATTTTCTGCAATAACTTCCTCTATAATAGAGTCTGTGATTCCTATTCTGCCATGCCCATTGAACAAAACAGAAAATAAACAGAAAACTAATATACACAATCCATTCCACTGATTTCACAGAAATCCACCAGTGGGATGGATTCAATCGTACATCTCGATCACAGGAGAACTAAATTAAATGCAAAGCAACTCTATACAAATAACATACAAAATGACTTGCTATACAGAGAATTTACACAAAATATAGAATTCATAGGACACAATTCATAGAATTTCTATTTCTTCATTTCAACTTTTTGAACACAGGCTGATTACAGAGATTCCATTGTTTGATAATTCTGAAGGTCCAAGACTAACTTTCCTCGACCACCTTCCCTTGTTTTGTTACCGACACTTCCTCTATTTTCAGGATTTTGATTTAACCAAGATTATTAGCAGAAACCCTAATTAATCCCATGACATCTATTTTGCATGCGACAACAAAACACCTAATGGTAAGACACATTGGTTTAACCCTTCACATAACCCAACATGTCTAAAATGTTAAATTTGATGTTTACAAACATAAAATGCCAACACAAAATGTTATACTTTACTTAGACATAAAAATGTTACATAGTAACATGAAATGTCTAAAACATAGTAAAACCTTATTCTTCTCCCTCTTGTGCATATTTATCCTATTGAAGGGGTGCTCCTGCACCAATAAGGATGTTCAGTAAGAATTTACATAATTGCTTAGTGGATTCAGGTGCATCAACCAACATAATGCCAATGTCCATATGTAATGCCTTAGGGTTACATCCTACCAAGTCACTAAAGAAGGTAACACAGTTGGATAAAACTGAGGTGAGTGTTGTAGGAGAGTTAACTCACATTTGTATGCAATTAGCATCAGATCCAAGAATTCAATACTACATTGATATCCAAGTAGTAGATATCCCTGATACATATGGAATGGTACTTAGTAGGGATTTGTCAAATTCACTTAATGGATACGTGTCCACTGATTTCAGTCACATGTGGTTACCTTGGAAAGGGATTCCCAATTAGATTAGGATAGATGCTGAACCCTGGATGAAACACATGATCACTAAATATAATAAAACCAATGAGTTCATGTATGAGGATGTTGAACCTAGAGTTTATACCATCAGACCCCAAACAATTAAGATAGAGGAGATCCTTATGTATGATATTCATGTTGATAAGGATGATCACCAAGATGACAGGGTAATCATAGAATCTGACCACAGTTCAAAGGATAGTGATGAGTTAGATCATTTTAAGAACTTTGAACTATATTTATCCAAGTAAATGCAATGTTATTGAATGCTAAATATGTCAGATGAAGATGTTTTGATCAAAGGATGGTCTAGGTTACATGATGAGGCACATTTTGAGAAAACTTGTGATGCTTGTTTAGACATGATGGAGCTAGAACAAGCATGCAGTGATAAAGGAATATCATCACCTGAGGTAATTCATGCAGATAGTTATAGTGATATTGACTCCTGTTCATCACCTGCAGGTACAGAAGAAAACATATATCAAGATGAAAGTTACACTCATAATTCACAAGAGATCCTAGTGTGTGATGAGAATACTTCTAAGAGTAAAAGTAACATCACCCCAAGGACTGACTGTTTGGTTGAATCAAATTATGAAGTATTTGTTGAAGATAAAGGGAGTAATTTGACCAAGTTTGAAGAGTTTTTATCAAAACAAATTTAGAGGATGCTGCTACAGCATACTTCTCCACATGATGCTCTAATTGAAGGTTGGTGTAGATTACATGAAGCACCACATTCAGAGATTACTTTGTCATTATGCTTGCATATTTTGAAAAAGCAAGAGATGCTTCATTCAAAGGATTGTTCTGACAATAAGGGAGAAAAACAAGTATCAGTTTCACATCAGCTAGATAAAGTGAAAGTAGATAAGAATAAGCCACAAAAATTGAAATGGATATTAGGTGGTGCAACCGCCAGAGCTAAAAGGAACAGAGAAGGTCCTAACAAGCCTTTAAGTGAAGTTTAGCCATGGAACCTTAGGTTTGATGGATCTAAGTCAAAACAAGGAGTTGGAGTAGGAATAGATCTCAAAAGTGCTATTTGGCAGCATATAGATTACAATTCCCATGCACAAATAATATGGCAGAGTATGAAGCTTAAATTCATGGGATATTGTTTACACTCAAGAAAAAAGTAAAAATTCTACATGTCTATGGAGACTCAGAATTGGTGGTAAGACAAGTAAGAGGCATATACTCTTGCAATTACAAAAGGTTGTCTAATTACAGACATAGGGTATGGGATTTGATAGAAGACTTTGATGCATTCAACATCACCCATGTGCCTAGAGAACATAACCATAGAGTAGATGCTTTAGCTCAAGCTGTAAGTACTTTGGAGCCATTATCCATATCTAGTTTAAAGAGGTTTTCAGTTGAATTAATATCAGTACCCTCTATACTAGATAATGTCACCAATCTCCAAGTGTTTGATGGTGATCATCACATTTTGAATTTCATATCAAACAAAGATGTGTTTGATGCACAGATCATAGATGAAAGAAATGTAGATCATACTTGGGAAGAAGAAGAGATCATGGATCTACCTAGTAACAAAATTCCCAAGGGGATGATATGTTGGTAGGTGGCAACTGATCAGGAAAGTATTGTACACTAGCCATGTATCCCCACCGGGATTCAGGGCTAGACAGGGCCCCGAGTGGGGGTCGGGAGCCCCCAAATTTTTTTTTTCCATGAGCCGACATAAAAAAACCTTATTTTGTAACCGACATAAGGCTTGATAAAAGCAGCTAAGGGTTAGGGTTTTGGTTGATATTGTATTGTAGCGTTTGCGATGATATTGAGTTGCAGGGATTGCTAGTTGTAATCGATTTGATTTATTGGATAATAATATTGGACTCTCTATTGGTGGATGTAGCCCGAGTTTGGGTGAACCATGTTAAAACTTGTCTCTCACTATTATTATTTCTATGTATTTTTCATTCCTCTATTTAATCTTTATTTGCATTTAATTGATTTCTTCTTCTGGCTAACCCTAACAAGTGGTATCAGAGTGGGCTGTGTTCAATTATTATCTATAGGAAGGTCTCATGGTTGAGTGGGAGCAATGGAGGATGAGTGTAAATTGAAGGTCGATAAATTTAATGGGCAGAACTATCAATTATGGAAGATGCAGATGGAGGATTACCTCTATAAGAAGGATTTATGGATTTCGTTGGAAGGATAGCCAAGAAACTGGCAACAATGACTGATGAGGATTGGAATCTTCTTGACAGAAAGACACTGGGAACCATTCGATTGTGCCTAGCACCATCGGTGGCATTCAATATAACAAAAGTGAAGAGAACAGATGGTCTAATGAAAGCTTTGGCTAAACTGTATGAAAAACCCTCAGCCTCAAATAAGGTATTTCTCATGAAGCATTTGTTTAATCTGAAAATGATTGAAGGTGGATCTGTGAAAAATCATTTAAATGAATTTAATACAATTACCAGTCAATTGACTTTTGTAAATGTAAAATTTGATGAAGTTAGAGCTCTCTTGATATTACGTTCTTTGCCTAAAAGCTAGAATAGTTTGGTAATGGCAGTTAGTAACTCTATTTCTAGTTCAAATACCCTGAAATTTGATGATATTGTTGGCGTTATTCTGAGTGAGGAAATTCATAGGAAAAGCTCAGGTGGATCCACATTAGGCAGTGTTTTGAATACAGAAAGCAGGGGCAGATCAAAGGAGAGAGGAAAAGGTTTTGGAGGTCATGGGAAGTCATGAGGAAAATCAAAGGACAAGAGATCCCAATCCAGAGGACAGAAGGACTGCTGGTACTATGGGAAACTAGGTCATCTGAAGAAAGATTGTTGGTCTCAAAAGAATAAAGAAGGAGACAAACAAGAAAGCAATAATGAGGCAAATGTGGTAAGCAATAAATCTAAAGATTATGCTTTGATTCTTTCCCTAGATAATGTTGATGATTCATGGGTTTTAGATTCAGGGGCCTCATTTCATGCTACGCCCCATAGAAGTTATTTTCTTGATTATGTCCAAGGGAATTTTGGGCTAGTTTATTTGGGAGATAATGAACCCTATTAGATTGTTGGAAAGGGAAGAATTAAGATTAAGTTGCAAAATGGGAATCATTGGCTACTACAAGAGGTAAGGCATGTTCCAAGGCTTAGTAGGAATTTAATTTCAGTAGGGTAGCTAGCTGAAGAAGGTTACATTGTTACATTTACTGATAAAAATTGGAAGGTTTCAAAAGGTACCTTAATAGTAGAAAAAGGTGTGAAAGTAGGCACCTTCTATCTTTGTACATGTCATACTGTTCCTTCTACTTTAGCTGTTGTAGAGAAAAAGCAAACAAGTTCAGGAATAGTTGCTACAGGTTCGCAGGAAGAGACTGGAAAACTTACTGTAGGTTCTGAGACAACATTGTGGCATAACAGACTTGGGCATATGAGTGAAAAAGGTATGAAGGAACTTCATTCTAGGAAAGTTTTACCAGGTCTAAAATGTATTAATATGAATTTCTATGAAAGTTGTGTGTATGGCAAGCAAAAGAGAGTCAATTTTTTCAAGGATGGGAAGTAAAAGAAAGATGAAAAGTTGGAGCTTGTGCATACAGATGTATGGGGACCAGCTCAGGTATCTTCTCTCAGTGGCTCTTGGTATTATGTTACATTCATAGATGATGCAACTAGGAAGGTATGGATTTCAGAAATTTGATGTATTTGAAAAATTTAAGAAATGGAGAAGCTTGGTTGAGAATGAGATAGATAAAAGATTAAAATGTCTCAGATCTGATAATGGTGGTGAGTATTGCAACAAAGAATTTGAGGATTATTGTTCCTTTATTGGAATTCGTAGGCAGAAAATGATTCTAGGGACTCCACAGGGAAATGGAGTGGCTGAATGCATGAATAGGACAATAATGGAGTGTGCAAGGACCATGAGATTGCATGTTGGGCTACCTTTCAATATGTGGGTAGAGGCTATCAACATTGATGTATATTTAATTAACAGAGGTCCTTTAGTTCCTTTGGGCTGTGGTATTCTAAAGGAAGCATGGACAGGTAAGAAGGTGAGTTATTCTTTTCTCAAAACCTTCAGATGTGAAGCATTTGCACATGTAGATTCTGAAAATAGAACCAAGCTGAATGCAAAATTAAAAAAATGTACTTTCGTTGGATATGGTATTGATGAATTTGGTTATAGGCTTTGGGATTTTGAAAATCAGAAAATTGTGAGAAGCAGGGATGTTGTATTCAATGAGAAGGTGTTGTACAAAGATCAGTTGCAATAGCATGAGAAGAAAGAAAAGGATTATGTGGTGCTGGATGATACTCCAAATAGTGATGTTCCAATGGTTCCTCATACTCAGCAACAACAACCAGAAATACCACAAACTCCAGTGAATGTTAGACGATCAACAAGGCTAAGTAGACCTCCTGAAAGGTTATCTCCCTCTTTGTATTCTATTTTGTTAATAGATGCTGGTGAACCAAAAGGGTATGATGAAGCTATGTAGGTGGATACATAGGTTCAGTGGGAGCTTACAATGAAATACGAAATGGACTCCTTATTGAAAAATCAGACTTGGGAATTATGTAAGTTGCTTGCAGGTAAAAAGGATTTACCAAACAAATGGGTTTATCAGTTGAAAGAGGAAGATGGAGGTAAGAAAAGATTTAAATCCAAGTTAGTTGTAAAAGGATTTGCATAGAAAAAGGGCATTGATTTTGGTGAGATATTTTTTTAGGTTGTCAAGATGACTCCTATTCATATTGTTTTAAGTATTGTGGCTGCTAAAGATTTGCATTTGGAATGTAGATAGATGTGAAAACTACCTTTCTCCATGGTGATTTGGAGGAGGATATATACATGGAACAACCCCAAGGATTTGAGGTCAAAGGTAAGGAGAAACTGGGGTGCAGATTGAAAAAGAGTTTATATGGCCTGAAACAAGTGCCTCGGCAATGGTATTTAAAATTTGATAGTTTTATGGCTGAGCAAGGCTACAGCCAGTGTAATTCTAACCATTGTGTTTATTTTAAGAGGTTGGATAATGACAGCTACATTATTTTATGTTTATATGTTGATGACATGCTTGTAGCAGGGTCTAACATGAATCACATAAAAGAGTAAAAATAGTAGTTAGCACAGTTATTTGCTATGGAGGATTTGTTGATAACTGAGAGGGGGGGTGAATCAGTTATCCTAATTATTTCTATTTTCTAAACTTTCTTATTGGTCAATGCAGCATTAATTCAAACAAGCAAACATAACCATGAAATAGAAATACACATGACACAATATTTTTGACGTGGAAACCCTGTTAAGGGAGAAAACCATGGGGTGATTAACCCAAGATTGTATTCTCTATTAGAAGAATAGAAAACCAAAAATGGCACTTGCCAATTAGGGCTCACTGCCCGAGCACATTGCTCACAAGAGGCACACTGCCTACATGAGACTCACTGTCTACAAAAAGAGTGTTATATAATGCTTGAACTGATTGGGAGCATCTACAAATGATGGAGTTCAGTTCCAGTTAAGCTCAGCACATTGATTTGCTGCACTTCATCTTTCCTCTTCTCTTATGTTGCTTTCCTTTCACATACTGGACCTTCCTTACTGCTTCTGCTCTGCTCTTCTACTTTTATTCACACACCACTAACAACAACACTTCTCACAACTAAATCCATCGTAGATATATATATATCTGCACAAGTAATTTCATCACCTTTCTAGTCGGCACCCAGAATAGTCAATCTTTTCACTAATTCTGATCTGTCAATTGAATCCTTGCACATCAAGTAATGCGGATCAAGTATGTGCTTGTAGAAATCATTAATCATGTTGGCCAAACATTATTCATGCCTTCATAACCTTTACCACCATCAGTAACCCATCTGGAAAGTAGTCTGATGTTCTGTCAGTCAGTTCTTCCTCTGTTCACACTGTCACTCAGAAATCCAGTACTCAACTATTCATATCTTTTTCCTCATCTATCACCGGAGGCTAAATCCTTGGAATGTAACACTCAAGGTAGTCCTCTTGACTTCCCCAAATCTATACTTCACCAAGATACTTCCTCTGAGAGGTCCAGACCTGTCTGTCAGACCTTGCCACATGCTCTATTCTTGTTTACTGGACCACAACAATCTTCATTCTGACTTCTGGTAGAGACACACCATGTAATGCAGATGTGTGGGATGAACTTTGTTGCAATCAATGACAACAATCGTGAATCCATATAGTGTCTCTTGCCAACAATCTCCCCCTTTGGCATTGATGGCAACACTTGGTGAAAAATGACTAAATGTTTATACTATGCTCCCCCTTGGCTGATGCTCTATCTTTATATACATTTTCTGGAGCTCCCCCTTAGTTGGATTCCTCATTTTTCACTGCTCCTCACTCCCCTTTTGACATCAATGGCAAAGGGTAGGATCCGCATACCAAAATTTTCAAAAAAAATTTTACTATACTTAGTCGCATAAGTATATACATCTAAAATACTTACATATACTTAAGTATGTCTGCAAAAGTGTTCTTCAACTGTACAACTTCTATCACCCAACTCTGCTTCATTCTATCCAAAATTGAGATGTGGCCACTCAATAGGAATGCAAACACATCTGCCCTTTTTAGATCTGTCAGATCATTGGTTTGGGCTGTAATTTGGGCTTCTTTTATGGCCTCATGCATGGGCTCTAACTTAGGGACAATTAACCCCCTGAGCTCACTCAACCTGCTTATTCAATTTTTTCTTTCCTTCTTCAACTTCTTGATTTCACTCAAGACTGCAATAGTCTGACATTCTTGATTTATTATAGAGGAAGAGAGAGGATCAAAATTCTTTGATAGGTTTGATAGTTTATCCTCCTGTTCTTTTATTTTCTTCTCAATGTCCAGTGTTACTTTGGACCATGATAAACAAAATTTGTATACTTCACCGCCATCCTTAAGAGCATTTTCTAAGCTCTTTATCCCAATATTCATGTTTCTCCTATCATTAATGATGAAACCCTGTACCTCGGAGAACCTTTTATCCAAAAACTCCTTCCGGACCTTTTCTTCAGTTGATTTTTCTAGAGAATCAAAATGTGTACTAACACTACTGACTAAGGTTTTGAGATTACTGGAAGAGGAGGCTGTGGGATCCTTCTGAAAAGATGGCATGATCTTTTCCAACACTTCGGATGTAGATTCTATCAACTCACAGTCTTCCATATGAGACTTTAAGAGTTTTTCATTAGCCTTAGCATTTGCAAATGAAGCTATCTTCATTGTCTGTACCAGAGAAAGAGAATCAAAATTGAATGGACCTTGTAGAAGCTCCAGTTCATCAATCTCCATTGTTTCTTTGTTTAGAAATTCTTGGACAGTTTGTGCAGTGTCTCTTGCCGAAGATAGATGTTTCTTCTCTTCTACAGTCTTGGAGCTATCCTTTGGAGTTTTCTCTCCTTCTACATTCTCACCACTAGTAGTTGTGGTCTTCTCTGCTGAAGTCTTCTCTCCTTCTACAACCTTAGCACTGTCATCTTCTTTTTCCTTCACCTCTTCTTCTTTCTCTTGTAATTTTTCTTCTACTTTAGATCCGAAGACTGTAGGGGAACCCGGAGGAGAAATGTTAGTCTGTTCAGGGCCCACCTCTTCTGTCATTTTCTCAGTAGTTTCTTCTGCAACACTTGTGGTTGAGGGATCAGTACCCAAGTCCTCTATAATAGGAAGATTAAATCTTTTGAAGGTTTTCCAGAGAATCTCTTTAGTGTCCTTGGCTACCTTGTTAGTCTCACCAAGCATGAGCTGATTCGTCCTTGCTTTGCTCCTAAACTCATCCTTGCAATCCTTGAATACCATATTCATTGTCTTGGGATCGATTGAAGGATATAGCTAAATAGCTATTTGTTCCCGGATCTCAAGGTCTTTTGCCATGGCATTCGTCTTTCTCATTTCCAACTCCTTTTCTAGGCTCTTAGGAATTAAAGAGATAATTTCAATAAAAGATTTATTGTAAATGTTCAAAAACTTAACTGTGGCTTCCTCTAGAATCTTTTTATCTGCTTCATTATAATCATCATAGAAGTCTGTTAAGGGTTGCAGGTTGCCATCCACAGTGACTACTTTTACTACATCATCTAAGGAGAGAGTGGGTTTTTCAACAAATTCCTCTTCCTTCTCTTCTTCTCCTTGACTGGTAGAGTGTTTACCGAATGATTTCTTCTTCTTCTTTAGTTTCCTGATCTCCTCATCTGATTCAGTTTCCTCTTCATCCCTTTGACTTGCATAAGCCCTTGTGGCTTTTGTCTTTGACCTTTTCTCTCCTTTACCAGATGCCTAAACTTTCAGTTTTGATGTTTTAGAGCTTTTGGCTATGACAGGTGCAGATCTCTTTGATGATCTAGTCCGGGTTGAGGTTTCTATTGGAGCACTTTCCTTGCTTCCCTTTTCTGCCTCTTTCTTCTCTTCCTCAGCCTTTTGTCTCTTTTCCCTATGGGCATCAAGTGCCTCCTTTGAGATGCCAAGGCCTTGGGCAATATGTTCTACTTCTTTTCTCACCTTCCTTTTTATCTCTGGTTCTCTGAGTTCCACATGAATCTTTACACTCAGCTCCTCAAAGGTTCCAAACCTTTCTGCCTTTGGATCCTTTGGCTAACTTAGCATGTGTTGAACATGCAGCTCCATAATCTGTTCATTAACTTCATACCCCATGCGCATGATCCAGACTATCCTTGGTTCTACTACCTCCATTAGGCACTAATCAGTCTCTACCATAAAATAGACTGTGTCTTTGTATTTCTCAACAAGAGACTAGGGAATCCTTTCTCTTGCTTGCATCATGTTCTGAAAGTTCTTGAAGTATCCCCACAGAGCTGTATTTTGTGTTTTGTTATCACCTAGTCCATGTAAATAATCTTTGATTTGGATAGCTACTGGCCTATCACTCTCCCATACCCAGCCACTAGATCCGTGAAGCTCATTCATGAAGTAGAAGAATAAGCACAAAATTAATCCACCATACTTGAATGAATTCTTTTTATCTTTCTTGATTTTCTGCAGATTCTCCAAGAGTTGGTTCAAGAGAAGCTAACAAAGATCATAGTCTGCATCCTTTCTTAGCATTTCATAAGCGGTATAGATGGCAGTTCCAGGTACAAAATTTTCTCTGCTAGAATGATATATCTTATATCCAATGATCATAGAAGCAAACTTGACATCCAGATCAGTGATGTCATCTACTATCATTGCTCTTTTGTCAAACTTAGATCTGGTAGCCTCACTCATAGTTTGTTTCTTTATAGATTAAAGAACAAGAATCCCACCAGATGAGTGTAGTCCGGTAACTGCTCTGATGGCATCTTTAGTGATCTTGAATGGTCCATTTAACCACATGAAATTGTCATGTATTCTGCTCAAAATGTACCTAACCCATTCATCCTCCATAAAATAGGGGAAATGTATGTATTGTGCAAAGTGCTTGTTTCGGAGGCCTTTGTATTAGGGTTTGAGCTCAAATGAATCATCTAACAGTTGTTTGTGATAGATATCTATTAGTTTGAATTCCCCAAACTCTTCAACATTTGCATGTATATAAACCCTAATATCTTCAGTGTGCAAAACACCATGCGAAACACTGGAAAATGCACCTAGGGGATCTACCTCCATGGATTTGTATGGATGTTTCTTAAATGTAGGGCGAGGTCTATCAGAAATCTTTACAATATTCAGAGTACCCATTATCAAGAGATTTGCAATGAGATATTTGAAAACAGAAAATACCTTTTGCGCCTTTCAGTTTCATGGAGTTGGTTGGATTGATTTTTAGATGTAATGACTTCTGCAAATGATCTTCGATGAACTTGAGGAATTTCATTGTAGAGCTCCACTTTTCATTTCTTCTTGAGTGCAAAATGAACAAGTGATTAATGAAAAAACACTTATATTGCTCTACAAACCCTAATATTAGATTACAATAAATGCTTGACCTACATTATTCTGGTTTGCCTTATTCTGATGACTTGAAGAACCGGATCTGTCCTGATCTTTAAACATCATGCGGATCTTCCAAATCTTAACCATAGTTTGTTTGGATGTTTCCTTTATGAACCCTTCAATCCGCAACTCTGCTTGTGCTAGTTCTGGCACTACTTGACTAGTTGGGGGAACAAGGTTTTCTTTGTGTCTCCCCCTGAGCTAGAGCTCACTTTTTAATTTTTGGAAGGAATATCAGCACAGAGTCTGGTGCGGATACAATCTCTGCATTCTCAGTACTTTTCTTCACCCAAATCTTTCTCATCTCACTTTTAACTTCATCTGCATTCACTTTTTGTTTACCCTTATCTTGATTTTGATTATGATATACTGGACCTCTTTTGTCCTAATTCTTACTTCTATAGAATTTTACACTATGACTAGACCTATTGTAGATTTGGCAAACAACATTTCTTTACATATTTTACTGATATCCTCTTGATCTACATTGATTAGCCATATGACCTACTCTATTGCATGCAAAGCATCTACCATTGAATGATTTGTTCATTTGCATATCTCTACATTCATGAGACTTGTGACCATACTTTTTGTAGTTAAAACACTGTTTGGAGAAGGATGAATTAGTCTGATTCATTCTCTTTCTACACTGATTAGCTTTGTGACCAAAGTGATTGCAGCTGTGGCAGTATCCATTGAAGGATGGATACCTTTGAGCATTGGGCTGTCTAACTGGAGGTCTTCTAGGCCTGTTCCTTGGATTTTCTAGTCCAAAATTCTTCTGACCGGATCCGGAGCTTTCTCCTTTCTCATATCCCAAGCCACACTTGTCATCTACATTCTTTTGACTTCCAAGAAGAACTTCAAGTTGAGTAGAACTTATCTTGAATTTCTCTTTATATTCATTTGCTATTTGAAGATCCCTTTTGAGAGAGACAATTTGATCCTCAAGTTTTTCTTCATTATCTTTAGCATCTTCAAGATTAGATTCAAGATGTCTGATAATTCTATCCATCTAGTGGCAATCTTCTGATTTCTCCTTGAGAGATTGTCTTAGATTATCTTCAGTTTTTCTTTTCTCTTCAATCTCTTGGGTAAACTTTATAACTCCTGATTCCATTTCATGTCTTACCATAATGACTTCTTTTGATAACTTTTCACATAACTTGGTTTTCTCAGTCAACTCTTCATTTGCATTATTTGTTTCACTTTGTCTTGCCAATTACTGAAGTAGTTCCTTTCTCTTTTTCATAGAGAGACTTAATTTGTCTTTTAGTTCTCTCATGAAATCATCAGCCTGTTTGAGTCTTTCCTTTAATTCATTGACTTCAGAGTTTGACTGTTCAAGATGTTCAAGGGCAATCTTGAGTTGCTCCCTTAAACCATATGCATCCATTTGGATTCCCAGATCTTCCTCAAGCTGTTAGACTCTGTTAGGAGGAACCTGGCTCTGATACCAATTGTTGATAACTAAGAGGGGGGGTGAATCAGTTATCCTAAATATTTCTATTTTTTGAACTTTCTTATTGATCAATGCAGCATTAATTCAAACAAGCAAACATAACCATGAAATGGAAATACACATGACACAATATTTTTGACGTGGAAACCCTATTAAGGGAGAAAACCACGGGGTGATTAACCCAAGATTGTATTCTCTGTTAGAAGAATAGAAAATAAAAAATGGCACTTGCCAATTAGGGCTCATTACCTGAGCACACTGCTCATAAGAGGCACACTGCCTACAAGAGACTCACTGTCTACAAAAAGAGTGTTATACAATGCTTGAACTGATTGGGAGCATCTACAAATGCTGGAGTTCAGTTCCAATTAAGCTCAGTACACTGATCTACTGCACTTCATCTTTCCTCTTCTCTTATGCTGCTTTCCTTTCACATACTGGACCTTCCTTACTACTTCTACTCTGCTCTTCTACTTTTATTCGCACACCACTAACAACACAACACTTCTCACAACTAAATCCATCATATATATATATCCGCACAAGTAATTTCATCACCTTTCTAGTCGGTACCTAGAATAGTCAATCTTTTCACTAATTCTGATCTGTTGGCTAAATCCTTGCACATCAAGTAATGCGGATCAAGTATGTGTTTGTAGAAATCATTAATCATGTTGGCCAAACATGATTCATGCCTTCATAACCTTTACCACCATCAGTAACCCATCAGGAAAGTAGTTTGATGTTCTATCAGTTAGTTCTTCCTCTGTTCACACTATCACTCAGAAATCCAGTACTCAACTATTCATATCTTTTTCCTCATCTATCACCGGAGGCTAAATACTTGGAATGTAACACTCAAGGTAGTCCTCTTGACTTCCCCAAATCTACACTTCACCAAGATACTTCCTCTGAGAGATCCAGACCTGTTTGTCAGACCTTGCCACATGCTCTATTCTTGTTTACCGGACCACAACAATCTTCATTCTGACTTTTGGTAGAGACACACCATGTCCTGCGGATGTGTGGGATGAACTTTGTTGCCATCAATGACAACAATCATGAATCCATATAGTGTCTCTTGCCAACAGGATTTAGGGGCAGCAAAACAAATCCTTGGTATAAAAATTTGCAAAGATAGGAAGAATAGAAAATTGACTCTATCTCAGGCTGATTATGTTCAAAAGGTGTTGCAAAGATTCCATATGGAGAATGCAAAAGCTCTGAGCACACCTTTACCTAGTCATTTGAAATTAACTAAGGAGATGTGTCCAAAAACACAAGAGGAAAAAAAAATGTCCAAGGTACCATATGCTTTAGCTATAGGAAGTTTAATGTACGCCATGGTATGCATGAGACCAGATATTACACATGTTGTAGGAGTCATAAGAAGGTATATGAGTTATCCTGAATTGGAGCATTGGAATGCGATAAAATAGATTCTTAGATATTTGAGAGGTACATCCAATAAACACTTATGTTTTGGGGGCTCTAATACTGATTTAGTAGGTTATGTAGACTTAGATTTGGCAAGTGATATTGATACCAGGTGGAGTACTATAGGTTATGTCTTTACTGTAGGTGGGACAGTGGTGAGTTGGATTTCCAAGTTGCAAAAGGTGGTTGCTTTATCCACCATGGAGGCAGAGTATGTAGCTGCAACAGAGGCAAGGAAGGAGATGATATGGTTGCAATCTTTCATGAAAGAATTGAGAAAACAACAGGCTAATAGTTATTTGTTTATAGATAGTTAGAGTGCAATACATCTTGCAAAGAATTTTGTCTTGCATTCAAAGACCAAACACATACAGTTGAGGTATCACTTTATTTGGTCGGTGTTGGATGATGAATAGCTAAGGCTGGAAAAGATACATATAGATGAAAATCCAGGGGATATGTTTACAAAGGCAGTGACAAGGGAGAAGCTGAGCTCCTCTTTAGGTTCAATTGGTCTTCAAGACTGAAACAATAAAATTAGAACAATAGAGTCCAGGGTGCTTATTTCTAGTGGGAGCTACACATGCAGTGGTGTCATCCAAGATTAGTCTCCAAGTGGGAGATTGTTTGGTGTGGAGCCTAATCAGTCTCCAAGTGGGAGATTGTTGTTAGGTGGCGACTAATTAGGAAAGTATTGTACACTAGCATGTATCCTCACTAGGGTTTAGGGCTGGGCCAGGCCCCGAGCGGGGGTTCAGGGGCACAGCCCCCAAAAATTTTTTTTCCATGAGCTAACAAAAAAAACCATATTTTTGTAACTGACATAAGGCTTGATAAAAGCAGCTAAGGGTTAGGGTTTTGGTTGATATTGTATTGTATGATTTGTGATGATATTGAGTTGTAGGGATTGCTGGTTGTAATCAGTTTGATTTACTGGATAATAATATTGGACTCTCTATTGGTGGATGTAGCCTGATTTTGGGTGAACCACGTTAAAACTTGTCTCTCGCTATTATTATTTCTGTGTATTTTTCATTCCTCTGTTTAATCTTTATTTGCATTTAATTGATTTCTTCTGTTGGCTAACCCTAACATGATAGAATTGGAAAGAGCATTTGATTTAGATAATATGCTAAAACAAAAAGATCTTCCAGGAACTGATGGAGGAGAATATTCACTAGTCAACATAGGACATAATGAAGAAAAAAGGAATGTCCTAATTGGCAAAGTATATACAGAAGAAGAAATGGAAAGGATAACCCAAGCACTTAAGGATTACATCCATGTTATCGCATGGATTTATGATGAATTGAAAACTTATGATACCTCAATCATAACCCATACTATACCTTTAAAACCAGATGTCAAGCATTTTAGACAAAAATAGAGACCTGTTAATGCCTTATTAGAATCCATCATATTTGAAGAAGTAAAAAAATTGCTCAATGTCAGGATCATATTTCCTGTGAGACACTCCACCTGGGTAGCCAACTTGGTTCCCGTGAGAAAGAAAAATGGAGATATCAGGCTATGTGTAGACTTCAAAAATTTGAACAGAGCTTCTAAAAAAGACAACTATCCTTTACCTTCAAAAGATGAGGTCTTACAAATAGTAAATGGTGCACAGGTGATGTCATTTCTGGATGGTTTCTCAGGTTACAACCGGGTGATGGTAGATAAAATAGATAGATTGAAAATTGCATTCACCACTAAGTGGGGTATATTTGCCTATAGGCGCATGCCTTTTGGATTAATAAATGCTGGAGCCACCTTTCAACATGCAATAGATATAGCTTTCAGGGGGTTGATTGGTAAGTGCATAGTCATATACATGGATGACTTGACAGTTTTCTCCAAATAGAGGGGTGACCACATAGAAAACCTCATGAAGGTGCTTAAAAAGTGTGAATAGTACGGTATATCCCTGAATCCCAATAATTGCATATTCAGAGTAACCACAGGTAAGTTACTAGGCCATTTAATAACAGAAAATGGGATCATCATTGACCCTACAAGAGTGGATTCAATCATGAAGCTATAGCTTCCAAGAAGCAACAAAGAGCCTAAATCATACTTTGGTAAAATAAATTTTGTTAGAAAATTCATTATTAGTTTTGCAGAGATCGTCAAGCCATTGAATGCAATGCTCAAGAAGGATGCCAAAATTGAATGGACACCTGAAGCCAGAGGAGCTCATGATTATACAAGAGATTTTAATATATATTCATTTGCTTCAGAGCATACGTCAGCAGTAGTATTAACACAAAGGAATGAGGCTAAAGAAGAAAATCCTATAGCTTTCATGAGCTTCCCATTCAAAGATGCAGAGATTAGATACATAGATGTTGAGAGACAAGATCTTTCTCTAGTCCGAGCAGTCAAGAAATTTAGGTATTACATTTTGAGTACTAAGATAATTGTTGTAGTACCAGATGCAAAAGTGAAGATGCTCTTAATGCAAAGTGAACTAGGTGACAAGAGAGATAAATGGATAATAGTTCTTCAAGAATATGATATGGATATAACACCCATGAAACTAGTAAGAGGACAAGCCTTGAGCCAGATGATATTAGAAATTGATCCTAACATCATGAGCCACCAATATGTGGTGAATGCTAAAGAAACTGAAGAGTGGTATTTAGACATTAGACATGTCTTGATTACTAGGAGATGCCCATCAATGTTGTAGGCTTCACAGAGGAGAGCCTTGAAAATAAAATCACAAAAGTATATGATAAAAGGAGGAGTCCTTTATGAAGGAATATATCTTAGATGCCTAGAATGCCAAGAAGTAGATAAAATGTTAGCAGAATTACATGATAAGTTTGGAACTGCACATGGATCACATCTAGCTACTACTCATGCTATCTTGAGAGTAGGATATTATTGGCCCACTATCTTCAAGGACACTGCTGAACATATTAAATGTTGTCATACATGTCAGGTTGCAGCCAACAAAGAAAGATGTGCTGGTCAACCCTTGCAACCAGTGATGGAAATGCACCCGTTTGCTCAATGGGGCATGGATTTCATAGGACCCATCAATCCTCCATCATCTTCAAGCCAAAGGTATGTCTTGACTATCACTGATTATTGTACCAGGTGGACTGAAGCTATTAGTAGTAAGACATGTAATGCTGAGGATGTGATCAAGTTCTTAGAAAGCAACATAGTGACTAGGTATGGAGTTCCTTATGCTTTGGTGTGTGATAATGGGTCTGGCTCTACATCATTAAAACTATCTAGTCAAGGGCTTTTAATCATGGAGTCATCTTGAAATTCTCCTTAAACTATTATCCTCAAGGGAATGGACTAGTAGAGTCTACAAATAAAAATTTATTGAATAACATAAAGAAATTAATAGAAAAAAACCCTAGGGAGTGGAATACCCTACTAAAGTATGCCTTGTGGGTGGATAGAACTAGGATGAAGGTTGCATTAGGAAACTTTCCTTATCAGTTAGTTTATGGGGTGGATCCTATTCTCCCTGTTAACCTAAAGATCCCCACATTGTAGTTTGCACAAGAATATCTAGGCATAGACAGTAAACAAGAAGTCAGGTTACTTCAGCTGATGCATCTAGAAGAGAAAAGAAATAGAGCAATTGATTAGTTTGCTAAACATCAGACTATTGTCAAATGCTAGTTTGATAAAAGAGCCAAAGTTAAAGGTTTTAGGATTTCAGATCTAGTCCTTATGTGGGATAAAGCACATGAAAGGAAAGGTGACCATGGTAAATTTGACAAACTTTGGATAGGTCCTTTTCAAATTTTAGAGATCCTAGGAGACAATACCTACAGACTTGAGACTCTAACTAGTGAGGATGTCCCATTACTAGTTAATGGACAGTTCCTAAAACATTACTTCCAAGCCTAAAACAGGGTCATGTAAGTCATTTGTATCATAATGTGCATATTGTATAGTTGTTTGTACAGTTTTGTTTTGTTGAATATTTATTTTGGTTAGTCAAGATGATGCATCTTATCACCCAAAGAAACCAACTAAATTGTTAGGATTCAAGTGATGAGAACAAATTCCTATATAGGTTATGACTCATTTTGAGAAGTATCCCTGATCAGGTCTGTGATATCCTTTTCATCATGGTGCCTTTTCTTAATTAAAGATATTTTCACAATGAGTCACCTAATAGCCTTGGGTTTGTGGAACACATCAGTATAGGTGTTAAGTGAAAAACCTAAAGGGACTCCCTTACTACCATTACAATCTCCAACCTAAATCAGCAAGTGACCAGACCTTGCATATTGAGCTTACATGATGATATCATATGAACAAAAAGTAAATATTGAAAATTCTAAAGAATAAAATTGGGCCATCTAAGTAACTCTACTGAGGCTATAGATGCTTGTTGGCAATGAGGCTCTACTTAGGGGGATTGTATAGATAACCTTGTTGGGGCTATGGATGCTTGCTGGCAACAAGGATCTGTCCCAATTGGCTATGAGGGATGAATCCCAAAATATGTAGCTTAATAGTAGTTACTCATGTTTTCAACTTACCTTCAAGATGAGGATAATTAATCATTTCCACACACTTGATCCCTTGCTAGCATTGTTGCAATAATGAACATCATATCATTTAGAAAGCTCATAATACTTATGCTTTAAAAGAGTTAAAATGTTATGTTAGAATGCGATCCCATCACTTGAATCATTTGAATTTGGTTGTTTTCTTTGGTGGAAAGTTGTTGTGTGGTTACACAACACACCCCATTTTGCATTAGCAAAACAGGGACCCAACTTTTCTTTTACTTCTGCTTACTTGTTTTCTTGTTTTGGGTGGTTTGGTAAAATTCAGTCATATGTGTCACCTTTGCTGAGGTATGTGCATTACAAGGAGAGGTCATTTGTCCAAGTCAACATCTACTATCATAAACCTCATAGTTAGAAAGTGTACAAAATTCTAAGCAAGTTTGGCTTTTGGATCACCCTGATATTGTTTAAGGGAAGAAAGTTATGTTGAGTCAAAGTTTAGTCGACCCTAATATTTAACATGGGGGTCATTTTTTTGAATATCAGTCATATTTGTTAAGATGACTCCTACTTAGAAAATCACCCGATATTCATTCCATCCTTGACATGTGAACGTCAAACTTAAATAGGGATAAGTATTTACCCATCATAAACTTCATATTTGCAGAGGCTCATATTTCCTAATATCAGTCATCTTAAAAATATCACCCCTTCGCGAATATCACCATGTGCAAATATGATGATGACATCATTTAGTTTTACCGAATAGAGAGATCACCCTGATGATGACATAACCATTTCACCTAACCCACGATGGGTCTTTTGTAAGTGTCCATCATATTTCTCAATATGACGATGATGTCATCATAGCCCGATAAGAAAGATGATCAGATGACATGATGATGTCATCATGAGCTACACCTGAGGGACGAGGTCATATTTTAAATATCCCTAATCTTCCAAAGATCACCCTCTGGCATTAAATGTAAACCCCAATGGTAGGTGACACCCTTTCGATTTCAAATACAAATACAACACTTGGCAGCATCTATGAACTTCAGGCAAATAATCGATGGATTTGATTGAAACAACACATATGCCCTTATTTGTTGTATCGATTAGTTTAAAAGTGAAATTTAGGGATTATTTACATTTACCTTTGTGATAATTACAATTTATAGAGCTATGAAAGTCAATATCTCCCATTCATCTACCGGTGGAACGTCATACTCAGCTTAATGGAATAGAAAAGTTGATATTGCACATCTGCATTTTCTCCATTATCAGTCATATAACAAGAAGGGAAAAGTGAATATCGAGTGAGTAAATTAAAACTTGCTTTATTGTCATTTTCTACAAATCTTCTGGCAAGTGTGTTTTAATAAGTTAATTTACATGATGATGGTGCGTGAAGTGAATTGTAATATTGAATACTAGTTATGAAATGCATAGTACTCTTGATTTCCCCATTCATAGATCCTAGGGTAAGAAGTGAATACCTGTATCACAGGATATAATGGCAGAGGTCAGGAGGAACAGATCTAACTCTAAGTTCTTAAAGCATATGTTTGTACAACCTGAAGGAGTATGATTTAGATATGGTCAGATAAATGATACACATCAAGGGCAAACAGAATTGGATGCATGGACTAGAAGATTGGATAATGATACAGATAACCCTATACTAGATAGGATATTTATGATTTATGACTGGTATGTGGCATTCAGCTGGATTCCCATATCCAATGGAGGCCATTGAGCTAGTAGTGGAATGTGCCAGAAATTACAAACCTGAGACAAGGAGAGGAGAAAAACATGGTAGGATATATGCCAACTTCTCAATCAAGGGTATTGCTAACACATTCAGTTTGCCTATGGGGAATAAGGTGGTCAGTGTGAACCTGGGTAAGTTGGAAAAAGAGTATAATAATAATACAAAAGAGGCTAGGAAGGTCATGTACCAATTGAGGGCCAAGAACATTACATATACAGCCTCTGCCAAGTTGCCTATATACTCATACAAATTTGATTTTGATGAAGAGTATCAATACATGATTGCCCTGTTAAGAAGAATGGCTGGCAAGTGACATGTTGGTAACTTTGAGAATTGGATGTATGGAATAATCTAGATGGTGTTATATTTAGACAAAAATCCTCTATGGGCCAAGATCATCAGCAACAATGTAGATGAGGGCATGAGAAAGCTAGGCGGCAAGCCTTGTATATTCCATATGAACTCCTATGTGGTATATGCATGTGTTTTTCATGGAACATTTAATGCCTTGCAAATGGTGGGCAAGGTAGGAAACAACATTGGTGATGTACACATTTGGGATCATTACCCCCAATTACAGAGGAAGGCATACCTCTAGGACTACAAACTAGTAAATGACTCCTTTTCAATGTATTTAGTCAAAACTATGGAGGAGGACAGAACTAAGAGATTGAGCATGGAGGCTCAGGCTATTATATACAAACATGGGGCTTGGTTCATCCAATTCCCCACCTTCTCATACATAAGGGTAGAAGGATTTGAAGGATAGCGTTTCATGTTGCTAAGATACCCCATAGATAGGGTCATCTTGATGGAGTTTGTTAGACAAGTGTCCACTTCAGTTGAGGCTCACATAGAGCTAAAGAAGATTCCTCCTGTTTTATTCCTAGTATACATAGGATGGTATATATGCCCAGATAGATAGAGAATCAAGCATGCTATTGGAGGGTTAAAGCTCATGCCCCTACAGCCATTTTCTATAGTAATGTCATATGACCCATATGGCAGAATGTAGAAGTTATTGGGAAAAAAGATAGATCAAAAGCATCTTGAATATTATTGGACGGATTATGATGATGAGGCCGAAGTAAGGAGAAGAAATTATCAAAGTCTCACCTTTAACCAGATCAGGAATTTTGATTGCATTTTAGTTCCTACATAGCTGCATCATGATGATGGGAAAATAATATCAAATGAATATGAAGACAAGGTGTATAATGACACCATTTCAGCTCCTGATCTAACATTGCCAGAGGAGACATCATTGGATCAAATAATGAAAGGGGTCCTCCAACTGACAAAGATTTGGGTAACTACTGAGGTTACTAAATTGAAGAAGAGGGGAATGGCCCTCACTATTGATAATAAAAAAAGGTAGGAGCTCTCAGTTGAAGAATATGATGATTTTCTAATTGAGAAGAGGAAATCTAATGGATAGAGACTACCTGATGAGGGGTAACAACTAGCACACAAAGGCAAGAAGTCTGATCCTGAGCCACAGGGGGTAGTTATCAAGAGGCTTCCAACAAAAGGTGATGGGGCATCAACATCTGCACATGCATCTTCATCATACCTCCCCCTGACAAACAAAAGACCAAGAGGATAATGAAGCCTATTCTTGAAGATATAGAGAAGCAAGTGGAAAATGAGCCTCTACAGGAAAATCCCTTAGAGGAAGAATAGATGGATATGGGACCTAGGGATGATGACTTGTTAATAACAAGGAAGAAAAGGAAGGAGGTGCTACAAACATCACCACCCAAGAAGCAAAGGACAACCATGAGGGGAGATGATAGCACTGACCCCATCATATTAAGAGGTATGGGTGGTTTGACCTTTAGGAGAAAACTACAACATGAAGTCCCCATCCCTAAAATAATTTAGTTCAAAACTAAGAAGACCAAGGAACAGAAAGAAAAAAAGTGCATATGGCTAGTAAGGAGTCCCCTTTCCCTCTTGATAACACTGTAGAGTTATCAGATGATGAGGTAGTTCAAGACGTAGTTGCTCAACACTTGGAGACCTTGGTTTCCAATACCAGGATGACCCCTCATGGGACCCCAATGGCCCAAAAGGTAACTAACCAGGCAAAGGATGAAAGAGAAAACATAACAAGATAACCCTGAGGAGGTAGCCCAACAAATAGAGTTACATAATTTGGTTAAGCAGGTTACTAGTCCTGCAGCACTAGACCTAACCTACCGAGGTGATATCAGCCCAAATAAAGATAGTGATCCACCTTTGGAGTCTGAAAAGGTCAAAGATACAAAGCATACAGAGGTGGGTGATATGACACCTGATCAAAGTAAGGATCAAAATATTGCACCCATAGGACAAGAACAACCAAAAGCACAACTTCAGAGTGGGGGTGATCAGGATAGACAAGGGTGCTAAGCAAGACCAAAGAGGTCCATCACCACCTATTGAAAGGGGTGATCAAGGTAATAATCTAGGAATAAAGGTGAAATCACCTAAGAAAGAGGTAAACTTGGAAGAAACAGATGCATCTAAGGATAAAGAGCAAAGTTTGTCATAGGGTGGGGGCCTAGAGAGAAATAGAGAATGTGACCAAAGGTGATCAAGATGATCCCCAAGGCCAAAATACACAAACTTCTTAAGAGACCAATGTGCTACAAGATAAGCCAAAGTCGAAAGTTCAAGAAACTCCAAAGGAGAGATTACAAGAGGAGGCACAAGACCAAGATGTGAATACTCAACAAGATCCTCCTCCACAAAAGGAAGTCCCTCAACAGGAGGTACCTCAAGAAGATCCCCCTCATGAGAAAGTACATGAGGAAGAAATTAGCATAGAACATTCACCTAAGAGGGTAGAGCATAGTGCAGAGTCACTAGACACCCAAAATATAGGGGGTGATCATCAAGAACCTAGGGGTGATGTGCCTTATTGGTTGCAACAGGAGGTACATTTGTAACAGGTGGAAGAGGTACATGACTTTGATGTTTCTACACTATTTGATGGAAGCATGATAAAACCAAGAAGAAAGGCAAGGCTAACATCTGCAATTAAAAGAGACCCTACTACAGGTAGGAGAACTGCACAAATAGCCTTACCTACAGTAGAAAAGGAGAAAGGCAAGATAGCCTTTGAAGATTTTTAGATCACTAATGTTGATCTAGGTTTTGCAAATGAGGACCAAGAAGGTCAAGAAGGAAAAGACATTATTGACTCTCTAATGCAAAGGGTGAAGAGATAAAAGGAAAAGAATAAAAAACATAAAGAACACATTGCTCAACTACATTCTTTTATTAAAGGATTAATTGATCCAAAAAATACACCTATCAGCACAGTGACTCAATTAACTATTATATATCCCAAGAGGAAGTTACAGGGTTGGACCTGATGAAGCATAAAGCACAATTAATGGATAGGTGGATGATATCATCTATCTTTGAAGCTGAGGATGTAGTGAAAACCTCTTTGGAGAGGTGGAATTCTCTTAGTGCCTCGAAGAGGAAGGTAGATAAACTACAAAATGAAGTAGGTAGGAGGTACTTCAAGTTGGAGAAGCATTTAGATGCTTTGAATGAAATGAAGAGGATTGATACACAGATACTTGTAAGTAATAATATACTAGATAATAACACCTCCCAGCTACTAAGTATCTGGTATGAGGATACTAGATTTGAATGTGACATATTGAAGAGATGCATCAGAAAACTCAGGGATATAAGTGTCAAATTGCATAATTTAATGGCACAGGAGGCATAAAACCTGGAGGCATTGGAAGGGAAGGTAGAAAGGAAAATAGAAACTCAAGATGTAGATTTTGTTGTTCAGGCTTTCCATGATAACTTCAAGCAAGTTGCAAAAGATCCCTTGCACCATCTGACAAAAGAAGTCATGAACAAAGTCATAAGGATGAAGGTCAGGGTGGAAACATATAATGAAACCTTGAATAGTAGAAATAATAAGATGGATGCTCTTCAAGTGAAATTTCATTCCCACAGACATGCAATACTAAAAGTTAACTTCTAGGATGGAGGTGGGTTTGATAGAGTAGTACAAGCATATGAATCCATCTGGGCAACAATGAAGGTACATATAGGGGATGATCTGCATTGAGGTGATAGTGATAATGAGGATGATGATGATGCAGAAAATGATGAAGAAGAGGAAAGTGAAGAAGAAGAAGGAAATGAAGAGTAAGTACAGATACATGATAATGGAATCATATGCATGATCCACTTGCAAGCGAATAATTCTTGCTAGATAGTTTCCAGCTAGTAACTTGTGCCACATATGAACATGTTGACTAAGTCAATTAAGCAATATTGACCGTTGGTCATTGGTAACTGTCTCCTCTCCTTGTTTTATAAAAGGAGGAGTGCACTCTTCTAGACATTAGAAAATTAATTGAAATTTGATTGCTGAAGAATTTAGGACTGATTTCAAGGTTATTGTGAACGTACATGTTTTTGCATACTTAATGAAAGAGAAGCTATTTTGATTACAAATCATTGTAAATCTTGAGTAGTCAGTGAATGAGATCTAGATATATGCATTGATTAGCTACGTCCCTTGGAGTGCTTATTAGTCTGCATATGTTGTTTTCATTCCTTGTTCCTTTGAAGTTAGCATCAACCATACCTAGCTGTGGAACATCTTGGTGAAATTATGGTTTGATTTCTTCTCTTCATGACTGTATCTAGAGTGTATGTGACTCAATAGCTAAAGGTTCACCAAATTTAGAAGTATTTCTTTAATTTTCTTAAATTTCATTAGAAATCACCCTCACAATTGTAAATAACATACAATCTAAAGCAAATAAACAAGAAATATGCCTATATTTCGTAAACAATTGAAAATACAGATCTTATTTTGAGAAAAAGCATGTCAAAATGATAAATATCATGAAAATACAGATGTATATCCATGATAAATATATGAATATCTACTTATAGACACACTATTTGAATGAATACATAGTGTAGAGGTATATACAAGTTCATGACAATAAATGCTTAGAAGAATTGATCAAACTTATAAATATCACTATAATATGTGGAGCATAGTAGAAATAACCTTGTTTGTGAAGTGAATTTATAGGAAACATACATAAAATCGATTACTTATACAACGTAAGACCCCTTGAAATGGAAAACAACATGTCACATCAACCTCTGAGTAATGTCAAACGATCATGACCTGATCAACGGAGCCTTGGAGTCATCAATTTCTTCCAAATTGATCATACTTTTTAAGATAATAAAGGTTTGTTGTGCAAATTTTTATGCATGTTGCTATGACTAACAATCATCATCAACATTTTCCTTCATGTATAGTGGCAAAATTTTGCAAAGGAACACTCGTTGGAAAGCTGAGAGGACGAACTTCGCAACGGAGCAAGTTTTATTAGGTGATTGTATCATTTTACTAGTCCTTTTCATAGTCAAAGTCAAACTTGTATATAAACTTTGATTGAGCCTAACTTGAGCAATTTTGATTGGGTTTCAGTGATTTTTTTTCAAATTGCTTAGAATCTCCTGAACTTTCTATTTATTCAATTTATTTTTCTGTATTAGATAATTTTCATTAAAATTTATCAGATTTTATCTTTTCACATAATCATTCTTCTTTGCAAGTTTACTTGGACTTTTTCAATTTTGTGACTTGTAGGGGCATCTAAGGAGTTGGAGGAACATTGGCATCAACACCTACAACAAATTGGAAAGTGATATAATTAGGTGCACTTATTTCATCTTTCATCTCTTAATCTTGTTTGACACACATTTGGACTTTGGGCTTAAAATGAACAACTTGCTTGCATTCACACATCAAATTGGGCATAAAACAAACCATTGTCTTTCATTCATATTTTGATTTGGGCATAAAAAGAACTAGTGCTTGAATTGTTTTGGTGAATTTGCATGTGATTAGGGGTGTGTATGCTCTTCTCATGTGCTTTGAGCGATCTTGAGAATAAAAAACACCTCTTATTCATTCATATTCACACCTCACATTTCATTTTCTAAGGGTTAATTTACAAGTGTGATTGTGAATCAAGTGTACATGTGTATGCTCTCTCCTCGTACTGCAAGTTGATATTGGAGATCAAAAACACCTCACTTGGTTCACTTTTGTTTACCCTTCTTAGGAGGCCTAGTGGGAGACACACCACTCTAAGGGACAATCTCAATCGAGGCTGAATCAAAAGACACCCTCATTGGGAGTTGGAATCTTGTCACTCTTGGCTAAGCCCCAAATAAATTTATACCTTTGGGAAGTGAAGGAGAAGAGTGGGTTACCCCTTTCTCCCGTCTGTGTGGTAGGATTTCACTTTCAAATTCCTAGTCAACCTTGTGTAAACATAGCTCAAAACCTAATTTGCCATACCCTATTTCAAACTAGACATTAGGCTTGTTGTTGTGTCTTCAATTGTGTCCTTAATCATAACATTTAAACCTTGAAAGGCAAATTTATCATCTTGTTTGGTGTGTGTGTTCATTTGCTTGTGAAATCTTGTGTCTGATATTTCCCTAAAGCAAGCTTCTAATAAACACTTACCACATCATCTTCATCTTTCCAATAACACATATATTAGACCACCTCATCCACATCATTCAATCCTAATCACCCAATTCATTGATTCACTTTAACTCACCTCCATCCTAAACAAAACCCTAATCATATCCAAGTCATCATCCCATCACGTCAACATCATCCTAAGCATTACACATCATCCAATCATCAAATCTTCATCCAAATCACACCACATCTGTGCATCCTAATCTACCACTTGTAAACATGGACATGACATTTCTAAACAAGACCTATGACAATGATCCTTATGGCACCAAAAGAATGCTTGATCAACTTAGGTGGTTATATAGAAAGGAAGAAGAACCTGTGTCACCAGAACATCAACAATTCCCACAACATCAAGTCCTAGGCCAATATCAACGATCCCACATTAAATCACAAGCCCAAAAAGCACATAATCCAAACACTAATACCGCCACATCACCCTCTCTATTCCTAATAACACCACAAACACAAGTGCTTCCATAAGCATACCATCCAATGTGTAATGAAACAACTTGCACAATATCTGAATACAATAGAAAATATGCTGCAAATACTTGATAATAATATGCCACTTCGAGGGGGCAACCTCCTAATCCACTTCGAGGGGGATACCTCCAATAGTCTTCAATAAGAACACAATACTGAATATGATATGAAATGAGACTCACCCCCTCCTATATATACCTATTTATGCCTAGGATATCACCCAGGCCAACTTAGATAGACCTATAGAAGCCTTAGGCCAACCTAAACAACTAAATAACAATATAATAATGATAATATGACTTAATTAGGAGTTAAGATAGCCACAAGCCGACTATTCATAACCCTATGTACACAAATATTAAGGGCGTAGCATGCCCCCTCTCTTCAAAGAAGCATTGTCCTCAATGCTAACCAAGTGTGGATTGTTTTGAATGAACTCCTCATCCTCCCATGTGGCCTCTTCAACTAGTAAATTCTTCTATTGGATGAGATACTAAGTGAGGGTTCTATTCCTTAGCTTCTTTGTGCGAGTTTGAAGAATGCCCTCTGGTTCCAAAATTATTCTTCCTTCTTCATCGAGTTCTGGTAGTACTGTTTGAGTAGGAATATTCTACCCAATTACCTTCTTCAAACAAGAAACATGAAAAACTGGATGTATCTTTGTTGTTGGTGGCAACTCTAGCTTGTAGGCAACACTACCAATCTTTTACATGATTTGGTATGGCCCATAATATCTTGGAGACAACTTATTATTCTTTTTGTGTTGCTTCATTGAGATTTGTTTATAAGGCTACAATCTCAAGAAGACCCAATCCCCAACTTCAAAATTTCTTTCACTACGATGTTGGTCCGCCTGTTGTTTCATTCGATTTTGTGCCATAGCTAAATTCTCCTTAAGTCCTGAAAGTACCTGTTGTTGATGATGCAAGTGGTCCTCTACTACCTGAACTCTTGGTGACACCTTTAATGATGATGTGATGGAAGGAGGATGATATCCATAAAGTGCCAAAAATGGAGACATTTTTGATGAGATATGAAAAGAAGTGTTATACCACCATTCTGCTAGTGGTAGCCAATCTACCCATTGATATTGCTTCTCTGAAGTGAAACAACACAGATATCCTTCCAAACATTTATTAACAACCTCAGTTTGCCCATCTGATTAAGGATGGTATGAAGAACTATGAGCCAATTGAGTACCCAAACATGAGAATAAATCTTTCCAAAAGTGACTAGTAAAGATAGGATCACGATCACTGACAATAACCTTAGGTGTACCATGTAGCTTTTGGATATTCTCCAAGAAAACTTTTGCCACTGCACTTGCTATAAAAGGATGTGATAATGCAATGAAATGTGCATATTTAGTGAGGCGATCAACTACTACCATGATGACATTATGACCTTTAGATTTGGGAAGCCCTGTGATGAAGTCCATGGATACCTCTTCCCAACGCTGGCTAGGAATAGATAAGGGCTGCAAGAGACCTGGTGTCTTAATTGTCTCCCCCTTATTTCTTTGACAAACCAAACATTCAGCCACAAATTTTTGAACATCACCTTTTAGCCCTTCCCAAAAAAAATCTTGCTTGACCCGATGATATGTCTTCAAAAATCCTGAATGACCACCAACTGGGGACTCATGTAGCTCTATGAGAATCTTGTGTTTAAGAGTGGAATTCTTGCAGAGATACAAATGCTCTTTATACCAAAGAATATCTCCCTTCAAACAAAACTTATCTGAACTACTAGGATCACTTTTTAATTGTTGGATGAGATTACTTGTTGCAACATCATTTTGCCATTCTGCTTTGGCTTCTTCCACCCAATTTGCTTGTAATATTGAAAGCGCACACAATAAGGCTTCATGTTTCTCATCCTTCCTAGAAAGTGCATCAGCCACAATATTTTCCTTCCCTTTCTTATATAAAATCTCAAAGTCATATCCCAACATCTTAGTGACCCATTTTTGTTGCTCTTCAGAGGATAGTCTTTGTTCCAAAAAATATTTTAGGCTATCATGATCTGTCTTAACCTTGAAGTGTCAACCCATTAAATAAGACCTCCATTGTTTAACTGCATGAAGGATTGCTAGCATTTCCTTCTCATAAATAGGTTTGAGCTGATTTTTACCCTTTAATTGACGACTCTCAAAAGCAATTGGTCGACCTTCTTGCATGAGAACTACTCCTATCCCATTTCCAGAAGCATCACATTCCACAATGAATTCCTTGGTGAAGTCTGGAGTGGCAAGCACTGGAGTTGTACACATAGCCTCCTTCAATTGCTCAAATGCTACATTAGCGGACTCATTCCAATGAAAAGAATCCTTCTTCAAGAGAATGGTGAGGGGTGCTGCTATACGACCATAATTCTTCACAAATCTTCTATAGTACCCTGTCAATCCCAAGAAACCTCTCAGTTTCTTAATAGTTTTTGGAATAGGCCATTCCATGATAGCCTTAATTTTGTTAGGGTCCACCTTTACTCCTTCATGTGAAACTATGTGTCCCAAATACTCCACCTCCTTAAGACCAAAAGCACACTTGGATGGCTTAGCATAGAGTTGATGATCTTTGAGTAATTGTAATGCTTGATCTACATGCTGCAAATGTTCTTCCCAAGTCTTGCTATAAATCAATATATCATCAAAGAACACTAACACAAACTTTCTCAAGAACTTCTTAAAAATGGAATTCATCAAACTTTAGAATGTAGATGGTGCATTGGTAAGGCCAAATGGCATCACCAAAAATTCATAATGACCCTCATGAGTTCAGAATGCTGTCTTACAAATATCTTCCTCCTTAATCCGAATTTGGTGATAACCAGATCTAAGATCTAACTTGGTAAAATACATAGCTCCATTCAATTCATCTAGCAAATCATCAATGACTAGAATAGGAAACTTATCTTTAATGGTGTACATGTTGAGCACTCTATAATCTGGACACATGCACCAAGTTTCATCCTTCTTACGCACCATCACCACAAGCGAGGAGTAAGCACTTTGGCTATGCCTGATAATTCCTGCCTCTAGCATCTCCTCAACAATTTTTTCTATCTCACTTTTTTGTATGTGTGGGTACCTATAAGGCCTGATGTTTGGTGGTTGGCTCCCTAGAACTAGTTGTATGGCATGGTCATGATCCCTCTTAGGAGGAAGTCCTTTAGGCATATCTCCAAGAACCACTGAGTGACGATCAATTATTGCTTGTAAATCTGGATGAGTAGGAACATTAGATTGAGAGACTTCTAATGAACATAGCTGGGCCACAAATCCATCCGCTCCTTTCTTAAGCAACTTTTGCATTTGATGAGAGCTTACCATCTGTGGGGATTTTTCCTTCAATCCCCTTAGCTCCACTACCTTTCCTTCTGATTGAAATCTCATGAATAGTTCTTGGAAGTTCATCTCAATTGTTCCCAATGTAGTAAGCCATTGTACTCCCAAAATAATATCTGCTGCACCCATGGATATTGCATACATTGGGGCATCAAGTTGATAATCTCCCATGGATAATTTAATGCTATGACACTTCCCCGAACAACTAACTGTACCCCCATCTGCAATCAAAACCTGAAACTCTGGGGCTGGATATATAAAACAATTTAGACGAGTTGCCAACTTTTTGTTGATGAAATTATGAGTACTACCTGAGTTAATCAACACTGTTACTTTCTGCTTCTTTAAGAAACCCACTACCTTGAGAGTTTGTGGTGCACTGAAACCTGAGAGTGCATGACAAGAAATGATTGGTTGAGAATCATGTGATTCCTCAATTGACTCCCTATCCTCCTCTAATATGGGTTCCTCCTCTTCTTCCTCACTTGGACCTTCAATATAGAACAATTTCTTTTCACTACATTTATGTCCTCGACTATATTTGCTATCACAATTGAAACACAACCCTTTTGCTCTTTTCTCCTCAATTTGCTGTGGAGTAAACCTAGTAGGTTGAGGAAGAGAAGGTGTTGAATATCCTTTCTCTCTTGTCATATTAGCCCCTTGCTTTCTAGGAATCAAATATTTCTCCTCTACCCTGCGTGCCAAGATAAAAGACTCATTTACTGAGCTAGGACTAAACATACGTACCTCATGTTGAATGTAATCCTTGAGACCACCCAAGAATAAATCATTCAAGTTCTCCTCTGTAATTGTATCCACTCTTAATGATAGATTTTGGAATTTTTGAATATAATCCTTAACTGATCCTGTTTGTTGAAGTTTAGCAAGCTAGCTGAAGAAGTTGTCTGTCACACTATTGCTATATTGTGCTTGGAGTTCTTCTATAAAAATTGACCATGAGACAGTGAGACCCTTTTTTCTCCGATGAGTACAAAGCCAGTGATACCAAATGAATTGATCTGGTTCTAGATATAGGGAAGCCATCGTGACCTTTTGTCCATATGGGATTTGATGGACTTCAAAAAAATTCTCCATTTGGTTAATCCATGTTAGAGGATCCTTACCATCGAACTTGCACATATCCACCTTTGGAAAGAAATTCCTAGATCCCATAGGAGTATTAAAATTTGTGTCATTATTAGCTGACTTGAAGGTTTCACCTTGGTTGCTTGAGAACTCCTTTCTTGGTTCATTCATAAAGGTGCTTAACATGCTTCGTAGATCTGATATATCTCCTCTTAGGTCACACATATCCCTCTTAATTGAGGACACCTCTTCTTTGACCTTACTTATTTCCTCATTGGGATTACTATCCTCTATTATTTCCTCATCCTTATCAGAAGATTTCCCTGGTGTGGCAGCATTCTTTTTGCCTCTTGTTGCAGGCCCTGTCATGCCAGAAAAAAATCCAAAAACTTAGCAAATTTGCTGCCTTGAGAGCGAATTTGTTGGAAACTCTAATTTTGCAATAACTCACTTATTTTTGCTTCAATTCCTCTAAAATCTAGACTGTATCTTCTTTAATATGGCCTTCAAAAACCCTTTAAAAATATTTAAAAAATTCGCTAAAATCTAAAAGTTATGCTCTTCCCAAAATCACCTCCAATGTTGAGAAAAAATCTTGCCTCTATGGTGCCAAGATCATGCTCTGATACCACTTGTAATGAAACAACTTGCACAATATCTAAATACAATAGAAAATATGTTGCAAATACTTGATAATAATATGCCACTTCGAGGGGACAACCTCCTAATCCACTTTGAGGGGGATACCTCCAATAGTCTTCAATAAGAACACAATACTGAATATGATATGAAATGAGACTCACTACCTCCTATATATACCTATTTATGCCTAGGATATCACCCAGGCCAACATAGATAGACCTATAGAAGCCTTAGGCTGACCTAAACAACTAAATAACAATATAATAATGATAATATGACTTAATTAGGAGTTAAGATAGCCACAAGCTGACTATTCATAACCCTATGTACACCAATATTAAGGGCGTAGTACAATGATCCTAACTCTATTGCCTTCATATCACAATTACTTTCTCAACAAACTTCCAACATCAACCAATGTCCACAACAATCCACCTCACAAAACCTTTCACCTACAAATCCTATCATGCCACCTTATCATCAAACTCATCTACAAGCTATCCAAGTGTCCTCACAAGAAACACCCTTAATAGACCTAAATCCACCTATGCAAGACCTATTGACCTTTGACAAGGGAAACACAAATCTAGAGCAACCATCTTATCAGAATTCTCCATCATCATCCACTCAAGTACCACTTCATGAGCCTACTTGTCCTATCTTAACCCCACCATGTGATCCAACATCCACTCATGACCCTATCAATGAACCTCCCAACACCTTGTCTAGTCATCCAAATCCATCATGTGATCTACAAGCCATCAAGCTTATTGAGGAATCTTCAACTCCAAGTCTAAGTTAGGAACCATCATGCCCTCATGTTAATGACTCTCAAGAACATGTAAAGACTATCCATGAGCCTATCAAGGTTATTGAAGAGTCTACTTTCATAAGTCCACATCAAGAGCCATCATGCCCTAACATTGTTGACCAAGAGCCCATCCAAGAGTCATCCCTTTTCTCACAATAAAATCAAGAGGTATGTCAAGAGTATACTCCTCAGCATGTGGAAACTTCAACCCCTCAACTAAGTCAAGATAAAAGAATCTCCAAGATCAACCAATCCATGACTTTCATGTTTTCTATGATCAAGATGTTATTTATGATCATGACCCTATTCATGAGCAAATGTATCCCATTCATAGCCAAATTAATCCTATTTATGCTCACATTTGTGATCAAAGTTCTATCTATGATCATGAAAAACATGATGATCCTCTTAGCCAACATTTATGGAATCCATGATCAAGAGGTTATCATTCCACCTATCCTTCCTTCCATAAACACACATGAGAAAGATATCCCACTTTTTCCTACCCATCCTCCACCTACTCCTATCCATGAGACACCAACTTCCACTTTTCATGATGAGATGTATGCCTTCCAAGTAAGCATAGAAGATCAAATCAATGAGCATAAAGATAATCAAGATCCTAATGATCCTTCCACATCCACCATTGATTCCATTTCAAATCCACCACCATACCCACTTAGTCTATCCACATTCATTCATGAGTGTTCCTCCTTAGAACACCAACAACCATTATCCACTTTACCTTCTCCATCCAATAATCAATTCAAGTCTAGTGTCCAAACTACAGCTAGTCTTATAGTCAATCACATGCTCCAAAACATGAACTACCAAGGCAAAGATTTAGGCCTACATGAACAAGTCATTTTGGAGCTAATCCATGTCAAGGTCCCTCCTCGCTCATTTGGCCTTGGATACACACCCCAAGGTCAACAATCTAACGATGTTGGTACTTCCTCCACACTTCCTAAATCTACTTCCTTCCATCATAAACCCCGTCATATTCCTAAAACATACATTTCCATCCCACCTCCCTCATCCTACAAATATCAAAAGCATGTGACCATTCACCTTCCACCATCTACTTTACCTCCACTCCTTCCAACTCCTAATATCCCTCCATCCTCTTTGCCACCATTGCTACCAACACCCCCTTACCCAATCATTCATAAATGCCCTTACAATCCTAATCATGACCAACAAATGCACGCATTGTATAAACAAGGAGTTTCCACTCATTTCATCTACTACATGGGATTCAAAAATAAACATTTGGATGCCTCCATTCAAAAAGCCACAAATCCTAAGGGTCCTAATGCCTTAGGAAATCAATGCAAAAATTGAAAGAAAGGTACATTCAAAAATCCATCCAAGCCCATACCTCCAAAAGCAAAGTCAAAACTAAAATGATATGGGTCCCTAAACAAAACTCAATCAAGTCAAATGAGGCATCCACCTCTCAAAATTCCCAACCATCCCCCTCCATTCAAAAATGCCATTCCATTCAAACATTTCAAACATCCCACATGAAAAGAAAAAATTAGAAAAAAACTAAGTCCATGTGGGTTCCAAAAGTCCTAAATCATCCATATCCTAAGAAAACATCACCATTGCTTCCTACACCACCATCCAATCAAAAGTTTCCATGTTTAACATGATGTGTGTAGCCATTGGATATCTTTCTATACCTCCATCACTCCATCATTCACTCATTATCCTACATATCTTTCCCATCCTATCCCTATGGTCCATTCCTTTGCATAAGCCTTCCCTCCATCTTTCATGCATAAGTCTTTCATAATCCATATCATAATCCACCATCTTCCTTACACAATCCATATCATAATCCGCTATGTACCTGATCCATCTTTCATGCAATCCCCTACCAGCATCTATGAGCGCACTTGACATGGTCCATGTGACGACATCCATCTAGCAGGACTATCACCTTTCACAGTACTAGACATTTGAGTTCATTTCATCCATATCCACTTATCCCATCCAAGTATCCAAAAAATAAAATAAAAAAGTAAAGAGAAATCCCTTCGTCTAATGGTGAAAACATGGTAAATAGGTGCCTCGGATAAGTACCATGATGAAAACCTGACAAATAGGCATCATGTGTAAATTGATCTTCTAAGTCACCTACACTTGGGGGCACCTTGTCTCATCCACCATATCATTTTCATATCATATCTTGTCATACCATTTCCTACCATCCTAATCCATTACATATACCTATCATATTGAGCCCATTCATCTTCCCTTCCTCATCTTGATCCTGACAAAGATTGGGGGCAACAATGTTGAAACACTCCTTGAATAATCTCTTGATATACCTCCATCCTTTCCATCTAATTCTATCATTATCCCATCATCTTAGGCTTTGTCATGAAAATCCTAAGCATATTGTCTAAAATGGGGTATTTTATTCCTATGCGACATAGTCCTTGGAGATCACATCCTTGCTCTCTTATGCATACATCTGATGTCGCCTATCCCCTTATCCATCCATCTATCATGAGCCCTTCCATCCCTTTTCTTATCACCTATCCTTTTGTCTATCCAATCCTACCTCCATCACTCTTCCACCTAGACTTGGTTTCCCCTTGTCATTGGTATCTAGCACAAAGGCTTCCTAAATTGTACACCCATTGACATCCCAAAACATAACAAAATCCAAAAAAATTGAAACATAACAAAATCCAAAAAAATTGAAACATATCAAAATCCAAAAATCCAAAAAATCATAAACTATCCTGAAAAAATCCACAACAATCATAAAAAGTCTTGAAAAAATCCAAAAACATCACAAAATGTCATGAAAAATCTAAAACATCATAAAATGTCCTGAAAAAATACAAAAAAAACAAAATATCCAACAAAAATCCAAGCCATAAAATCAATCATCATCAAACCAAATCACAAAACAAATCCAATAAAACTTATCAAATCAAAGAAAATCAATCTCAATCAATCCATAACTCGATCAATCTATCCACCATCATCATCAAATAAAATTAGAACTACATCTCATCTCTATCGTTAAGTGCCTTAATCCTGTGGATACAGGTATGAAGGAAATCTAGAGTATTAAGAAGGTACCCAGATTCAGGCACAAGATGATCTCCCCCTCCTTATCCTCATCATCCATCTTACCTTCTTCTATTCATCCATATACCACATCATCAATAAACACCTAGAACTACATATTCATCATGTGTCATTATCATCTTGTGGTGCTTTGATCCCGTGGACATGGGTATGTAGGCAGTCTGGAATATGAAGGAAGTATCCAGTACGCAAGTACCAGTGATTCATTCTTTCATCCCCCTTCCATCTCTTTCTTCCATCATCTATCCTCATCAATCCATCACTTCTTCCAATCAATATCAATCCAAAGCAATAGATCTAAATGTAAGTCATCATTTATCCATACCAATCAAGTCAATCAATCTTGCCAACTTATCCAATCACAATCAATGGTCTTAATCCTTATCTTGTCATAAACCAAATCAATCAATCAATCATCATCATCAATGGGATATATCATTCCTGCATCCTTATGTTGATCTAGGGATATATCATTTTCCCTACAATGACAACACTATCATCAATCAATCAATCAACGATTAATCATTGGCTTACAAATTGATAGGGGAAATACTTTGTTATTTGTATCATTTGTGCATGCTTGCTTGCTTGTTTGTGTGTGTTATCTTTTTATCTTGCATTTGTATCACATTTGTATCATTCCAGCTAATATTCATATCTTGTGTATATTGGAATAGCCTTTTGCATTATCCTTTGCATCTAAGGTCACATCATACCTTTTGTGCATTAGGACTTTAATGCTCTAAGTTTTCTTCCTCATATGTCTAGACAAGGTTGTATTATGCTGGGGCATGAGACACATCGTCACCTTGGTCCTCATACCCTGGTGCATAACGTCTAGTGCTATATCAAACATCATGATTGCTCACTTTTCATTGCAGCATAACGCATCATCCTTTCTTCTATCCATTTCCTTATCTTTCTTCCTTGACCAAGAGCCTACCCGTATTTGTCCAACCCACCTATTCTCTCAAGGGGGCATCCTCATCCTATCTTTCCATTACCATATTTTTCTATATCCATACCTTAGCTTCTTTGAAATGATGTTACTCGACACAAATCTCATCATCTCGAACATCATCTCAAAGAGGGGCAAAATGTAGACACCTAAAAATGTCCAACACCTTATGACTAGCATGTTTTGCCCTAGGTACCTGTATCATTCACCTAATAAGTTAAATAAATCTTATTTATTTAACTAATTTTTATTTTTTTCCTTTTTTATCCATTTATCCTATTCTATAATTAAATAAATTTTAATTATTTATTTAATTATTCATGACCATTAATCCTCTCTAGTTAAATAATTATTTTTAATTATTTAATTAGTCACTTATCTATTTCTCCTTTAAATAAATTTTATTTATTTAATTATCTTTCCACATCATCTCCCATCACGATCCAAATTAATTAAATAAATCAAATATTTATTTAATCAATTAAATCATCTTGCTTTCTTTCTAAAAATACAACTCATGCATATCTAATTAATTTATTTAATTAGATAATTTATTGATTTATTCCTCTCATCTTTTTAGGATTTATTTCCTTTAAAGCAAAAAATCAAATCACTTTCTATCTTTCTAAATCTTATCTCATCTTATTTTATTTGGACTCTTTTGCCTAATAAAGAAAAAATCAAATCAAATCCAATCCTTATCGAATCTTATCAAATCTTCTTCCCTCCACAAACCCTAGTCAGCCTTGTCTATAAATATGGCTTCTCACAAGCCATTTGAGATATATCATCATTTGAGTTTTGAGCATCCTTACTCTGTCAAACCATTTTCACAATAGCTTTCTATCATCTCTCATCTAAGTTATGCTGCGACTATGGGCAATCAACATCTGAGCATCTACATCGAATAAATTTCTTCTCAATCTCTCATCCATCTATCTTGAATTCATCCAATCATTCATCTATCCATCCCTATATCACCGTTATGTTGCAGAATCAAGCAACCAACATTCATCTATTTGGGTAAAGCTAGAGTGTTTTGGGTGCAACACTCTCCACCTTATTGATGGATTATGGATCAATGTGAAGGTATTGCATTGTTTGTTTTGCATTTTGTTATTGTTTTGCTTCATGTTGATTTCCATATTCTCATAAACAATCATGACCAATAAATGATTTGGTATTAGGGGATTATAATCGATTCAAAAAACTTGACAAAGGGCAAAGTAAGTCTTCACAAAGTAGTCTTCAAACATGTCAATGTTGAAAGGTTTTGTTTCATGGTCAGATATTTTCAAATGCTTGGTCATGCTTCTTGGCATGTGAAGATGTAATGTCCCCTTCTAGTAAGCTCAAATTGATCACAACCTTGCACACAATTTCAACTTACAAAAGAGAACATTAGTATCCAAGTCTTCTTTTCATATCATGATTAGAGTTAATAACTAAGTATCAAACTCATATATTTTCCACAATTATATTTAAGGCTTATAATCTTTAATCATAATCACATGCATTTCATCTCTATACTTGTAGTTATGATTCATATGAAGTTCATACATTTCATATTCATATTCTTTCTCTCATTGTTCCCATGCATAATCTAAAGAGAGTTCTTGGTTAGCCCTATCATTAATCAATCTTGTCTTCTACATGAGCATGGTTTGTTAAGGCGTTAACTATCCCACACGGAGGCCCAAAGGTTTCTCCCAACACCCAGGGTCCTTCACCGTTTGGCTCAATGGAACTTCATGCAACACCCGGCATTCTTCATCCCATTGAGAGTCACCAACCGTCGGGCACATTTATTATGAGCTCATAATACCATAGGCCCAAGAGCTTCACTCACACCCGGAGTTCTTCGTCTCTTGGCTCAAGGGACTTCACACACGCCCGGTGTTCTTCATCCACTTGAGGGTCACCTAGGTCCAATTTACATCCTTAACTTAACCACATACTCATAGGTTGATAAGATGATTAAGGATGAGGCTTGACATCCCTTTTCGAACATGTCATGAGTTGTGAGTTATCAATCGTTCAATATTGCTATCTTGTGATTGCCATTCCTTGGCATCATATTTCATCATTCTAATATGCTTTCTTATATCATATGTTATAGACATGACAGTCATTTCTATCATAAGAAATTCATTCATTTATATGTTGATCCTTTTATATATAATAAACTCATACTAGTTCATCACATATTCAGATTGAGATAATTGTAAATTAATGATTATATGTAATATCACATGCTAATGAATTCACTATCTATTTCAATCATAACGTGAACATAAAGCATTTAATTCTATTTTTATTTCAACATTATTTCTACATGATCATTTACTATATTAATACTCATCTAATTCACGTATAAGATGCTGCATTTTATCCAATCAGAATTCTGGTCTAATTCCGTCAGTAACAGTATATTAATTTCCAATGCTTACACATTAATGATATCATTCCTTTATTCATATTCTATGCATATGTAATCGATTTGCAGAAATAATATTGACAAAGACAAATTTGCCATACCTGGCTATGAATCACGAATTTGGCAAGAGATATTTGTTATTGAATTAGCGTTAATTGCTCAGACTTCTTCACACTTCCTTGATCAGGATTTTAAGCACTTATTTGCAGTAGTATCTGCTTGCAAATTCAGGTAAGCTGGATTGTATTGTGTGATATGATTATTGATCCATGATTGAATAGAGAAGAAGACTGGTTCGATACTCCCTTGCTGACTTTTATTAATGAATAATAAATCCCATTCCCTTTTCCCCTTTGATGTGCCTTTTTCCCATCATTATATATTTATTTGAGGAGTCACGTCCCTAGCAGCGGTTGTCTTTCTCAAGGGACATTGCTCCCAGTAATAACCATTAGTCATGTATTAGTTCTGATTAATGATTTCATCCTTTCATGCTATGTTAATGCTTCGTGGCTCTTGAATTTATTTAGTTCATGTTAACAATACATTTGCTATCTTAAAGACCATAATCTCCTTGATCTGTCTCAGGTAACCACAATCTTAGTATCCATACTATGAGGGAGCATAATATTATCACAAGGGAACATGACAGAAGAGGTAACTTGTATGTTCTGTAAGCCTGCCTTTTTCTGTTGTATTCCTTCTTTAGATCCTCAACATCAATTCTTTCATGGGCTAGGGGGTTGAGCCCAAACACTTCAATCATTAATTCTCTATTTAGATGGAAAAATTTCTCACCTTATAATTTGATAGCACCTAAGTGTTTGAATTGTATCTTTGGTTAATTGATGGAATGAGGTCCACATTTACAAATACATTGGGGACAACTAATTTCCCTAAATCTAATTCCCAAATGTGTGAAATGGGTTTTTCTAGGGCACAACAGTTGTATCCAAACTCAAATAGCTCCCACCCTCCTATTGGTAGGACTGCATCCTTAATGTATTGATGAAAATCATTAAACCTATCTGTCAATTCCCTGGTACCCTAGGCATGTTTATATTTTTTTGGAAGATCTCGGGAGTTGGTTTATAAGGTCTTGGGATAAATCCCTCTTGATTTTACCCCCATGGATGGACCTATGACTCATGATTATAGGAAAAAGGACTGACTACAAGGAAAAAAGGGGGGTGAGGGCTTGACATCTCTAACAACTTGGGAGGGGCGTTACAACTTACAATACTACCACAAAACCACAAATATTTAACATTCAATGTAGGTCACAGATAGCCCTATCGATCAACATACTAGTTTATCATCAATTAGGGGCCAGGGCAGTCACCCAAATTTTGAAGTCACAATCACCAGCTAATTAGTCAAAACTTGCTTCAACTCGCTGAAGTCTTCAATATTCTTGGAGCCTAGGAATTGTAATGTGCATAATGGACTTCAAAATGGAGGTTATTTATTATAGTCACCTCATTAATTGCTCAATTAAACACAGTCTGGTAGCCTACATTTACATGCCACAAATGGTCACTTCTTTTGAATATCAACCCTTCAATCAAGACTGGACCTTGGTCCTTGAATCAACGGTCATCGCATGCGAGGGCCATATCACAACATTGAATGAAGGACCAACACTTTAAAGCTGTGCGGTGTATTGGACCGTTAGATCTTTATTAGTGAAGAACCTTAAAACACCACCGTCAATATTATATATTATATAATATATTATAATAATATATCTAAAATAATTATATATTATTATTATATATATTATAATATATAATTATATTAGTTATATAATTATTAATTATATATATTTTATATACAATATAAAATATATATTACATTAGATATATAATATATATAATTATATATTATAATAATATATCTAATATGGGTATATGCACAAAGTTGTGGGATCAAAAAGTCACCACTTGGTTTTTTGGTCCCATTCAAGGGAAAATGGCATGCTCTCATTATAATATGCTCACGTTTTATTGTGTTATAAAGTGAAAAAGAAGGAAAACACAAACCCATGACCCTTTCTACATTTGTACAATAAAAAACTAGTTATAAGAGCACAAGCACGTTAGAGGAAGAACTCAAGCAAGTTCTAAGTGTAATCAACACTTTCACCATGCCACCTTGCCAATTCCACTCTCGAGGATGTCATGAACAAAATACATTAGAGGGTGTAGTAGTTGAAGAAGGTAGGGTTTGATTGATTTTTGTGAGTTTGAAAAGAAATTTTTACTTTTGCAATGTTTGATTAGTTTTTTATGTTGAATTTACAATCAATGAGGCAGCACAAAACACAAATCCAATAGAGGAGGGTCAAAACAACCCCAAAAACCCTCAAAACCCCCCACCTTCACATCCTCACCATGAAAAAGATACATAGGAAAACTATTTAGGGCAAATAGAAGAAAATAAAAAAACATCTTCAAACCCTTATTGAAACGTTAAATAGTCCAAGTGCAAGCACCGATCGTAGGAGAGCCCTTGCCAAGTCATTAAAGGTGTTTTTTTCTCACATTGAATTGCTAACAAACCAAATCACCTAATGGAATGACTATAGGGAGAGGTGTCAGAAATACTATGCTAACAATTTGTCTTACCAACAAGTGAAGGTCAAAAAAATTACAAAATCTACATTATGTTCATATTTTATCAATCCTAAAACTAGCCAAACATTAGAAGAGACTTGCAAATGCTTCCTGATTCATTAGTGTAGGAACAAAGATATATCCTAAAACTTTTAGGATAGATGGTACATGGTCTTTGATGAGCATACATGTAATAACAATGAGGTGCCACCATATTTCTTGAGGAAACTCCATGTGAGTTCATCCTCAAGGAGATTCCCTTATTATTTTGACATTCGAGAGTTCTAGGTAGAGGTGGTGGCTTTGCCCAAGATAGAGAGGGGGCACAACAAGAACAAAACCATGTACTAAGACCCCTGATGAGGCCAGCATGTGTCTCACTCCCTTCAACTTTGAAGGAGAGTGTTGAGCTAGAGACACTGCACTCATTGAGTTCTTTGATGTAGTCTCTAGCACAGCACGATGATGATCTCACCTAGGCCGATGAGGGTGAGAGAAATAGACATCATTTGTCCCCACATCTTTATAGTTTATGTGGGAACTTGTGTGATTATGGGACATAGGACTCTTGGTAGGATGCTACAATTAGGGGTAGCAACCTGTGATGGACACATCCATATTGGATGATCTTATTCTCACAGATGATGTCTTAGAGAGTACATTTGGTATTAGCTCCCAAGTAATTTTTACAAGGTTCATCTTGATTTAATATATTTGTATTTAAAATTTGTAATTAATTTTATATGACTATCTATATTATAAGTCAAAATTAATGTATGTAATTGTCTGCACAATGAAATTTGAGGGTCAGAGTCTTCATCCTCCCTCTGTTAGCCATCCAGTGGTGGGTTATGAGAGGAGATCGAGTCAGCAGGTATGTAATTTATCACATGATCATAAATATAGTACATATATCAATGGTAATCTTATTTAGTGACAATTTGATAATTTTAACAGGGAGCTTCACCAACACCTCCACAATTTCCTTGGTCTCTTAGACGCAGAACAACTTTTACGAAGTTAAATTTAACCATTTGTAATAAAAATACATTTAAATAATGTTATGTATCTATTTTGGTCAAATAACTTTGAACTCTATTTTCAGATGTTGAATATGGAGACTCCTCCTCATTTTCATCAGTTAGCGGAGGCAAGCATTGTTGCAGTTCTGTTGTCTTCAAATCCTTTAACCAAGGTATGAGCTAGTAACATGTAAATGTCATTTTGTATTTCTTGTTTTATCTCATTTCATTTGAAGTACATAAATGATATTTATGTTTAGTCAATTTTGCTTCTTGATTCTTCTCACAAGAGGTCACAACTCCAACCCGTCTAGCTACAGACGAAGAGAGAGAAAATATGATCAAGAGGGATTATCGGCTAGTGATAAGTGAATGATTATATATGTGATGCTATATATTTCATGTTTTCTATATTAATGTGATTATTGTTTGATTGTATTAATAGGTGGAGATGCAAAAATCTTTGTCAAGGAGGTCTAGTCGATGGGAGAGAGAGGATGAGTCATTGATTGTCTCTCCATCTTCATGGCTAAGCAAGGGTCACTGATTATTTCATAGCAGTTTATAGGAAACTAGATTTTGGGACATTTTTTTGCATGCCTAGATGGATTTGTATACATACTTTTGTATGTTATCAATGTATATCTTTGTATATGCATGTATGGCTTTGTTTGTACATGCCTATATGGTTTTATATATAGACTAGGTGTTATGTTCATGACATTATGTATATGATTGTTTACATTAAATATTTAATATGATGATCAATTATCATTATTGGAATTTAGTTTTACACGTGCCAATTGCATTTTATTGAATGTTTATAAATTATTTTAAAATAATCCATTTTGTGCATATCTTTCAATCATTGCATTCCATGAGATTGTTCATTTCTTTGAGGCATCATGTCAAATAGTTCACGTGCCTTGTCTATGCTTCCACACTTTGCATACATGTCTATAAGGGTGGATGAAAATACAACATGTGACAAAATTCCTATATCCTTTATGCTTTGATGGTTGTCTACACCCTATTCTCCAGATCCCATTTTGGCATAAGCATGGAGGATGTTGGATAAGGTTGTGCAATTTGGTTTTAGACGTGCCAATTGCATTCAGTTGAAAGTTTCTTTTGTGCATTTGCTTAAAAGTTTCTAAAGCCTTATGAAAAATCCATTTTGTGCATATCTAATGTAGGAGCATCCCTGATTGAAGAGAAATCTTGCATCAACCAAAAACATTTGCATTTCAGTTTGTTTCTTTTCATTTTCTAGTTCAGTTTAGTCAGTAGTAGTTTTAGTATTTTGGTCTGCATTCTACCGCAGTTGTATTTTAGATCTTGTGGAGCTAGACTTAGCATCTAGACACATTCATGCACACCATATCCAAATCTCAAATAATTTACATCAGGTACTGGTAAGATATCGCTATCAAAAGATCGATTGTTTTCTCATAACAGAGCATCCTAACAGTCTCAAACAATTAGCTAAAAGAGAAGACTTGTGGAGCATTTCATGACTTGCATAGCTAAATAACACATCATTAAATGTTGTTTGGTTCATTTCCAACCTTCCCTGAGATCCACACACCATTCCATTCATTTGCAGAGGAGTTCTACATGATTAGGTCTGACCTATTCATGTACACACATTACAATTCTTCATTGGATTTTGTGATCTTCCTTTGCCAACGCAGAGGAATCTTATGTTCTGGAGATGATATATATTGATGTAATAGATGCCTAGGAAAGTAGTGATTGATAATTCTAAGTTCAATAGTGTGAATTATTTGTGAAGGAGCTTCAAAGCTATATCTTGTTCATTTTCTATAACTAAGAAATCAGGCCTGTGAGCCCTAGTTGTAAACCTACATGTTGCCAACTAGTTTGTATTTGAATTCTATGATATATTGAATGATTGAATTTGCATTTGCTTTATATCTTTGATTTGTTTCCATTGTGTTTACTCTAGTTACATGGCCTGGATAGTTCACTTTGTGGACCCTCCTAACTATGACTACACTCCTAACCAACTACACCAAGTGGTATTAGAGAGAGTTTAAATCTTTGGGAGTGAATTGAGAAAAGTTGTTGAAGGAATTCTGTAAGATATTGTTGTGAATAGATCACCAAATCTGAGGTAGGTTACTTGTGTTGCAACTGATAACTGATTGTGAGGCAGTCGTCACCTTGTAGCCCAATCACTGAATTTGAGGCAATTAAACTTGATCCTAGGAAGAAAGGCCACCGAGGAGAATCCATGTTGTTGCAACAATGGTTGGAAGAATGGATGAGATGATGGAGATGATGAAAACCATGTGATTTTTCTTGGATACTATTGAAGAAGATCAAAGAAGAGGACTTACACCTCAACCTAATGTTGAAAGTAATGATGATGAAGAATTTCAGTCTGCTGATCAAAATGAAGTAACCCTAGGAGATGAAGAAGAAGAATCAGATGTAGTCAAGATGTTGTGAGCTATTTCAAAAACTGGGAAAAGACCTAGAGTTGATGTACCAAACTATACTGGTAATTTGAACCCTGAGGAGATGATTGACAAGACAAATGACCTAGAAGAATACTTTGAGTATGAAGAAATTGAAGATCTGGAGAAAGTGAAATTTGCAAAGACAAAGTTGAAAGGACATGTTGCTATATGGTGGAAAGAAGTTTAGTTGGATAGAAATAGAAGAGAAAAAGAGAAGATTATAAAGTGGGACAAAATGGTGACAAAATTGAAGAATCAGTTTATACCTGATGACTATGAGTTGGAGATGTTGAAGAGATTGCAAAACCTGAGACAAAAGGAGAAATATGTGAAGGAGTACACTGAAGAATTTCATAAGATGATCATAAAGACATGACATAGTGAAGAAATAAAGGAGAAAGTGGCTAGATATATCAATGGACTGAGACTAAACATTCAAGAAGAATTGAGTTTGGTGAGGATGACAACATTGGAAGAATCATATCAGTTTGCCCTGAAAGTGGTAGAAAAGTTGAACAAGAGGCATGATCAGAAATAGAGAGTCAGAGAGGTAAATTTCAAAGAGGTAGAACATTTTCCAGAGGAGATAGATCATATGCGGAGTAGAACAAACAAGAGAACACATTCAAGAAGGAAGACAAAGATAACAATGCATACCAAAGAGATGACATAACTTTCTACCACAGAGGAAACCCTAGTCCATACCAGAGTGAAGGATACATAAGAGAAGGAAGAGGACCTGATAGGAGAACACTCAGAGGAACCTATTTTAAGTGTGGAGGTGAAGGACATAGAGTACTTGAATGTAATCAAGGGAGTACAAGCAAGAGGATAGAGAACAATGGAAGAGTAGCCTATGTGGAAGAAGAACCTATTGGATCACCTATTTCAGTTTGTAAACCTAAGAAAGGAGAATCACTTGTCATGACGATAGCACTATTTCAAGTAGAGACAAATGAGGAACCACTGCAAAGGAAAAGTTTGTTCAGAACTAGATGCAAATTAGGAGGTAAATGTTGTAAGGTTGTAATTGATAGTGGTAGTTCAGATAATCTAGTTTTAGAGGAGATGGTGACTAAGCTAAAGTTGGAAAGATTGAAACACCCTAAGCCCTATCATATAGCATTAATTCAGGATGATCATAAGGTACATGAGTGTCAAGTGAACAATGTCTGGTGAAATTTCATATTGGGTCTTATCATGATGAAGTACTATGTGGTACTATGCCTATGGATGTTTGTCATATCTTGTTGGGTAGACCATGGCAGTATGATAGGAAAGCTATACATGATGGAAGAAAGAACACATATACTATAACATCAAATGGAAAGAGAATTACTTTGATACCTTTGGAAGATGATCCTAAGAGTGAATTATGTTGGAATGCTACAATCTGTTTGGTAGATGGAAGAAAATTTTTGGATGGTTTGAGATATGAGAATATGTGTTATGCTTTGATTCCTAAGAAGCCTAAAGACTGAAGAATCACAACTGAAGGAGATAACTAAGTTGATGACAGAATATGAATACATCATATCAGATAATGTACCTAAAGGATTACCACCAATTAGGAGTATCATTCATCACATGGATCTTATACCTGGAGCTAGTTTGCCTAACAAATTAGTACACAAAATGACACCGGCCGAGAATGAAGAATTGAATAGACAAATATATGAGTTGTTGAGGAAATATTTGATTAGAGAAAGTTTGAGTCCTTGTGTAGTACCTGGAGTGTTAGCACCCAAGAAAGATGGAGAATGGAAAATGTGTATAGACTCTAAAGTAATCAAGAAGATCATAGTTAAGTGTAGATTTCCTTTACCTAGGATGGATGATATCATGGATTGTTTGAGTGGAACAAAATATTTTACAAAGATAGACTTGAAGAGGGGATACCATTAGATCAGAATCAGAGAAGGAGATGAATGGAAGACTGATTTTAAGACAAATGAAGGATTGTATGAGTGGTTAGAGATGCCCTTTGGATTGACAAATGCACTGAGTACTTTCATGAGATTGATGAATGAAGTCTTGAAGAAATTATTGGGTAAGTTTGTCATTGTATATTTGGATGATATTCTAATTTTTAGTAAGATAAAAGAACATTTTTGGCACCTGAGATAAGTATTACAGAGACTAAGAGAAGAGAAATTGTTGATAAACATCAAGAAGTGTAGTTTCATGAAGGAAGAATTGGTATACTTGGGATTTGTGATTTCTATGGAAGGATTGAAAATGGACTCTAAGAAAGTAAGAGTAATTGTTTAATGGCCTACACTCGAGAGCATTGGAGAAGTCAGATCATTTAATGGATTGGCTAGTTTCTACTAGAAGTTCATCAGAATTTTCAATTCAGTATGTAACCCTATGACAAAGACAATGAGAGGTGACAGAAAAGACTTTAAGTGGACATCAGAAGAAGATAGAAGTTTTGAGTTGTTAAAACAGAAAGTAACAGAATAACCTATGTTGGCATTACTGGATTTCAATAAGGTATTTCAAGTAGATTGTGATGCAAGTGGAAATGCTATAAGAGCTATGTTAAGTCAAGAAGGTAGACCTGTAGCATATTTCAGTGAGAAGTTGAATGATGCAAGGAGAGAATATTTAGTTTATCATCAAGAGTTCTATGCCATAATTCAAGACTTGACGAAGTGGAGACATTACTTGTTGCATAAGGAGTTTGTGTTGTATACAAATCATCAAGCTTTGTAATATTTGAACAGTCGAGGAAAGTTGAATCAGAGACATATGAGATGGGTAGAGTTCATGTAGAGTTATACCTTTGTGTTGAAGCATAGAAGTGGAAAATCAAACAAAGTTGTAGATGCATTGAGTAGAAGGAACTTGTTGACAGAGATGAGATTTGAAGTGTTGGGATTTGAAGAATTGAAGAACATGTATGAGGAAGATACTAATTTCACATAACCTTGGAAAGCATGTAAGGAACCTATTGTGACAGATAGGAGTAAGTGGTTGGACTATTTCATTTAGGAAGATATGTTGTTTAGAGGAAATTAGTTATGCATACTTAGGAGTTCAATGAGAGATAATTTGATCAAGGAGAAACATATTGGTGGATTGGTAGGACATTTTAGCAGTGATAAGATAGTGGCTTTGGTAAGTGAAAACTACTTTTGGCCTCAGATACTTAAGGATGTTAGGAAATTTGTGCAAAGCTCGAGAGTTTGTCAATTTGCAAAAGGGAGCAATCAGAATACTGGATTGTACAAATCTTTGATAGTACCTGAGAGACCTTGGGAAGACATAAGTATGGATTTCATAATGGGATTATCGAAGACACGGAGAGGACATGATTCAATATTTCTAGTGGTGGATAGATAAATTCAAAGATGGCACATTTCATACTATTTTGTATGGAAAAGAGGGTTTTGTGAGGTTATTTGTATAGAGGTTTTGGTTTGAATCCTTCTTTCCACAAAACATTCCAAGGGCTTTTCAACCAAGTGCTTTTCCTATTGAGAGGAGAGTCATCTATCAAATTGGGTTGCCACTTGGTTTTCTGCTAGGAAATTTAGAAGTTGTCACACAATGTTGCCAATTAATGCTTTAATGCTCTTGAAACCCTAATTTAAGCTAAACAATAATTAAATCTATGAATTATGACAAATGCTACTAGAATTAGGCAAAGGGTAGAGAACCTTAACTCACTACTTTTTGTAGTCGAAAAAATGAAAATGTCAGGGACAATGGTGATGGTGCCCTAGTCCAATGTGCTGCTTTTTTTGTGGATTCCCGATCTCCTTCCAACATTGATCTCTACTATATCTTCAGTTTCTGGCAACTTAGATGTGGAGGACAATGTTGATGGAGCCCTTGTCCTGAAATCCTGCACAGTGTCCGCTTCTTTTCAGATCCTGAATATTCAATGTTTCCCTATCTTCCCTGCAACTCCACTTTCTCCAGATCTGATACCTGTAACTTGCAATCACAGGGAGTGTGGGAGGGGGTTGTGGTGTTTAGAGGCTTACCTCAGCCAAACCCTGGAGAGATATTCAAGTCTTCTGGACACTGTTGTTAGAGAGAGAGTACATATCCTTGTGGGATAGAGGCAAAAATCTAAATGATAATGATGATAAAACACAATAGATGTCACCTTGATGATGAAACTCTCATGGAAGGAAGATGCTCTTCAATGCCATGAGGAGAAGATATAATCCAACTTATGAAAACAAACACAATAACAATGCTATACTCTGCAACACAATGATATCACAAAATCTCAAGTATGCACAAAGCTCACAGTCATCTTCTAGTTTGCAAATGATAACCTAAACATGCTTATATATACAACTATTAAGATTCCCACCAATAATTTTTTATTTAAAACTTATGATGTCAGCCTGGAAACCAAATAATAGTCACAAACCTGAAATTTAAATTTAGGGCAGACCCAAAATAGGGTTGAACTAGGGCGCTAGCGCCCTTGTCCACCCCCTGTCTTTGTTCTGGCATCATTAGATTAGCACCCCTAGGTCCTATTTGTCACAAGCCCTAAGGGTTTTCACATTAGGAGTTTGAATTATCCTGCAGGATGCTCTAAATGCAATCTAAAAACTTGGGAGCTAAACCTTAAAGGAAAAAGCCCCCAAGGGTGCATTTTTCCAACATAACTGTAATGTTGGAAAATGTCCCCTTGGGGGATTTTCCCTCATAAGGTTTAGCTCTCGGGTCTTTTATCTGTATTTAGGACATCTTGCATCATATTTTGACATCCTAATGAAATGAGCCCTAAGTTTCATGACAAATGGGACCTGGGGGGATCCCTTGAACCTAAACCTAACCAAAATAAGGGGTGAGGACTTGGGCTCTCGCACCCTAGTCCTGCCCTATTTTGGGTCAATCCCAAATTTTTAGTGTTGGCTTATGACCATTATTTGGGTCCTATGCTAACACGCTAAGTTTGAATTACAAAATTCTTGGCGGGAGTGTTTGTAGTTGCATATATAAGCATGCTTAGGCATTTATTTGTAAACTAGATGATCATGGTGATCTTTTGGCATCCTAAAGGTGATTAAAGGAATTCATTATGTAGAAAGAGTAGATTTGTGTTGTCTATGTGTTTGTATTTGTAGATTTGAGTAATCATCTCCTCATGGCATGAAAAACTTCTTCCTTCCATGAAATCTTTACTACAAGGTGACATCATTTGTGTTTTTGAGCATTTATCATTTGGTTTTTACCTCTACCTCACAAGGGCATGCACTCTCTATCTGACAATGGTGTTCAAAAGACTTGAACGTCTGTACGGGGCTTGACTAAGGTAAGCCTCTAAACACCACAACTCCCTCCCAAAGTTTCTATGATTGCAGGTTACAGGTTGAAGATACGGAAAAAGTGGAGTTGTAGGAGGGTACTACATAGTGTCAGATTTGCAAATCAAAGTTGAAAATAGCACCCTGGACTTGGGCGCCCACTCTTTAGTCCTCCAGATTCTATGATAGGAAAATCTCTAATGCAGCAGGAACATGTTAGAGATTAATCTTCAAGATCTTGACAAAATGTAATGCCCACCCTAGTGTGCTTTTGATTCATGTGTTATATGTTGTTCTGAGTGTTTATCATTATATTATGTGATTATTATGCTTTGATGCATTGCACCGAACTTGTCGATGAGGTCTATGGTGCCATCAAGGGGTTCTAAGGGTGTATTCTACATGACCATTGAGGTGTTTCCAATGGTGTTTTGCTTTATTATTTGGCTTTCCAACTATGCATTATGAATTGCATACGTTGTGTTCACTTGTGTTAGATTATTGTAGTGCTTCAGCTTCATTGTTTTCAATTGTGTAATATGTTGGATGGATGTGATGTCTTCAGTATGATTATGTTAGTTGATTTATGCATATATGATTTTATGATGTCGATTGATTGTCGACCCATGTTTATGATGCTTATGCAATATTATGTTATGTTGGTTATTATGATGTGCTTCGGCTATTTTATGTATGGAGCAGGTATGCCTAATGGTTTACTTGAGTGTGTGGGTAATTACAAGTGTTAACTAATGTGGGAAATGTGGAGAAGGTTGACATGGGATGCTAAGCCATCTCACCCTTATCTTTGTGTTGTGCCGTGATGTGTGTTTGGTATCATTTGCATGTGTTTCCTTAGCATTCTTGCACTTTATTTTAACATATTTCAAAAAGTGTGTTTTTTGTGTTTTCAGATTAAATTAATAATTTTAATTTGGAAATTGCTATTTTTTCTTTAGCGAAAATGTTTGTTGCATCAGTATATGCTTGTGGAACAAATTTGAGTGATTTTGGTTTAATTCTGAAATTTGATAGTTTTCCGTAAAAAGGTAGAAATTGCATTAAATGAGGAAACTGAATGCCTAATATGGCATGTTTGTACTTTTCAGAATGAGATTGAGCTAAATAGAAATAACCTATTTTGAATAGTTGAGTTCATTCAACTAACTATTTCCCTATCTATTTGAGTGAATTATTTGGGTGTTTTAAGTGAAAAAGGGTTTATTAATATGTTATTTGAAATGCCTATTTGATTTGCAAAAGAGACATTCAATTATTTAATTTTTGAATTAAATGAATTAAATGATTTAGTTGTGCAAAGGCTATAATTTTGAATTGATTGATTAAATCACTAAAATGATTAATTTATTACCAAAAAAGGAATAGTGTCTTTGGAGGAATAAAAGGAAAAAGACATGTATTTTTCATTATTCTTTCTCTCCAAAAATTTGCTCTCTTTTGTTTGAAACCCTCTTGCTTGAAAAATGGATATCTAATCGCTTGGAAGGGAGTTTTGCTTGGAATTTCTTGGAGTTTGGATTGGATTCAAGAGCTTGGTGTTTGCTTGTTGTGTGCGGATCAAATATGACATTCAACCTCATTCTTTTCCTTGGATTTTGCTTGTATTGGAAGGTAAGTTTCTCGAATCTTCTCATTTAAATTATTTTACTTTGTTTCCTTCATGCCACACCATCTAGAATGGTTGAAGATGGCTTTGCTTAGTTGTAGAAAACTTAGAAAAAGTATTTCATCTGGTTATTTATTTATATCATGTATTTTCTATTTTGGAAACATAGAAATATAGACAAAACCTTGGCAAATTTTCTATGGAAATCCCCAAGTCATTTTTATTGCATATATTGGTTGTTGGGCATGTTATCTATGATGGGTAGTTGTCAGATCATCTATACCTATTGAAAAACAAAAGTTAGAAAATTGATCAAACATTGGTCAAGGTGCCAAAGAGAGCTCCAATGGAGTTTTTAGGGCCTTATGGTTATTTTGCACTTTTAGAAAACATGAAAATTGAATTCCATGCATTTTCTTTATGATTTTTTTTAGGGATGAATTGACTCCTTCATATTATGTGATTCTACATCTTGTGAGACTATGTTGTGTTTTGAGACATTTTGGTGCATTGAAATCTGTGCCACTTATTTCTCCACTTTTGAAAACCTGAAAATTGTTTTGTATGCATTTCCTTGATGTTTTAGTTTGTGGGATGAGTTGTCTCCCAATTAGAATGGTATTTTGCATTTTTTGAGAATATGTTGTGTTTTTGTCAAAATTGTGATTGTCACCTCAAAATCCGTGTCATGCCCAATTGGTCAAATTGGTGCTATGGGTGTTTAGGAAGAGGTCTAGGGGTAGGAAAGGAGTGGATTCCATCATGCGCCATGGCCCAAAGAGGTCGTTGGAATTTATCAAATGGAATTTTAAATCAAGAATAACATTTAAACACATTGGGTAATAAAATTTAATAATAATATCATCTACACCAAACTGATGTGCTGGTGAAGTGTCCGCCTTGCTTGGGTTTGGGTGTAAAGAGCAATCTTTGGTGTAGTGTCTAGTTGCTATGAGGATGTTTTTCCCTCATGTTCTACCATGAGGTGAGTATTGCCCTTGTTTGACACTCCTTGTCCTAACTACCTAGGTCTCTCTTCCTTCTTCCACCGTCGGAGTTTGACTCAATGTGTGAAGTTTACCATGTGATTATATGTGCATTGTGATGCCTGATTTATGCCTCATTTGGTGTGCATTGAAGGTGTGACTATTTCCCTTATGCTTGAATGTTGTTATGTCATTCTATTATGTTTTGGTAAGTGTGCCATATGTTACTTGAATGCAATTGGATGGTAGTTGTACCATGTGTTGTTTATATACATTTTATTGGCAGTTGTGTCATGTGTGTTGTGTGCATTGATTGGCGTGTATTCCATATGTTGCTTGTATACCCTGGATGTGTGAGATGCTCTTAGCAAGTTTACCATGATCACCTTCTCCGTAGCTCGGGGGTTGCCTAGAGTTGCGTAGACATCTGTTGCACTCGATGATGGTAATATGGTTGGGAGGTGAGCAACATTTCCCCATTGGTCCTTCATTATGATCTTTAGGTACTGGATGGATTCCTTGATCTTTTTGTAGGTGGTTTACCTTGTACTTTGTGCCTTGTTGCACCTTGGAGAGCATGTTGGTTTTGGGTGGTTTATGCACTTGTATTTTATCATTATTGATTATTGTAACCTTTGTAATGTAGGTCTTTTGAGACCCTTGTAATAAGATGTAATTAATGCTTTGAGTTTATTTATGATGTTGGCTATGATTCATCTATGTTTAGGATGAAGCCCTTCGAATATTGTAATTATTGGATATCGTCTTGTATTTTTCCATGACTCAATTTGTGAGGACGTTGGCATGTTTCGATAGATTTTACATGTTAGAATCTGGCTATGTTAGCATGTTTAGACTCAGTTATTTGATGTTTATGGATATGTTTGTGTTGGATCGTATTCATCTCACATAGATGGTGAGGATCCTATCTTTTCTTTTGGCATGTGTCAATGTTGGTGTCGAACATGCATAGCCTTTTGTATCACTTTTGTCCTTTTTGACATGTGGACATAATTGGTTCAACAACTTAATGTTTTTGGTTAAAATGAATCATCTTTGGTATTGATTATTATTTTTATCCTCATAGGTGTTTTGGTGTCATTTCCATGATGTGATATGCACTCTTGGATTATTCCCTCCTTTGCATTGGGATGTGTGCCTTTACATGAGTTTGACTAGTGACCATTCTAGTTGGTTGAGGAATCATACCTCCTAGTTGGACTGTCCCGTGGGTGAACATTACCCTTGTGTTTGGGATGTCTTGTGTCATCATGGAATAGACTGAGGTGGATGTCACCCTCATCCTACTCCATGTGTTTGCGAGGGAGCGAGGTCATGGACATGTACCTGATCCTCGTCATGGAGTGAGCTCCACCTCTCTCTTGGTCATCGTGGTGAGTTGTCACATGATGGGTGAAGTCTTTCACTTGTGCCACCTTGCATTGTGCAATGGTGATGTCATTTTAGGTGTTTTTGTACATGTTGCAACACCTTATGTGTGTGTGAGTGCAATGCGACATGTAAATGTTGCACTTGCAAACGTGAAAAATTTGTTGGTTCGGTGTTTGTTCAGTTAATGTCCTGTGTGAAAGCTTGGGGCATTACACAAAAAGCATGGCACTAGACTAGGGCATACGCTCATTAGTCCTTGACTATTCTGCTTCTGAACCCCAAAAATAGGTGCACAATTATCTATCATTTTACATCTTTCTATAGCAGCATTTTCTGATATTCGTTTGTTTGCTTCCGTATTTGCATAATTAGGGTTTTGATGTATAATTGAGCATAATCGAGCATAATTGATAATCAAATAATACAAATTCAAGTTTTCCTACATCTCACAGTGACCTATGGTCTGATAGTGCATTGCCACTCGACCCCAAGTCCTTGAATGAAAGGGTGAAAGGAGGATACACACACAAAACTACCAAAAACCAATCATCCAAATTTTACCCTTTACAATAACATTTAGCCCCCACTTTAATGTATGTATTAAACACAAGGCCAATATATGTATTAAAGTAAGGTCAACAAACACAACAAACATGCCAAGCATGGAGAAGACACACCGAACACATTGAAGACAATAACAAGCACGCAAAACATGAAGAAGACAGTTGCAGACATGCAAAACATGGAGAATACAACATTGAAGACACATAGAGCACAGAGAATACAATGAATGCAGTGATTATTTTCTTTTTGATTTTCCCATATGAAATGCAAGATGCAAGTACAAGGAAAGTAAACAAACAAATCCCAAAAAGTGTAGAGGAGTTGTTCACCACCGGTCTTGCACTTTTGAGAACAAACACATTGTTATCCTCAAATTTAGTTACGCTCAATTTGTAGGATGACCCCTACAAAACTTGTCTATTTTGTAGCCTACAACTCTAAACACGCAAACCGAGGTGAATCATATTTTCCCTTGTGCATGGTCTTCTAGTCTTGGAACATCCTTTCGAGCGTCAACTTGTGTCGGTTTCTTGAATTTTGAAAAACAAGTCTAATTGAAAATTTCACTTTTTAGGAGTTAGTAATTTTTTGTTATATGCAATGGTAGGGATTTTTGCCTCCATTGCATCTTTATATGCAAAGGTAGGGATTTTTGCCTCCATTGCATCTTCATATGCAATGGCAGGAATTTTTTCCTCCATTGCATCTTCATATGCAATGGCGGGAATTTTTTCCTCCATTGCATCTTTATATGCACTGGTGGCAATTTTTGCCTCCGTTGCATCTTTATATGCACTGGCGGTGATTTTTGCCACCCGTGCATGTTCGTCCCTTTATCACATACAAGGGCGGCAATTTTTGTTGCCCGTGCATGTTAGTCTTTTTGTCGCATGCAAGGGTGGCGATTTTACCACTTGTGCACAAAAGCAATTTCCTCCACATGCAAGGGCGGTGATTTTTGCCACCTGTGCACTCACTCCCTAAAAATTTTCTAACTCTGGGAAATTTTTCAAGTTGTTAACTTTAGCCTGCTTTCACTCAGTTTTTTGCTCTAATCGCACTTTAGCCCTTCAAAGCCCATGTAAATGCTCAATTCTCCCTCACTACTATAATTTCTAGTCAAAGAGACCAAAAGTTTCTTTCCACAGATGAAAAGATACAGGCATTCAATAACATGATCCAAAGGAGTTTGAAGATCAAGCTTTTTGAGTGGCTTCTATGGATAAGTTGTCAGATATATAGTTAACCTTGGACATTCTTAAGGTAGTTCTGGATAAGCATGAGAAGGTTGCTACCTTCGTGAAAGATTCAGTAATAAGGACTTGTGTCATTTTTGAGAATACTTCTGGACTGGATAACCTTGAGATGCAAACAATGTGGATAATGTTTGAGGATTTTTTGAAGAAGGATGGGAACGAGAGTTAATGAAAGTGATCATGCCTTAGTTTATTTTTGTATTTTCACATGTTTTTTTTTTTTCAGTTTTGGACATTTTCACATGTATTTTTCCAAAATGTAATTACATGTGAGACAAAGGAAGTCCCAAGTCAAATAGGACTCTTTTGTGGAATAAGTCAAAGTAGTTGTAAATTTTCTATTTTTGCTCTAGACTCCTCCCTATAAATAAAGAGGGCCTCTATTGTAATAGATATCTTTCAGTTATTGAAGCAAAACTTTGCCAAATTGAAGAGCATTTTGAGACTTTGTGTTCAAATTGTAAATCATATTTTATCACATGAATAGAAAAGCAAGCGATCGTTCAATATTTGCATTGGAATAGCTTGTGGTGTATTGGAAATTGTTCTTATGTCCTTTTCCTTATACTATCTTATCTATTTGATCAAATTATAGTGTGAGTTTGGATAATCTGGGAGATGTTCTAAAGCTAGTATTGGAGACTTTGTGCTGCAATAATTATCTTTGGGTTTGCGATTTTATGTTTTGGAGTAAAAGATATTGGAAAGACTTTGAGTTACTGCTATCTTTTATGATAATGTCCTTTTATCATAGTATTCAATGAAGACTTTGGGCTGCACCTTATCCTATTTGTTTCTGAATTTGAAATCAACAAAAGGAGCAATGATAGACTTTGTGCTCTCATGGGTTTCTTGGTGATATTTGATTTGTATTGTGAAATTGCTATTTTAAATTGTAAACATCATTTCTGAAAAAAGAGAAATGGATGATATGGATTCACCCTGAAGATTAGTGTTAGAATAGATAAGTTTGAAAGTAGTTAAAAAAGGGAACCTCCCCTTGCTGAGAGGAGAGATTTATCTCATCACACTGTGGTTGATATAACCATTTTTCCATCAGTGAGTTGACAAAATATTCACCCAACACACACTAAACAAAATCTCAAGGTGTAGAGGAGCTCATCACCACTAGTCTTGTACCTTGAGAACAAACACGTCAAACAACCCCAAATTATAGAGGAGCTCATCGCCACCGGTCTTGCACTTTGAGAACAAACACACCATACACACATGCTGAAGACATGGAGAAAACACATCAGACAAGTGATGGAGTGAAACTATTGTTAGGTTCATCACCATCTTAGGCACATTACATGTACACACCAATGATTGAGCTTCACCACAACAATTGCCGAAAACACGCTTAAGGGTTGAGTTAGTCACAGAACCGCTCTCTGCCTCATGATAAGGACTTTTGCAAATGATAGGATAATGTAATCTCTTCGAGAAATAGACCATCCCCACCTCGTGATGAGGGCTTAAGATAAAAGGACATGCTCAATATCTCACCTCTGTAGAGGGCTTAAATGATTGTGATTAATTTTTAGATTGTTCAAACATGCTTTACTATCATCTAAAGTAGACAACTTAGCTTATATATGCCCCCACCTTAAGGTGGTTGATATCATGCATCGATATCAAGTACGTTAAGGTAGGAATAAAACACATAAGGGAACACGAGCTCTCGCAAAGCCCATGCCCCCAGAGGTGACATGTACCTTACGATCACCGAATGTTCCCACAAACACATCCTTGCAAGAAAAGTGTTAGTGTCCAAATAATCATGATAAACAACAATGCATATGATCAACTACATGAAAGTGCACGAAGCAACAATATTGTTAAAGTGTTGTTAGAAAGATAAGGTAACATCAAAATCACCATCAAGATAGAGAAATCACAGAGTGATTCCACTAGCCAAGCGTTGGATAAATTGTTACAACCCCGTCATCATATATGGACTAGGTCCATTTTTTTATTACTCACGAAAGGGACACTAGGTCCGCATCAGTATAATATGTTTTTTGTCATCTGCTAGCTAGATGGAAACACTAGAGGAAGGTAAATAATAAATAAGAGAGGAGAACAAGTGCCTTAGGGATAGTTATGTAGGAGGGTGTCCCCAATTCACCAACCGCAACGCTATGTCCGTAAGACACAACACAAAACAATGAAATCATAGGAGAGGAGATATAGAAGAATGATGATACAAATAGAAGATCACAATAGAGGCGGTCTCCTAGTATCCTTGACCTTACAAGAGAATCAAGGGTCATCCTAGGAGGCCTAACAACACATAGCACATCCCAAGGGAAGCACATCATGAGAGATAAAGGGTTAGAGATACTTACCTGTCAGTGAAATCACGCTAAATTTTGGAACTTGTGAACCTCTTGGAGAGGTATTCAATCAAGTTTTGTGAAAATCTTGAGTGGTTCTTATTAGGTTGTTGCTCGTTATCAAAGAGTCCATGCGGTACATTCTCAACACTTCCTTGTTTATGTGAAATCTTTTGTTGCTTGTGAGGAGGAGAACCATTGTTATTTCCAATTGATAATAATCATCTTGCTCATTTCCAACTTTTATTTCTCTTGTTCTGTTGGTTCTTTCTATCGTAACAACAAGGACTATCTTGTACTGTTTTAACCTTTTCTATTGTCATAATCTCTTGCTTTGGTTTTTCTATTTGTATTTTTGGTATATGTTGATTCTCTCCTGATCCTTGAAGGGATAACAGAGGAGGAACTTTAGAGTAGATACCTCTTCTTCATGGACGAGGTGATACTTGAGTATTTTCCTTATCCACTTCAATTATAGCAATTATCTCATCATAATCTAAATAATCCTCTTCTACCTATAGTGTATTTTGTTAAATTGTTATCTGTATTCTTAGGGAAAGGATTAGTGAAGATCTGTAAATTTTGATTCGGTGGAGCAACCGACTTATTCCCATTATCATTCACACCAGATACCTGTATAACATTTGAGTCGATGAGGTCTTGTATTTCATGTTTAAGATTCATACATCATTCAGTATCATGTCCTTGTGTCTGATGATAGTGACAAAAGGCATTAGCATCAAAATAAGGTCCTTGCATTCTATTAGGATCCACTGGTTTAATCGGGGGAGGCTTCAAGAGATTATTACTTAGAGCTTGATTCATGATAGAATGATAGGACTTAGATATCAGAGTGAACTTTCTTTGCTGATACGGTGCCTTCTTCAGATTAGTGATAGAAGAAACTTGATAAAAGTTATTTGGTCCATTAACCTTGAGGAAACTCTTATTATTCCTCTCAAAGTTGTTTTGTGATGATCCTCCCTCAGATTGACCAACTTGAGCCGATGAGTTTTGATTTTCATATTGACTAGAAGAAAGCTGGTAGTCACGAAGGGCGGTACATAGGTGTTGAAAAGAGTTATACTTCATCAAGAGGATCTTATGAAAATTTGTTATGAATATCTTCTGAACATCATCATCGTTCATCTGATATTGAATTTGTGCATAAAGTCCTTGATTCTAACTAATAAACTCAATCAACTTCTCTTTTGGACCTTTCTTGCAATGAACCAGATCAATCAGAGAGACTTGGGGTTTGATGTTTGCTTGATAATGCTATAGAAATTGATCAATTAACTACGAAAAGGAATGTATTGAATTAGGAGGCAACAAACAAAACCATTATAGAGTCATATCTTGAGAGATCATAGGAAAAGCTTTGCTAACAAGTCCTTGTTGATGATTGTTTTTACACACTCATAACAAAAGTTAAAATTCATAAATGAACCTAACTATCTTGAAAGATATGGAGAAATCAATTAAGATTACTCAATCCCAAGTTTCCTTATTGGTCAGGTCTTGACCTGTTGGATAGTTCAGTAGGTTATTATGAAGTTGTAATGTGCAAGGGGCCTTACGTGATTTAAAGTGAGTTTGTGACTTACTGGACTCTCGTTATGCAAACCAACACAAATATCAACTTTCTAGTCATTCATTTGCTTAAGATTGTTACTGTACCTCAAAGATTTATATGATTTATATCCAAACATGCTTTTCTTTTCAAATATTTATGAAGATTATCAAATATCCACTTACTACTCTTAAAACTCTTCAAATGTTAGATAATCTCCTTTGGATTTCAATGTTTAAGCTAAGTATTTCAGAGTTGTTGGGAAGTTAGAGAACTTTAAATCTACCATCAATCACTACAGGATCTAAATGTTCTACTATGCACACAGTAAGGATTACAACAAATTTGATTAAATCAGCAGATCAAATCATTAAATGCAAATGTTCTGAATATTTTCACAAACAAGCATTCAAGATTGCGAGTTTTAAGAGAAACTATTTCAAATATAACAAAGAGCTAAAAGAGCCACTCAGAAAATAGACACAGACTTCTAGATTCACTTATATTCAAAACACACAGCCATTCATGGTTTACAATGTAGTAATGACTCTTAGCTTCATTAATCAAATTTTACAAAAAAAACTTACAATGCTTTATAGATACAGTAAGAAAGTTGGACATTTCCATGCATTCCTTAATGTAGACAATAGGCGACCTCCTCCAAACTAAAGTATTCTACTCAAAATTCTTAGAAAGAATTACAATTTCCATGCTATTTCCTATAAATCCCTGTGTAAAAAAAAATATACAAGTAGCACGCTCCTTATATAAAATTTGAATTTCCCCCGTGCTACGATTATAACCTCCATTCCACGGTTAAAACCACTATTCCATAGTTAAGGTCCTTTTATTATTGACCAATGGTGTGCCTTCATTTCATAACCGTGTGCCAATCCACTACTTGGCATCTTTTCTCTCAAAGGATGCGCTTGGAATCTTTACATAAGATTCCCATTTCATGTGACCTTTTGCCGCCGAGGCTCTTCATTTGATCTCTTCTCAAAATTCTTTGCTCTTGCCTTCTTACCCTTTCTCCAAATATTTCTTGAAATTGCCAATCACACCTTCCAACAAGGTGTGGTCCCCTCCTGGATTTTTTGCTAAAATGTATTCTTGCATCATCACCTTTTCTTTCAATTCCTTTTCTTCATTCTCCAAGTTTTCTCTTCTTTTCTTGTATTTCTTTATTTTGGCCTTCTCTTCCATCAATGTATCCATCATCTGCTTGTTGAGGATTGCATCAGGATTTTTTGTACTGGGTGTGAATATGGCTCTGAACTCTGTCAATGCTCTGTTTAAATCATAGGCTGGCATCTCTGCACACTCATGTTGTAGGAGTCTTTCTATGATTTTCTTATGCATCTTGGTCATCCCCTCTGCCTTTTCCTCTAGCTCCTGCACGACTACTATATTTATTTTGAGGTTATCTTCCTCAAATCTGAGCTCCAAAATCATCTGTGGCACTTGATTTGCCAATGTGATATTGAGTGCTCCCTCATTTATCAATTCTTCAGCTCTTGCGTCAATTTCAGTCAATTGCTCAATTTCAGATCTGCACTCTTTTACTCTTGCTTGACAATTATTTATTATTACCACACATTTGTCCCTGTCTTCTGTGGCCACTTTCTAGCTCTTCACAGCTTGCCTTATTGTTTGTTCGCCTCCTTGCAAAAAATCATGAAACCATTCATAAAAAATGTTGGCCTTGAACCTTTTATTTTCCATGTCCTGCACTTCCTCTTTAGATACTATTGCTATGTTAGAAGGCAAGTCAGGCACTGTGGCACTGGGGTCAAATATCCCCTTAATGAATTGCTGGAGTTGGACAATGTGTCCTTTCAATACCTCCTGTTTATTTTTGTCTTTCCTCAACATTTCTGTTGTCACCTGGTTCATATCTTTCCACTCAACAATGTGTTGTTCCCTTGTGGAATGCCCGAGGTCTAGATTAAGTATCTTGTATTCCTCCAGGGTAATCTCACCTTTTTCTTTCTCCTTTTGTGGTATAGCCAGGTTCAAAGTTTTGGATCCATCTGGACCTCTCTATATTGCAGATACCATCCTAGCTTTTCTCTTTTCTTTCCTTAGAGTTGTTTTCTCCCCTAATAAGCTTTTGATGTCAATAGGAGCTAGATGTATTTCTTTCTTCTCCTTCCTTATCTCTCCTTCTAGCTAGGTAGGCACCTCTTTTGTGCCTTTTGCAACCCTCTCTTCATTAATTACCTCTTCATGAGGTTTATCTACTTCTAATTCTCTTTGTTGCTACCTTTGCTATTGTTGTTGCTTTGGTTGTTGCTGATCTTGTTGTTGTTCCCCTTCTGGGACTTGTTGTTCTTGTTGTAATGGAGGCTCTTGTTCCTTTGATTCAACTTCATTTTTCTCCTCCTCTACCTCAGTATCTCCCCTTCTTGATCTTCTTCATCAGGAGCTTCTTCTGCTGCTAACTCCTCTTTTAGATCACCTTCATCAGGGGCCCTTTCTGCTGCTGACTCCTCAGGTTTACTCTCATCTATTTTTTCCTCTGCCTCTACATTTCCTATCTGTGGCAGCTCTAGATGTATTGGTAAACTGGCCTTCACCCCATCTTCTTTTACTTCCTCTCTTTGGGCTTGCAAGTTTTCTATATTTTCCTCTTCTTCACCTTGCTCCCCATACATATTTAGCATATCCAACGCATCCACCTCTGAGGTGTCCTCTTGTGTTGCCTGTCCTTCTGTGTTAACCCCTTCAGATGATTTCTCCTTTTTAGCCTCTTCAATCTTATGTGCTTCCTCTTGCACATCTCTAATGATTTATGGTGGTACTAAAGTACCAAATGGATCAATAGGTCCTATTTCTGCCTGCACCTCTTCTTCTTCTTCAATTTCTATGTTTTATTCTGTTTCCACTTTAGCCTATAGGTTTGATTCCTCTTCTTCACTGATGAAATCATTTGACTCTTCCTCTATGTCAATCACTTTTCCCTTGTACATTATCTTTTCTTCACTGTCATTGCTCTCAATTTGCACAGTTTCTACAGCAGTAGGTTTGGCTTTACTAACTTCTGACTCCTGCAGCCTCTCTCTAGCTAGCTCTGCCTTCACCTTTATGAATGTTTGTCCTGGTTCCATTGGAGCAGAAGTACTAGACATACTTCTCATTTTCTCCCCCACTTCTTGGGCTCCAATTGTATTTTTTGGTTTCGAGGACTCGCCCTTAGACAAACCTATTGGGATTGCCCTCATGACTGATGGTCCTGCTGCCCCTTTTGCAGCCTGTGCTTCCTCTTCACTAATCTCATGGCTCATGGATTTTGCATCAACAAAAGTTTCAGATGCAACTGCAATTGTTATGCCCAAGGCATATGGATCCATTAATGTGGCATTTTTGTCTTTTTCCACAATTTTAGCTTCAACAAATTTTCTCTTCTTCTCATAGAAACATTACAGGTCCTCACTGGGCTCTGCCTTTCTCTTTCTTCCCCTCTTTGGGAATGTAACTTCATTTCCTTCAGCTTTAAGCTCTTCTATCCTGTCCTTAAGCCATGTTTTTGAAAATAATATCACCAGCTTTGTCAAAACATCCAATGATGTGTTCCAGGGCCTCAACCAATCGGGCTCTGTAATGGGAGCAAGCCTAGCCTGTGCATAACTATGGTGTAACAATTGATCATCCTCCCTAACCTCTAGAGGGACATATATATCTCTAGTAGACCTCATTTGCTCCACAGTCAATCTTTTGTGAGCCCTTTTCCTTACGTCTCTATTGTTTTGGTAGTCAGCCTAGAAATCTTCAATATGCACTTGTTGTTTGTATTTCTTGTCGACAAAGTTTTGAATTCTGTGGAAAGGGTTGAACTTTCTTGCTAAATCAAACTCCTTGAAGCCATAATACCTTAACTCCTGCTCTGAATAACCTGTCACCTCCTCACTAAAACAAGAATATCTACCAATTGCCCATGGTAGTTTCACATTTCCCCTATTATTAAGTTTCCTCTTGTACATCCTGAAAGCATTCAAATTCTGCCTCAAAAATTCCAACACAATTAGCTTGTCAGAAGGATACCTGGGAAGCATGAATGGTTTCCCCTCAAAACCCTTAGTTCTTATATAAGTATAGTGTTCAAACTGTATAAACCATGAACTTTGCAATCTAATTGCACTTTCAGCATCCTTGGACAATCTTTTATCAGGTTCCTCCCTCAATATTCTTACCAAGTATAAAAAACATCATTGACTAAAGCAAAAATTTTTAAGGCATTCCCCTCCTGCAAGACAGGGTAATGTTCATATACTAGCCTCTGATTAGGGCCATTTCCTAAAACACCAATCCTTTCTATCCCATGAATAAAAGGCCTAATTGTTGCAGCATAGGAATACAACACATAAGAAGATAAACAAAATGGCAAGCCCTTCTGCTGCCTCAGCATGGCCTGCCTCCAAATAGCCATACTAATGGCCTTGGTCCAATGAATTTGCCCATGTTCCTTTTCACCTGTTCTTAGGTATTCTATGATAGTGAACATCCAAGGCTCACATTTGGTGGCATCTGTCAGTCCAACCAGTCTGCTCAGCATAGTGATCATTAAATATATATCCTCCCTGAAATGTATTCTCATCAGATTTTTTAGGGATTCTGGCCACTGCCTTTGGTTTGTTCTCTGGACTGTACTAGTGGTGAAATATTTTACCCTTACAGTCTCCCTCATTTGTGTAGAAACTCTCATTATACTGATTGATATCAATGTCTGTCATCTTATCAGTGATCCCCAACCCAAAAGTGTTAGCAATCCCCTTAGGAGTCAAATCAGCAATTATTTTATCATATAGCATAACCATCCTGGTACTTGGGTTATACATAATTACACAGTCTAAGCATAAATCCTTGGCCTCCATTGCCAATGGGAAACCCGTAGCTCGATATAACCCACTATCCCAAATGCATTTCATATCAGGAGTAGCATCTGCAGCAGTAATCCTTTTTAGCACATCTCCTGCATCATAGTTTCCTATGTTAGTATCTGTCCCCACTCCATTCGTAATGATCAGGGTCAGATACCCTCTGTGTATTGGTAATTCCTCTTTCTCCACTTCTTTCTGTGGTTTTCTTTCCCTTTTTATATCTTCCCCTGTATCTTTCTTCGGTTTAGGGGCCATCCTGTAGAAGTATACATGTCTCAATTTTCATTTTCACTTCATATCTAGGGTTTTACTATGAATGCCTATTTTCTACTATTTACCCTAACTTGTAACCTCCTTGAATTTGTTAAACTCTATTTAGCTAATTAACAGTTAAAATAGTATCTTTAACAAATCCATGCATTTTGAAAGTGAAATTACTGGGATTAACAGTTGTGCTTTACCATTCAAAATTTAAACGGGGTTCCAAGATAAATACCTATTTCTGTGACTGTTTAACCTTTGATGTTGACTTACTTTACCTTTCTCTTTCACCCAGCAACTGTAACTTCGCTAATTCAGTAAATTCCTCTCGATTTTACTGTGATAGTGCCCTTTTCTGCAAATTTCAGCGTTAACAATATATTTTGAAAGCAAAATAACAATAATTTTGCCCTAACCCTCGTTAAATTCCATTTGATTGAGTGTTAAATTCACATTAATTATAGCCATTAATGCACTGCGACCTTCGGCTTCCCTTTTCCATGTTTGAGTTTTTTGAACTTTTGACTGTTAGCCTAATTAAACATGCATTTTCTTTTGTATATCTCATTGTATGTTTTCCTTGTATCTTTTCATTGTATCTTCGAACATGGAATCACTTTATGCATACAATTGAACTAAAGCCCCTTTTCCCTTTACCTTTTCCATACACCTTTTGTACTTCCTGCTTGTATACCTTACTTGTATATTCTATCATATAATCGCATATACAAACACATTATACAAACATTCCTTACCTTTTGTTCTTTCGTAATGCCCTTTGATCCTTTGTATATCGGGATTGTATATTATAAACATACAAACACCAAATATACAAGGACCTCTCTGTTTTTAACTCTTTTCTGGCATCCGGCTTGTATTTCCACTTTGTATCTCTGAATGTACGTCATAAAATATACATGTTTATTATACAAGCCGAAATGTTCATATAGTGGGGTCCACTTTACCTCTTAACTTTGCCACTTCCATGATGCCTTTACTCTTTATTGAGCTTTCGGACCTCAAACCACTATAAATCATATTATATCAACCTTCACATCCGTAATGTATATAAAACCTTGTATATCTCACTTTGCACATTCCAAAACATACAAAGACAAAAATATACAACACTTTAATGTTATTTCATAATGCTTCGGTTCCGGTTTGTATAAAGTGCAATGTATATTGGAGTTGTATATAAGAAATGTACAATGCGCAATATACATTAACTTTATAATCTTTGATAACCTTTCAGCTCCGCGCTTTGATGCATCACAAAATACACTTGAAGTCCAAATGCATCATTTATGCTATATTTCAATTTACTTTCAATTCTGCTTCGTATATTTCACAATGCATGTCTCCCGATACCCTACACTCAAAACCCAAATATACAACCATTATGCATTATTTGATAACACTTCAAATCCGTGATGTATCTAACTCATTATATCTCTCGATTGTATATTTCGCACCCACCAAATATACAAGTGCCAAACATACATCGATTATACCAACTCTAATACCTCCTTAATTCCGCGCTATGTATATATTGTTGTATATTTACCTTGTACATTTTTCATATGCCGAATATACAAACCAAAATATACATAGTGGATTTCAATTGTTTATTCATCTCAACCTTAACTTTTTCAGGTCCGACTTGTATATGAAGATAAAGTATTATCATAGAATGTATACAAGTATAACATTATATAAACCTGATTGCCCTTCCATTTTGTGACTAACCCAAAACCTGATATACAAACACATTTGTATATAAGATAACCTTGTACATACAAAGAACTTTGTATATACAAGGCACAAACCTTCTAATTGTACATTTACCCAAGACTTCAATAACTTGCAAAATACAACGAATTTTAAAATAATTCAAAAAGCAACCCCTGTTTATTTTCAACAAGGAATTCACCTGTACTATGCACTGGTACTCAAATGCAAAATTTTCTTTATTTTCAACAAGGTTTGTACTTTACTTGCCTTTTCCCTTTACCACCAAGCAAAACCCACACACAAAAGCAACCAAAAGCCAGCTACAGCAGGGGTCCTCATTTTGCTACGGAGTAAAATGGGGCATGTTGTGAGCATCACAACAGTCCTCTTCAAAGTAGAAATCACTACACATAGCTGTGAACACTGCCACATGAGTATTAGGATCACCTTTTCCACCATATTTTTCAAAGTGAGGAGTTTCAAACTTCTAAGGCATAGGAGTTCTCAAGATTGCATAGGATAAGGGATTACGAGCATGGTAAGTCAGTATATTACATTGTGAAGCATTTGACAATCTTGTCCCTTTTTGTTGTAAAGAAGTCATGCCTTGCAAAAGTTGGTTTAAGATGGCGTCATTAGGAGATGCAGTTTGTGGTGAGGAATTGGAACCAAAGTGTGGAGGAGATTGAGCATGGGTAGTGACAAGCAGAGGTTGTGAATAATAGGGTGGTGGTTGGACATAGTGATAGGTGGAAAATGGTTGAGAAAAAGCAGACTGAATGGGTGGTTGAGAGTGATATGAAGACACCTTAGGGGAAATGTTTTGATAGTTGAATCTGACAACTTTGTAATTTTGTGAATTAGTACCATTAGATACTCCAATATCGGTGGCGACATTACTACAAACATTTGCATTAGTTGCCAAAATATTTGATGTAAATGTAGATATTCCCGTGGTCGGTATAGGTACCAATACTTGTGTATGAGATGGTGACAAAGTGTTATTAATCACTTTTGCACATTCAGTGACTGGCGTAATATTAGTTTGTACAATATGTGCTAAACCACGGATCGTATTAACACCATCTTGTCCTTTTATCAATTCTCTTATGCTATGACTTGTAGGAATAGCTTCTTTAGCTATCCTCTCATTTTCCATAAATGCTTGGAATTTGACTAACTCTTTATCAAGTTTATATATTTGTTCATCAGATATGTGTCCTACCACCTCAATAGTATCATCAACATCATGAAAAGTTTTCTCTTCCATTATACTTGTGATAGGTATAGTATCTTGTAACATTTGTGTCTCTCCTTTTGTAAAGGTGTTTAGTGTACCAATTTCTTCAAGAGCACTAGATCCCATGAGTCTTATGCTTCTTCTTAAATAGATATTTCTATTATGGCGGTGAGTAATAATACTCATGCAACAACATGCACAAACTAATAGAATAAACCCTAGAAGCAATATATGTTGAAAGGTAAAAATGCTTGATTTTTCAACTTTTCGCAGTGCAAACAAGTGAAAGAAGAGGTGTTGTGAAGATTTTCAAGAGGGACAAAAAATGATATGCCTAATAACAGTATGCAAGAATACCTTTCACAACATGCTTTTGAAGCAACTCTAGAAAGTTGATAAGCCAAAACCTAGTGAAAATAGGCCAAAATATGCAATTTTTCACCAAATCTCAATGCAAAAGAGTAGGGCAACGAGTGTTGTAAGGAAAATCATGATGGACAGAAACTTATAATAGTAAAAACATCTACCTAATCCCAAAAAATCTGTTACAACACACCTATGGTGTCACTCTAGATCAAATCCTAGTGCAAAAATAATGAAAAATATCCAAATTTTCATAAAATTTCAATGCAAAGGCCCAAAAGAAAGGGTGTTGTAAGGAAACTGAGAAGGAGTAGAAGATAATAACACTAATAACATCCAATTATTATAGGAAAATTCCTTACAACACGCTTGGAGTGCAAGTCTAGCAAGACGATAAGGCCAAATCTAGTGAAAAATGTAAGTTTTTCAAGCCCTGGACATGAAATTTTGCAAGGAGGCCACTATAAAGAAACACTAAAATTAGATATCAGACCTGATGAGTGTTTTTAAAAGGTAGTAAAATCTGAGACAAGATTTTGACTACAACCCTAGCTCATGCAAAACTAGGTTTTCATGAAAAGTGCAAACTTTCAATCAATTTCTAAAAAATCAAGCATGCAAATGCAATGCAAATGAGTTGTAAATGATGAATTTATGTATTTTGGATCAGATCTAATGTGAATAAAAAAAATTAGTTGAAATTAGATGCCAATTAATTCAAATTTCACAAAAATGCAAGCCTAATATCCCAATTTTTTGTATATTTTTTGTGATTTTTCAAATGCAATATTGAAAATAATGAATTGAATGATAATGAATTTCAAATATGATGTAAAAATTAGAGAATTAATCAAATACAAGTGTATGAATGCAAACTATGTTAAAAAATCAAACCCTAGAATGCAATTTTTTCAAATTTTCTAAATATATCATTTTTTTTGTAAATTTTCAAATGCAATAGAATGAGTGAATGCAAATCTATCAAACAACACTCAACAAGGTGCCAAAAAGTTCAAAACATGGGTTCACTGAAATGTTTTGTATGGAAAAGAGGGTTTTGTGAGGTTATTTGTATGGGGGTTTTTGTTTGACTCCTTTCCATAAAACATTCCAAGGGCCTTTGAACCGAGTGCTTCTCCTATCAAGAGGAGAGTCATCTATCAGATTGGGTTGCCACTTGGTTTTCTACTGGGAAATTTAGAAGTTGTCACACAATGTTGCCAATTAATGTTTTAACGCTCTTGAAACCCTAATTTAAGCAAAATAGTAATTAAATCTGTGAATTACGACAAATGCTACTGGAATTAGGCAAAAGGGCAGAGAACCTTAACTCACTATTTTTCATAGTCTAAAAAATGACAATGTCAGGGACAATGGTGATGGTGCCCTAGTCCAATGTGTTGTTTTTATGTAGATTCCTGATCTCCTTCTGACACTGATCTCTGCTATATCTTCAGTTTTTGGCAACTTAGATGCGAAGGACAATGTTGATGGCACCCAAAAATCCCGCACAGTGTCTGCTTCTTTTTCAGATCCCAAATCTTCAATGTTTCCCTATCTTCCCTGCAACTCCACTTTCTCCAGATCTGATACCTGTAACTTGCAATCACAAGGAGTGTGGGAGGGGGTTGTGGTGTTTAGAGGCTTACCTCAGCCAAACCCTAGAGAGATATTCAAGTCTTCTGAACACTGTTGTTAGAGAGAGAGAGTACATATCCTTGTGGGATAGAGGTAAAAATCCAAATGATAATGATGATAAAACACAATAGATGTCACCTTGATGATGAAACTCTCATGGAAGGAAGATGCTCTTCAATTCCATGAGGAGAAGATGTAATCCAACCTGCGAAAACAAACACAATAACAATGCTATGCTTTGCAACACAATGATATCACAAAAATCTCAAGTATGCACAAAGTTCATAGTCATCTTCTAGTTTGCAAATGATAACCTAAACATGCTTATATATGCAACTATTAAGATTCCCACCAAGATTTTCATATTTGAAACTTATGATGTTGGCCTGGAAACCAAATAACTATCACAAACCCGACATTTAAATTTAGGGTAGACCCAAAATAGGTTTGGACTAGGGTGCCAGCAGCCTTGTCCACCCCCTATCTTTGTTCTAGCATCATTAAATTAGCACCCCCTAGGTCCTATTTGTCACAAGACCCAAGGGTTTTCTCATCAGGAGTCTGAATTATCGTGTAAGATGCTTTAAATGCAATCTAAAGACTTGGGAGCTAAACGTTAAAGGAAAAATCCCCCAGGGTTGCATTTTTGCGACATAACACATACCTCATAATATGACAACTGATGCAGTACATGTAGCTAACCTATTTTTCAAGGAGATTGTGAGATTGCATTATTACTTAAGAGCATAATTTCAGATAGATATACAATATTTCTTGGATACTTTTGGGAGACACTTTGGAAAAAGATGAAGACAAACTTGAAGTTCAGTTCAACATTTCATCCACAGACTGATGGACAAACAAAGGTAGTGAATAGGAGATTGGTAAACTTGTTGAGATGTTTGGTTGGAGAGAAGGCAGGAAATTGGGATTTGATTCTATCACAAGTAGAGTTTGCATATAATAATTTAGTGAATAGGAGTACTAGAAGAACACCATTTGAGATTGTGATAGGAACTAACCCTAGAGGAGTTGTAGAATTGAGAGATATTAGTAAGGAGGAGGAAAGGAGTGCAGAAGCAGAAGAATTTATAGGACACATGGAGATAGTGTATAATCAAGTGAAGAAACATTTGGAAGAGATGAACATCAAGTATAAGGAGAAAGTAGATGAGAAAAGGAGACAAAGAATTTATAGTTGGAGATGAAGTGATGGTATATTTGAGAAAAGAACGATTACCAATTGGGACATATAACAAGTTAAAGATGAAGAAGTTTGGATCATGTAGGATACTTAAGAAGTTTGACTTAGGAAATGCCTATGAAGTAGAGTTACCGAAGACATAAGGTATATCACCTATTTTCAACATTGCATACCTATATTAGTATCATGAAGCAGAGTTCAGTGATAGGATTGAACAAGACTTGAAGAAGCAGTTACCACAAAAAACACTAGAGCAGATTGAGGACATCTTAGAGAACAGAGGAAGACAATACAAAGAATATCTTGTAAAGTGGAAAGGCAGATTGGAAGAAGACTCATCTTGGATTTCTTAGGCTGAGGTGGATCGTCTTGGTTTTCCTCTAGCCCTAGCAAAGTGAGGGACTCACTTTTTTTAATAACCCTAGATATCTGATGTAGGAGCATCCCTAGTTCAAGATCAATCTTGTATCAACCAAAAATATTTGCATTTTAGTTTGTTTCTTTTCATTTTGTAGTTCAGTTCAGTTCAATTAGTAGCAATTTTAGTATTTCAGTCCGCATTCTACCGTAGTTACATTTTAGATCTTACAGAGCTGGACTTAGCATCTAGACACATTCATGCACATTATATCCAAATCTTAGATTATTTGGATCAGGTACCTATAAGATATCTCTATTAGAAGATCAACTATTTTCTCAAAACAGAGCATCCTAACAGTCTCAGATAATTAACTAAAGGATAAAACTTGTGGAGCATTTCACAACATGCGGAGATAAATGACACATCATTCAATGTTGTTTTGTTAGTGGCCAACCTTCCCTGAGATCCACACACCATTCCATTCATTTGTGGAGGAGTTCTACATGATTAGGCTTGACCTATCCATGTACACACTTTATAACTCTTCATTGGATTTTGTGATCTTCCTTGGCCAACACGGAGGAGTATTTTGTTCTGGAGATGATATATATTGACGTAATAGATGTGTAGAAAAGTAGTCATTTATAATTCTAAGTTTGATAGTTTGAATTCTTTGTGAAGGATCTTCAAAGCTATATCTTGTGCATTTTTTATAATTGAGAAATCAAGCTTGTGATCCCTAGTTGTAATCCCACATGTTATCGGCTAGTTTGAATTTGAATTCTATGATATACTAAATAACTAAATCTACATTTTCTTTATATCTTTGAGTTTTTTCCATTGTGTTTACTCTAGCTACATGGCTTGGACAATTCACTTTGTGGACCCTCCTAACCATGATTGCACCAATATCTTGCAATCATTGCATTCCATGATACAACATTTCTTTGAGGCATCATGTTAAATAGTTCATGTGCCTTGTATATGCTTCCACACTTTGCATACATGTCTTGTAGGGTAGTTGCAACCATAACATTTGACAAAATTCCTATATCCTTTGTGCTTTGATGGATGTCCATACTGTATTCCAAAGATACCATTTTGGCATATGTAGGAAAGGAGGATGTTGGCTAAGGTTTTGGAATTTGGCTTTACACCCACCAATTACATTTGCTTGAATGTTCCTAAAGACTTATCAAAAAATCCATTTTTCTCATATCTTGCAATCATTGCATTCCATGAGATGACATTTCTTTGAGGCATCATGCCAAATAGGTCACATGCCTTGTCTATGTTTCCACACTTTGTATACATGTCTCTAAGGGCAGTTGCAACTACAACATCTAACAAAATTTCCATATCTTTTATGCTTTGATGGATGTCCATACTGTGTTCCAAAGATCCCATTTTGGCATAGGCAAGGAGGATGTAGACACCCAAATTTGTCCATGTCTAACGACACCTTGTTAAATCACTAATCCATTACCCAATTAATTAAATAAATTTTATTTATTTAATTAAAATCCCATTCTCATTCATTTAGCCGATTAATTAAATAAATTGTATTTATTTAATTAATTCCACATCATGTCTTATCCCATTTTATGCATTTATCATAGTAATTAAATAAATTTTATTTATTTAATTAATTTCCAACTCATATCCCACTAATTCAAATACTTTATTTGAATTAAGCCTTTATCATTTATCACATTTTAACACTTGTCCATTTCCCATTTATCATGTGTTGTAAGACAACTTTCATTTAAAATCCTTCACATGCACAACTAATTGGACCTAAATTTAGTAACTTTCAATCTTAGCCATTCACATAGCCTCTGAATCTCCACCGTTGATTGATCTTGGTTGAGTCCTATATAAACAGCCTCTCACTCCATATGAGACATCCAGAAAGCATATAGTATCTAGCAATCCAGCAATCATATAGCAACTCCATTATCATCTTGAGCATTCGAGCATTTGAGCTTTTATCATCCATCAATGGCAACTTTCAGCTTTGTGATTGTTCATTGTTGAAGAAGCAGTCCACATTTCCCTCTCAAACAAGGAATCGCACGGTCTAGGTGATGTTATGCTTGCATTGCATTGTTCTTTTGGCTTCATTAAGATTAGATTCCTTGATGATGGCAGGGTTAGGGTTTCATGACTATGTCTGATCTTCCACACCTGACTTTCACCTATCACATTTTGGCATGCCCGGTGGGACTCACGTCCCTGATTAACTTCATTTTTTGGAGTTGTTTCTTTGAAGATCAGATTTTGCAGGTGCTCGCAGAAAATTCCAGTCGCTTTTGAATGAAAATCCGCCGCTTCGGGATTTCTGCGTCGCTTTTGAGCTGGAACAGGCCGCATATTCCTCTCTGGATCGCCTTTGACCGAACAGACGTCGTCTCAGGTAAACCGAATCGCTTTTATCATTAAAATGATCGCCTCTAATGTATGCGACTGTGTTAAATGTATTTGCCGCTTTTGATCTAATAGCCACCGCTTTTGCGCATAATCAGATCGCTTTTAATCTAACAGGGGCCGCCTTTGCACAAATCCGCATCGCTTTCGACCTAACAGTGCGCGCTTTTATTCTGATATGATACGCTTATGAGCTAATAATATTCGCCTGTGCAGGTTAGGGTTTAGATTTTTGTTTTGCAGAGACAGGTCACCTTCGACCTACAAGAGGCCGCTTCTGGTATATCGGGATCGCATATGACACGACAGAAGCCGCTTTTGAATTCGCTTATGGACTGATATTGTTCGCCTGTTAGGCTAGGGTTTTTGTTTATCGGCTGTGTTTTTGCAGAAACAGGTCGCATCCAGCCCTCAACCAATCGCTTATGGAAAATATGAATCGCTTATGAGCTAACAGGAGTCGCATCCGGTGTTGTTGCGCGTCGCATATGATCCGCAGTCTTTCACCTCTGTTAAAATAGAGGTCGCTTTTGATCAACAGTGAGTCGCATCTGGTAAAGCTCTGTTGTTTTTAAGCCTGTTTCAGTTCCAGTTTGATTTTTGGCTATTAACTGGCTATTTGCGCAGCACCTTATCGATCTGTCCAAGAAAGGAGGTTATCAAACTACTGACATATCTGTTGCAGGTTCGATCGGTCCAAGATTTGTGGTTTTTTTTCACTAAATTAGGCATATTTGGGCTTGGTGCTTAAAATGAATGACTGTTTGCTCCATGCTTGATTTATCTTTTTGATTGCTTGCATGTGCCTGATTGTAACCCAAATTTAATGACAAAAGTATCCTCTCCCCTTGCCTATCAAATGGATCTTGGGTGCATGAGAACTTGTCATTATCTTTAGAGGGCCTGCCTTCCCGGTGTGAGAAGGGATACGACCCAAGCGGTAACAGGCTAAAGCCAAGTCCTTTCGAACCGCTATATAAGAAAAGTGTTTGTGTCGAAAGCCACAAACAATGGGTGCAGTTGTGTTATACCGACAGCCAACCTCCCCCAAAACCCTCCAAGGCGCAACCCTTGGACGCTGGGAGACTCCATAACGGAGAGTAGCACTGCCGCACGTATAGCCACCCGAACGGATGCCCTTATTAGCAACTTTGTGTAGTAGCCAAAAACCTTCTATCTGTTGACGCAGAGGGCAAAACCCTTGAAGCGGCCCCAATTCATGCGGTTCTTAGCCGAGGTAGCAGGGACAATCTAAAGGTTTGGAGAGGGTCAAGCCTTATAAGAATCTTGGATCTTGGTATGCGTGAGAAGTGTGTGCAAATGTAAGGAGGAGCCGGTGCTATCAAGATCCTGGAGCTACCCGCTTTGAATAGGCGCAGCTAGGGGATTCAATAGATACTGTCCTATCCTAGCCTAGGTTGTATCAGTTTGTGCTTGTTGTAAGTGTGAGTGACTGTTATCATTGTTTTCTTGTTGGAAAAAACTACAAAATCAGACCACTGTTACACAAACACAGTCGCTTTTGAACCTAAACTGCTCGCACAGATCATCAACATCGCTTCTGAACTATAGTGACTCGCATCTGCCTGAATTGCGTCGCTTTTAAACCACAATTGCCCGCATATTGCTTAAACAGAGTCGCTTTTAAACCACAGTTGATCACCTTTTGCTTGAACAAAATCGCTTTTGAACCACAGATGATCGCCTACTGTCTGAACCAAGTCGCATCTGATTCATAACCAGTCACATATTGCCTGAGCTAAGTCGCTTTTAAGCCACAGTTATTCGCCTGATTCCTGAACAAGTTCGCCTATGAACAACAGACTGTCGCCTTTAGGGATATCTGAGTCGTCTCTGAACTAATAGTAATCACCTTTGAACCAACAGTTGTCGCCTCTGGAATAGCATTCGCTTCTGGTTAGCACTATCATTTTCTTGTCACATCTAAACCAGGTCGCATTTGAGCTATCATTAATCGCCTTTAGCATCCTGTGAGTCGCCTTTGAGCTATCATCAGTCGCCTGTAGCTAAAATTCCTGCAAATCTCAGTGCATCAGCTGAATTAGCCTCAGGACCAGCTTGCTTGAACCTCAAACATCAGCTTTCAGACTTATCTTTGATCAATAGCAAATACCTGGACTTTGTCTCCTATTTTGAGCTTATCAATCAATCACAACTCATGAGCTTTTCCATCTTTTGAGACCCCAACCAGCAAATCAGACATCAATCCAATCATTTCAATCAACAAACAACCTTCAGTTTTAGCTTCAGCCAACAAACATCCTTCAGCTTTAGCTTCAGCAAACAATCTCTTTTAGCTTTAGCTCCAACAAACATCAACAACAAACAATCTTTCCCTTGAGTGATTAAGCTACCTCTAGGGACAACCAAGCAACTTAGCCAAACCAGCAAACCAAAACAGCAACCAATCAACCAACTATCATCTTTTGGGTCTCAAAACTTTGACAAGCTCAACTTCATCATCAACATCATGCCTCAAACTAGGAGTCAATATCGAGCTGAAATAGAAGCCAAATTGAAAGCTGAAATGGATGCCAAATTGCAAGCTGAGATGAAACAATTCACAACACCTCTTAAGGACGCAACTCAATTCACAACTGGTATGCCTTCTCATATGTTTATACCTCAAGGGTACACTAGGGGCGAATCATCTTCACAACAAATGCACCCTCCACCATCCTTGGAAACTTTCGAAGAACAATCTCAAGACGACTCATCAGAATTCCAAGATACCTATCTATGGGACCAAGTTGAGAAACTCATGATATCTGAGCCTGATCGCTGTTTTCTCCAACTTGCTCGCATGGGTGCTAAACTACCTAAAGACTTTGATATATCCACTATTAGAGAGCACGATCCCAACACTACTGCTGTTGTTGCGAATAGACCATCTACTATAGTCACATCATCTTCTACTACCTCGCAAACACCATCCTCATTGCCTATTGTTGCTTCATTTGAGTTACCACAATCAGAGCATACCTTAGAACCATTGATAGTGCCCACCAATGTGCTTCCTTTCATGTCACAAAATCTCAACATCCCACCTTTTCATGTCCCTCAACATATCTCTCCTTCTACCATGACTATTTCCATGCCTCAAGTAACACAAGCTGTCCATGCAACACAAGCGCAAACACTCCAAGCGTCACAAGCAATTCCCATATCTTATGGTGTGCATACCTCTCAAAACATTCCAACAACACATGTTGTCCATGCTTCACAACCATTACACTCTACCAAATCTCATACACCAACTACTAATTCCTCCATGTTATCCTATAATCCCAATGTTAGTCTCATTGACATGAGTGATTCCCTCATTTCTCAAGCCAATCCAAACAATAAGATCGCTTATGTAGATCAACTTACATCCATGCTGTCCTCTTCTTCCAATCCTTCACACACTATCAATCCATCTTATGCTACCCAAGGCTTCTCTAATATCACCCAACACATGACGTATACCAATCCTCATATTGTCCAAAATACCAATCCCAATGTTCACCCTTCTGTTGTATCTACCAATCCCTCCGTCACTTACCATGTCATGAATTCAATCCCAACTTCCCAACCATCTGCTACTATCAATCCAACGTCCACTTCTCATGTGATGCACACCCACTTGCCACTTGTGTCTCAAGGATAGCAATCCTCTAACACGTACATGTCACATACCACTCCTTTGATATACATTGTGAGCACACAACCCCAACAAACAGTCACAGCTTCGTACATCCCACAACCACAACAAACTGTCACAACTCCACATATACCACAACCACAACCGCAATATGTCTCATATCACACTCAACCCCCTTCGCAACAACAGCAGTTATCCTCAGCCGATATCCAACAGATGATCGATGAAAGGGTAGGACAAGGTAAGAAACCTTTCTCTCTTGAAAACATATGCGCTTATCCATTTGACAAGTCTCTTAATATGATACCTTTTCCACCACACTTTGAAATCCCACAATTTGATAAGTACAAAGGGAAAGGAAATCCGGATGACCATCTTCGAGCCTTTTTCGTGGCATGTCTCGACGTTGCCTATGATGATACATATCTCTTGAGACTATTTCCTCGAAGCTTAGCAGGACAAGCTCTCGAATGGTTTTCCCATTTACCTCCAGGAATTAAGACTTTTTCAGAATTGGCAACCAAGTTTCGATCACATTTTGCCTTCAACATTGAACATGAGGTAAACATGAATGACCTTGTCAACAACAAACAACGCAATGGTGAAACCTTTTCCTCATTTACCCAACGATGGCGTAATATGGCTAGCAAATTATCATGGGAAATCCCTGAGAAACAACAGCTTGACATCTTTGTTCAAAATCTTCATCCTGAGCTGTCATTCCAACTACAATTGCAAAGTGCTAGCACCTTTGACGAACTAGTTTCCAAAGGAGTTATTATTGAACGAGCCTTAATTGCCAAAGGAACTATCAAGATCTTTTGTGATAACAAAGATTCTCCCCAAAATTCCAATGATAAGTCTCGCTTTTGGAACAAGAACAAGAATGTTGTCAATGATGGTATTGTTGATACAGAGAATATCCAAACTATGAGAGCTCCTATCAACATTCAAGCAGCCTCTCCACCAAGACAGTCTTTTCCACAACGAAGAAACCAACGTCAAACTTCTAATCCACGCCGACAATTTACACCATTAGTGGAACCCATGGAAGTTATTCTTCGAAAGCTGCTTCAAGCCGGAGATGTTATTCTACCCGATGCACCACCAAATGGCGAACCACTCTTTCGAGCTCCTTGGTACAAAGAGAATGAGTATTGTGATTACCATCGAGTTAAAGGACACAAAATAAATGGTTGTATGCGCTTAAAACATGTTATCCAAGACTGCATTGATCAAGGTCTAATCAACATCACACCTTCAACACCTCAACCTGCTCAACAATCCACATCAAACTATGATCTAGAGACTTTCAAGAATCCACTTCCATCTCATGATCAGACAAATAACCTTCAAGCTGGAAATGCTATTCCCTATAGCTATGCATCATCTACCATTGGCCGCATTGACCATGCTCGCATTTCTACCATTACCGTCCAAGGAGCACCTGATTGTGCCGTAACCACGCGAAGAGGTCGAGTTACCGTTCAAGGAGCACCCCCTCATCCTCCTCGATCTCTCTCTGACTATAACCTCTTGGATCACCTTGGCAAAACACCCGCACACATATCTATCCTTGAGTTGCTCCGCATATCCCCCGCACATAAAGCTGTCCTTGATAAGGCCTTACAAGAGTCTTCGGTGCCTAATAATATTAATATCACACAATTTCAATCCATGGTCGCTAGCATTGCAGCCCCTTGTCATTTAACCTTTTCCGACAAAGATCTTCAACCCTCAATTCATCCGTCACACAATGAGGCCCTCCATATTGAAGTGTTTGTTAATCAACGCCGTATCAAACGAGTCTTGATAGATGGGGGAGCTGGTCTAAATATATGTTCTTTGAAACTCATCAAACAATTGGGATATTCGGAGAAAAATGTAGACACCTCCAAGGTTATTACCATCAGAGCATATGATGACGCTGAAAGAGATACTGAAGGGATCATCTTGTTGCCTATTCAAGTTGGACCGGTCATTACAGAATCCCGCTGTCAAGTCCTTGATATTGATCTACCTTACAACATCATCCTCGGTCGCCCTTGAATCCATACCCTTAAAGCAGTTCCATCTACATATCACCAATGCCTTAAATTTCCACATAAGGGTGTTGAAGTTACCATTCAAGCTGATCCCAATCCATTTGAGTTTTGCCGTGCCTTTCAAGCTAAATATCAGAGTCCAAACCATATCCCTCTCAACACTGAGGCATATCCGTCTTCCTCCTATGTAGACCCATCTGATCTCCTCAAGCCCTCATCTAGCAAAGCCGCTTCCAACCTCCATATCAAATATACCGAACATGGCCCTGGTGAATACAAATTGCAGGAATCCTGTTGTGTTGGCACCCTTCCATTATCTCCTAAATCCCATGGTAAGCCCTCTACATCTAAGCCCACTTCATCCTCCACTGTTATCAAAGCTCCCCCTACCGTATTCATTAAAGGTGGTTTCTTGGATGACGAAGACATTGAGGACATCGACTCTTGGATATTCTTTGATGAAAATGACCAAGTCCAACTTGAAGTAGAGCGATACAACAACGGGTTTCGTATCATAAAGAACATGGGCTATAAAGGACATGGCGGCTTGGGATCACAGGAACAAGGACCTATTGAGCCCCTTATTGTGTCTAAGAAGTTTAATAAGCAAGGCCTTGGTTACCAACCGGAGGTACCGCGATCCAAAGACATTAAGTGTATTTCTGATATTGACGTTGGACCTTCTTCGGTAGGAGAGACTTCTAACTTGGATACCATTGACGACTCCTCCCTTCATATCACCAACCTCTTTCAAGAACATTCCATCTTCATGTTTTCCGCAACCTCTTCTAGCCATCACAATCCCTCCATTCGCCTCTCCCTCGTATATCCTGAACTCATCGATTGGGACCAACAGGGGGCACCGATATTAGATACATTTGAAAATGACGAAGCCATTGCAGAATTCATGGGTTTGAGACAAGGTATTCCATTGGGTGATCATAAAGCAGGTTTCATGATGGAATTACCTAAACTAGCATATTTTGGCGGAAGTATCAAATCCTTCAGTCGCAGAAGTGAAATAAACAAAATTCAACAAAATAGGTCACTAGGTGAAAACCGCAAGGCGCCTCTTGACCGTGAAAAAGTAAAAATAAAGGACGTATCTGAAGGTGAAAACCTCTTTGAGGAGCCTGAGGATGAGGGATTTGATCTTCCTGTTGCCGCTGATTACCATGAGAAATCAACTGTGCTAGTTGAAAAATCACAAGACATGAACTTGGGAACAGAACAAAATCCGAAGATCACTTTTTTGGCAGCATCATTATCAGAGCAAGAATGAAAGAACTTCACAGCATTTTTTCTGAGACGAGCTATAAATTTTGCATGGACTTATGCAGACATGCCAGGACTAGATCCTTCACTTGTGGTACATCATTTAGCAGTATTCCCTGATGCAAAGCCTGTCAAACAAAAATTGCGTAAAATGCATCCACAAGTTGCCTTATTGGTCAAAGCAGAAATTCAGAAACTGTTAGAAGCAAAGTTCATAAAGCCTATTGATTATCCAGAATGGGTTTCAAACTTAGTACCTGTAGCCAAACCAGATGGACGAGTTCGCTGCTGCACAGACTTTAGAGATCTTAACAAAGCATGTCCTAAAGACGATTTTCCATTACCAATCATAGACAACATTGTTGATCTTACAGCAGAACATGAAATGCTATCTTTGATGGATGGATTTTCTGGTTATAATCAAATCAGAATAGCAGAGGAAGACCAAGATAAAACATCTTTTATTTGTCCATGGGGCACATATTGCTGGGTTGTAATGCCTTTTGGTCTCAAAAACACTGGAGCTACCTATCAACGAGCTATGACAGTTATTTTCCATGACCTTTTTCATACTATCATGGAAGACTATGTTGATGACATCCTAGGCAAATCTAAGACAAGGGAAGGACATCTACAAGTATTGGCACAAATTTTTGATCGATTAGAAAAATATCAAGTCAGACTAAATCCAAAGAAGTGTGTATTTGGCGTAACATCAGGAAAACTATTGGGATATATTGTGTCTCGACGAGGAATAGAAGTGGACCCAGCTAAGGTAAAAGCTATCATAGAAATGCCTCCACCAACGAATCTCAAATAGCTCCGCAGTTTACACGGTAGGCTACAATCTATCCGCAGATTTATCTCACAACTCGCAGATAAATGTCATCCTTTTCAGCATCTTCTTCGTAAGGGTGAACCTTTTAAGTGGGATGAAAAGTGTCAACAGGCTTTTGATAAGATAAAGGAATACTTGGCAACACCTCCTGTGTTAATACCTCTTGTACTTGATCGTCCATTACTGCTCTATATATCATCAACAACCGCAGCATTGGGTGCACTTCTAGCTCAACATGATGATTCAGGAAAAGAACAAGCCATCTACTACATTAGCAGAACTCTTGTGGGATATGAACTCAATTACTCATTCATGGAAAAAGCTTGTTTAGCATTAGTGTTTGCTTCCCAAAAGTTGCGACATTATATGTTGAACCAAACAACAAAGCTCATCTCTAATGTGGATCCCCTCAAGTATCTCCTTTCAAAAGCACTTCTCACAGGGAGATTAGCAAAATGGGTTATGATCTTGAGTGAATTTGACATACAATACGTGAATCGTAAAGCTATCAAAGGACAAGTCATTGCTGATCAATTAGCTGCAGCACCTATCACAGACATTCAGCCAATATATCCCGAATTCCCTGATGAAGGATTGTTTAATTTAAGCTCTCCAGCACGATGGCAGCTATACTTTGATGGGTCATACACTCAACACAGATCTGGAGCAGGTATCTTGTTTGTCACTCCCTAAGGAGACTGCATACCTAAATCATACAGAATAGCATTCCCATGTACCAACAACATAGCAGAGTATGAAGCTTTAATAACAGGTTTGCGCATGGCAGTACAATAGGCTATCAAACAGTTACGAGTCTTTGGTGATTCTCAGCTAGTTATTAAACAGGTCTTAGATGAATATCAAACAAAAGATGAGAAGCTTCTTCCATACAAGCTAATGGTGGATGATTTCAAGCAATATTTTGAGGACATTACCTTTGAGCAAATTCCAAGACTACAAAACAGAGCAGCCGATGCCATGGCTATGATTGGATCTCTTTTAGACATACCATCCAACACCCATAAATGTGAATTCTTGGTCGAACAGCTTTTGATCCCAGCATTTGAAGTTCCACAGTCTGAGCTCATATGTGAGATTGTTGGTCCCAACTCGTTGTGGTACAAAGATATATACGAGTATCTCCATAATCACACCTTGCCTCTTCAACTATCCAACACCCAGCATAAAACTTTTATCCGTCGAGCCTCTCGTTACACTATCTTAGGAGACACCCTTTATCGCCGGAGTCTTGATGGTATCCTTCTTAGATGTCTTGATTCTGAGGAAGCAAAAACGGCCTTACGTGAAGTACATGAAGGTGTCTGCGGTTCGCATTCTGCTGGCCCTGGCCTTGTTAAGAAACTTCTACGAGCAGGATACTATTGGCCAACTATGGAAAAAGATGCCCAACAATTTGCAAAGCGATGTCTACAATGTCAGAAACATGGAGATCTAATACATGCACCAGCACATGAGCTTCAGCCTATTGTCACTCCATGGCCTTTTTCGCAATGGGGACTTGATCTTTTGGGTAAAATCCATCCTACTTCATCAAATGGTCATAAGTTTATTATCACTGCCACTGAGTATTTCACAAAGTGGGTAGAAGCCATACCAATGACCTACATCACAGGTAAACAAATAGCTAAATTCATCCTACATTACATCATCTGCCGTTATGGAGTTCCTCAAGCTATTGTCACAGATAATGGCCGGCCTTTCAAGAACCAAGAGGTTAGAGATCTTTGCAATAAGTTTCATATTCAACATAGGTTCTCTACGCCTTATTATCCTTAGAGCAACGGTCAAGCTGAAGCCTCTAATAAGACAATCATCAAGATCCTTAAAAAGACTGTTAACGAAACTGGTCGAGATTGGCATCTACAACTGCATCCTGCTTTATGGGCATATAGAACAAGTGTCAGAACTCCTACTGGCGCCACACCCTATGCTCTAGTCTATGGCACTGAAGCTATTTTGCCTATCGAGGTTGAGATCCCCTCTTTGCGCATATCCTTGCAACATACTATCTCAGATGAAGAATATCGAGTGTCCTGACTCCATGATCTTGAGCTCTTAGATGAACGCCGCCTTACAGCATTGAACCATCTTCAAGTCTATCAAAACCGGCTACGCCGCAGCTACAACAAAAAGATCAGAGAACGCAGATTTCAGGTTGGCGACCTTGTCCTTAAAGAAAACCAAAGGAATCAACAGCATCGAGAGAAACAGGGCAAGTTTGAACCAAATTGGCTTGGTCCTTTCATTATCACCGCAGTCTATGGATCTGGTGCATACACTTTGTCAACACCTGAAGGCATTCCCTTGGATGAACCCGTCAACAACGTTCATCTCAAGAAGTTTTATCCATGAATCTCAGCTATCCCACAAAAAAAAAAAACACAAAAAAAATAAAATATTCCAAAAAAAAAAAAAAAAAAAAAGAGATAAATAATCCGTCCAATGGTGAAAACCTGGTAAACAGGCGCCTTGGATAAGTACCATAGTGAAAACCTGGCAAACAGGTGCTATGTGTCGTGACCAGCTTCCCTCATTTGTTTGGTTCGTTTGATCATTTTCCCCACTGCATCTTGTATAAGCCATCCTCATAAGCCCTATCGCAACCTCACACATCGCCTTTCCTCTTCATCCTTTGCCAATGCTAGCTATCATACTTGAGACATTGTCGTGATATCTATATCTTTTGGCACCTTAGCATCTTGGCCACATCTTTTCTGCATTGTCGCTTCTGCATAATAAACCTCATCCCACACTGGGGGCATTTGTTGAGCCTTATTTGGAAGTGGATCCTGTTATCTCTAGCTCATAACACATCAAACAACTCAGCTTACAACACAGCACACCATATCAACTTCAGCCATGGCACATGTCCACCAACAAATACGACCTAACGACTTGCAACCAGGACTCATACCTTTACAACTCCATCCACATTCATCCAACAATCACAACAAACATCGCCTGATCAAACATCCAATCGATTAGCCACATCAATAAGAACTACATCCAGCTCTATCGTTGACGCCTTGATCCCGTGGATACAGGGTATGTAGGCAATCTGAGATGCGAAGGAAGCACTCTGATTCAGGCTAAGACGATAGCCCCTTTCATCATTCATCTGTCATCTTTTCTTCTAAACATCTTTCACTCTCTCAGCTCACATTCTTCTATCTTTCATCACTTACATCATCAATAAAACCCAGAACTACATATTCATCATGTCTCATCTTCATCGTCAATGTGCTTTGATCCCGTGGATACAGGGTATGTAGGCAGTCTGGAATACGAAGGAAGTTTCCAGTACTCAAGCACAGATGATCCCCCCATCTTCTTCATCTTCATTCATCATCCATCTTCTTCTCTTTGATCAGCTCAAACAGGAAGCAAACCATGTGTCTATTGCAAGCTCCAGCACTATAACCAATCACAGGTAAGCCAGAAGCTATTTGTCCGCATGCCTTAAGCCAACATTTGCTATAGCCATTTATCAACAACTTTAGCCTTCAACAGGATGTAGCTTTCCTCTTAACAAGGCGCCAGCTTAATCTATCCAAGAGCACCCAACATTTGGCAAGAGAACGTGATGACAATATCTTTTGTTTTATCTTTTGATTTATCTTTTGTCCCTTTTCTATACCTAGTCAAGACTGCCATGATCTCTTTATATCTTGGTATGTTGCGATGAAGTAAGGACTGGGGCATGGTCATATAGCTTTCGTATGCCGTGTTTGCAGGATGATCTTATTCTCTTCCTATGCGTCTTGGTATCTTGCACGTGTTGGGATTAGCATCTTACATATCAATATCTCTAGCATCTGAGAAGCTAAACAGTCTCTTATGCATTGGAGACTATTCTATGTTAAGACTAACTCCATACATATAACCAGCAAGCTATCATTATGTGTAGTGGAGATAAGTTCAAACCATTGTTTGTAGCGTCAAAGTCCAACACTAGCTGCTATTCATATCTTGTGCATGTTGGCTCAACATCTTGACCACATGCGTTCAGACAAGATTGTAACATGCTAGTTGCGCATTGGATATCTCGACACCTTGGTCTCTTATACCCTGGTGCATAACATCCATATGCTATATCAAACATAAGGACTGCATTTCTTTTCATTTTGAGCAATTACTTGAAAGCTGCCCATCATCATCTTATCTTATTCATTCTATCTATCCATTTGTTCCGTCATCCTCCGCCAAGATCAATCATCTCCATCATCCTTTGTCCATATTCCCGCTCTTGCAAAACAAGTGTTAGCCATACATACGTCCATTATATCTATATCTTTCATTACCATCTACCTATATGCATACATCTATCCATATCATTATCTTTTACATATTCAAATATTTTCTATCAATTACCATTTGCATAAACATCCATCCATAATCCATCTATAATCCATACACATAACATGCATAGCCATCATAATATCAACATCACAACCATTATAACATCATATAGATTGCCAAAACTGCCATATATATATACATGTGTGTCAAAATACAAGTGTCTACAATACAAGCTGAGCCCTGAAAAGAATGAATGTACAACAATGGCTCTAGGCCTCCCCAATCAAACACCTCCTGTCTCGTCCTCCCAAAAATGACATCACCTATAGGTACGGCTTGTGCCTCTCCAAACTGTCTCAGGGCTCTCTCTGGCAAATAGCGCTCTATAATGTACACGCCGCGTCCAAAAATGTACCTCGCCTGTCTCGCATAAGCAAGCTCGGCATCCTCCTCCTCCCACTGCTCACATCCTAGCCATGGCCTCCATACAAATCTGTCTATCTCATCCAACCTCCGTCGCCAGTATACTACCCCTCGGCGCTGTCGATATGTCAAGGCTCCTCTATACATCCGTGCAAATGGCTCTCCTACTGCTCTAGTGACCCATCCCTCTGGTCTCATCACCGGAATGTGCTCATAAGCCCATACGTGCAAAACTGTCACTCCTGCTGACATACTGGCTCCGAACATATATGCACAATCATGCAGGTAATGATAGAGCTGTCCCAACACGCACTCTGCCCATGCATATCTCGTGCCATAGGAGAACATGCCCTCCATCACTGTCCCCCATCCTACAGGAAAACCTCTCGCTCTCCTGTCACCCACTAGCCATCTAATGATAGCCACTACCACTCGCTGCAACCTGTCACAGAGCTCCTCCATCCTCCCCATCGGTATCTCTGAACCCTCTGCTCCGATGTCTGGTGTCCCAAACAATCTCCTGAATGCAGCTGGGCCCATCTCCGGATCATAATCTACCCGATCCCCATCTATTGGAATCCTCAAAATCCGGAACACATCCTCTAAGGTGATGGTCGCCTCTCCTGTCGGTAACAAGAATGAACTGTGCTCGCTCATCCATCGCTCCACCATCGCAGTCATCATCCCTCGATGTGCCTGCACTGGCTCTAATCGTGACACATGCTCCAAGTCCAGGATCTCCAACACCAGTAGCTCCTCTGCATCCAACCGTCTCACTAACCGCAAATCTCTCGGATGGGGCTCCCGTGATAGCAATGGCGGTAGTACATCCTGCATCATCCATTTACTCTTGTTAGTCCATCCCGTTAATCATTCATATCAAAATCTGCCTATCTATCTGCTATTCTATCCTACACCTACCCTATGCGGTTCCCTTTCCCACATGCGAGCTTTTTCCTGCTCACTAGCGACCCCTGTTACTACATGCGCCTCTGTTTTGACCAAACGCGACTTCTTGTACATATGCGCTCACTGTTTTCCTATAAGCGACCACTATTACCATATGCGTTCATCCTTCCTTTATCTGCGAGCCATATCCTATGTGCGAGTCTTTTTACCCCAAACGCGAGCCCTTTTCCTATATGCGCCTATTTTCTCATCATAAGCGAGCCCGCTCACACTAAGCGACCATTTTCACCCTATACGCGCGCTATCTACCATATGCGATCTGTTTCTAGTCCTATGCGAGCTAAACTACCTTATGCGACTACTATCTGCTCATAAGCGACTAGCTTCCCTCCATCCGCGCATTTCCGCTACTTTTTTCCCGCCGACCGGATGCGACCACTTTTTTCCTAAGCGACCTACCCGCGCCTATAAGCGACCTGAATTACTCTAAGTGACCTCTATTCCTATATAAGCAACCTATATGTGCCATGTCCTAAACTCGTCGCTTTTGGTGACGTGTGTGAATTAATTACGCTTCTAGGCTATTAAATGCACGCTTTTGGGAAAAGTTTTGAGACATACCGGTGCGCCTGCTCCCTCTGGTCGTCCATGTGTCCTCACTCGCTCCGCACGATGATCTCTGCGTGGAATCACCATCCTGCTAAGCTCTGCCACTCTCACTCCTATGAGCTCTGGATTTCTCTAGGTTTCTAAGCACAAATGAGCACAAATGAGCCTATTTGCCCTTGCAACCCCTACTTATAGCCCTTCTCCAAACCCTAATTCTTCTATACCACAGCCTATTTTCTTCGCGTCTACCCTCTTTTTCGCCCTTTCTTCTATCGAGAGCCAACCCAGTCCTTCCTGGTTCACCTGGCTTACCTCTCGAGGGGGCATCACCTGCCAGTTACACTGGGGCATAACTTGTTTATTGAACGCATCTCACATCTTCTTTGACACAACGTTCTATCGAACATTGTATCAAAGAGGGGCAAAATGTAGACACCCAAATTTGTCCATGTCTAACGACACCTTGTTAAATCACTAATCCATTACCCAATTAATTAAATAAATTTTATTTATTTAATTAAAATCCCATTCTCATTCATTTAGCCGATTAATTAAATAAATTGTATTTATTTAATTAATTCCACATCATGTCTTATCCCATTTTATGCATTTATCATATTAATTAAATAAATTTTATTTATTTAATTAATTTCCAACTCATATCCCACTAATTCAAATACTTTATTTGAATTAAGCCTTTATCATTTATCACATTTTAACACTTGTCCATTTCCCATTTATCATGTGTTGTAAGACAACTTTCATTTAAAATCCTTCACATGCACAACTAATTGGACCTAAATTTAGTAACTTTCAATCTTAGCCATTCACATAGCCTCTGAATCTCCACCATTGATTGATCTTGGTTGAGTCCTATATAAACAGCCTCTTACTCCATATGAGACATCTAGAAAGCATATAGTATCTAGCAATCCAGCAATCATATAGCAACTCCATTATCATCTTGAGCATTCGAGCATTTGAGCTTTTATCATCCATCAATGGCAGCTTTCAGCTTTGTGATTGTTCATTGTTGAAGAAGCAGTCCACATTTCCCTCTCAAACAAGGAATCGCACGGTCTAGGTGATGTTATGCTTGCATTGCATTGTTCTTTTGGCTTCATTTAGATTAGATTCCTTGATGATGGTAGGGTTAGGGTTTCATGACTATGTCTGATCTTCCACACCTGACTTTCACCTATCACAGAGGATACTGGCTACAGTTGTGGAATTTGGCTTTACACCTGCCAATTGTATTTGCTTGAAATTTTGTAAATCCTTATCAAAAAAACCCATTTTTTGCATATCTTGCAATCATTGCATTCCATGAGATGGCATTTCATTAAGACATCATGTCAAACAGTTCATGTACCTTGTTTATGCTTCCACACTTTGCATATATGTATACTAGAGTAGTTACAACTACAAGATCTGACAAAATTCCCATATCCTTTATGTTTTGATGGATGTCCATACCATGTTCCAAAGATCCCATTTTGGCATATGAAGAGAGGATGTTGGCTAAGGTTGTGGAATTTGGCTTTACACCTCTTAATTGCATTTGCTTGAAAGTTTCTAAATCCTTATTAACAAATCCATTTTTTGTATATCTTGCAATTAATGGATTCTATGAGATGGTATCTCTTTGAGGTGTTTTGTCAAATAGTTCATGTGCCTTGTATATGCTTCCACACATTTTATACATGTATACTAGGATAGTTGCAACTACAATAGATTTCACAAAATTTTCATATCCTTTATTCTTTGATGGATGTCCATGCCCTGTTCCAAAGATCCCATTTTGGCATAGCAGGGAGGATGTTGGCTAAGGTTGTGGAATTCAGATTTCCACCTACCAATTGCATTTTCTTGAAAGTTTCTAAAGCCTTATTGATGAAGGAGCATCTGAAAGTCATTCAAGTAAATTGGGACAGTTAATGTTGAGTTGCAGAGTGCCAGGAAGTGACAATGGGGACTACTACATTTTACTGCATCTTCATATTAGAGCATGTGGAGCAAGACTTAGCATCTAGATATCATCATCTACATCATATTCAAATTTCAAGTGATTTGGATTTGTTTCCAAAAAGTTATCACTATTAGAAGATCATCAATTTTCACAAAATAGAGCATTCAGACAGTTGGTTGAAGGAAAAGGTTTGTGAAGCACTTCCGTGACTTGTGGAACCTAATATAACATCATACAAGGTAAATTGAGTCCAAATAGACCTTCATTAAGAACCACATCAAGTTTCATTCATTTGTAGAGCACTACCAAGAGTTGTAGGCCGGCCTACTTGTTTCCTACATGTTTCATATTACTTGTAGAGGATATAAATAAAGGACAAAAGATTGTTTCTAAGGCAGTGACAAAGTATGTGAAGAAAGTGTAGACAAACATGATGTGAAGAGATGAATGGTTGTGATCCTGGAAGGCAGCAGAGCATAAGCAAATGACAGAGCAGAGAGTAGAAGGAGATACAGAGAAACAAATAGAGAAGGAGAAGGAGAAAGAAGACATGGAAGAATGATTTTGTGTTCTATAAATCTTTTGTAAGACTAGGCTATAGCCTAGCATATGAAAATCCCTAGAGGTATATGTAATGAGGTTTGGGATTATAATATAATGAGAAGTGATATTTGAAGGCTGGAGTTTTTCCTTTGATGGTTTTCCCAAGATAAATCATGTGTCATGTGCTTATAAGCATCTCTTATCATCCTATTGTTAGTTATGTGTTTTTGTTGCATATTTTTAATGATCATGATGTTTGTTGTTTAAGGTTGCAAGGCTTGATAGTCCTTCATTGGACCCTCCTACCTTGACTGCATCACTTATGAACAAATCCATTTTATTCATATCTTGTAAATATTGAAATTGACATGAGATTGCATCTCTTTGAGGCGTTCTATCAAAAAGTTCACATGTCTTGTCTATGCTTCTACACTTTACATACATGTCTACTAGGGTAGTTGCAACTAAAACAGATCTGACAAAATTCCCATATCCTTTATGCTTTGATGGATGTATATTCCATGTTCCAAAGATCCCATTTTAGCATAGGTAGGGAGGATGTTGGTTAAGGTTGTGGAATTTGGATTTACACTTGCCAATCGGATTTGATTGAAAGTTTCTAAATCCTTATAAAAAAATCTATTTTGTGCTTATCTTACAATTATTGCATTCCATGAGATGGCATCTCTTTGAGGTCTTCTATCAAATAATTCACATGTCTTTTCTATGTTGAATGCATAAGACAACTGCAAGGGGGGGTGAATTAGTTGTATCAAAAACTTCAAACCCTCACAAACATAATCTCATCCACATTAGTTCACTTAAACCTTTATTCTATTATGAAGATTAAACAATAAAAATAGATAACAAAAACTTAATCACATCAACACCATGCACAAGAGAACACCAGAGTTTTATGTGGAAAACCCTAAAAGGGAAAAATCATGGTGAGGATTAGTTCACAATATAAAGTAGTATCAATATCAAATTACAAAGAGGCTCACTACCAAAAGGGCTCACTACCCAAGGACTCATAGTCCAAAGAAATGCTCACTACAATAGGCTCACTACCAATAGGGCTCACTACCAATAGGTCTCACTACCAAAAGGGCTCACTACCATGAACTGATATAATAGCATCTACCACATGCCTCAGTTCAGTTCCAATGAAGCACAATACATATCACCTTCATAGCCTCACAACACAAACATCCTCATCTTCACATTTTTGCACACACATGAATCCTTTACACTTATTTATATCAATCATCAACCTTGGAACATACATCAAGGTCGGTAACACATTCTACAACATTTGGAACATTCTCCTAGGTTAGTAAACATACACAATTCAAATTAGGTCTAGACCTAAATAGTCTTGTGAAGCAAAGAGATGAAAGAAGAACATTTCACAACTTATCTCAAACCTAAATACATCTTCACATGCTTCAACACACTTCCACAATCCATGAAGCACATCCGCAAAGAGTGTAAACAACCAGCTCAGCCAAAAAAGGTGTTGACACTAGGATCTTTAGGCACATGCTTCCAAGAACACAACCATAACTTGTGGACCAAGCACAAGCCTTCAACATGATCTAGAGACATCCAAAAACAACATGAAATCACCTAGAAGTAGGAGGGTCTAGTGAGGGACTATCCAACCTTGTAGCCTTAAAGAATTAACACTAAGATCACACAGATATGCAATGGAAGCTAACATCTAAGTCACAGAAAGATAATAGTTATTCAAGGGCGTATAACACAAGATTTCTCCTAGGAAAACCCTAACAGGGAAAAACCCAGCCTTCAAAGCTCATTCTTCCTATATTATACTTCAAATAAAATTACACATACCTCAAGGACTTTATAGATGCTAGGCCACAACCCAGGGATTACAAAAGATGCATACAAAAATATTATTTCAATATTTCAAGTTCTTCTACAACTCAATTCTCTACTCTGCAACTCATGTTGCTTCCTTCTCTACCTTCTACTCTATTCTGCTACTCCTCTGAATCAAAACAACTTTAGATTTCACTTAATGTCTTCATGATATCAATCACTTCCACACTGTTGCCTTGTAACAAATCATTATCCTTCATTTATATCCTCTGCAAGCTTTCTAAACATCAACAAGTCAGCCTAATTGCAATGACTAGTTTATGAAATGTGTTCACAAAATAGGTCAGATCTAAACATAAGACACTACTCTACAAATGCATAGAACTTTGTGTGGATCTCATTGAAGGTCAGCCAAGTCCTAAACTTCATCAAACAATGCTCCTAAAAGTGAGCCTCTTCACTTTGGTCTGCATTATGTCAGATTCAAGGTTCGACAATCTGTTCATAGGTACTTGCAACTGCCTCAAGGTCAGCGGTCTGTTCAAGTCCACCCTGCACAACTACCCCAAATTCTTCTAAGGTTAGCATTTTACTTGCAAGCCTTGTACTACCTCAATGATTGGCGGTCTGAGAAAGTCTTCTCCACAAGCTACCTCAAGTTCTTCTTCTTGTCATGGTATAGGTTCATTAGTCTACTTTCAAGCCTTACACTACCTTAATGATCGGCAGTCTAAGCAAGTCTTCTCCACAAGTTTCCTCAAGATTAAAGTCTATTTCAATCAATTAAGAATCAATACATTCATACTTGCAACCTCCAGAACAATCAAGTCAATTCACTTTCTTAGTAACACTATCTACTCTTTGGTCTTTAACACAATTTCCTCCACACTCATCAAAATCTTACATCTTCCACTCTGCTTACACTACTTTTGTACTTCTCTTTGTTTCCTTTACCTTATTCACTTGAATCTGGTGCACAATCCTTCTCTTCCGGTATAATATCATGTAATGAACTCTTCTCTTGCTATTCTTTACACTTGTTCACACAAACTTTCTCTTGCACTATTTCTCTGCTGATTAGTTTATAACATGATTCTTCTCAAGATTAATGCTTCTCCTTCTTCTGGTTTATCTATTATACTCATTGATTCAAAAGGTTCCTCTACCTCTAGATAAACTATCTTAGTATCAACAGGCTCTTCTTCTTTTGTATAAACTATCTCTGTACTAACAGGCTCTTCTTGTTACAGTATGGGCCTAACTAGTGTTTTCATTGATGTCAACATACTCCTATTGCATTGATGTCAAGGATTGGATGAGTTGTATGCTGAGGATATTGAGAAATTTAGTTTTATCAGAAGTAGAGAAGATCAGTGAAGACAATAAAGCTCTATGAAGTAAAGATCCCAACTAGATGAAGATCAAAGAATGCACATCAAAGGGTTTATAGATATGTGTTTGGAGATGATCCAGTCAAGATTTAAGAGGTCTGAATGAAAATGTGGATGAGTTATGGCCATTAGAGTAAAATTGGTTCTAGTAACTATTCAGAGTTGACAAAGTGACACAAATAGGTCCAGTGAGATCTGGAAATACAATATGATGTTCTGCAGATCTGGTGGCATGTTTGGGAGGCTAATGTGAATTGACAATGCAATTGGTTCATGGTTTGGAGGTCCACAAGCAATCCTTCTAATGTGATAGCATTGACCAACTGTGTCCTTGAGGTTTTGGATGAAGATGTGAATGATTATAGTAAGCAAAAGTGGTGTGAATGTTCTTGGTGATTCAAGCAAGCTTGTGGGGGGCTCTAGATTGTGTCCAGTTCATGTTGGCAGTTTACATTGAAGATTGAGCTCATAATTGAAGACTTACCTTTGAGTGATGGTGTTCCTCCTAGTCTTGGTTGATTAGATGATTTGTGCATGTTGCGGATGATCTTGAAGATGTTTTGTGAGCATGGCATGTTCCTCGAAGAAGATTGGAGTCCCAGTTATGTGTGGCCAATAATGTAGTAATGTGCATGAAGTTTTTGTAATAAGTCAAGTTGTATTTTTGTAATTGCTCTATATAAGTGTATGTTGTGCCATCTTTGATGATCATTCCAAAGTCGATGTCATGTATAAATAAGAGTTGCGAAGTCATTCAAATGTGTCCTTATGGTCACGATGAGAAAGTGGTAGTTAAGAGGAGAGAAAAGCAAAGCAGAGATGTTGAGCTTAAATGGAACTGACTCAATCATAGTAAAGATGCTTATCTCTAGCTCAAGTATGTAATACTTATATTCTTTTGTAGATAGTGTGTCTCCTGTAGGAAGTGGGCCTCTTGTAAGTAGTGTGCTCAGGTAGTTAGCCCTAATTGGAAAGTCCCATTTTATTTATCTTTATTCTTCTAATAGAGAATACAATCTTGGGTTAGTCACCTCGTGGATTTTCCCTTAACTAGGTTTTCCACATCAAAATCTTGGTGTTATATGTGTTGAATTTGTTTCTTCTCTTGAATTATTGCATTATGCTTCCATGATTGAATCTTTGATATGCTATTGAAATATAAGAAGGCTTAAAGTAAATAAAGATCAAGATTTTGGTAACAACTGATTCACCCCCCTCTTAGTTGTCTATCGTAAATCCAACAATTGGTATTAGAGCTAAGTTCTTCTAGAAGAAGCTTAACCACTTGAGGAGATCCAGGATGTCGACCTACACGAAGGACAGTCCAAGGTTTGATGGAACAAACTTCACTGCCTGGAAAAGTTGCATCGAATGTAACTTACAATACATGGAAGATCAGTATTGGAACATAACTACAACAAAATATGTTCCCCCAAGGAATGGTCCAACAACTATAGATGAAGTCAGAGATGCAGACAATAATCTTTGAGCTAAAGAAGCCCTACTGAGTGCCTTGTCTAATTCAAAACTGACAAATGTTATGGGATTGAAGACTGCTTATGAAATTTGGATAAAGCTTGAAAATCTATATATGAAGGAGACAAATATGTTAAGTGTGCCAAGCTGCAAAGTCTGAAAGGAAAGTTTGAAAACTTGAAGATGAGTGAAGATGAGAATATCAGTTTATATCTGACAAAAGTAAATGAGCTTTTATGTGGCATTGGATGTGCTGGTGGAGTATTGGATGAAGATGAAATTGTTGCTAAAATTCTTAGATCTTTACCTCCTTCATATAAACACAAAGTTGCTGCTATTGAGGAAATTGAATTTTTAACAACTATCACAAGGGATCAATTGGTTGGTAAGAATCTGCATTAGAGTTGGCTGAGTTTGGTGATGCACTTCCCAAGACTGAATCTGCATTCAAAGCTAGTGCCTCTGCAAAAGGCAAACAGAGATATGATCCAGGTAATAGTTCCTCAAGGAAATCAGCTTGGTATGATAAAGCAAGGAAAGATCTAGAAGAAGATGAGTTAGAAGCTGAGTAATTTGAAGCCCTTATTGCAAAGAGACTGCTAAGAGGATTTGGTAAGTATGAAGGAAAATTACCTTTCAAATTCTTTACCTGCAATAAGATTGGTCATTTTGCCTCAAGATGTCTGGAAAGGTTTTCAAGGATAAACCCTAATAGATCAAGGTTTCAGAAGAAGTGTTACTATGTTCAAGAAGATAATGATGAAGGAGTAACAAATGATGAATCTGAGATAGGAAACAAACCTAGAAGTGATTGGGTGTTTATTGCCATCAAAGAAGAAGATCTAATGCCTATTGAATCTGTCAATCATAAGATGATAGAAAGTGCTTTGGCTGATCAAGTTGAAGAAAATGATGAATGGGTTATTGAAAGTGGATGCTCTCACCATATGACTGGTGACAAGAGTAAGTTCCTAAACTTGGAAAGATATGAAGGTGGAGTTGTAAAGTTTGGAGATAATTCTGCTGGCAAAATCAGAGGTAGAGGAACCCTTTCTTTTGATGGAAAGAACAAAACTAGTGATGTTCTGTATGTTGAATGTCTGAAGAATAATCTTCTTAGTGTTGGACAGTTGGTGGACAAAGGCTATGATCTTCATTTCAAAAATGGAAAATTCAAGATCTTTGAAAGCTCTGGAACTGAGATTACATCTAGTACATAGACAAAAGGTAACATCTTCCAATTGGTTGTGGTATAGGAGAATGTGTCATGTGAATTTTGATAATATCATCAAGATAAGCAACACTCAGGCTATAAGGGATCTTCCAAGACTGATGAAACCTACTAACGGTTTGTACAAAGTATGTCAATTGGGTAAGCAAAATAGAGTCTCATTCAAAAGTAAGGAACAATCTTCAACCAGATTGTTAGACCTAGTGCATACTGATCTCTGTGGCTCGACTAGAATCAGGAGTCTACAAGGAGATAGGTATTTCATGTTGCTGATTGATGACCACTCCCGGATGATGTGGGTAACTTTCTTAAAAGAGAAATCTGAAGCACTTGAGAAGTTCAAAATATTCAAAGCTATGGTAGAAAATGAAACTGGCATAAACATAAAATGCCTTAGGTTTGATAGAGGTGGAGAATTCACATCCGGTGAGTTCATAACATTCTATGAGAAACATGGGATAAAGAGACAGTTATCTGCTCCAAGGACTCCACAACAGAATGCAATAGTGGAGAGAAAGAACTGGACCATCTAGGAAGCATCTAGGACCATGATGATGGAAGAAAATATTCCTCAGATCTATAGGAGAGAAACTATAAACACTGTTATCTACACTTTTAATTAGGTACAAATAAGAGGCAATACTGGTAAGACTCCTTATGAACTTTGGTTTGGTATCACTCCTACTGTGAAGTATTTTAGAGTCTTTGGTAGTAAATGCTACATCAAAAGAGATTAAGACCTTGGCAAGTTTGATACTAGAAGTGATGAAGGAATATTCTTGGGATATTCTACTCAAAGCAAAGCATATCGGTGTTATAACAAGAGATTGAGAAAGATTGTAGAAAGTATGAATGTGAAGGTTGATGAAGGCATGGAAAATCCCTCAAGGTTTTATGAGTATGAAGCAAATAATCAGAATGATGTCTCAATCCAAGAGAACAAGCCCCAACTCCAGTTTAGATTTAGATTGATATGGAGAATCCTGAAATACAAGAAGAAGAGACAAGTTTGGATGAACTTGTCCAAGAATTAGAAGTGCAAGAGAATCCCAAAACTCCCAGGTATGTAAGACTGAATCATTCTGAAGATTAGATCATAGGAGATATTAGAAAAGGTGTTTAAACAAGAAGAAAAATTACTCAAGATTTAGTGAAGTACTGTTTGATTTCAAAAATTAAACCAAAAACAATAAGTGAAGCATGCAATGATGAAAGTTGGGTTAAAGCAATGGAGGAAGAATTGATGCAAAATGAAAAGAATCACACTTGGGATTTTGTTCCCAGACCTAAGGACAAAAATGTGATTGGGACTAAGTGGGTCTTCCGGAATAAACTGAATGAAGAAAGTGAAGTAGTAAGAAACAAAGCCAAATTGGTCTTTAAGGGTTATTCTCAAGTAGAAGGAATTGACTTTGAAGAAACTTTTGCTCCGGTGGCAACAATTGAAGCAGTCAAAGTATTTCTTGCCTTTGCTGCCTTCAAGGATTTCAAGGTATATCATATGGATGTCAAGTCTGCTTTCCTAAATGGTGATTTGGAAGAAGAGGTACACATTGAGCAACCAGATGGATTCCAATTGTCTGATCATGAAGATATGGTCTACAAGTTGAAGAAGGCATTATATGGACTCAAACAAGCCCTACGAGCCTGGCATGAAAGATTGGACAAACATCTCTTGAAGATTGGTTTCAACAAAGGTACCACTGACAGTAATCTGTATTTTAAGATTGATCATGAAAATATCTTGATTGTGGAAGTATTTGTTGATGATATCACTTTTGGAGGGAAAGATAGTATGTACAAGACTTTTTCAAATCAAATGCGAAGTGAATTTGAGATGTCTATGTTTGGGGAAATGAATTTCTTCTTGGGTCTACAAATCATTCAAACAAAGAAAGGAATCTTCATATCTCAGACCAAATATGTGAAAGAATTGTTGAAGAAATTTGGGATGGAAGATTCAAAGGCAATGAATACTCCCATGGCAATTGGATGTAAGTTGAGTAAAGATGATGAATCCCCTAAGACTGATCAGAAAAAAGTACAGGTTAATGATTGGAGGACTGCTCTACCTTACTCAAACTAGACCTAATATTATGAATGTTGTTGGTCTTGTTGCCAGATTCCAAGCTGATCCTAGAGAGTCTCATGTCACGACAATCAAGAGAATTCTCAGATATCTAAAGGGAAAAGTTGAGTATTGATTATGGTATCCTAAGGATCATGATTTCTCTCTTCATGCATATACAGATGCTGATTGGGCAGGAGATGTGGATGACCGGAAGAGTACCAGTGGTGGTACATTCTTTTTGGGAAAAAGATTGGTTTCTTGGCTAAGCAAGAAATAAGAGGCAATATCTCTGTCCACTACAGAAGTAGAATATACTATAGCAGCAGGCAGTTGCACTCAAGTTTTGTGGATGAAGCAAATGCTAAGAGATATTAGAGTGGGGTATCAAGAACTTATCACAATCTTTTGTGATAATTCAAGTGCAATAAACATATCAAAAAATCATGTGTTGCATTCAAAGAGAAAACATATATCCATCAAGTTCCACTTTTTGAGAGAGCAGGGAAACAAGAATGAAGTCAGATTGGAGTTTGTGCCCTCAAAGGATCAGATTGTAGACATTTTTACTAAACCTCTACCTAAGGACTCTTTTGAGTATCTTAGAGAGAAGTTAGGGGTTATTACCCCTCTTGTATTGAATTAAGGTGCACTGATGTGCATCAATCTGGTGGATCCCACAGTCATATCTTGTGATCCAGATTGATGTGAGGAGGTTGCTACTCAGGGGGAGTGATGCAGAGGCATCCACACTAAAACCTTGACATACAGCATGTATGTTCGCAACCCTTCATCATCATCATCATATTTCCCTTAACACTGTCAGCATCATCATATTTTCTCTGCCGACCTATATCCTCCTGCAGACAAACCTTCGACCTTTCGTCTGTCAGCAGCATCATCATATCCGGCTATCGGCAGCATCATCACATTCGGCAAACGTAAACATCCTCCTGATGTTCACTGTTCATCTTACCGCCAACCTCTATCTGCAGCAGCATGATGTTCAACATCATGTTCATCAGCAGGCTATAAAATATCCTGTTCCCTCCATATATCCTGATGACGACAACTTCATGCACCTTTCCTTTGATGCTTACGTCACCCTGATATCCTGATGATGATTATCCTGATGACGATGACGTCACATGCAGCTCCTCCAATATCCTGCTGTCGGCCAAACTTAACATTATCGGCCCGCGATGGTTTTATCAACCCGATCTTCTACCTTATGCCGATGCGCTCCTCCTCGGCAACACCTGATGATGATCACCCCGAAACACTTTCCCCTTATGCAACCGATTGCATCATGCTCACCTCCATCTACTCGGATGACACCTGAAGTAACCGTAGGATATACACAGAAATATCCTGATGATGCTGTTGCGATGGATTTTCCAACCTTAGCGAATTTCGATCCGCCGAACCTCCTGAGGTGACCCAATCTACTTTCAGGGTGATCTTCCAGACTCTAACAACCAGCACGACCTAGCACATGCCCATGCTAGGGTTCTCAACACCTCTTGACGACGATCCTGCACACCTGCATGCAAACAAACACAAAATGCAGACTAGATCCTAAACTACTGTACATAGCCATTCCACCGATTCGACGAATCAACCGGTGGAATGGATCAGCGAATCCATGTAACCACCAAAATAGCAAATCGATCACACAATGGAATCCAAACAGAGAATTGACACAACAGGATCTCTTTATTGATTTCAAAAGATGCAAATACAACACTCTGTCTCTCCTCTCTGTCTCACTCTCTGCAAAGTCTGATCGACCATATTCAATCTCAACCAAACCGCATGCATAAATAGGATCTCCTGCGAGTACTACCAACCTGACTCCAAGCGGCTGGGAGCTTCCAAGCGGCTGGGAGGATCCAACCGAACATACAGCATAACAGCTATCCTAACAAACTACCTAAAAATAGTAAAGTATGGTCAACATGACCTTATTACATCTATTGGTCTTATCAGACCTTCTTGGAAACATTAACCAGACCTAAAACAAACTAACTGCCTCATGGAGGCCAGCTGTCAGGTAGGTGCTCCTGCACCATACTCCCCAACAGAAAAGAACTCATGTCCCATGAGTTAGGATGTGGAAGTCCTCCACCTTTACACTTTGTCATGTCAGTGTTCTGACCTGTTCCAGCTTTGTCCTCTACTGGCTCTTGGCTGCTCCAAGACTTCTGAACTGTAACTTGCCTTCTTGCAAGTAAATCCTCATGCCTGTCAATGTAGGCCCTTCTCTCACATACCTTGCGTTTGTCAGGTTGTCTGACCAGAACCTCTGTCTGAACTGCCTCTTGAACTTCTGTAATGTTCAACTCTGTCTTTCTTTCAACTCTTATAGGACAAACAATAGTCCCAACTATGACAACATCCTTGTCATTCCTCTCAACTGGTTGCTATTTGCAAACCTGTTTCTGAACCTGCTGCTGACCTCTATCAGTCACAACTGAAACTGTCTTCAACCTGTTGTCCTTAACAACTCCTTTCCCTGCAGTGTCCTCAACTGCCTTCATGCCTGCTCCTATAGGCATCTGCACAAACTCCTTCTTTCCCACTAAAATGATTTTGGCTGCCCCCAATGCTGCAGCATCTTCCTGCAATGGCATCAACATAATAGTCTTCCCATCTTTCTTGATGGTGTAGGTATTAGCATACCCATCATACAGCACCCTCCTATCAAATTGCCATGGTCTACCCAACAGTAGGTGACAACATTCCATGGGCAAAATGTCACACAAAACTCTATCCTGATATGCTCCAATCTAAAAATCCACATATGCCTGTTCATATACCCAAAGTGATTGACTATCACTCACCCAAGATGCCTTGTAAGGGTGTTGGTGTGGAATCCTTTCCAAATTCAGTTTATCCACCATTTCCTGAGATACCATGTTGTCTGTTGAACCAGTATCAATGACAACCTTACATATTTTACCTTTGCTCTTGCATGTGGTCTTGAAAAGAGCTCTTCTTTGCATTAGATCCTTTGATGCTAGCAAACTAGTTCTCCTTAGCATCAATGCTTCTCCCTCCTCAGGATATCCATAACTGTCAGGAACTCTATCTCCCTGATAAGTGTTTGAACTTTGCACACTTTGCTCTACTTTCTCTTCTTGGACAAGTTGTACTTTCTTGTCATTCGTTCTATCATCTCTGGATGATGAATCTTTGCTTTCTGGACATTTGAAAAATGGATGACCAAACTCACCACAGGTGTAGCACTTTCCTGAAAAATGTAGCAGAACCTCTACCACTTCCAATTCTGCCTCTATTACCTTTCCATCCACCTCTGAAATCAGACTGTCCCTGTCCTTTACCAGTGTCTTCTTGACCCTCATTGGTTTGCCTTGTTGTAGGGGTTAATCCTCTTCCCCTCATATTGCTGCCTCTTCCTCTCACGGACTTATCTTGTCTCCTATTCATCTTTTCTTCAATCCTGATTGCCATTTGGTAACAATCCTCCACATTCTTAGGGTTAGCTAAAACTAACTCATCCTATATGTTCAATCTCAAACCAGCCAAGTACCTAGCTACCTTTTCTACCTCATTCTCATGATGACCAGATCTCATACTCAATTTATAAAACTCCTCAGTATATGCCTTCACATCCATTTCCTTCTGCCTTAAAAATTGCAGCTTCTTAAACATCTGAATTTCATAATCCTTGGGCAAGCATTTACCTTTGATCCTTGCTACCATTTTATCCCATGAAGTGATCTTTGACTTTCCTTGTTTCCTTCTCTCGGATTGTACATAATCCCACCATACCAAAGCATGACCTCCTAACTTGGTCTTTGCAATCTTTACCTTCTGATCCTCAGCAACATCTTCACATTCAAAGTGATTATCAAGTGCAGCAATCCAATCCAGTAACTCATCCTCATTCAAACTTCAATTATACTTGGAAACATCAACCTTTACCTTAGGTTTATCACTCTGCACTGCCTTTAACAGTTTTGCAAATCTCTGGTCTTCAGCATCCAGATCTTCAGCTACCTCCTCATACTCTTCAACAGCATCTTCATCTTCTTCTGATTCACTGTCTTCCACTTCCCTCTTTTTGTTCTTCTCCAAGGCTACAAGCCTGGCTTGAAGTGCTTCAGCAAGCTCCTTCATCTTCCTCATCTCTCTGGCATGTTTTTCCTTCATCTCCTGCAATTCCCTTGCAATACCATTACCTTTTAGAGGCATTTTGTCAACCTCTCACTCCTCTACCTCTGTCCTTTCGGTGACAGAATCAACTCTACCTCTGCCCTTTCGGTGACAGAATCAACACACAACAGCCTAGACCTTTTGCTGAGCTCTGATACCACTATGATGCAGAGGCATCCACACTAAAACCTTGACATATAGCATGTATGTCCGCAACCCTTCATCATCATCATCATATTTCCCTTAACACTGTCAGCATCATCATATTTTCTCCGCCGACCGATATCCTCCTGCAGACAAACCTTCGACCTTTCGTCTGTCAGCAGCATCATCATATCCGGCTATCGGCAGCATCATCACATTCGACAAATGCAAACATCCTCCTGATGTTCACTGTTAATCTTATCGCCAACCTCTATCTGCAGCAGCATGATGTTCAACATCATGTTCATCAGTAGGATATAAAATATCCTGTTCCCTCCATATATCCTGATGACGACAACTTCATGCACCTTTCCTTCGATGCTTATGTCACCCTGATATCCTGATGACGATTATCCTGATGACGATGACGTCACATGCAGCTCCTCCAATATCCTGCTGTCGGCCAAACTTAACATTATCGGCCCGTGATGGTTTTATCAACCCAATCTTCTACCTTATGCTGATGCGCTCCTCCTCGGCAACACCTGATGATGATCACCCCGAAACGCTTTCCCCTTATGCAACCGATTGCATCATGCTCACCTCCATCTACTCTGATGACGCCCGAAGTAACCGCAGGATATACATAGAAATATCTTGATGATACCGTTGCGATGGATTTTCCAACCTTAGCGAATTTCGATCCGCCGAACCTCCTGAGGTGACCCGATCTACTTTCAGGGCGATCTTCCAGACTCTAACAACCAGCACGACCTAGCACATGCCCATGCTAGGGTTCTCAACACCTCTTGACGACGATCCTGCACACCTGCATGCAAACAAACACAAAATGCAGACTAGATCCTAAACTACTGTACATAGCCATTCCACCGATTCGACGAATCAACTGGTGGAATGGATCAGCGAATCCATGTAACCACCAAAACAGCAAATCGATCACACAATGGAATCCAAACAGAGAATTGACACAACAGGATCTCTTTATTGATTTCAAAAGATGTAAATACAACATTCCGTCTCTCCTCTCTGTCTCACTCTCTGCAAAGTCTGATCGACCATATTCAATCTCAACCAAACCGCATGCATAAATAGGATCTCCTGCGAGTACTACTGACCCAACTCCAAGCGGCTGGGAGCTTCCAAGCGGCTGGGAGGATCCAACCGAACATACAGCATAACAGTTGTCCTAACAAACTACCTAAAAATAGTAAAGTATGGTCAACATGACCTTATTACATGCATTGGTCTTATCAAACCTTCTTGGAAACATTAACCAGACCTAAAACAAACTAACTGCCTCATGGAGGCCAGCTGTCAGGTAGGTGCTCCCTCACCATACTCCCCAACAGAAAAGAACTCATGTCCCATGAGTTAGGATGTGGAAGTCCTCCACCTTTACACTTTGTCATGTTAGTGTTCTGACCTGTTCCAGCTTTGTCCTCTGCTGGCTCTTGGCTGCTCCAAGACTTCTGAACTGTAACTTGCCTTCTTGCAAGTAAATCCTCATGCCTGTCAATGTAGGCCCTTCTCTCACATACCTTGCATTTGTCAGGTTGTCTGACCAGAACCTCTGTCTGAACTGCCTCTTGAACTTCTGTAATGTTCAACTCTATCTTTCTTTCAACTCTTATAGGACAAACAATAGTCCCAACTATGACAACATCCTTGTCATTCCTCTCAACTGGTTGCTGTTTGCAAACCTGTTTCTGAACCTGCTGCTGACCTCTGTCAGTCACAACTGAAACTGTCTTCAACCTGTTGTCCTTAACAACTCCTTTCCCTGCAGTGTCCTCAACTGCCTTCATGCCTGCTCCTATAGGCATCTGCACAAACTCCTTCTTTCCCACTAAAATGATTTTGGCTGCCCCCTGTGCTGCAGCATCTTCCTGCAATGGCATCAACATAATAGTCTTCCCATCTTTCTTGATGGTGTAGGTATTAGCATACCCATCATACAGTACCCTCCTATCAAATTGCCATGGTCTACCCAACAGTAGGTGACAACATTCCATGGGCAAAATGTCACACAAAACTCTATCCTGATATGCTCCAATCTGAAAATCCACATATGCCTATTCATATACCCAAAGTGATTGACTATCACTCACCCAAGATGCCTTGTAAGGGTGTTGGTGTGGAATCCTTTCCAAATTCAGTTTATCCACCATTTCCTGAGATACCATGTTGTCTGTTGAACCAGTATCAATGACAACCTTACATATTTTACCTTTGCTCTTGCATGTGGTCTTGAAAAGAGCTCTTCTTTGCATCGGATCCTTTGATGCCGGCAAACTAGTTCTCCTTAGCATCAATGCTTCTCCCTCCTCAGGATATCCATAACCGTTAGGAACTCTATCTCCTTGATAAGTGTTTGAACTTTGCACACTTTGCTCTACTTTCTCTTCTTGCACAAGTTGTACTTTCTTGTCATTCATTCTATCATCTCTGGATGATGAACCTTTGCTTTCTGGACATTTGAAAAATGGATGACCAAACTCACCACAGGTGTAGCACTTTCCTGAAAATGTAGCAGAACCTCTACCACTTCCAAATCTGCCTCTATTACCTTTCCATCCACCTCTGAAATCAGACTGTCCCTGTCCTTTACCAGTGTCTTCTTGACCCTCATTGGTTTGCCTTGTTGTAGGGGTTAATCCTCTTCCCCTCATATTGCTGCCTCTTCCTCTCACGGACTTATCTTGTCTCCTATTCATCTTTTCTTCAATCCTGATTGCCATTTGGTAACAATCCTCCACATTCTTAGGGTTAGCTAAAACTAACTCATCCTGTATGTTCAATCTCAAACCAGCCAAGTACCTAGCTACCTTTTCTACCTCATTCTCATGATGACCAGATCTCATACTCAATTTATAAAACTCCTCAGTATATGCCTTCACATCCATTTCCTTCTGCCTTAAAAATTGCAGCTTCTTAAACATCTGAATTTCATAATCCTTGGGCAAGAATTTACCTTTGATCCTTGCTACCGTTTTATCCCATGAAGTGATCTTTGACTTTCCTTGTTTCCTTCTCTCGGATTGTACATAATCCCACCATACCAAAGCATGACCTCCTAACTTGGTCTTTGCAATCTTTACCTTCTGATCCTCAGCGACATCTTCACATTCAAAGTGATTATCAAGTGCAGCAATCCAGTCCAGTAACTCATCCTCATTCAAACTTCCATTATACTTGGAAACATCAACCTTTACCTTAGGTTTATCACTCTGCACTGCCTTTAACAGTTTTGCAAATCTCTGGTCTTCAGCTACCTCCTCATACTCTTCAACAGCATCTTCATCTTCTTCTGATTTACTGTCTTCCACTTCCCTCTTTTTGTTCTTCTCCAAGGCTACAAGCCTGGCTTGAAGTGCTTCGGCAAGCTCCTTCATCTTCCTCATCTCTCTGGCATGTTTTTCCTTCATCTCCTGCAATTCCCTTGCAGTACCATTACCTTTCAGAGGCATTTTGTCAACCTCTCACTCCTCTACCTCTGTCCTTTCGGTGACAGAATCAACTCTACCTCTGCCCTTTCGGTGACAGAATCAACACACAATAGCCCAGACCTTTTGCTGAGCTCTGATACCACTATGATGCAGAGGCATCCACACTAAAACCTTGACATACAGCATGTATGTCCGCAACCCTTCATCATCATCATCATATTTCCCTTAACACTGTCAGCATCATCATATTTTCTCTGCCGACCGATATCCTCCTGCTGACAAACCTTCGACCTTTCGTCTGTCAGCAGCATCATCATATCCAGCTATCGGCAGCATCATCACATTCGGCAAACGCAAACATCCTCCTGATGTTCACTGTTCATCTTACCGCCAACCTCTATCTGCAGCAGCATGATGTTCAACATCATGTTCATCAGCAGGATATAAAATATCCTGTTCCCTCCATATATCCTGATGACGACAACTTCATGCACCTTTCCTTCGATGCTTACGTCACCCCGATATCCTGATGACGATTATCCTGATGACGATGACGTCACATGCAGCTCCTCCAATATCCTGCTGTCGGCCAAACTTAACATTATCGGCCCGCGATGGTTTTATCAACCCGATCTTCTACCTTATGCCGATGCGCTCCTCCTCGGCAACACCTGATGATGATCACCCTGAAACGCTTTCCCCTTATGCAACCGATTGCATCATGCTCACCTCCATCTACTCGAATGACACCCGAAGTAACCGCAGGATATACACAGAAATATCCTGATGATGCCGTTGCGATGGATTTTCCAACCTTAGCGAATTTCGATCCGCCGAACCTCCTGAGGTGACCCGATCTACTTTCAGGGCGATCTTCTAGACTCTAACAACCAGCACGACCTAGCACATGCCCATGCTAGGGTTATCAACACCTCTTGACGATGATCCTGCACACCTGCATGCAAACAAACACAAAATGCAGACTAGATCCTAAACTACTATACATAGCCATTCCACCGATTCAACGAATCAACCAGTGGAATGGATCAGCGAATCCATGTAACCACCAAAATAGCAAATCGATCACACAATGGAATCCAAACAGAGAATTGACACAACAGGATCTCTTTATTGATTTCAAAAGATGCAAATACAACACTCCGTCTCTCCTCTCTGTCTCACTCTCTGCAAAGTCTGATCGACCATATTCAATCTCAACCAAACCGCATGCATAAATAGGATCTCCTGCGCGTACTATCGACCCGACTCCAAGCGGCTGGGAGGATCCAACCGAACATACAGCATAACAGCTGTCCTAACAAACTACCTAAAAATAGTAAAGTATGGTCAACATGACCTTATTACATGCATTGGTCTTATCAGACCTTCTTGGAAACATTAACCAGACCTAAAACAAACTAACTGCCTCATGGAGGCCAGCTGTCAGGTAGGTGCTCCTGCACCAGGGAGTAGTCTGTATGATTCAGAAGTATATAAAGTTGCAAGTATGTGCCCTTTTCCATTGATGTCAAAGGGGGAGAGAAGACATTTGAAAAACACAAAGTGGTTACTGATCAAAGGGGGAGCAGTAAAGGAAGAGAAGACATGTGAATGGTTTTTGTTGATAGGGGGAGCTATGTCAGTTAGTGAGGAGATGTTCTTGTCTTGATGGTTAAAACAATTTTTCACATTATTGTTGCCATCAATGACAAAGGGGGAGATTGTTGCAAGTATGGGCCTAACTGTCATTGATGTCAACATACTCCTATTGCATTGATGTCAAGGATTGGATGAGTTGTATGCTAAGGATATTGAGAAAATTAGTTCTATCAGAAACAAAGAAGATTAGTGAAGACAGTAAAGCTCTATGAAGTAAAGATCCCAGCTAGATGAAGATCAGAGAATGCGCATCAAAGGTTTTGTAGATATGTGTTTGAAGATGATCCGGTCAAGATTTGAGAGGTCCACATGAAAATGTGGACGAGTTATGGCCATTGGAGTAAAACTAGTTCTAGCAACTATTCAGAGGTGACAAAGTGACACAAATAGGTCCTGTGAGATCTGGAAATACAATATCATGTTCTATGGATTTGGTGGCATCTTTGGGAGGCTAATGTGAATTGACAACTCAATTGGTTTGTGGTTTAGATGTCCACAAGCAATCATTCTAATGTGATAGTATTGACCAACTTTGTTCTTGAGGTTCCAGATGAAGATGTGAATGATTACAATAAGTAGAAGTGACGCGGACGTTCTTGGTGATTCAAGCAATCTTGTGGGGGTCTCTAGATTGTGTCCAGTTTGTGTTGGCGGTCTGCATTAAAGATTGAGCTCATAATTGAAGACTTACCTTTGAGTGATGGTGTTCCTCCTAGTCTTGGCCAACTAGATGATTTGTGCATGTTGCAGATGATCTTGAAGATGTTTTGTGAAGCATGGTGTGTTCCTCAAAGAAGATTGAAGTCCCAATTATGTGTGGTCGATAGTCTAGTAATGCGCATGAAGTTTTTGTAATAAGTCAAGTTATATTTTTGTAATTGCTCTATATAAGTGTATGTTGTGCCGACTTTGATGATCATTCCAAAGTCAATGTCATGTATAAATAAGAGTTGCAAAGTCATTCAAATGTGTCCTTGTGGTCATGATGAGAAGGTGGTAGTGAAGAGGAGTGAAAAGTAGAGTAGAGTTGTTGAGCTTAAATGGAACTGACTCAAGCATAGTAAAGATGCTTATCTCCAGTTCAAGTATGTAACACTTATATTCTTTTGTAGACAATGTGTCTCCTATAGGCAGTGGGCCTCTTGTGAGCAGTGTGCTTGGGTAGTGAACCCTAATTGGCAAGTGTCATTTTATTCATCTTTATTCTTCTAACAGAGAATACAATCTTGGGTTAGTCACCCCATGGTTTTTCCCTTAACCGGGTTTTCCACATCAAAATCTTGGTTTTATGTGTTGAATTTGTTTCTGCTCTTGAATTATTGCATTATGCTTCCATGATTGAATCTTTGATATGCTATTGAAATATAAGAAGGCTTAAAGTAAATAAAGAACAAGATTTTGGTAACAACTAAGTCACCCCCCTCTCAGTTGTCTGTCCTAAATCCAACACTTCTTCCTATACACAAACTATCTCTGAATTAGTTACTGCTTCTCCTTTATTAGCTTCTTTGATAACAAGTTCTTGATGGAATTCACTGCTTGATTCTTTTCTTCTCCAAACTTGAAAATAGGTTCTTCCTTTTACATTCCTTTGGTAACTTTCACTGTGATAATAATTATGACTCTTGTCACTTCTCTCTCTGTAGTTTGAATTTCTGCTCTTATTCTACTCTGTATAAGGTCTTCTATCTCTGCAACCTGATCCAACATATGAATACTTCAATCTTTATCTTCCTCTAAACATACCAGTAACATTTCTCCATTCCTATCCATCAATCCATCCACAACTCTTCTGTATACAACCTGGCATAGATTTTCTCCTTCTCATTCTACTCCAACATATCTTTTCAGAATGATTCCTTAATCGACAAAACTTACAAGGGTGTAGAACCCAACACAATTTCTTTTCATGCCCATGCCTATTACAATGTAAACAATACATACCTTTTTCTTCTTGGATTTGATTTGTTAAAGTTCGCCATAACATCCTTACCTCTGTTATATCCAATCCCTTCACTTCTTAGTCTGATTACTAGTTCAACAGGTTCTATAATTTCTTGCTGTTGCTATCCCAATCCTTGCCCTTCATATCCCATTCTTTGCATGATTTTGAAACCAATACCATCACCAACCACTCCAAGTTTAGTCACACTGCCATCTTCATCATCACTTTCTAAAGAAACTTCTTCATCATCACACAAATCATTAGTATCACAATAAGCATCACAAAGTTCAGGCTTAGATCTCAGATTTTCATTCTCCTTTCTACATGTTATAAGTGACTACTCTAACTAATCTTTCTGCTTTTTTAATTATGATATTTCAATTTTTTACAAACTATTCTCCTTCAATTCTTCCAAACTATCTTCTAGATCTTTGTTCCTCTGTTCAACCTTATAAAACAAGCTAAATCCTTTCTCTAATTCTACAAATTTCTTTTCACATCCTCAAACAGTTTCAGCTCTACTTCTAGGTCTTCATTCTTCTTCAAGGGCATCAAACTTGTCCACTCTTAGATCTTTCATCTTCTCCAACAATTATGCATTATACTTCCTTATTTCGCACAATTCCTCTTCCAAAATATCTTTTTCACATATTAGGGTTTCATTTTCTTTCTTCATCCTTTTTCTTATCTTCCCCATTTGAAACAAACTAAATAAAAAGTTGAATTTGAAAATCTTACCAAATATTCCTTGCATTGATCTTCTTCAATGATGACACTTGTTACTTCTAGGGTTTTGTACAACACTTTATTAGATTAGCCACCTTCTAATCAGATTTGCAACCAATCAAGCAGATTAGAAACCAGCTTTGATACCACTTGATGTAGTCAAGGTAGGAGGGTCCGGTGACAGACTGTCCAACCTTGTAGCCTTAAATAATTAACACTAAGATCATACAAATATGCAACAGAAGCTAACATCTAAGTCATAGAAAGATAATAGTTATTCAAGGGTGCATAACACAAGATTTATCCTGGGAAAACCCTAACAAGGAAAAACCCAGCCTTCAAAGCTCATTCTTCATATATTATACTTCAAATCAAATTACACATGTCTCAAGGACTTTACAGATGCTAGGCCACAACCTAGGGATTACAAAAGATTCATACAACAATATTATTTCATGATTTCTTTCTTCTACAACTCAATTCACTACTCTACAACTCATGCTGCTTCTTTCTCTGCCTTCTACTCCATTCTGCTACTCCTCCAGATCAAAACAACTTTAGATTTCATTTCATGTCTTCGTGCTATCGATCACTCCCACACTGCTACCTTGTAACAAATCATTATCCTTGATTTATATCCTTCGCAAGATTTCTAAACATCAAGAAGTCAGCCTAATTGCAACGGCTAGTTTATGAAACGTGTTCACAAAATAGGTCAGGCCTAAACATAAGACACTACTCCACAAATGCATAGAACTTTGTGCATATCTCACTAAAGGTCAGCCAGGTCCTAAACTTCATCAAACAATGCTCCTTTTCACTCTGCAAGTCATGAGATTGATCCGCAAGCTGATTTAGACTCACTAAACATTATCGGCTCTATTCTACAAAAATAGTCAATCTTCTGATAATGATATTTCTTCAGAATCAAAGATAAATGATCTGAATTCTTGATAAGTTGTAATTGACTATGTCTTAGATGTTAATTTCAAATTTGTAGCCTCTAATATTCAGATACTAGAACTCTCCAAGGTCACTCTCTCTGTAATCTGTAACTTCACTGTCGACTATCTCCATTGTTCTAAAAGCTTTTAGATGCTCCTGCATCACAAATCCAGCTACAATAAATCTCACTTGAAGACAGATCATAGACTGCTCACAACTAACACTGCCAAGCTCTACTACTCATGAAAACTACACTTTGGAGCACCAAATCACAATTCTTTCGGATGGGACATAGATATGGATCTTAGAAACACTCATCTAGAACCACAAGACCAAAAACCAAACTGCGGAGGAATGTGGAGTAAAATACTTTCTTCCTATCACACTGCAAATGCTGCTAGGCACAGTCTTCAAACAATTGAACATAACTTCCACTACATAGTGATCCAGACCATCAAATTTTGGATTTAGCATCTTCAAACACTTCTCTAAAACATATCCAAATCTCACACTTTGGTCTTGAACACAGAAGAAATGTGGAGTAAAAAATCAGACAATATCCTACAATCCAGAATACTCTGCAACACACTGTTTCCTCTAGAGAGCAAATTTTCTCAAAAGCACTTGGAAACCCAACAATATGAACAATATGCTAACATCATCAAAACCTCTATAAGGTATTCAAATCACTTTAACATGACAAATCAATCAAGCAACAATCAGCAATATTAGAAGACATGGTTGACACCAATGACAACACAAGCATGTTGACATCAATGACAACACCGGTTAGTAGATACTTGCAACAGTCTATGCTTCAACACTTTACATTATGAATATTGAAGTTAACTTTTATTTGGATAACAAATAAATATTTTGTGAACCTATTTGCAACAACTTATGATATGGTTTTCATATAATTAGTTTTTGTATATAAATTATTAGTTAAATTTTACACTTTTATGTTAAGAAAAATATGGAATATGAAACATACAATAAAGAATTTTTGTTAAGAGAATGGTGGGTACAAGGAAAGGTGCATCCAATCATAGGATTTATCATTTAGGCCTTTCTGAGTTTTTTTCGATGAATCTAACAATTCATAGTTTGAATCATATAAGGAAATATAATTTGTTTATGCTAAATTATTAGAATGATGATAAGTGTTAGTTAACATATTTGTTGTACTCTTCTTTTTGTATACATATCATAACAATCATGATATTGAAACTAGTAGATTTGATATAGAAACTACTTGATTTGATATGATAATCATAGATAATTTCTCATCTTACATGTTAGACATATCCTCATTTCACCTTCTATATGTTTGACATTATTTTCCTACCTTCATCTCACCTTAGATATATGTTTGACATTATATCTTTAGTTAGGGATAGACTTAGAGAAAGACTGAGATGGAGATGATATGTTTTACATTATATCCTCATTTCACCTTCTATAGGTCTATCATACCCTCACTTCACCATCTATATGGGTTACAGAAAGAGCGAAATGAGGAAGAGGGGAAGAAATAGATACATAAGGAGAGAGACATGTCTGGCATGATTTGCGTATCTTCATTTCACCTTCTATATGGTTTTTGGATGCTTTGCATATCCTCATTTCACCTTTCTACATTTTCTATATACCTTCCAATTGCATTTGCTTGAATTTTTTGAAAGCCTTATCAAAAAATCCATTTTGTGCATATATCTTGCAATCATTACATTCCATGAGACAAAATTTCTTTAAGGTGTCATGCCAAACTATTCACATGCCTTGTCTATGCTTCCACACTTTGCATACATGTCTAAAAGGGCAGCTACAAATACAACATGTGACAAAATTCCTATATCCTTTATTGATGGTTATCTATACCCTGTTTTGAAGATCCCATTTTGGCATAAGCAAGGAGGATGGTGGATAATGTTGTGGAATTTGGATTTACATCTACCAATTTCATTCATTCAGACATCTCTTTGAGGCATCATGTCAAATAGTTCACCTACCTTGTTGATGTAGGAGCATAGACTCAAAACCAATCAAAGGACTTTAAAGGATATTGCAAGGAGGACATTTTCATGTTTCCAAGTGGTCTTGCAGGAAAAGACATCCATATAAGTCATTTAGATAAGGGTTTCTCATTTTTCCACCAAAATGGACTATTTGAAAACTATGATGATTCTGTGAGGTGTAAGATATGTGAACATACCTAATCCAATGAGTTAGACCCCTTGAAACAACTTATTTTGCATTTTATAGCAAACTGAGTACTCTCAGCCATTGAGGGTGTAGTTTTAGTAAATTTTTTATTTTCTCCCAAGTCCACCATATGCGGGTATATATAGAGCTACAAGAAAGATTTTAGAGGTTGGTCACACATGTAAGTGCTATTTTGAATCAACCCTACTCTATTTGGCCTAAATAGACCCTATTTTTTGTGTATTTTTGAGAATTCTTGTGTTGGGTGAGTGATTTATGCAAGGTAAGTGTTTAGACATGTTATATATGCCTATTTACACCTTACCTATCAATCTCAAGGTTTAAATCCATGTGCAGGTCTTTGTTGTTACATTACAGTCCCCAAAATAGGCCCAATTTGATTGTAACAACCTAGTTTTTTCCTATTTTGTACAAAACAAACCATCTCATTTTCACATATATTTTACAATGACAAAAAGGGTATCCAAATCATGTCTCAGATCTCCATTATTAGGTGTATGAAGGAAGTTATGATAGGAAAGGTCTCTGAGAAGGGCTACAAATTCATAGGCCATTTACAAAGCAAGCACATGTGGATTTGTCTTTCTCTTGCAAAACGAGGAAGAGAGAGAGAGAGAGAGAGAGAGAGAGAGAGAGAGAGAGAGAGAGAGAGAGAGAGAGAGAGAGAGAGACATGTTTGGCATGATTCACATATCCTCATTTCACCTTTCTACATTTGCTTTAAGCCCGCCACTTTGCATACATGTCTATCAGGGCAATTGCAACTACAACATTTGATAAAATTCCCATATCATTTATGCTTTGATGGATGTAATTAGAACACATTCCATACCACATGGGGTTGAATTGACTATGACAATGCATCAGGGTTAGCGGGTAAATGTTAGGGGAGGTGTTTGTTCAATGGCGAAGCCTCCTAGTCATTATTGGCTACATCAAACGCAGACAATCTCTCAAGAGCCCTAAGACAAAAAATGTGTCAAACTTCTGACTGACTGTTCTATCCAACCATGACACCTAGGAACATCTTCTTTACATGTATAGGTGGATGTCATGTCCACCTATAAATACTGTAGACACCCAAATTTGTCCCAACTTTGTCCATGTCTCGCAACACCTTGTCAAAAACATTATCCTAGACATCATGTAGCATTTTGTCCTAAATCCCATCTTAATCCCATCCTTATCCTACTTAGCCAGTTAATTAAATAAATTTTATTTATTTAATTAATATCCAACTCATATCCCAACTAATTCAAATATTTTATTTGAATTAAGTTCTCACATTTCATTATAAGCCGACTTTCCAATTAATTAAATAAATTTTATTTATTTAATTAATTTATCTTATCATTTAGTCGACATGTGTGCCTCTTTCATTTAAAAAAGATAAGTGGTACTACATACTTTATTTAATATCTTTCACATGTAGTACTTTTTATGTACACAAGCACACATGAGCCCCATTCTCCTTGACACTTGTCAAATGACTACAACTCCCTTGAAGAGTGGGAATACCTAATCAATCCTAGCCGTCCACATCAATCAATTAGCTTTTTAATCTCAACCATTCATTTGAACCAAGCCTTTCCTATAAATCAAAACCCTCACAAGCCATTAGCATGCATTGATCCTCAAGTATCCACATGCTGTTGAAATATCATTAGAGCCTTTGCATCCTTCATCTATCATTCATTCTAGCATCTTCATCTTAATGTTATGCTGCAGAAGTGAGCACCCAACATTCTTCCAACAACAATCCTTCAAAATCTTGCATGCTCATGCGAGGTGGAGAAGAGCAATGGAGATAAATCGAGCATAGCGTGGAGATTAGTTTGCATTTACATTTGTTATTTTAGTTTTCATGTTGTCTTGTGCTTCATTGTGTATTGCTAGGGTTTTATCATTGTTGTTTAATCATTTGCCCTGATTTGCAATTTTACCCTAACTACATTTTGGCACGCCTGGTGGGACTCACGTCCTTGATTAACCTCTCTTGTTTGGGTTGTTTTTATGAAGTTTAGATCTCTTGGAGCGCCAATCTTTCATTTTTGCAAGCTTTTGTAGCAAAAATTTGCATTTTTCTAACCCTAGTTTGCAAAGATTTGGCTAAAAATGTATGTAGATGATCTCTTAGCCCAAATCTAACCTCACCATTGCATCTGGGATGCCGTTTCCATAAACTTTGAGTACAAATTTGCCTAAATTTGATGAAAAATGGAGCGTTTGGTGAAGAAAACAACAACCGGACTGCAACAATGTGCTTCTAGTAATTCAGCTCGCTTATGATCAAACAGCATTCGCCTGGGCTAAATCAGCTCGCCTTTGGGCAAACAACAGTTGCTTATGGTCAAATTTGGTCCACTTTTGAACAAATAGTGCTCGCTTTTGAACAAAAAACTGATAGCATCTGGTAAACTTGGTCGCATATGGTTATTATCTGCATTCTCTCACCCAAAACTTTCCAGATCGCTTTTGGGCTATTGTTTGTCACTTTTTGTCTTTTCTTAGTCGCATATGAGCTATTATCTATCGCCTCCATCCTTTTTTACATCGCTTTTGAGCAAAAATTTGCCGCTTTTTGCATATCTGCGTCGCTTCTGCACTGAAATCAGCGGCTTATGGTGTTTTCTGGATCGCCTTTACATTGACAGTGATCGCCTCGGGAATGATATGCATCACTTTTATCCCAATAGAACTCACCTATGTGTTTTCGCTGCTAATTGTTGTTTTAAACTGTATTGATCGCTAATGACCTAATAGTGATCGCTTCTGTTTTCATTCGGATCGCTTTTGAAATCACAGTCGTCGCTTTTAAACTTATATGCATCGCTTCTGAATGGATAGTGGTCGCTTTTTATCTGATGCACATCGCTTATGAACTTACAATAGCTGCTTTTAAACTAATATTCCTCACTTCCGAACTGACAGTGCTCGCTTGTGCAGAATAGGGTTTTGTGTTTTGACTGTTATTTTGTAGATACAGGTCGCTTGTAAGCCGAGATTGGTCGCTTTTGGCTTTTCTTCATCGCTTATAAGCCTACAGGAACCGCATCTAGTATTTTTCATGTCACATTTGATCTACAAGATCCCACCTATCACAAATATAGATCGCCTCTGATCAACAATATGTCACATCTGGCAACTATAACTTGCTTCTGCTTGCTGTCATTGTGCATCTTGGTATTTCTATCATAACTTTCACATACGGAGGCCCAATCGCACAAACAAGTCGCTGGAAAGCTGGGAGGACAAGCTTCACAACTGTACCACTTTTATCAGGTGACTGTATTGTTTTTCAGGGTTTTTTATCAGTCAAAGTTTAGGTTCATTGCAAACTTCATTTTGAGCATAACTTGAACAATTTTGATCGTTTTTCAACGAAACTTTTTTTCAAATTGCTTAGAATCTCCTGAACTTTCTATTTATGTAATCTATTTTTCTGTATCAGATCATTTTTATCAATATTTTCAGATTTCATCCTTTTCATGTAATCATCTTCTTTGCAAGTTTACTTGTTTCTTTTTGGAATTGGTGACTTGTAGAGGCATCTAAGGAGCTGGAGCAGCATTGGCATCAACATCTACAGCAAATTGGAAAGTGATTGTATCAGGTGCACTCATTCTAATCTTTCATCTCTTAATCTTGTTTGATCACACATTTGGACTTTGGGATTAAAACAAACATTGTTTGCTATCACATATCAAAAATTGGGCTAAAACAAACCATTGTCTTTCATCACATTTGGATTTGGGCTTTAAAATAAACAAATGCTTGAATTGTCTTCCACACATTGAATTTCTAAGGTTAATGAACCCCATGCGAGTGTGACTAAGTAAATGTGTATGCTCTCTCCTCGTGTCCCAACATGAACTTGGAGATCAAAAACATTTACTTGTGTTGCTTTTGTTTAGCCTTAGAGAGTCCTGCCTTGGTATCCACCCCAAGGGAACGACCTCAAGCGGTACTTTCATCCGGTATAAAAATTAGAGGATAAGGCGAAAGCCAAGTCTAACCGGTATTAGCGCTCACCATACAGTGCTAACTCGAAAGGAGGTGTACCATTGTGTATATTAAAACTCCTAGTAGGGTTAGTTAAAGTCTTAAGTGGCTTGCTGGATGCTCGTGGGGTGCCGGTCCCCCGGATTTTCACTAGAACCTCCTTGTGATAGTGGCCTTGCCTTAACTAGGACTTGTTGAATTGTCTTCATGTGCTTGCTTAACCATCATCACATTCTTCCAAACTAAAACTTGCTTATGTGTCTTGCGTGAGTGATTCATGTGTGTATATGCATAATCATTTGTTTGAATATTGCCACATCAAGCTCTAAACACCAAAACACATAAAGACAAGTCATCCTACACATTCTTCCAATAACATTCAAACCCAATCACTTTCAACCCTTCACATCCACATCATCCAAACAATCCACATCATCATCCAAATCCCTAAACAAGCACTTACTAACAGGACTTAAGACAAACACTTGGTGACAACATGTCTACACTAGAAGACCTAGAAATCAAATTCCAAAGATTCCTCCAAAATCTTTATCAAGGATCACAACCCCTAAACCAAGATGCCATTAAAACATTACAATTCTTCATCCAAAGAGCTCAACCCCATGCAATCCAATCACCTCAACTACAACACTTCATAGCCCAAGTCCAACACCTTTTAGCCACTAGTCAAGCTCGACAAGTACAACAATCCTTAGCCACTTCCTATCAACCTAATCCACCTCATAGCCACATGTCATATCCATCCACTTCCTATCAACTTAATCCACCTATCCACCAAGTCAATACCACATCAACCTATGAACATCCACCTCAAGCTTATCCAATCCCTCATACCACCATTCCAATGCACTATCAAGCCCATCCACAAGGCAATCAAGTGATATTACAAGAACAACATCCAAGTCCCAATAGCGCTTTGTACATAAATCAAGCACGTCCAAGTACACCTTTTCAACAAGACCATCAAGCACCATTGATAGACCTAAGTCCACCTCTGCAACAAGAAACACATGCAAATCCCAATGGCCCCTTGTACATAAATCAAACAAGCCCAAGTTATCCTATGCAAGATCCAATAACCTTTGATAAGGGAGATACCAATCTAGGGTGGCCTTCATCATCTAATCACACACCAACACATGAGCCAACTAATCCTATCCCAACACCACCATGTGATCCTATTCCTAGTCCATTGGTCCATCAACCCTCCAAATCACCAAGCCCTTCATTACCTTCCTCGCCATGTCATTCTAATCGTTCACCAAAGGATGTGGCTAAGAGAGTTTTACAAAGGATGCTTGAAGCAAAACTCATTGAACTTCCTAAAGTCAAACCATGTGAAGAAAGTCCATATGATGAACATGATTATTGTGCATACCATAGGACCAAAGGCCATAATACAAATCAATGCCCAATATTTGTCTCAATTGTTTACAAGGTGTACCCACCTATAATGGGAAATCATGCCACATCATCCCCATCCTATGTGTCACCCCCATCTAGTCCAAATCCTAATCCATCCAATCCAATTAGCTCTCAACCTAATCCTTGTCCTAATCCTAATCCAACACCATCTACCATTATCATCCATCCATTATATTTCCCATCCACCCATACACTTGTGAAGGATGTGATCCATTGGCTACTAGATAGGAATAGACTACCCCTATGTCAAACACCAATTCATGAGCCTACCAATGAACTTCCAAAGGTCATGTCCAATCCTATAATCTCATCATGTGGTTCACATATCCTTGAGCCTCTTCAAGAGCCGTCCATTAACATGCCTAGCCCTTTAAGCCCATCATGTGATTTACAAGCCAACAAGTCTATTCAAGAGTCTCCAACCACAAGCCTAAGTCAAGAGCCTATCAATTCCACTCAAGAACCTTCCACTTCCATCCAAAGTCAAGAGGTATGTCAAGAGCATAATCTTAAACATGTGGAAATATCGAACCCTAGTCTTAATCAAGATCAAAGCACCTCTAAGTTCCACCTATCCATGACCTACTTATGGGTTGCCCTCAAGCTATTAGCCATCACTATGATCTCATTCATGAGCAAATTTATCCCTTTTATAGCCCACTTAATCCTATTTTTGCTCATAGTTATGATCAAGGTTCTAGCTAAGATCATGAAAACCATGATGATCCATTTGGCAAAACTTTATCTATCTCATGATCAAGATGATATCTGTGATGAAGAACCTATTAAAAAGTACCTTGATCCTATCCATAATCCCATAACCATTCATGAGCAAGATATCCAAATTGCTCCTAGTCATCCTCCATGTAGCCCTATCCATAATGAGCAAACATCTACTTGTCATAATGAGACATGTGCCTCTCAATAACACATAAGCATAGAAGATCAAACAAATAACTTGGATCTTAGTGAACACAATGCTAATCAAGATCCTAATGATCATTCATCCATATCCACCATCGATTCCACTTCAAGTCCACCATCATATCCCCTTGGTCTTGCCACCTTTGTCCATGAATGTTCTTCCTTCGGACAAAAACAACCTCTATCAACCTCACCTTCTCCATCCAATAAAGAGCTCAAGTCTAGTGTTCAAACCACACCTAGTCCTATAGCCCATCACATACTCCAAAACATGAACTACAAAGGTAAAGGTCTAGGCCTTTATGAACAAGGTATTTTGGAGCCAAACCATGTCAAAGTTTCTTCATGCTCATATGGCCTTGGATACACACCCCAAGCTAAACAAGCTAAAGATGTTGGTAATTCCTCCATCCATCCTAAGCCCACTTTCCATCACAAACCACATTATATACCCAAAACTTATGTTGCCATTCCAACTCCATCATCCTATAAATGTCAAAAGCATGTGACCGTACATCTTCTGCCATCCACTTTGCCTCCACTTTTACCAACTCCAAATATCCCTCCATCCACCTTGCCACCATTGCTTCCAACACCTGACATACATATCATTCATAAGTATCCTACATCCCTAATCTTGGCCAACAAAAGCACACATCGTTTAAGCATAAAGCTTCCAATCATTCCATCCACTCCACCCACTCCATGGGATTCAAAAGCAAAACTTTTGGTGCCTCACCTTATAAATCTAACAATCATACCAAAAATCCTAAAAGTCTTCATACCTTAGGACATGAAGAATCAAACTCAAAGCAAAGTTCATCTAAACAACCATCCAAGCCCATACCTTCAAAAGTAAAGCCCAAAAGCAAAATGGTTTGGGTTCCTAAGCAAATAGCTAGCAAAGCGAATGAGGCATCCTCATCCACATCTAAGCAGCCATCTAAACCCTTACCTCCAAATGTAAAGCCCAAAAGCACAATGGTTTGGGTTCCTAAGAAAATATCTAGCAAGACAAATGAAGCATCCTCATCCACATCTCAAGAATCCCAACCACCTATATCCATCCAAAAGCCTACTTCCATCAAAAAATTCCATTCCCTTCCAAAATCCCACAAGCAAAACAAAAGCACTAAAAATACTACATCTATGTGGGTTCCTAAATCACTTCATCAACCATCTCCTAAGAAAACATCTCCATTGCTTCCTACACCACCATCCAATCACAAGATTCAATGTTTAACATGGTGTGTGCAACCATTGGTCATGGTTCCCTTCCACTCCGCAGCACCTCCACATAACTACATCTACCCATCTTCCATCCATTATCCTACGTATCTTCCCAATCACCTCCCTATGGTCCATGCTTTGGCATAAAATTTTCATCCATCTTCATTCCATAAGCCAATAAATCCATATCATAGTCCACTATCCCCATCCATTTATCCTTGCATGAACCTTTCATAATTCCACATTATAATCTACTATCTACCTAATCCATCTCCAATCGACACAATCCTTTACCAACATCTATGAGCATAATGACATGGTCCATACGATGACATCCATCTCTAACGGGACTACCAACATCCATCACACTAGCCACTTGAGTCCCTCCTATCCATTACCATGGTGAAAACCTGGCAAACAGGCACCATGTGTAATTGTCAACCCATCTAAAAGCAAAAAAAGAAAAAAAAATAAAAAAAATCAGCAAAAAAGAAAAAAGAAAAAAAAATCAAAAAAGTAAAGAGAAAGCCCTTCGTCCAACGGTGAAAACCTGGTAAACAGGCACCTTGGATAAGTACCATGATAAAAACCTGGCAAACAGGCATCATGTGTAGGTTGATCTTCTATGTCACTTACACTTGGGGGCACATTGTCTCATCCAACCTATCCATTTCCAAACTATTACCATACCATCCTGCCATCCTTATCCATTACATAAACATGCCTATCCTATTGAACCCATTTATCCATCCTCCACCTTTTGATCTTGATGAAGACATAGGGGCAAAATCTTGAAACATGCTTTGGATATCTCTTGGTATACCTCATACCTTCCTCATCAATCCATATTATCATTATCCGCCTATCATACACCTTGTCATGTAAAACCTATCATGTCATCCCATGGTCATGAATTTTGTCATGTAAAAATCCTAAGCATTACCACCTAGAATGGGGCAATTTCCTCTTATGCAACATAGCCTTTGGAAATCACATCCTAGCTCCCTTATGATCCATCCACTATGGCGTATCCTTATCACGAGCTTTCCATCTTATAGCTTATCCCCATCTGTTTATCATGAGCTTTAGCCTACCTATCCATTTATCATGAGGCATGCATCCATCCCTTATATGGCCTATCCTCTTATATATCCATCCAACTCTCATGAGTCTTCCATCCTATCCACCATTATCCATCCTTTTATCCATCCAATCCCATTCATCCATCTTTGCACCTAGACTTGGTTTTCCCTTGTCATTGGTATCTAGCACAACAGCTACCTAAATTGTAAATCCATTGACATCCCAAAATATTTCAAAAACTACAAAAAAATCAAATATGTCAAAAAATCCAAAAAAATCAAATATCCAACAAAAAATCCAAGCAATAAGATCAATTCAATCATCATCCAAAACAATCCACTCCATCAACATCAATCAAAATCAAAATCATCATCATCAATTCTTCTTATCTATAACATTCATTCATCCATTTCAATCAATCACTTCTTCCAATCATATCAATCAAATCAATCTAAGCAATGATCTTGAAACCAAGTCACACTAATCCATATCAAGCAAGCCAATCAATCAAGGAACATTATCCAATCAAATCAACAGGTTTTGATCCTAATCTTGTCATGAACCAAATCAATCAGCATCAATCATCATCAATGGGATATAGCGTTCCCACATCCTTGTGTTGCTCTAGGGATATAGCTTTCCCCACAATGACAACACTATCATCATCATCAATCGAACAATCAATTATTGGTTTATGACTTGACAAGGGCAATACATTGTTTATTTTGCATCCTTTGCGCACACTAAGAACACTTGCCTATGCTTAGATTAAGTGGACACTCTAATCATCATCCCATTATCAACATTTCATGAAACCAAATCAATCTTCATCCTTCAATCATCCTCAAACCATTCCAAGCAATTATCCAAATGCAAGCCCATCCTTAATCCATACCAATCAAGTTAATCAATCAAGCCAAGTTATCCAATCGCAATCAATGGTCTTGATCCTAGCCTTGTTGTAAGCTAAACCAATCAGCCAATCAACCAACCAACTCAGCAAACAACCTTATGTTGATCTAGGGATATAGCTTTCCCTGCAATGACAACACTCTCAACTATCAAAACAATCAGCAATTAATCACTGGTTTACAACTTGACAGGGGCAATACCTTGTTTGTTTTTGAATCATTTGCACATGCTTGCTTGCTTGCTTATGTGTGTTATCTTTTTATCTTACATTTGTATCACATCCATATCATTCTAGCTAATATTCATATCTTGTGTATGTTGGAATAGCTTTTTGCATTATCCTTTGCATCTAAGGTCATATCATACCTTTTGTGCATTAGGACTTTAATGCTCTAAGTTTACTTCCTCATACATTAGACAAGGTTGTATTATGCTAGGGCATGAGACACATCGTCACCTAGGTCATTATACCTTGGTGCATAACGTCTAGTGCTATATCAAACATCATGGTTGCTCACATTCATTACAGCATAACGCATCTCTATTTTATCTATCTATCCCTTTATCTTTCTTTTGTAGCCAAGCCATTTCTTTTCAAGAGCATACCCGTGTTTGTCCAACCCACCTATCCTCTCGAGGGGGCATCACCAACCTATCCTTTCTATCATCATCATCATCATCATCATCAACATTCCTATCAATTATCCATACCTTAACTTCTTTGAAATGATGTTACTCGACACAAAGCTTATCATCTTGAACATCATCTCAAAGAGGGGCAAAATGTAGACACCCAAATTTGTCCCAACTTTGTCCATGTCTCGCAACACCTTGTCAAAAATATTATCCTCGACATCATGTAGCATTTTGTCCTAAATCCCATCTTAATCCCATCCTTATCCTACTTAGCCAATTAATTAAATAAATTTTATTTATTTAATTAATATCCAACTCATATCCCAACTAATTCAAATATTTTATTTGAATTAAGTTCTCACATTTCATTATAAGCTGACTTTCCAATTAATTAAATAAATTTTATTTATTTAATTAATTTATCTTATCATTTAGTCGACATGTGTGCCTCTTTCATTTAAAAAAGATAAGTGGTACTACATACTTTATTTAATATCTTTCACATGTAGTACTTTTTATGTACACAAGCACACATGAGCCCCATTCTCCTTGACACTTGTCAAATGACTACAACTCCCTTGAAGAGTGGGAATACCTAATCAATCCTAGCCGTCCACATCAATCAATTAGCTTTTTAATCTCAACCATTCATTTGAACCAAGCCTTTCCTATAAATCAAACCCCTCACAAGCCATTAGCATGCATTGATCCTCAAGTATCCACATGCTGTTGAAATATCATTAGAGCCTTTGCATCCTTCATCTATCATTCATTCTAGCATCTTCATCTTAATGTTATGCTGCAGAAGTGAGCACCCAACATTCTTCCAACAACAATCCTTCAAAATCTTGCATGCTCATGCGAGGTGGAGAAGAGCAATGGAGATAAATCAAGCATAGCGTGGAGATCAGTTTGCATTTACATTTGTTATTTTGGTTTTCATGTTGTCTTGTGCTTAATTGTGCATTGCTAGGGTTTTATCATTGTTGTTTAATCATTTGCCCTGATTTGCAATTTTATACTAACTACAAATACTTACCTCAAATTTTTTAAAATCAATTTTGTTTGCCTATGGTGGAAAGGAACACATTGTTCCAAAATGCTTTAGTTTCATGTAGTGGAAAGCTTCCATGAGTGAGATTTTGCATTCCATAGCTTGTGGGGCCAAATCAACAATGCCAACACATTGGGGTGGGTGGGTAAATGCTAGGGGAAGTCTCATTTTATGCACTAAGTCTCCCAGTCATTCGACGCAATAGTCTACTGGCAAAGTCACGTAAGATCCCTACGAGCAAAAAACTACCACACTTTGATGGAGCAGTTCTTGTAATTCATGGTAGCTGGGAATGTTCCATTCAAACCTACAAGTGCATGTGGGTTCCACAAACAATAACCTCTCTCAATTTTGAACAATTCCAATATGTTTGACCATGCCGAAATCAAATGCATTCTTGCAAAATGCTTCAGTTTCTTACAATGGAAAGGTGCTAGGTGTGACATTTTGGATTCCACAACTTGTGGGGCCAAACTGATAGCGCTAACATGTTGGGGTGGATGGGTAAATTCTAGGAGAGGTCTCATTTTATGTGCCAAGCATCCTAGTCGTTCGGGGCAACACTCTACCGGTAAAGTCACTTAAGATCCCTAAAAGAAAAAAAATGTCAAACTTTGATGGATCAGTTCTAAGAATTCATGGTAGCTGAGAATGTTTTGTTTGGACCTATAGGTTCATGTGGGGTCTATCCACAATAACCTCTCTCAGTTTTGGTCAACTCCAATCCATTTGACTGTTCCAAAATTAAATTTATTCTTGCAAAATGCTTCAGTTTCATGCAGTGGAAAGGTGCTAGGAGTGACATTTTGCATTCCATAGCTCATGGAACCAAACTTGATGTAGGAGCATCCTAGGCTATAGAGCAATCTTGCATCAACCAAAAACATTTGTATTTCTTTTGCTTTCTTTCATTTTTTAGTTCAGTACTGTCAGTAGCAGTTTCAACATTTTATACTGCATTTTGCCGCATTTTCATTTTAGAGCTCATAAAGTAGGATTTAGCATCTAGACATCATCATCTACATCATATCCAAATTTTAGGTCATTTGGACTTGTCTGCTAAAAGTTATCGTCATCAGAAGATCACTTATTTTCACAGAATAAAGCATATAGACAGTCAGCTGAAGAAGAAGGTTTTTGGAGCACTTCCATGACTTGCAGAGCCTAATGGAACATATCACATGACACATGACGATTAGATAGACCTTCCTTGAGGTCTACACCTTGTTTCATTCATTTGCAGAGGAGTACCAGTTGTTTAAGGATGACCTATTTGTTCTACACGTTACACCTCTTCATTCGAGTTTGTAACCTTTGTTGGCTGATGTGGAGGATTCTTTGAGTTTGGAGATGATATATATAGATTTCTTGGATGTATTAGGAAGGAAGTTAGCATAATTCATAGGGTTGATAGTTTGATTCTTTCTGGATCAGTTCTTTATTGCCGTATCTTGCATACATGTTGTAACTGAAGAATTAGGCATGTGAGCCCTAATTTGTAGCCCACATGTGGCCAGCATATAAGAATTTTGAATCTATGATATATTGAGCATTTTGAGTCATTCATTACATCCTATAGTTGAGTTGTTTCTATTGTGTTTACTCTTACTGCATGGCTTGGACAGTTCACTTTGTGGACCCTCCGACCATGATTGCACCAAATGGTATCAAAGCAAAGTTTGAATCCTTTGGGGGCTAAGTAGTGAAGGCATTCCATAAGATCTTGTGGTGAATCGATCACTGACCTAAGGCAATCTACCTATGCTGTCAACCGATCACTGATTGTGAGGTAGTTGTCACCTTGTAGCCTGATCATCAAATTTGAGGCAGTTACACCTAGATCCTAGGAAGAGATGCCACCAAGGAGAATACTTGTTGTAGGAACTATAGTTGGAAGAATGGATGAGATGATGGAAATGATGAAAACAATGAAAGTTCGATTGGATGCCATTGAAGAAGATTGAAGAAGAGGACTAATACCTTGACCTAATGTTAAAAGTGATGATGAAGAATTTCAATCCATTGATCAAAATGAAGAAACCCTAGAAGAAGAAGAATCAGATCAAGTGAAGATGTTGAGAGCTATTTCAAAGATTGGAAAGAGACCTAGAGTGGAAGTACCAAATTATACTAGAAATTTGAATCTGGAGGAATTGATTGATTGGATAAATGACTTGAAGGAATATTTTGAATATGAAGAAATTGAAGATCCAGAGAAGATGAGATTTGTGAAGACTAAGTTGAAAGGACATGCTAATATTTGGTGGAAAGAAGTTCAGTTGGATAGAAATAGAAGAGGAAAAGAAAAGATCATAAAATGAGATAGAATGGTGACAAAGTTGAAAAATCAATTTATACCTGTTGACTATGAGTTGGAACTGCTGAAGAGATTGCAAAGTCTGAAGTGAAAGGAGAAATTTGTGAAGGATTATACTAAAGAATTTCATAAGATGATCATAAGGACTGGATATAGTGAAGCAAGTAAGAAGAAAGTGGCAAGATATATCAATGGACTAAGATTGAACATTCAAGAAGAACTAAGTTTGGTAAGGATGACAACAATAGAAGAAACACATTAGTTTTCCCTGAAAATTGAAGAAAAGTTGAATAAGAAGCATGAGCAAAGATAGAGAAAGACGAGGTAAATTTTAGAGAGGTAGAACATATTTTGGAGGAGAAAGATCATATGCAGAACAAGACAAACAAGATAGCCCATTCAAGAAGGAAGACAAAGCTAACAATGCATACCGCATATATGATAGAACTTTCTACCACAAAAGGAATCATAATTCTTACTAGAGTGAAGGATACAGAAGAGATGAAAGAGGGTTGGATAAAAGAACATTCAAAGGAACTTATTTTAAATGTGGAGGTGAAGGACATAGAGCATTTGAATGTCATCAAGGAAGTATAAGCAAGAAGATAGAGAATAGTGGAAGAGCAACTTATATAGAAGAAGAACTGGTTGGATCACCTAATTCAAGTGGAAAACTAGAGAAAGGAGAATCATTAGTCATGAGAAGAGCATTATTTCAAGTAGAGACAACTGAGGAACCGCCATAGAGGAAAAGTTTGTTTTGGACCAGATGCAAATAAGGAGATAAATGTTGTAAGGTTATCATTGATAGTGGTAGTACTGATAATTTGGTTTTAGAGGAGATGGTGACTAAGACGAACTTGGAGAGATTGAAACACCCTAAGACCTACAAGATAGCATGGATTCAAGATGAGCACAAGGTACTAGTGAGTGAACAATATTTGGTGAAATTTCATATTGGATCTTATTATGATGAAGTATTGTGTGATATTATGCTGATAGATGTATGTCATATATTGTTGGGTAGACCATGGCAATATGATAGGAAAGCTATACATGATGGGAGAAAGAATACCTACACTATAGTATCTAATGGAAAGAAAATTACTTTGATACCTTTGGAGGATGAACTTAAGAGTGAGATATGTGGGAATGCTAGAATCTGTTTGGTAGATGGAAGGAAATTTCTGGATGGTTTGAGACATGAGAATATGTCTTATGCTTTGATTCCTATGAAGCTTGGAACCCTAAGTACTGAGATTGAAGAACCATAGCCAGAGAAGATAACTGAATTGTTGACAGAGTATGAAGACATCATATTAGATAATGTACCTAAAAGATTTCCACTAATTACAAGTATCAGTCATCATATGGATCTTATACCTAGAGCTAGTTTGCCTAACAAAGTAGCACGCTAGATAACACCAGTAGAGAATGCAGAACTAAATAGATAGATACAAGAGTTGTTGAGGAAAGGTTTGATTAGAGAAAGTTTGAGTTCTTGTCTAGTACATGTAGTGCTAGCACTGAAGAAGGATGGAGAATGGAGAATGTGTATAGACTCTAGAGAAATCAATAAGATCATAGTTATGTATAGATTTCTATTGCCTAGGATGGATGACGTTAAGGACTATTTGAGTGGAGAAAAATATATTTCACAAAGATAGACTTGAAGAGTGGATACCATCAGATCAAAATTAGAGAAGGAGATGAATGGAAGACTTCTTTTATGACAAATGAAGGATTGTTTGATTGGTTAGTAATGCCTTTGGATTGACAAATGCACTGAGTACTTTCACGAGGTTGATGAATGAAGTCTTGAAGAAATTCTTGGGTAAGTTTGTTATTGTATACTTGGATGATATTCTATTTTTTAGTAAGACAAAAGAACATTTGTGGCACCTGAGGCAAGTATTGCAGAGACTGAGAAAAGATAAATTGTTGATAAACATCAAGAAATATAGTTTCATGAAGGAAGAATTGGTATACTTGGGATTTGTGATTTTTGTAGAAGGATTGAAGATGGACCCTGAGAAAGTTAGAGTAATTGTTGAGTGGCCAACACCTAAGAGCATTGGAGAAGTCAGATCATTTCATGGATTAGCTAGTTTCTACTAGAAGTTCATTAAAAATTTTAGTTTAGTATGCACAACGATGACAGAGACAATGAGAGGTGATAGAAAGGATTTTAAGTGGACATCAGGAGAAAATAAAAGTTTTGAATTGTTGAAATAGAAAGTGATAGAGCAACCTATGTTAGCATTATCAGATTTCAACAAAGTATTTCAAGTAGATTGTCATGCAAGAGGAAATGCAATAGGAGCAATGTTAAGTAAAGAAGTTAGACTAGTAGCATATTTTAGTGAGAAGTTGAATGATGCAAGGAGATGATATTTAGTTTATGATCAAGAATTTTATGCCATAATTCAAGATTTGAATAAGTGGAGAAATTATTTGTTGCCTAAGGAATTTGTGTTGTATACAAACCATCAAGCTTAGCAATATCTGAAAAGTTAGGGAAAGTTAAATTTGAGACATATGAGATGGGTAGAGTTCATGCAGAGTTACACATTTGTATTGAAGCATAGGAGTGGGAAGTCAAACAAAGTTGCAGATGCATTGAGCAGAACAAGGAATTTGCTAACGGAGATGAGAGTTGAAGTATTAAGTTTTGAGGAGATGAAACATATGTATGAATAAGACCTTGATTTTGTAGAACCATGGAAAGCATGTAAGGAACCTATTGTGACAGATAGAAGTAATTGGTTGGATTATTTCATTTAGGAAGATATGTTGTTCAAAGGAAATTAGTTGTGTATACCTCAGAGTTCAATGAGAGACAATTTGATCAAGGAGAAACATAGTGGTGGATTAGCAGAACATTTTGGAATTGATAAGACAGTGACCTTGATAAGTGAACATTATTTTTGGCCTCATATATATAAGGATGTAAGGAAGTTTGTACAGAGTTGTAGACTATGTCAAGTTGTAAATGGGAGTAGTCAGGATACTAGTTTGTAAAATCCTTTGACAGTACCAGAGAGACCTTGGGAAGACATAAGCATGGATTTCATATTAGGATTTCTGAAGACATGGAGAGGACTGTTGCAAGTATGTGTCTAATCGATGTTGTCATTGATGTCAACATATTCTTGTCATTGGTGTCAATTGTATCTTATTCTATTACTTATTTAGAAGACTTGTATGTTGAGGATATTGAGAAAATTAGCCTCTCTGGAAGTAAACAAGTGAGTTAGAAAGAAGTGCAGTACAGACAGTGAGTTGTATGTTGAAGAACAGTCTGGTAAACTGCTCTGCATTTACACCTGCTTGAAGATCATGGTTTTTGAATTGGAAGTAAGTTATAAGTATGTCTGAGGATGCTACATTCCTAGTTTGAGTCATCCACATGAAGATCTGAGTTTGTTGTGTTCACCAAAATGAAGCCTTTTTTTTGTAAATTCAGTTGAGATAGGAAGATAGTATTTGGCTTCACATTCCTCCGCACTAAACTATTTTTCTTTGTGGTTCTAGAGGGAAGTCTAGGATGACGATAAGTGCCTACAGTTCTAATGGTTTGTGGTTTGGTGGTCCACAAGCTATCTTTCTTTTATGACAGTTGAAGACAGTAAAGTTCATGTGTTCTGGTGAGAAGATTCCTATGGATAAAGTGGTTAAGATTCGTTCAGTTGCTCCTGATGATTATAACGTGCTTGTGGATGTCTCCTAATCATGTTCCTATCTGGACTTTGGTCCACAATAAGAAATTGTGATGATATGTGAAGATTGTTCCCAGTTAATGTAATGTGTAACTAGTGTTGGCTGACCTGATTGATCCCAGTGATTGTGGAGATCTCTGGAAGATTGTGGAAGTGTGTTGTAGTGTGGAAGATCATGTTTGAGTCCTATCTAAGGCATGGCATGATCCACATTTCATTCCCTTTGCATGATATTGTAATAGGTCAGGACCTATTTTGTAAATGTTTATAATACCAACCTTGGAGATTGTTCCAATGGTTGATGCCGACCTTGATGATTATTCAAAGGTTGATGTAGTATATAAATACTTGTAGTTGAGTCATGGAAAAGGTGTCCTTGAGTGAAAATGAATATATTAAGAAAGGTCCAAAGGCAGAGTAGAGGAGGGGCAGAGGAAAGAAGAGGAAGAGAAGAAAAGTGGAAGAGCAGAGTAGAGGAAAGATAGAGTAGGGAAATTAGTATATTTTAGTTACAAATAGTGAAAGGTGTTGATCATGGTAGTGAATAGGGTTTAACAACCCTTAAGGTTTAATAGCCCTTCTTGTAATCTTGCTAGGTTTAGGGTTGTGGTAGTGAGTCTACTAGACCTAGTTGTTCTTCATGGCAGTAAGCCAGTATGTTTAGGCCTGTGGGGTGACCAAGCCTGAACATCACTATTTCAAGATTGTAATATATATTGAGAGTTAATCCTCTCTATAGTTTTTCCCCACCTTGGGGTTTTTCATGTAAATCTGGTGTCTCTTGTGTTTGATGTTGTATTTGTGGTTAAGTTTCTGATTTCATGCTCTCATTTTTAAAACATAATAATTGTGGATAAGTGATGAATGTTTGAATTGTAGAAAATGTTTAAGGTTTGTGAAAACTGATTCACCCCCCTCTCAGTTGTCTGGCGCATATCAATAATTGGTATTAGAGCAAGGTTCCTCTGAAGAAAGTTTAACATCTTGAGGAAGATCCAAAATGTCTTAAAAGAAGGAAGTGCCATATTTTGATGGAACGAATTATGTTCTCTGGAAAGCTTGGATGAAAATCCATCTTCTTTCTCTTGGTGTCAAAGTTTGGAAAGTTGCAGAAACATAATACACCATACCTCAAAATGGTTCGACAACTAAAGATGAAATCAAATAATATGAGATAGATATCAAGGCAAGAGATGCTCTACTAAGCTCATTAATGGAATCAATTCTGACGAAAGTGGTGGATCTTAAAATTACAAATAAGGTATAGGAAAAGTTGAAAAATCTATATGAAAGAGATGACTCTATGAAGGAAGCCAAGTTGCAAATTTTGAAAGTGAAATATGAAAGCTTGAAGATGAACAATGATGAAAACATATCAACCTTTATGCAAAGAGTTGATGAACTTGTTACAGGGATAAAATCCATAGGTGGAACTCTCGAAGAAAAGGAAATTGTCATTTAAATACTTAGATCTCTACCCAAGTCCTACTGTCACAAGGTGGCTGCAATTGAAGAATTCATGCAAGTAAAAATAGTTAACAGGGATTAGTTGCTTGGTAAGCTTACTGCTTTTGAAATGAGGGGGTTAGATGATGCTCTACCAAAAGTTGAGACTACCTTCAAAGCCAGTACTCCTGAAAGTACTTCCAGGTCAGAAAACTATAAAGTAGAATCTGATGATGAGATAGATGAAGTTGAAGCCAACTTTATGGATATGCTGCAAAGAGGATCTGGTAAGTATAAAAGAAAATTACCTTTCAAATGTTTTGCCTGTGGTAAAGTAGGTCATTTTTCTTCTAGATGTCCTAAAAGAATTGAAAGAAATAGAATAACATATGAGAACAAGCCTAGGACCAAAAAGAAGTGTTATTATGTTGGAGATTTTGATGATGATGGAGTATCATATAATGGTGAACTAGGTAATGTTAATCCCTCTATAAATGAATGCTTGTTCATTTCTATTAAGGAAGATCTTGTGTCTACTAATTCTTCTAGCTGTATGAAGGAAGAAAAACTAGTGGAAAGTGCTTTGGCTGCTTAGGTCATTAAGGACAAAGATGAATGGGTTATTGATAGTGGTTGCTCTCACCACATGATTGGTGACAAAAGTAAGTTTGTAAGTTTGGAAAGATATGATGGTGGACTGGTTAGGTTTTGAGATGATACAGATGGTAGGATTTGTGGCAAATGATCTATTTCTTTTGATGTCAAGCATAATACTGAAGATGTCTTACATGTGAAAGGATTAAAGAACAATCTTCTGAGTGTTGGTTAGATGTGTGACAAGGGCTATGACTTAAGCTTCAAGGACAATGGATGAAAGATCATGGAAAGCTCCAAAATAGTCATTGCAACTAGTAAAAAGACCAGAGGTAATATCTATCATTTGAAAGGAATTGGGAACTATTGCTTATTGACTCAGATTGATGAGAGTTGGTTATGGCATAGAATGTTGTGTCACATAAATTTTGATAATATTATGAAGATGAGTAATGCACAGATTGTTAGAGATTTACTGAAGCTTGTGAAGCTTGCTAATCCCTTTTGCAAGGAGTGTCAATTTGGGAAATAGACAAGAACAAGTTTCAAAAGCAAGGATCAATTAGTTGGAGGACTACTTGATGTTGCAAGTATGGGCCTAAATGGTGTTGTCATTGATGTCAACATACTCTTGTTGCATTGATGATAATGATTGGATGAGTTGTATGCTGAGGATATTCAGAAAATTAATCCTATCAGGAACAGAGAAGAACAGTGAAGATAGTAAGGTAAAGATCCTAGCTAAGATGAAGATAAGAGGATGCACATCAAAGGATTTGTAGATACGTGTCTTGAGATGATCTAGTAAAGATTTGAGAGGTCTGCATGAAGATCTAGAGAAGTTATGGCCACTTGAGTAAAACCAGTTTTGGCAAATGTTCAGAGGTGACAGATTGACATAGATAGGTTCAGTGAGATCTGGAAATGCAATATCTTGTTCTGTGGATTTGGTGGAGTGTTTAGGAAGTTAATGTGAATTGAAAACTCAATTGGTTCATGGTTTGGAGGTCTGTAAACATCTATTCCAATATGACATTGATGATAGACTATATTCTTGAGGTTTCAGATGGAGAGAATGATTCAGTAAGTAGAAGTAGTGTGGATGTTCTTGGTGATTCAAGAAAGCTTGTGGAGGTCTTTGGATTGTGTCTAGTTCGTGTTGATGTCCGCATTGAAGATTGATCTCGTAATTGAAGAATTACTTTTGGATGATGATGTTCTTCCTAAGTCTGGCCAATCAGATGAGTTACACATCCTACAGATGATCTTGAAGATGTTCTGTGAAGCATGGCGTGTTCCTAAAAGAAGATTGAAGTCTCAGATCTGTGTAGCCAACAATGTGTTGATCCACATGAAGTCTTTTGTAATTAGTCAAGTTGTATTTTCTCTATAAAGTGTGCTGACTTGGATGATTATCCCTAATGTGATGTCTTGTATAAATAAGAAGTTGTGAAGTCATTTCAAAAGTATCTTGGTGGAGATGAGAGTGTGGTAAAGAGGAGCAGAGTGAAAGGTAGAGCAGAAGTATTAGGCTTAAATGGAACTAACTCAAGCATGATGAAGATGCTATTCTTTAGTTCAAGTATGTAATATTTATCATTTTGTAGATAGTGTGTCTCCTATAGGCAATGGGCCTCTTGTGAGTAGTGTGCTCAGGTAGTGATCCCTAATTGGCATGTGTCATTTTATTCTTCTTATCCTTTTAACAGAGAATACAATCTTGGGTTAGTCAACCCGTGGTTTTTCCCTTAACTAGTTTTTCCACGTTAAAATCCGTGTGTCATATGTGTTTCTACTCTCAAATTGTTGTATTATGTTTTCATGATTAATCTATCAGTATGCTGCTGAATTATAAGAAAGATTGAAGTGATCAAAAGGAAGAAAGTTTTGGGACAACTAATTCACCCCCCTCTTAGTTGTCTATCTTGAATCTAACAATTGGTATCAGAGCTAAGTTCCTATAAAAAGGCTTAACCGCTTGAGGAGATCCAAGATGTCATCCTACAAGAAGGATAGTCCAAGGTTTGATAGAACCAATTACACTCTTTGGAAAAGCTACATGGAATGTTACTTGCAATGTATGGGAATGCAATATTGGATCATAACTTCAAAGAAGTATGTTCCTCCACAGAATGGTCTGGAAACCATAGATGAAATCAGAGATGTTGAAAACAATCTTCATGTGAAAGAAGCTCTTCTAAGTGCCTTATTTGATTTAGAGCTGACAAATGTTGTAGATCTAAAAATTGTATATGAGATTTGGAAAAAATTGGAACTTCTGCATGAAGGAGACAAGTATGTTAAATGTGCAAATCTACAGAGTTTAAAAGGAAAATTCAAAAACTTGAAGATGAGGGAAGATGAAAATATCACTACTTTTATGCCAAGAGTAAATGAGCTTGTTTGTGGCATTAGATGTGCTAGTGGAATCCTGGATGAAGATGAGATTGTTGCCAAAGTTCTCAAATCCCTACTTTCTTCTTACAAATACAAGGTTGTTGCCATTGAAGAATTTAGATCTTTTTCAAATATCACAAGAGATCAATTGGTTGGAAAGTTAGCCGCATTTGAATTGGCTAAGTTTGGAGATGCACCCCCCAAGACTGAATCTACATTCAAAGCTAGTGCCTCTGTAAAAGGAAAACAAAAGTTTGATCTAGAAGAAAACTCTTCAAAGAAAATATCATGGTATGAAAAAGCAAGAAAAGATCTGGAAGAAGATGAAGCAGAAGCTACTCAACTTGAATCCCTTATTGCAAACTGACCACCAAGAGGATCCGGTAAGTATGAAGGGAAATTGCCTTTTAAATATTTTAACTGCAATAAGATTGGTCATTTTGCCTCAAGGTGTCCAGAAAGATTTTCAAGGCCAAATCCTAACAGATCAAGATTCCAAAAGAAATGTTACTATGTTCATGAAGATGATGATGATGGAGTAACAGATGATGAATCAGAGACAGGAAACAAATCCAGAAGTGACTGGGTGTTTATTGCCATCAAGGAAGAAGATCCAATGCCCTCTGAATCTGTCAATCATAAAATAGTAGAAAGAGCTCTAGCTGCCCAAGTTGAAGAAAAGGATGATTGGGTCATTGACAGTGGATGCTCTCACCATATGACAAGTGATAAAAATAAGTTCATAGATTTGGAAAGATACGAAGGAGCGGTAAAATTTGGTGATAATTCTGCTGGCAGAATCAGAGGTAGAGGAACCATTTCTTTTGATGGAAAGAAGAAAACTAGTAATGTACTGTATGTTGAAGGTATGAAGCACAATCTTCTCAGTGTTGGACAGTTGGTGGACAAAGGCTATGATCTCTGATTCAAAAATAGAAAATGTAAGATCTTTGAAAGTTCTGAAATAGGGATTGCATCTGGTACTCAAACAAAAGGTAATATCTTCCACTTGGTTGGTACTCGTAAAAATTGTTTATTTGTTCAAATTGATCAGAGTTAGTTATGGCATAGGAGAATGTTTCATGTGAAGTTTGATAATATCATCAAGATAAGCAACACTCAGGCTGTAAGAGATCTTCCAAGATTGGTAAAACCTACTAATAGTTTGTGCAAAGAATGTCAGTTGGGTAAGTAGAGTAGAGTCTCATTCAAAAGTAAGAAACAGTCTTCTACCAGATTGTTGGACTTAGTACATATTGATCTATGTAGTCTGGCAAGAATTAGGAGCTTGCAAGGTGATAGATACTTCATGTTATTAATTGATGACCACTCCCGAATGATGTGGGTGACTTTTCTGAAAGAGAAATCAGAGGCTCTTGAGAAATTCAAAATCTTCAAGGCTATGGTAGAGAATGAAACTAGATTAAACATAAAATGTCTCAAGTCTGACAGAGGTGGAGAATTCACATTTGGGGAGTTCATAGAATTCTGTGAGAAACATGGGATAAAAAGACAGTTGTCTGCTCCAAGGACTCCACAGTAGAATGGAGTAGTGGAGAGAAAGAATCAGACCATCCAGGAAGCATCCAGAACCATGATGATGGAAGCAAATGTTCCTCAGATCTACTAGAGAGAAGCTGTAAGCACTGCTATCTATACTCTTAATCAAGTACAAATTAGAAGCAATACTAGTAAGACCCCTTATGAACTCTGGTTTGGCATAACTCCCACTATGAAGTATTTCAGAGTCTTTGGTAGAAAATGTTACATTAAAAGAGATGAAGATCTTGGCAAATTTGATGATAGAAGTGATGAAGGAATATTCTTGGGTTATTCTACTCAAAGCAAAGCATACCGATGTTATAACAAGAGATTGAGAAAGATTATAGAAATTATAAATGTGAAGGTTGATGAAGGTATTGAAAAACCCTCAAGGTTTTATGAATATGATGAAGATGATTAAAATGATGTTTTGGTCCAAGAAGTCCAAGCCCCTTCTGAAATTCAAATCCAAACTGATCTAGAGAATCAGGAAGAAGAGATAAGTTTGAATGAACCGGATCAAGAAATAGAAGTGCAAGAAAGTCCCAAAATTTTGAGGTATGTAAGACTGAATCACTCTGAAGATCAGATCATAGGTGATAAAAGCAAAGGTGTTCAAACAAGAAGAAAGATTGCTCAAGACTCAGAAAAGTATTGTCTGATTTCAAAGTTTGAACCAAAAACTATGAGTGAAGCATGTAATGATGAAAGCTAGACTAAAGCAATGGAGGAAGAGCTGATGCAAATCGATAAAAATCACACTTGGGATCTTGTTCCCAGACCTAAAAATAATAATGTGATTGGAACCAAATGGGTCTTCCGGGATAAACTAAATGAGGATGGTGAAGTAGTTAGAAACAAAGCCAGATTGGTCTACAAGGGTTATTCCTAAGTAGAAGGAGTTGATTTTGAAGAGACTTTTGCTCTAGTGGCAAGAATTGAAGCAGTGAGATTATTTCTTGCCTTTGCTACCTTCAAGGACTTCAAAGTATATCAAATGGATGTCAAGTCTACCTTTCTGAATGGTGACTTGGAAGAAGAAGTATACATTGAGCAACCAGATGGATTTCAATTGTCTGATCATGGTGATATGGTCTGCAAGTTGAAGAAAGCACTGTATGGACTCAAACAAGCCCCAAGAACCTAGTATGCAATATTGGATAAGCATCTTTTGAAGATTGGTTTCAATAAAGGTACTACTGATAGTAACTTGTACTTCAAAATTGATCATGAAAATATCTTAATTGTTGAAGTGTTTGTTGATGATATCATTTTTGGAGGAAGAGATAGTATGTGCAAAACTTTTGCAAATCAAATGAAAAGTGAATTTGAGATGTTCATGTTTGAGGAAATGAATTTCTTCTTGGGTCTACAAATCATTCAAACAAAGAAAGGAATCTTCATTTCACAGACCAAATATGTAAAAGAATTATTGAAGAAATTTGGGATGGAAGACTCAAAACCAATGAGTACTCCCATGGCAACCAGATGTAAATTGAGCATAGATGTTGAATCTCCTAAGGCTGATAAAAAAAGTACAGGTCAATGATTGGAGAACTATTGTATCTCATTCAAACTAGACCTAACATTATGAATGTTGTTGGTCTTGTTGCTAGATTCCAAGCTGATCCCAGAGAATCTCATGTCATGGCAAGCAAGAGGATTCTTAGATATCTAAAAGGGACAGTTGAGTATGGTTTATGGTATCCTAGAGATCATGATTTCTCTCTTCATGCATATATAGATGCGGATTGGGCAGGAGATGTGGATGACTGGAAGAGTACTAGTGGTGGAGCATTCTTTTTGGGGAAAAGATTGATATCTTGGTTGAGCAAGAAATAAGAGGCAATATCTCTGTCCACTATAGAAGCAGAATATATTGCAGTAGTAGGTAGTTGCACTCAAGTATTATGGATGAAGCAAATGCTAAGAGACATCAGAGTGGAGTATGAGGAACCTATCACAATCTTCTGTGATAATTCAAGTGCAATAAATATATCAAAAAATTTGGTGTTGCATTCAAAGACAAAACATATATCCATCAAGTTTCACTTTTTGAGAGAACAAGTGAACATGAATGAAGTCAGATTGGAGTTTATACCCTCCAAGGATCAGATTGCAGACATTTTTACTAAACATCTTCCCAAGGACTCTTTTGAGTATCTCAGGGAGAAGTTAGGGGTTATTACCCCTTTGGTTCTGAATTAAGGTGCACTGATGTGCATCAATTCTGTGGATCTCACAATCATATCTTGTGGTTTGGATTGATTATGGGAAGCTACTACTCAGGGGGAGCAGCTGGTATGATTCTAAAGTGATGCAAGTATGTGCCCTTTTCCATTGATGTCAAAGGGGAGAGAAGACATGTGAAAAACAAAAAGTGGTTGCTGATCAAAGGGGGAGTAGTAAAGGAAGAGAAGACGTGTGATAGGAGGAGTTATGTCAGTGAGGAGAAGTTCTTGTCTTGATGGTTAAAATAGTTTTTCACATCATATGTTGCCATCAATGACAAAGGGGGAGATTGTTGCAAGTATGGGCCTAACCGGTGTTGTCATTGATGTCAACATACTCCTGTTGCATTGATGATAAGGATTGGATGAGTTGTATGCTAAGGATATTGAGAAAATTAGTCCTATAAGGAACAGAGAAGAACAGTGAAGATAATAAGGCAAAGATCCTAGCTAAGATGAAGATCAGAGGATGTACATCAAAGGGTTTGTAGATATGTGTCTTGAGATGATCCATTAAAGATTTGAGAGGTCCACATGAAGATCTAAAGAAGTTATGGCCACTGGAGTAAAACTAGTTCTGGTAGATGTTCAGAGGTGACAGAGTGACACAGATAGGTCCGGTGAGATCCAGAAATGTAATATCTTGTTATGTGGATTTGGTGGAGTGTTTAGGAAGTCAATGTGAATTGACAACTCAATTGGTTCATGGTCTGGAGGTTTGTAAGCATCTATTCCAATATGACAGTGATGACAGACTGTGTTCTTGAGGTTTCAGATGAAGGAGAGAATGACTTCAGTAAGTAGAAGTAGTGTGGATGTTCTTGGTGATTAAGGAAAGGTTATGGAGGTCTTTGGATTGTGTCCAATTCATGTTGATGGTCCACATTGAAGAATGAGCTCGTAATTAAAGAATTACTTTCGAATGATGATGTTCTTCCTAAGTCTGGTTGACCGGATGAGTTACACATCCTGCAGATGATCTTGAAGATGTTCTGTAAAGAATGGCGTGTTCCTAAAAGAAGATTGAAGTCTCAGATCTGTGTAGCCAATAGTGTGTTGATCCACATGAAGTCTTTTGTAATTAGTCAAGTTGTATTTTCTCTATAAAGTGTGCTGACCTGGATGATTATCTCTAAGTCGATGTCTTGTATAAATAAGAAGTTGTGAAGTCATTTCAAAAGTATCTTGGTGGAGATAAGAGTGTGGTAAAGAGTAGCAGAGAGAAAGGCAGAGCAGAAGTATTGGGCTTAAATGGAACTGACTCAAGCATGATGAAGATGCTATTCTTCAGTTCAAGTATGTAATATTTATCATTCTGCAGATAGTGTATCTCCTATAGGCAGTGGGCCTCTTGTGAGCAGTGTGCTCAGGCAGTGAGCCCTAATTGGCATGTGCCATTTTGTTCTTCTTATTCTTTTAATAGAGAATACAATCTTGGGTTAGTCACCCCATGGTTTTTCCCTTAACCAGGTTTTCCACGTTAAAATCTTGGTGTATGTTTCTGCTCTTGAATTGTTGTATTATGTTTTCATGATTAATCTATTAGTATACTGCTAAATTATAAGAAGGATTTAAGTGATCAAAAGGAAGAAAGTTTTGGGACAACTGATTCACCCCCTTCTCAGTTGTCTGTCTTGAATCTAACACTTGAGCTAGTGCATACGGATTTGTGTGGACCTACCAGTGTAAGAAGTTTGCAAGGAGATAGGTATTTCATGCTGCTCATTGATGATTATTCTAGAATGACTTGGGTGATCTTTTTAAAAGAGAAAGCTAAAGCTCTAGATAAATTCAAGGCATTTAAGGCAATGGTTAAAAATGAGATGGATTTGAAAATCAAATTCTTGAGATTTGATAGAGGAGGAGAGTTCACATCAAATGAATTCAATTTATTTTGTGAAGAACATGGAATAAGGAAACAACTATCTGCGCCCAGAACTCCACAACAAAATGGAATTATTGAAAACAACAACAGAATAGTTCAAGAAGCTGGTAGAGCCATGACAAAGGAAGCTCATCTTCCAGAAGCATATTGGAGAGAAGCAATTCACACCATGGTATATATCTTAAATAGAGTTCAAGTAAAAGGTAACAGTTCAAAAACTCCCTATGAATTGTGGCATGGTAGAGTTCCTATTGTGAAATATTTCAAAGTGTTTTGTAGCAAATGTTACATCAAAAGAGAAGAAGATTTAGGCAAGTTTGATGCTAGATGTGATGAAGGAATCTTCCATGGTTACTCCACCAAGAGTAAGGCCTACCAGTGCTATAATAAGAGGCTGAATAAGATCATTGAAAGTGCAAATGTTAAAGTTGATGAATGTAAGGAAAAATCTTTAGAATCAAGTGGATATGAGTCAGATGATCTAGATGGTTCAGAAGTGGTGCAACATGAAGACAACACAAATGAAGAAGAAAAAGCTCTGATAAGTGCTACCAAAACTCTAAGATATGTAATAATCAGTCATTCTGAAAATCAAATCATAGGGGACAAGAGCAAAGGGATCTTAACAAAAAGAAAAGTTGCAGAAGAATAGGTAAATTTCTGCCTGATCTCTAAGATTGAACCTAAAACTATGGATGAGGCTTATAAAGATGAGAATTGGATAAAGGCCATGGAAGAAGAATTGATGCAAATAGACAAGAATTAGACCTGGGATCTCGTTCCTAGACCAGCAGACAAGAATGTAATTGGTACAAAGTGGGTCTTTAGAAACAAAATGAATGAGAATGGTGAAGTGATGATAAACAAAGCAAGATTGGTATGCAAAGGATACACTCAGGTTGAAGGAATAGACTTTGAAGAAACATTTTCTCTAGTAGTAAGGATTAAAGCAATAAGGATGTTTATGGGTTTTGTAGCATACAAAGATTTCAAGGTTTATCAAATGGATGTGAAGTCTACCTTCTTAAATGAAGAGTTGGAAGAGGAAGTCTATATTGAACAACCAAAAGGATTTCAGTCATCAGAGCAAGAGGACATGGTATGTAGATTGAAGAAAGCATTGTATGGATTAAAACAAGCTCCTAGGGCACGGTATGCATGGTTGGACAAGTATCTAATATAGATAGGGTTTAGTAAAGGTACGATAGATAGTAATCTCTACTTCAAGATCAATGATGAACAAACCCTGATAGTTGCAGTTTTTGTTGATGACATTATTTTTGGAGGCAATGAAGGTATGTGCTTAGTTTTTGCTGGAGAGATGCAAAGTGAATTTGAAATGTCTATGTTTGGAGAGATGAACTTCTTTTTAGGTCTACAAATAAGTCAATCAAATAAGGGCACCTTCATTTCTCAGTCTAAGTATGTGAAAGAGTTGTTAAAGAAATTTGGAATGGAAGACTCTAAACTAGTATGCACACCTATGATAACTAGTTGTAAGTTGAGCAAAGATGATAACTCACCCTTGGCAGACTAGAAAAAGTATAGATCTATGATTGGAGAATTACTTTATCTGACTCAAACTAGACCTGACATAATGTATGTAGTGTGTCTTGTGGCAAGATTTTAGGCAGAACCCAAGGAATCACATGTGATGGCAGTCAAGAGAATTTTGAGATATTTAAAAGGCACAATAGATTATGGTTTGTGGTACCCTAGGGACAGTGACTCTTCTCTCAGTGCATATACTAATGTAGATTGGGCCGGAGATGTGGATGATAGAAAAAGCACAAGTGGAGGGGCATTCTTCTTCGGAAAAAGATTAGTATCTTGGTTGAGCAGGAAATAGGATTCAATATCCCTGTCTAATGCAAAACTAGAATACATTACAGCAGCATGTAATTGCACTCAAGTGTTATGGATGAAGCAGACGTTGAAGGACATCAGAGTTGTGTATGAAGATCTGATCACAATATTTTGTGACAATACAAGTGCCATCATCATATCAAAGAATCCAGTGATACATTCAAGGACAAAGCACATATCCATTAGGTATCATTTTTTGAGAGAAAAAGTGACAGAGAATGAAGTGAAGTTGAACTATGTTTCTACCAAGGATTAGATTGCAAACATTTTTACCAAGCCTTTGCCTAAGGATTCTTTTGAGTATCTCAGAGAAAAGTTAAGGGTCATCACCCCTCCTACTCTAAACTAAGATGCACAATAGTGCATCAGTTTGAGGTGTTCAGAGGTTCGGATTGATGCTTCTTAGGGCTACTTCTAAGGGGGAGGAGTTAGAGAGTTTAGAAGAGAGATTAGATCAGAGCAGAAGAGTGCAAGTATGTGCCCTTTGGCATTGATCTCAAAGGGGGAGAGAAGTCATGTGAAAAACCTAGAGTGCAAATGTGCAAGACAAAGGGGGAGAGAATTTTGAGAAAGAAAGAATGCAGGTGTGTAAAGAGAAAGGGGGAGAATCTTGTCTTGATGGCTATTGCATTTTTTCACATCATATGTTGCCATCAATGACAACGGGGAGATTGTTACAAGTATGTGCCTAATCGGTGTTGTCATTGATGTCAACATATTCTTGTTGTCATTGGTGTCAACTGTATCTTATTCTATTACTTATTTAGAAGACTTGTATGTTGAGGATATTGAGAAATATAGCCTCTCTGGAAGTAAACAAGTGAGTTACAGAGAAGTACATTACAGACAGTGAGTTGTATGTTGAAGAACAGTCTGGTAAACTGCTCGACATTTATTCCTTCTTGAAAATCATGGTCTACAGATTGGAAGTAAGTTAGAAGTATGTCTGAAGATGCTACATTCCTGGTTTGAGTCATCCACATGAAAATCTAAGTGAGTTGTGTTAACCAGAATGAAGCCTACTTTTCTATAAGTTTAGTTGAGACAGGAAGATAGTATTTGGCTCCGCATTCCTCCACACTAAATTATTTTGCTATGCAGTTTTAGAGGGAAGTCTGGGATGATGATAAGTGCCTATAGTTGTAATGGTTTGTGGTTTGGTAGTCTACAAGCTATCTTTTTTTTATGACAGTTGAAAAAAGTGAAGTTCATGTGTTCTGGTGAGAAGATTCCTATGGATAAAGTGGTTAAGGTTCATGCAGTTGCTCTTGATAATTATAACATTATTGTGGATGTCTCCTAATCATGTTCCTATCTGGACTTTGGTCCACAGTAATAAATTGTTATGATATGTGAAGATTGTTCCCAGTTAATGTAACCTGTAACCAGTCTTGGCTGACCTAGTTGATCCTAGTGATTGTGGAGATCTCTTAAAGATTGTGGTAACATGTTGTGGTGTGGAAGATCGTGTTTGAGTCCTAGCTAAGGCTTGTCGTGATCCTCATTTCATTCCCTTTGCATGATATTGCAATAGGTTAGGACCTATTTTGTAAATGTTTGTAATACCGACCTTAGAGATTGTTCCAATGGTTGATGCTGACCTTGATTATCATTCCAAGGTTGATGTATTGTATAAATACTTGTAGTTGAGTCATGGAAATGGTGTCCTTGAGAAAAAATGAATATATACTAAGAAAGGTCCAAAGACAGAGCAGAGGAGGGGAAGAGGAAAGAAGAGGAAGAGAAGAAAAGAGGAAGAGCAGAGCAGAGGAAAGGTAGAGCAAGGAAATTATTATACTTTAGTTGCAAATAGTGAAAGGTGTTGATTGTGGCAGTGAATAGGGTTTAATAGCCCTCAGGGTTTAACAACCCTTATTGTAATCTTGCTAGGTTTAGGGTTGTGGCAGTGAGCCTGCTAGACCTAGTTGTTCTTCATGGTAGTAAGCCAGTATGTTTAGGCCCGTGGGGTGACCAAGCTTGAACATCACTATTTCAAGATTTCAATATATATTGAGAGTTAATCCTCTCCATGGCTTTTCCCCACCTTGGGGTTTTCCACATAAATCTAGTGTCTCTTGTGTTTGATGTTGTATTTGTAATTCCTTAATTTCCTAGAATACTTTCTAATTATTAAAATAGGTAGATATATTGCAGATTAATTAACATTCAATTATGCAATAAATAGAATAAAATGTTTTACAACTAAACAATCAACATACATTTATCAAATCAGATTATTAAATGCAGAGTGGATGTTCTAAAGTAATAATTTAACAAATAATTATATTAAATCAATCTTTCAAAGAAATGAATATATTAAACCATGCAAATAAATATACAAAATCAGTTTCAAAAATTGATAGAACTGAGTAGATAATACTTATCTTATGAGTTTAGCAAAAATCCAAAGATTGCTAGAATGGACCCTGGTTCAGAGCATCTTCCATCTGTGAGCAATCTGGGAGAAATAAGTATACTTTACCACTCTACATGAGTGTTTGTTCCTCTGGAACAATGCTCACCACTTTTGCAATAACCAAGCCCTGGCCAGGACAGTCCTGAGTGCACTTTTGTACCCTAGGTTGGACACACACATAAGATGTGCCCCCTTCTCCATCTTGCTCATAGCCTGCTAACCGTGAATCCTATTCCTGCAATGTAAGTGCTTTCTTTCTTCCTCTTTTCCTTCTTTCTTCCATTTAGTTTTTCACGAGTTTTTACACAATGCAAAAAGGGTAGTTCCAACCAACACACCCTTTTAAAAACAATTACATTACAACATCCTGTGAAAACTCTAATAATTATTTATTACATTTTATTTTTTTAATTTTATTTTTTGAACTATTATATTAATTCTCTTTTATTTTTTTCCACGGGGAAAATTTCTCATAACAATTCTCCCCTTGTTGTTTAGCTGCTGTCCTCAGTAGAATAAATTGAATCTACAACAATTTCAAAAAGAATAATTAGTCAAGTAACATTATTAATATCACAATAAATTTACTTTATTTATAATCATATTTCTTAAATTTTAGATCTTCCCAATAACTCTTCTGCTAAAACTACAATTAAATCCCATAGAAATACTTTGTTAATCAATAACATAATTAGAAAGTCTATAAGCAAATTTCACTTGAAACAGATCATGGGTTTATACTTGAGAAGCTAATACAAGTGTATACAATAAACCTCCTATCAAATAATCTTTTAAATTTGGTCATTAATGTGTAACCTTATCTTTAATATAAATATTTCAATTCTTTAGGTGTCACTTTAATGTACAAAAGTATTATCATGCAATCACATAGTACTTACCTAATGAATGACATGCATATCCCATACTATTCATCACTGAGTACCATATACTCAAAATACATTCAAAGATGATAGACATGCATTCTGGACTACATGACTATCTTCTCTTTCTATATAATATTGCACAAAAAAAACATATATAATGTTATTGGGTTGATCAAGTCTAATAACATAACACATAAAATAAAAGGTAGTTCACAAAATCCTATAAGGTATTTATAAAAAACAAGGCATTAACAAATCACTCATATAGATTAATTGATCAATCACGTAATTATGTCTACTCCTATAAGATAAATGGATTATATCATCTCAATTCAATATCTTTGGATTTGCCATCCAAATCCAAATCTCAAATAATGATCTAAAAATTGATCTCAAAATGGTTTTTAGTTTGTTTACTCACTTGGAGCCTTCAAATTGCATGCCAATTTCAATCATGGATTAAAGAATACAATACATGACAATTTTGTAACAATAATGATGGTTTTATCATAACAAATTCATCTTATGCCTTGGCCTTGAATATAGGTTTTGTTTTTTTCTAATTAGACAACAAGAATTCCATTAAATCTTCATGTGCCTAGGATGTGTAAGTTGATTACATCATAGCACAATAAAGAGCTCAAGTATGTTGTTCATTCAAGACCTTCGACTATGTTTGCGTGTTTTCTTTGGTTTGAGTTGATGTTTTAGTTTGCTTTGTCAAAATACTAATAAGTCTTTAACAACCTAGGCTTGGTCTAAATTTCAATTTTGTGGAGGATAGAAACATCTTTTTTAAAAATATATTCATATTTGTACCATGAACTACTTTCTCTTTTCAAAATTAAATTTTTATAAAATCATATATATATATATATATAAAATTGTAATCATAGATCATCTCTCCCCCTGTAAGATTTGACCCATCCCTAGGTTTGTTCCTAAAAGAATCTTTTTGGTTTCATATTCTATAAAAATATTGTTTCATTCTATCCAATTCATTCCAATAGAAACATATTGTACCAAATTTAAGAGGTGAAAATGATCCTGGGACCTAAAAGTTATGGGCACACAATGTAATCTAGGTTAGGATTTTGTAATAAATCTAGATGTTGGTTTTTATAATAATAAGCAGAGTATAACTACCTCATTTAACTAAGTAATCAACTCCATAAAGCACAAGGAAAAATACATGTAACAAGATATTTTATGCATCATTATATTTATTTCTTCATTTAACAAGATTCTTTCTTTGTAGATTTCTCCGATCCATAATGTTTTGGTATATTCTAAATAATTTAATGGGTTGAATTCCTTAGGTCTCATTGTAACTAGGGATAGTCATAATCAATTCTTCAGTGCTAATGTTTTTTAATTAAAACATGTTGATTAGCTAGTCAATATAAATATTTTTTGTTTCCCAAAAAATAATAAATACTACCCTTCATTATGATCTTGTCAATGAACATGTATAGTACTTAATATTATAAATTCCTTACTAAATATATGTGGCTAATATCTATGATGCATGTACTCCACCTTACCAATATTAGTTTTCAAGGGTTTTTTATTGTTCAATTTCTCCATACAATCCAAACATTGTCATACTTATCTATAATAATTTTATACAAGGAAAAATAATTTACAAGACTTAGGAGCTCATTTAACTCCACACATTTAAATAAACACAAATGTTAAAATTTTACTACTAGCATTTGTTATGCTCTTCAACTTATAATGTACAACAAGTATACTTTTTGTTGAAGTAGACATGGACTTGATATGCATTAGAAGACCATTCCCAATAGTTTGAGTCATTCAAGGTTGGGACAACAAATTTTAAGTATTGATATTATTAACACTTGTGACATACTTATATCGATATAATATAATTAAGTTTCCAAAGAAAAACTAATATTTAATTCCCTTGGTCAATTTTAACTTCTAATATTATAGCTTATTTAATAGTCAATCTTTTCCTCTACATATAATATATATTTTCTAACCAAATTTTTAGAGTGGCCCAAATAACTCTACATATTACACAAGTTAGCCATAAATATTTAATATTGGCATAGAGAAAATAAGGTGAGACTATTTCTTAGAGTAGTTTAAGTTCCTAAAATACACACACACACACACACACACATATGTGTGTGTATGTGTATATATATATATATATATATATATATATATATATATATATATATATATATATATATATATATATATATATATATATATGTATATGTATATATATATATATGTATATATATGTATGTATGTATGTATGTATGTATGTATGTATGTATTAGGTTTTCTAATTTTATATAATAATATATTGTAGTATTAGGTTTTCTAAATTTGTATAATAATATATTGTATTTTCCTTATATTATAAAGATTTAGTTCTATTTACTCATAAATAATTTTCAATACTTGGTAAATTTTATCATCTTATTTGATGCAGGGACTTCCGGAGGTCATAACTTTTGACTCGGATGTGGGTTTTCTACGAAATTTTACAGGTGGATGCGTTATGAGGTGGCCAGTGGTTTCCCAACCCACCCTAGTCGGTTGGACCTCATCTTGGCACTTTTTCGGGGCTTCAAACTTTCATCTTGGCCCTCAAAATGGCAAAATAGTGTTTTTTTCTAGTTTTTTAAAAGTTGCTTTTTTTAATAACTCGAAACTCATGTTTCAAATTTAGGATGTTAGTTGGTTTTTCGTCCTACCTTAGCTTTATGAGCTTTTTGGGAAAAAACTGGATTCTCGAGATATGATTGTAAAATTACCTAAAATGGCAAAATCTGACAATTGTCGAAATCTGCCAAAAAAGGTAATTTTTTGTTTTTTTTGTTTTCTTAGATATAAGAGAGTTTTCTCTCATTGTAGCGGCAGAGTGGAGGAATAGAAATTTTGTTATGTTTCAGCTTCCAAATTTTTGTCTCTCATGTTTAATGGCACAATTCTGTTGAGTGTATGTTGTGTGTTGCATCATTATTTAATCTTATTTAATTTTTTTTTTTTCTCTTAAATTTTCAAATTTTACCCTCAATGAAAAAATCTATTGTTAATAAATGGTAAAAGGGAAGAATATATATCTTTTACCCAACTTTATTAATTTTAACTCAATGATGCTATAAACTATTTCACTTTACACTTTTCACTTGTTTAACCTAATGGTTTTCATTTTTTTATTTTTATTTTAATTATCTCATATTTCTTTTACAACCATAATATATTATTAATACATATAAATCTTAATCTTATATTTATTTATTCTTCCTATATTTAGTTCTCTATTGCTATGCAAATAAATATTTATGTTACCCTTTCTTTTCAATATTATTTTAAATTTAGATCCCTAAATATTTTTTAATGCAACACATAATCTAAAATATGGCCTTCAATATAATTATTTTTGTGTTGTAATATGATGTTGGAACGTTGACATGTAAGGCCTTTGTAATTTGAGTGGTGATGTTTGTGTTAACATCATAGGAAATGGGTTTTCCAAATGACAACAAACATGTTGAGACAATGTTAAAGATAAGATTGCCTTTGTTAGATTTTATATTGCCTTCGTTAGGTTTTATAACAACACAAGCATAGATTGAGAGTAGTAAACAATGAAGCCATACAATTTTTTCTCTTTTCCCCCCCAAAAAAACCTAATCATATATGGGTGTGAGAATATCGATCCATATTATTTGAACATGGCTACTACCTTAATTATGTATGAATAATAGGCTTATTTACTCCAAAAAAATGTGTAAAAGTGAGTGTATAATATTCTCCTAAGTTTTTTTTTTTTTGGAAAATAAGTACTCTGTAAAAACAACAACCACTATTTTTTACAAGGTTTAAATTTGGTATGCTACACAACAATTATTTTATAAATTGTTGCATGACTATTGTTTTTTTTTTGGAAGAGTAATAAACCAAAACGTATTCTATTGTTTTATAAAAAAAGTATTTTAACTCTCGAAAAAATGCTTAAAAAGGATGGGAAAAAGTTCTGTGTAATTTTATGGCCATATTATTCCACAACTACGACAATATCTTCATCCAACCGTGCCAGAATGGGAACTTTATAACATAGATTATGCACTGAAAACGAGGTAGCTGTGAGTGCACAGAGGTTTGTGGTGCATATAATTTCGCTTCAAATTCTAATAATGTATTTATGAATAATTTCTTATCTAGCCAACATGTTATAACTTAATTAGCCAGATTGGATGCAACTTTCTGGTTGATAAATTTGCAATCCCAGTATGATGTTTAAAGGCAAGAGGTAGGTAGGATTTGATGCATTTTTTACTTATGTCACCCAAATAAATACCTGGATATTGGTTTGTGAGGATTTACCGGAATGACCAAGAGATATGGTTGAATGGTTATCTATTCTCCCTTGAAAAAAATTTAACTCTTTTCAAGGTAAAAGATTTTTTATCATATATATATATATATATATATATATATATATATATATATATATATATATATATATATTTTGAATGTAACTTATGGGAGTTTCAGTAAAAGAATTTATGATTTCATAAATTTAAGATGAGTGAAAAATTTAAATCTTTAAGTGAATACTAAATGTTCTATGAAACCCTAAATCAATTTACCTTTTGAGATAATTACTTAATTCAACACTTTAAGATTAACTTGCAACTAAATTCTAAATCATTATAATGTTTGTGTAATTTAATTTAGCCATTTTACAAAAATAAATACAACTAAATTTTAAACTATTATATTAATTTTATTTTAATTTTTGAACTATTATATTAATTCTCTTTTATTTTTTTCCATGGGGAAAAAGTCTCATAACAATATTTGTGGTTAAGTTTCTAATTTCATGTTCTCATTGTTAAAACATATTAATTGTGGATAAGTGATGAATGTTTGAATTGCAGAAAGTGTTTAAGTTTTGTGACAACTAATTCACCCCCTACTCTCAGTTGTCTAGCACATATCAACAGAGGACATGATTCTATATTTGTAGTAGTGGATAGATTTTCAAAGATGGCACATTTCAGACCTTGTAAGAAGATGACTGATGCAGTGCATGTTATTGATCTATTTTTCAAGGAGATTGTGAGACTGCATGGATTACCTAAGAACATAATTTCAGATAGAGATACAAGATTCATTGGATACTTTTGGAGGACATTATGGAGGAAGATGAAGACAGACCTAAAGTTTAGTTCAACATTTCATCCACAGACAGATGGACATACAAAAGTGGTAAATAGGAGTTTGGGAAACTTGTTGAGATGTTTGGTAGGAGAGAAGATAGGGAATTGGGATCTAATTCTATCATAGGAAGAGTTTACATACAATAATTCATTGAATATGAGTACAATAAAGACATCTTTTGAGATTATAACTGAAGTAAACCCTAGCGGGGTTGCTGAATTGAGAGACATAAGTATGGAGAATAAGAGAAGTGCAGAAGTAGAAGAATTTGCAAGATACATGGAGATAGTACATAATTAGGTTAAGAAGCATTTGGAGGAGGTGAATAGTAAGAATAAAGAGCGAGTAGATGAGAAGAGGAGACATAAAGAATTTTTAGTTGGAGATGAAGTGACGGTATATCTGAGAAAAGAGAGATTTGTAATAGGGACATATAACAAGTTGAAGATGAAGAAGTTTGGACCATGTAAGATACTCAGGAAATGCATATGAAGTGGAGCTACCAGAGACATTGGATATATCACCTATATTCAACATTGCAGACCTATATTGGTATCATGAAAGAGAATCCAGTGACAACATTGAATATGATTTGAAGAATCAATTACCGCAGAAATAATCAAAGTAGATAGAAGACATCTTGGACAATAGAATTGGACACAACACCAGAGGAAAGAATTACAAATAATATTTGGTCAAGTGGAAAGGTAGACCGAAAGAAGATTCATCTTGGATTTCTTAGGTTGAGGTGGACTGATTTGGTTTTCCTCTAGCCCTAGCAAAGTGAGGGACTCACTTTTTCAACAACCCTAGGTGTCTAATGCAGGAGCAGCCCAAGTTGCAGAGCAATCTTGCATCAACCAATTTTTTTGCATTTCTTTTGCTTTCTTTCATTTTTCAGTCCAGTTCAGTCAGTAACAGTTTCAGCATTTTGTACCTCATTTTGCTGCATTTTCATTTTAGAGCTCATAGAGTAGGACTTAGCCTCTAGACATCATCAGCTACATCATATCCAAATTTTAGGTCATTTGGACTTGTCTTCTAAAAGCTATCACCATCAGAAGATCACATGTTTTCACAGAACATAGCATACAGATAGTCAGTTGAAGGAGAAGGTTTTTGGAGCACTTCTATGACTTACGGAGCTAAATAGAACATATCACATGGTAAATGATGATCAAATAGACCTTCCTTGAGGTCCAGACCTTGTTTCATTCATTTACAGAGGAGTACTAGATGTTTAAGGCTGACCTATTTGTTCATGTTGTTAGACTTAGGGCACACAACTGAGAGGGGGGGCGAATCAGTTGTACAAAACTTTCTCCATTTACACACTTAAATCCTCTTTGTGATTAGCAGTATATTAAAAATGAAACATAATGCATTCAAATCAAAAGTAGAAACTCATCAACACATAAGACACCAAGATTTTGATGTGGAAAACCTGGTAAAGGGAAAAACTACGGGGTGATTAACCCAAGAATGTATTCTCTGTTAGAAGAATAGAAAGAATAAAATGGCACATGCCAATTAGGGCTCACTGCCTGAGCACACTGCTCACAAGAGGCTCACTACCTACAAGAGACACACTATCTACAAAGAAATAAGTATCACTTACTTGAACTAGAAAATAGCATCTTCACCATGCTTGAATCAGTTCCATTAAGCTCAAAACTCCTGCTCTGCCTTTCGCTCTCCTCTTCGCTACCACACACTCATCTCCACATGAACACTTTACAAATGACTTTGTAATCCCTTATTTATACAAGACATCAACTTAGGAATGATCATCTAAGTCGGCAAGCATCCACAATAACATCCACATGATGTATAACTTATCTGGTTGGCCTGTCTCAGGAAGAACACCATCATCCAAAAGTTATTCTACAAATGTGAACTCCAACATCAATGCGGACCACCAACATGATCTGGACACAATCAAAAGATCACCACAAGCTTGTCTGAATCACCAATAACATACACACTTCATTTGCTTATTGAAATCCTTCTCTCCTTCATCTGGAACCTCAAGAACACAGTCTGTCATCACTGTCACAAAGGATTTTGTGCTTGCAGACCTTTTGACCACAAACCACTCCATTTGATACTCCACAAAGACTCCCTCAGAACTCCCTCAAATCCGTAGAACATGATACTCCATTTCTGGATCTTACCGGACCTATTTGTCTCACTCTGTCACCACTGAACACCCGCCAGAACTGGTTTTATTTGAACAATCACAACCTCTTCAAATTTTCATGTAGACCTCTAAAATCTCTACTAGACCACCTTAAAACACATATCTACAAACCCTTTAATCCACATCCTCTGATCCTCATCCTATCTTGGTCTTTTACCTTACTGTTTTTCCTGTTCTTCTTTGTTTCTGATTGAGACTAATTTTCTCAATATCCTCAGCACACAGCTAATCCAATCCTTATCATTAATGCAATAGAAGTATGTTGACATCAATGACAACACCAGTTAGGCCCATACTTGCAACAATCTCCTCCTTTGTCATTGATGGCAACATATGATGTGAAAAACAGGTTTAACTATCAAGACAAGAACTTCTCCTTACTGCCACAACTCCCCCTATCAGCAACAACGATTCACATGTCTTCTTCTCCCTTAACTGCTCCCCCTTTGATTAGCAACCACTTTTTTTTCACATGTCTTCTCTCCCCCTTTGACATCAATGGAAAAGGGCACATACTTACAATTTCAATACTTCAGAAACATACTTGCTGCTCCCTCTGAGTAGCAGCTTCCCATCATCAATCCAGATCACAAGATATGATTGTGACATCCACCAGAATGATGCACCACAGTGCACCTTAGTTCATCACCAGAGGGGCAATAACCCCTAACTTCTCCCTGAGATACTCAAAAGATTCCTTGAGAAGGGGTTTAGTAAAGATGTCTGTAATCTGATCCTTGGAAGGCACAAACTCCAATCTAACTTCATTTTTGTTCACTTGCTCTCTTAGAAAGTGAAACTTGATAGATATATGTTTAGTCTTTGAATGCAACACCAGATTCTTGGATATATTTATTGCACTTAAATTATCACAAAAAATTGTGATAGGCTCCTCATATTCCACTCTGATGTCTCTTAGCATCTGCTTCATCCACAAAACTTGAGTGCAACTACCTGCTGCAGCAATATATTCTGCTTCAATTGTAGATAGAAATATTGCCTCTTGTTTCTTGCTTAGCCAAGAAACCAATCTCTTCCCCAAAAAGAATGCTCCACCACTGGTACTCTTCCGGTCATCCACATCTCCTGCCCAATCCGTATCTGTATATGCATGAAAAGAGAAATCATGATCTCTAGGATACCACAGACCATACTCAACTGTCCCTTTTAGATATCTAAAAATTCTCTTTATTGCCATGACATGAGATTCTCTAGGATCAACCTGAAATCTAGCAACAAGACCAATAGCCTGCATAATATATGGTCTAGTTTGAGTGAGATACAATAGTCCTCTAATCATTGACATATACTTTATCTGATCAGCCTTCGGAGAATCATCATCTTTACTCAATTTACATCCGGTTGCCATGGGAGTATTCATTGGTTTTGAGTCTTCCATCCCAAATTTCTTCAACAATTCTTTCACATATTTGGTCTGAGAAATGAAGATTCCTTTCTTTGTTTGAGTGATTTGTAGACCCAAGAAGAAATTCATTTCACCAAGCATGGACATCTCAAACTCACTTTTCATTTGATTTGCAAAATTTTTACACATACTATCTTTTCCTCCAAAAATGATATCATCAACAAACACTTCAACAATCAGGATGTTTTCATGATCAATTTTAAAATATAAGTTACTATCAGTAGTACATTTGTTGAAACCAATCTTTAAAAGATGCTTGTCCAATCTTTCATACCAGGCTCTAGGGGCTTGCTTCAATCCATATAATGCCTTCTTCAACTTGTAGACCATATCACCATGATCAGACAGTTGAAATCTGTTCGGTTGCTCAATGTACACTTCTTCCAAATCACCATTCAGGAAGACAGACTTGACATCCATCTGATACACTTTGAAATCTTTGAAAGCAACAAATGCAAGAAACAATCTGACTGCTTCAATTCTTGCTACTGGAGCAAAAGTTTCTTCAAAATCAATTCCTTCTATTTGAGAGTAACCCTTGCAGACCAATCTGGCTTTATTTTTGATTACTTCACCAACTTCATTTAGTTTGTTCCGGAAGACCCATTTTGTTCCAATCACATTCTTGTTTCTATGTCTGGGAATAAGATCCCAAGTGTGACTTTTCTCTATTTGCACCAGCTCTTCCTCCATTGCTTTAGTCCAGTTATCATCACTGCAAGCTTCATTTACTGTCTTAGGTTCAATCTTCAAAATCAAACAACACTCTTCTAGATCTTGAGCAATTCTCCATCTTGTTTGTACTCCTTTTCTTTTATCACCTATGATCTGATCTTCAGAGTGATTCAATCTTACATACCTGGGAACTTTGGGAATTTCTTGTACTTCTGATTCCTAATCAGGCTCATTGAGATTTATCTCTTCTTCCTGATTTACCGAATCAATTTGAGTCTGACTTTTAGAAGAGGCTTGAACTCCTTGAGTCAGAACACCATTCTAATCATCTTCATCACATTCATAAAATCTTGAAGGTTTTTCAATTCCCTCATCAACCTTCACATTTGTACTTTCTATCATCTTCCTCAATCTCTTGTTGTAACACCAGTAGGCTTTACTTTGAGTAGAGTATCCCAAGAATATTCCTTCATCACTTCTAGCATCAAACTTTCCTAGATCTTCATCTCTTTTGATGTAACATTTTCTACCAAAGACTCTAAAATATTTTATAGTAGGAGTAATGCCAAACCAAAGTTCATAAGGGGTCTTACCGGTATTGCTTCTAATTTGAACTCGATTGAGAGTATAGACTGCAGTGTTGACAGCTTCTCTCTAATAGATCTGAGGAACATTTGCTTCCATCATCATGGTCCTAAATGCTTCCTGGATGGTCCAGTTCTTTCTCTCCACTACTCCATTTTGCTGTGGAGTCCTAGGAGCAGACAACTGTCTCTTAATTCCATGTTTCTCATAGGACTCTATGAACTCACTAGATGTGAATTTTCCACCTCTATCAGACCTCAGACATTTCAACTTTAATCCCATTTCATTCTCTACCATAGCCTTGAATATTTTGAATTTCTCAAGAGCTTCTGATTTTTCCTCTAGAAAGGTTACCCACATCATCTGGGAATAGTCATCAATTAGCAGCATGAAGTATCTATCACCTTGAAGACTCCCGATTCTTGCCGGACCACAAAGATCAGTGTGAACTAAGTCCAATAACCCGGAAGAAGACAGTTCCTTACTTTTGAATGTGACTCTGCTCAGTTTACCCAACTGACATTCCTTGCACAAGTTGTTAGTAGGTTTTACCAATTTTGGAAGATCTCTCACAGCCTGAGTATTGCTTATCTTGATGATATTATCAAAATTCACATGACACATCCTTCTATGCCATAACCAACTCTGATGAACTTGAACAAATAAGCAGCTTTTACTAGTACCAACCAAGTGGAAGTTATTACCTTTAGTTTGAGTACCAAATACAATCTCTATTCCAGAACTTTCAAAGTTTTTACATTTTCCATCCTTGAATCGGAGATCATAGCCTTTGTCCACCAACTGTCCAACACTAAGAAGATTGTGCTTCAAACCTTCAACATACAGTACATTACCAGTTTTGTATCTTCCATCAAAAGAAATAGTTCCTCTTCCTCTGATTCTACCAGCAGAATTGTCACCAAACTTTACTACTCCTCCTTCATACCTTTCCAAATCTATAAACTTATTTTTGTCACCTGTCATATGGTGAGAGCATCCACTGTCAATGACCCAATCATTCTTCTCTTCAATTTGGGCAACGAGAGCTCTTTCCACAGTCTTAAGATTGACAGATACAGAGGACATTGGATCTTCTTCCTTGAGGGCAATGAACACCCATTCATTTCTGGATTTGTTTCCTGTCTCTGATTCATCATCTGTTACTCCTTCATTATCATCATCTTCTACATAGTAATAGTTCTTTTGGAACCTTGGCTTGTTAGGATTTTGCCTTGAAAATCTTTCTAGAGACCTTGAGGCAAAATGACCAATCTTATTGCAGTTAAAACACTTAAAAGGTAATTTTCCTTCATACTTACTAGATCCTCTTGGCAGCCTCTTTGCAATAAGAGCTTCAAGTTGAGCAGTTTCTACTTCCTCTTCTTCCAGATCTTCTCTTGCTTGTTCATACCATGACAATTTCCTTGAAGAATTCTCTCCCGGATCAAACCTTTGTTTACCTTTAACAGAGGCACTGGATTTGAATGCAGATTCAGTCTTGGGGGGTCATCTCCAAACCCTATCATTTCAAATGCAGCCAATTTCTCAGCCAATTGATCTCTTGTGACAGTTGTATGGGCTCTGAATTCTTCAATGGCATCAGCCTTGATTTTGTAAGAAGCAGGAAGGGATCTGAGAATTTTACCAACAATCTCATTTTCATCCAAAACTCCACCAGCATTTCTAATTCCTCAAACTAGCTCATTCACTCTTGGCATAAAAGTAGTAATATTTTCATCCTCTCATCTTCAATTTTTCAAATTCTCCTTTTAGACTCTGTAACCTTGTGCATTTAACGTACTAGTCTCCTTCATGCAAAAGTTCCAGTTTATTCCAAATCTCAAAGGCAGTTGGTAGGTCAAGAACATTTGATAGCTCTGAGTCAGATAATGCACTTAGAAGAGCCTCTTTGGTCCATAGATTGTTTTCAGCATCTGTGATTTCATTTAGTGTTGTCGGACCACCTTGTGGAGGTACATACTGTTTTGTAACCATGGACCAGTACGCCATTCCCATACACTGTAGGTGACATTTCATGCAACCTTTCCAAAGAGCAAAGTTGGTTCCATCAAACTTCGGACTATCCTTCTTGTAAGATGACATCCTGGATCTCCTCAAGCGGTTAAGCTCCTTTTAGAGGAACCTAGCTCTGATACCAATTGTTAGACTTAGGGCACACAACTGAGAGGGGGGGTGAATCAGTTTTACAAAACTTTCTCCATTTACATATTTAAATCCTCTTTGTGATTAGCAGTATATTAAACATGAAACATAATTCATTCAAATCAAAAGCAGAAACTCATCAACACATAAGACACCAAGATTTTGACATGGAAAACTCGGTAAAGGGAAAAACCACGGGGTGATTAACCCAAGAATGTATTCTCTATTAGAAGAATAGAAAGAATAAAATGGCACATGCCAATTAGGGCTCACTGCCTGAGCACACTGCTCACAAGAGGCTCACTGCCTACAAGAGACACATTGTCTACAAAGAAATAAGTATCACCTACTTGAACTAGAAAATAGCATCTTCACCATGCTTGAATCAGTTCTATTAAGCTCAATACTCCTGCTCTGCCTTTCGCTCTCCTCTTCGCTACCACACACTCATCTCCACATGGACACTTTACAAATGACTTCACAATCTCTTATTTATACAAGAAATCAACTTAGGAATGATCATCTAAGTCGGTAAGCATCTACAATAACATCCACATGATGTATAACTTATCCGGTCGGCCTGTCTCAGGAAGAACACCATCATCTAGAAGTTGTTCTTCAAATGCAAACTCTAACTTAAATGCAGACCACCAACATGATCTGGACACGATCTAAAGATCACCACAAGCTTGTCTAAATCACCAATAACATCCACACTTCATCTGCTTATTGAAATCCTTTTCTCCTTCCTCTGGAACCTCAAGAACAAAGTTTGTCATCACTGTCACAAAGGATTTTATGCTTTCAGACCTTTTGACCATGAACCAATCCATTTGATACTCCACAAAGACTCCCTCAGAACTCCCTCAAATCTGTAGAACATGATACTCCATTTCTGGATCTTACTGGACCTATCTGTCTCACTCTGTCACCACTAAACACTTACCAGAACCAATTTTATTTGAACAGTCACAACCTCTTTAGATCTTCATGTGGACCTCTAAAATCTCTACTAGACCACCTTAAGACACATATCTACAAACCTTTTAATCTACATCCTCTGATCCTCATCCTATCTTGGTCTTTTACCTTACTATTTTCCTTGTTGTTCTTTGTTTCTAATTGAGACTAATTTTCTCAATATCCTCAGCACGTAGCTTATCCAATCCTTATCATTAATGCAACAAAAGTATGTTGACATCAATGACAACACCAGTTAGGCCCATACTTGCAACACATGTTACACCTCTTCATTGGAGTTTGTAACCTTCCTTGGTTGACGCGGAGGATTCTTTGAGCTTTGAGATGATATATAGATCTCTAGGAGGTATTAGGAAGGCAATTAGCATAATTAATAGGGTTGATAGTTTGATTCTTTCTAGATCGACGCTTCATTACCATATCTTGCATACCTATTGTAATTGAAGAATCAAGCCTGTGAGCCCTAATTTGTATCCCACATGTGGTCAACATATATGCATTTTGAATCTATGATATATTAAGCATTTTGAGTCATTCATTGCATTCTATTGTTGAGTTGTTTCCGTTATGTTTACTCTTGTTGCAAGACCTGGACAGTTCACTTTATGGACCCTCTAATAGTGACTGCACCAGAACCGACAGTGCTAATACATTAGGGTGGGTGGGTAAATTCTAGGGGAGGTATCTTTTTGTGCACCAAGTGTCCCAGTCTTTTGAAGAAGTGGGCTACTGAAAAAGTCATTTAAGATCCCTAAGAGAAAAAAATATCAAACTTTGATAGAGAAGTTCCTAGAATTTGTGGCAACTGAGAATGTTTTGTTTAGACCTATAGGTGCATGTGGGGTCTATCCACAATAACCTCTCTTGGTTTCGGTCAACTCCAATCCATCTGACCATGTCAAAATCAAATGCATTCTTGTAAAATGTTTCAGTTTCATGTAGTGGAAAGGTACTAGGAGTGACATTTTGTATTCCATAGCTCCTAGGGTCAAACTGACAATGCCAGCACATTAAGGTGGATAGTTAAATGCTAGGGGAGGTCTCGTTTTGTGTGCCAAGTGTCACAGTCATTCGGGGTAGTAGGCTATCGGCAAAGTCACTTAAGATCTCTAAGAGTAAAAACTGTCAAACTTTGACAGAGTAGTTATCAGAATTCCTAGTGGCTAGGAATGTTCTGTTTGGACCTAAAGGTTCATGTGGGGTTCATCCTGAGAGGAACCTCCTGCAACAATATAATGAAAAATGCACAAAATAACAGAAATAGCATAACACAAAAGGAATTTATTGATCACAGGCCACTTCGAGGGGGCAACCTCCTTTGAGCAAGCTTAATACAATAAACTCGTGGATGCCTTCATTGGCCTCAACATGTGCTTATATACTAAGTCTAATCTAAACAACTATTACTTCCCATGAATGTGGGATAATACAATATACTCACAGGTCAACTTACAAAGCATATGCGTTCAAATGTAATATACTAACAAAGTAAAGGGAAGGGTTAAACATGGGTTCCTAACATCCCCTCCCTCTTAGAAAAGCTTTGTCCTCAAAGTGTAAGATGTGGAAATTGTTGTCGAATTTGAAGGAATGGTTCCCCGGTAGAAATCTCTGGGTGCATTCCATGCCACTAAATTAATACCTCTGTGATGGATCAGGAGCAAAGATGATGAGTGCCCCTGTCAAGGATTACCTCTAGCACCAAAATGATGGATCCTTGATTATCCAGTCATAGTAAAACAGTTTGTGCTCTATCGTTGGTGCTAATAAATTTCTTTAGACAAGAGACATGAAATATTGGATGAATGTAGGAAGAAGGAGCCAGCTTATGGTCTCCAATCTAATCCTGGGTGCAGAGAACCATGTCAACTACCTGAACTTGTGAACTGCTAGGGGAGTATGGAAGGAGCACTAGCACTACTTGACCATAGACTACTTCATATGGAGTCATGTTAGAGGCAGTGTGGTAGGAGGTATTGTACCACCATTCAGTGAGAGGGAGCCATGTTACCCACTGATGCTGTTGTTCTGAAGTATCACATGTAGCCACAATCTGTTGAATTGCCCTGTTCAGTCCCTTCCAAAAGAAGTGACGACATGCCCACTCATAAGTTTTGAGGAACCCAGAGTGCCCTACTGATGGAGAAACATAGAGTTCATAGAAGATAGCCTGCAGGACAAATTCCAACCAAGTTGGAACAGACATAGAAATAGCCGAAAGAGAAGATTGGTCATCACATGTGCGAGAAAGAGAATCTACCACAATATTGTCCTTACCCTTCTTGTAAGTGATCTCATAGTCATAACCCATGAGTTTACTGATCCATTTCTATTGTGTTGGGGAGGAGACCCATTATTCCAGGAAATATTTCAAGCTCTGGTGAGCATCCCTAATGCAAAAATGATTCCCTAGTAGGTATGGTTGCCACTTCTGTACTACATGCAAAATAGCCATCCTTCGTTGTAGAGCTGAAGGAGTAGTGGAGACCATGGATGGTTGCATTTGAATGGAGTGAAGCTAAGCGATGACACCATGTGAATTCTTCTTAAGAAGCTTTTCCAGGCGATGTGAACATATGACGCTGAGAGACCCTGGTTGTAAGCCCTTCAATGTGTGTTTGTGCCCATTGTCTAAAAATTGTATCCAAAGTTTAGCAAAATCCCATAAGATGGGTCCAAGTGTGTGTAACCATTGGGTGCCTAAAACCACATCACATCCACCTAAGGGCAATGAAAACATGTCAGAGCACAAGTTATAATCTCCAATAGAGATATGCACATTGCGAAACTTCCCTTTGCAAGGTAATGTGCCCCCATTGGCAATCATGACTTCAAAGTTCAAGCAAGGATGAACAAAACAATCATCCTGTTTGGCTATTCAAGGGTCAATGAAGTTATGAGTACTACCAGAATCAATGATTATTGTAAGAGGGATCTTCTTGAAGTAACCCTTGACCCACATGGTTTGTGGGGTGGTGACTCCTGCTACAACATGGATAGAGATCTCTGGGTGGTCTACCTAAGAAGTAGGGTCAACAGGTGACTATTGAGTTTCAACCTGATCAGCTACTGTATCCTGAGCATCGGTATAAACTTTAGTTTCAGGAAGAGAATCCACATCCAAGAGATAGAGCTTTTTCTCAACACATCTATGTCCTTGAGTGAATTTGTCATCACAATTATAACAAAGCCCTTTTTCTCTATGTGCCCACATCTCTGCTTAAGTCAAATGCTTGATAGGAGTTGTTCTAGGAGCTGGCATTATTTGAGGGCTTTAGGGATCCATATTTCTGAATGGAACAAAATTGGATTTGGAGCATTGTTGAGTTGTGATCTTGTCCTCTACCAACTTAGCCAACCCTAAGGCTTCCATCATTGTACTTGGACAGAACATTTTAACCTTAGAGTAAATTACATCCTTCAAACCATTGACAAAACAACTCCTGAAGAATTCATCAGACAATCCTTCTGTGTGATTGGCCAATTTTTCAAATTTTCTCTGATATTCTCTCACAGTGCCTGTTTGGTGTAGTTTTGTGAGTGCTCCTATGAAGTCATCAAAAGTACTAGGGCCAAATCCTTGCAAAATGAGTTTGCAAAAATTTGTCCATTTTGGCTCTTCATGAGTTTTGATGTATCAACGGAACCATTGAAGGGCTACATGTTCGAAATGAAAGGAGGCAAATGGGACTTTGTTGACATCAAAATTATTATGTAGATTGAAATATTGTTTTGCATGGTATATCCATCCATTCAGATCATCACCACTAAAGCAAGGAAAATCAAGCTTCGGTCCACGAAAATTGTTGGAAGAAGAAAACCCTATATCTACAAAAGACTCTGGCTGTCATCTATTGTTCATGGCTAAATGCTGAAGATTGAGCTTGAGAATTTTTTCATCCAAATCTTGGAGTTTGGTATTGATGGCTACAAGTTCCTTCTCCATGTTTTTTACTCCTGCATGAGTGACAACCATAACCAGGATTTTTTTTTTTGGAAATGATCTATAATAGGATCTGCAAATGGATCTAGACAGATTCAATCTACGATTTGTCAACTGGTAAGAGATATGGACCCCAGATATGTTTAGCTTCCTAAAGGTTTAGAGGATTCACTCAGCTACCAATGTTGTCTAACGGCTTGCGTATTGGGGCAGTACCCCTCACTCCATGGCTCAAGTAAAACTGATAATCGCTTTGCCACAAACAACTCTTGGTTTACCTCACTGATGGGAACTAGTCAATTAGGTAGGGGCTGTTGCCCTTTTCGCTGGCAGGTCCTCTTAATGGGCCAGCTACTTCAGGGTTCTTGTGGTACTCCTCACAATGAGTTTTAGGGCTATGCCCAGGCACTTCCCACAATTAAGTGGATAGGGATTATTCCTTGATCTGAACCTATAATTGAAATGAAAATACAGATGCAAAGAAAAAATAACTACTGCAATAATCACAGTGCCTAGAGGCCACTGTGAAAAAAAATTTGGTAGAAATTCCACCCAGCAATCCCAAGAAAGCACTCTAATACTAGATGAGAGGAACCTCCTAAAATAATATAATGGAAAATGCACAAAATAATAGAAATAGTAGAACACATAAGGAATTTATTGATCACAAGCCACTTTAAGGGGGCAACTTCCTTTGAGCAAGCTTAATACAATAAACTCGTGGATGCCTTCATTGGCCTCAACACGTACTTATATACTAAGTCTAATCTAAACAACCATTACTTCCCATGAATGTGGGATAATACAATATACTCACAGGATGACTTACAAAGCATATACGTCCAAATGTAATATACTAACAAAGTAAAGTGAAGGGTTAAACATGGGTTCCTAACACATCCACAATAACCTCTCTCAGTTTTGGTCAACTCCAATCCTTTTGACCATGTTGAAATGAAATGCATTCTTGCAAAATGCTTTAGTTTCTGTAACGTCAAAAAATGTCCCCTTGGGGGCTTTTCCCTCATAAGGTTTAGCTCCTGAGACTTTAGTATGCATTTAGGACATCTTAGTTCATATTTTGGCATCTTGATGGAATGAGACCTAGGTTCCAAGGAAAATTGGACTTAGGTGGACCCCTTGAGCTGTACCTTGCCCAAAATAGGGGAGAGGACTTGGGCACCCACGCCCTAGTCCTACCCTATTTTGTGGCAGCCCTAATTTTTGGGTGTTGGTTTATGACTGTTATTTGGCCCTTTTGCCAACACGGTAAGTTTTGATTTATAAAATCTTGGCAGGAGTGCTGGTAGTTCCATATATAAGCATGCTTAGGCATTCATTTGAAAACTAGATGATCATTGTGAATTTTAGTCATTCTTAAGGTGATTCAAGGCTTTCTATTGTGTTGCAAGAGCAGACTTGTGTGTTTTGTGTAGTGATATTTGTAGATTTAAGCATCAATTTCCTCATGGCATGAAGAGCATCTTCTTCCCATGAGAGCTTCACTACAAGGTGACATAATATTGTGTTTTCATCATTGATTCCTTTGGTTTTTGCCTCTACCTCACAAGGGCATGCACTCTTTATCTAACAACAGTGTTTGGACACTTAAGTGTCCTCTGGGGCTTGACTGAGACAATCCTCTAAACACCACAACCCCTAAACCAAGTCTTGTGATTGCAGGTTATAGGTGTTGCATTTGGGAAAGGTGGAGTTGTAGGAAGGATTGGTAGGCATCAAGGATTTGGGATCTAAAGAAAATAAGGACATGGGAGCACTTCCACGACTTGGGCGCTCACTCTAGTGTCCTTCGCATCCAAGTTTCAGGGAACAATAGTTACAAGGCTAATCAGTGTCGGAAGGAGGTCTGGATTCCACAAAGAAAATGGCACCTTGGACTTGGGCACTTGCTCTAGTGTCCCCGACTATTCTGCTTCCAAATCCTGAAAATACGTATCCTATAATTTGGTATTTTACTTCTGTCTACAAGAGCTTTTTCTGTCATTCGTCAATTTGTTGTCGTATTTGCATAATTAGGATTTTAATGGTTAAGTGGGCATAAGAGAAGGAAAATTAATAACTAAATTCCCTAATCCAAGTTTCCCTACATCTGCAAGTGACCTAGGGTATGGTAGTGCTCGTCACTCGACCCTAGATCCTTGAATGTATAGTGGAGAGGCAGATTTAAACATCAAAACACTAAACATTAACAAATCCAATTTTTGCCTAAACATTTTGGTGAACCCATGTTTTTGGACATAAATTGCAACTTTCTAAGTGTGTGTCTTCAAATTTAGATTTCATTCATTCATTTATATAGTCATTCATTTTATTGCATTGAGAAAAATTCAAAAAAATTGGAAAATACAAAAAAATTGTATTGTTTGGCTTACTAAATTGCATCAATTCTTTCAAAATTTTTCTAATTCATGATTTTTGCATGAGATCTGATATAATCTATAGAAAAATCCAAAAATTTAGAAATTTGCATTGCATTTTCATTATTAATTTGCTAGGTCTGTGTGGAAATTTTGACAATTTTGATATAACCTAGTAATTCCAAAATCTAGGCTTAGTAGCAAAAATCTTTTTTTTTTTTTTCAGATTTTTATACTAATTTTAGAGGCTCATTCAAATTAACATTTGGCTTTAGTCTATCATTTTAGTGTGAATTTGCATTTAGATTTAAAATATTTGCATTTTTGCATAGAAAATTTCAACAAAAACTAGCAATTTTGATGCATTTTCATTAAATTTGCATGGGCATTTTGCATGTCCAATCTTGAAAATCATTTTCAGATCTGAGAGTATTTAATTTCCATCATAAATCAAACTTAAAAACATTCACATAGCATTTTGTTCCAATATCTCAAACCTAGGGCTTCAAAAACAATGATTTTCACTAAATTTGGCCTTGTTGACTCTCCACACTTGCACCATAGGTGTGTTGTGAAGAGTATTTCTGCATTCATTTTCTATTATCAAGGTAATCATTTTATTCCCCTCATAAAAAACTTCACAACACCCTTTTAACGGGCTCTTGTAGTGAAAATTTGGTGAAAAACTACACATTTTGGCTATTTTTGCCCTAGGGTTTGACCTAGTTTGCACTCCAAGCATGTTGTGATCAATTTTATGGATTGAGGTGACTGATATTATTGATTTTTTTTTTGTTTTACCTCCTGAAATTCATTACAACACCCCCATTGCTAGGTCTTGGGGTTGAAAAACCATAAAAATAGCCTATTTTTTCTATATTTTCACTAGGGTTTTACCTTAAGTGGTACTAAAAGCATGTTGTGTTGGATATTTTGGCACTAAGTGGCTGTTATTACTGATATTATTTTATTTCCATCATCATTTTCCTCACAACACCCTTTTTTATGCTCTTTTGCATTGAAATTTGGTGAAAAAAGTGCCTATTTTGACATATTTTCACTATATTTTGACTTGGCATTATCTTTGATTTGCATCAAGAGTGTGTTGAGAAGGATAATTTTGTTGTTTTGGACTGATATTAGACATATAACTTGCTTCCCTTGATCAAAATCCTTACAGCACCCTTTGCATCATTCATTTGCATTGGAAAAAGTATAAAAAACCAAGCATTTAGGTCACTTTTTGCATATAGTCTTGCATTTGACTTTTGCATAAAGTTGGAAAAGCTTTTCAAAATCTGATCTTACATTGGAATGGCATCTTCATGTCATTTCTCAATGGTATCTTTGTATGCATCTGTCAAAGATCTTGATTTTGACCAATTTTTAATCCTCGTGGGTGAACATCCTTTGATATTAGAATATTTAACCAAATTCAACTCTAGGAACACTCATGAGAAAGATGAGAGTGAAAAGACTTTTTCTGCCATAGAGTATGATAATGACAATGTACCTTCCTCTCATTCCATTGCTCTCCCTGGCCAAGATGTAGCATTAGTGGATGAGAAAATGTCTCACATTAAATACTTTAGGGATGATGTTGGGTGCAATCAAGAGGGAAACCGTGTTAATTTGATACTTATTACTAGGCTTGGTAGCACTATTCCCAAGATGGTTGTGCGGGGGGCACCTAATACACCTTATTGCTTAAAGCCAGTGATTATGGTTCAAGGTGTTCAAAATGTGTTACAACAACCACACCACAATGTGGTTGCTCACACATACAAAACCTGTAATAAAAAGCAAAGTAACCAAGCACTGTATGTGCCTGTCTCTCTTCCATGTTCTCAACCTATGTTCCCTCCACCACCTCATCTTACTCATAAATGTGGTCAAGAGTATGATCTTGTTGAATAGCTTTGTGCTACTTAGGCTAAGATCTCTCTTTGGGATTTGATACAAACATCGCCTACATACCATGGAATGCTCCAAGAAGCTTTACAGAAGGTGATTGTCCCACCGACTGCTAAGCCTAATGATGTAGAAGCCATATTGGATAGTATGCATGTGACAAAAATGGATATTATATTTGAACCACATGAATTATTGTCAATTGAAATCCAAAACCAATATGATCCACTTATAATCTTTGTCACAATAAACAAAATGTTGGTAAAATGGGTTATGATCGACAGTAGATTGTCTCTTAACGTTTGTAGCATTGACCTACTCCACAAAATCAAGGTTGATACATCACAAATCACACCAAATGGAATTAGCATTCATGGATTTGATAATGTTGGACGAAAATCTGTGGGCACTATAACTCTGCCTATACAAGTAGGACCTGTGCTTGTGCCTAACTTGATTCATCTCATGCCTTGTTCTTTATCTTACAACATGATTCTTGGTAGACCTTGGATTCATGCATTGGGTGAAGTTCCTTCCACTTTGCATCATTCAATCAACTTTATATTCAAAGGTAAACTTCACACTATTCATACTGATCCTGAACCAGATATCTGTTTACATATTGAAAAGCAAAAACCTGTTCATAACCATATAAGCTTAAAAACCTTGCGAGGTGATCCATCAATGACTAATGTTGTGCAAGACTCTCAACCATTGAATGCATTTGTTGGTGATGATTGGGGTTTATTAGATTTTAATCCTTGTAGTATAGGGGAATATAAAATTAATAGCCTCGACACATCAAAAGTTGCATTGATCTCACCTAAGCAATCTTATGAAGCACCTAAGAAAACAAAGCTTCTTGGGTAGAAAACAAAGATAATACTCTCACACTACAAATTATGACACCTATGAGGCTTTACCTTCTTCTAAGGAAATGGCATCCCTTTATGGTCGAGGATTTAAAATCCTTTATAACTATTGTGAATATGAAGGTAAGGGATATGGTGTAAATCAACAAGGGATCTAAGTACCTATGGAATCTACTTCAACACATTACTCAAGTGGCATTGGATATAATCCTTTTAAAGAAAAGAAAGTCTCTCATTGTCCTACACTTAATGGTAATTCAACAAGATCAAAACAACATGGCATATATCCTAGATATGCAGGTTCTTAACGGTGGCACCCTAACAGGTAAGTATCTTTAACCCTTTATCTCTCTCATGATGTGCTTCCCCTGTGATGTGTTATGTGTTGTTTAGGCCTCCTGGGATGACCTTAGATTCTCCCATAAGGTTCAGGATATCAGGAGACCACCTCTATTGTGACCTTCCTCTATTTGTATCATCATTCTTCTAAATTGCCTCTCTCTGATTTCATTATTATGTGTTGTGTCTTATGGACATAGCGTCGTGGTTGGTGACCTAGGGGTACCCTCCTATGTGACTGTCCCTAAGACACTTGTTTGTCCTCTCTGATTTATTGTTTCCCTTCCTCTAGTGTTTCCACCTAGCGGGCGAATGATGACAAACATTTATACTGATGTAGACCTAGTGTCCCTTTCGAGAGCAATCAAAAAATGGACTTAGTTCCTAATATGATGATGGGGTTTTATATCTTATCCAATGCTTGGCTAGTGGAAGCACTCATACTTTCCGTATAGTGAATTTGATGATGTTTTTGTCGCATTTACAAACCTTAACAATACTGCTACTCTATGCACCTTTCTTTGTCTTTGAATCTCGCCTTGGTGGTACTCGATTTAGAGAGCTTCATGTTATAGCCCCATGGTTATCCTCGAACTCTAAATTTGTTGTATAACCTTGGCTCTTTGTGTGCTTAATCATATGCATTGATGTTGTTGTAGACACTAACATGTTTCTTGCAGGGATGTGTTTGTGGGAACATTTGGCAATTATAAAGTACATGTCACCTCTGGAGGGGCATGGGCTTTGCGAAAGTTAGTGTTACCTTGTGTGTTTTCTTCCTACCTTAACATGCTTGATATCGATAACTAACATCAACCACCTTAAGGTGGTGGCATATATAAGGTAAGCTATCTGTTGTAGATGTTAGCTATGTGCTTGTCCTCAGGTGTAGTCTAAAGACTTGCTCGATGAGTGCATCCTGCATCCTAAGTTTGTTTGCAATCAATAAATCAATCATGTAAGCCATCTGTGGAGGCAGGATATCATGTATATCCTTTTTATCCTAAGCCCTCTACAGAAGTGGGGATGGTGTATTTCTCAGAGTAGATTGCATCATCCTGTCATTTTCAAAAGTCCTCTGCGGAGGCGGGGAGTAGTTCTATGACTAACTCAACCCTTAAGCATGTTTTTGGTGATTGTTGTGGCAAAGCCCAATCATCAGTGTGTGCCTGTAATGTGCCTAAGATGGTGTTGGACCTAGAAATAGGTACACTCCATCGCTTGTCTGCTATGTTTTCTCTGTGTCTTCAAGTGTGTGTATTTTGATGTGCTTGTTTTGTGTGACATGTTTGTTGCCCCATATGCAGTCTAAAGACTTGCTCGATGAGTGCATCTTGCATTTTGTGAGGTTTCAAATGTCTTGTGTGTGTGTTGCCCCATATATACAATCTAAAGACTTGCTCGATGAGTACATCCTGTATTATGGGATGTTTCTTTACTTTCCAGTACTTGCATCTGCATTTCATATATATGAGAAAAAAAAGAAAAGATATCATTTCTATCTTCCATGCATTAATGTGTCTTCTATGCATTGTCTGTCTTCTTCGTGTTCTACGTGACTATAACTGTCTTCTTTGTGTTTTATGTGCCTGTTACTGTCTCTTATGTAATTGGCGTGTCTTTTCCCTGCTTGATGTGTTTGTTGTGTTTGTGACCTTACTTTAATGCATGTATTGGCCTCACATTTATACATACATTAAAGTGGGGGCTAAATCTAACGTCAGAAAAAGTCCCATTGGGGGCTTTTCCCTCAAAGTTTAGCTCCTGGGTCTTTAGTATGCAGTTAGGACATCTTAGTTCATATTTTGGCATCCCGATGAAATGAGACCTAGGTTCCATGGCAAATTGGACCTAGGTGGACCCCTTGAGCTGTACCCTACCCAAAATAGGGGGAGGACTTGGATGCTCTTGCCCTAGTCCTGTCCTATTTTGGGGCAGCCCTAATTTTCAGATGTCAGTTTATGACCATTATTTGGTCCTTTTGTCGACACGGTAAGTTTTAATTTTTAAAATCTTGGTGGGAGTGCTTGTAGTTACTTATATAAGCATGCTTAGGCATTCATTTGAAAACTAGATGATCATTGTGAAGTTTAGGCATTCTCAAGGTGATTCAAGGCTTTCTATTGTGTTGCAAGAGCAGCCTTGTCTATTTTATGTGTTGATATTTGCAGATTTAAGCATCAATTTCCTCATGGCATGAAAAGTATCTTCCTCCCATGAGAGCTTCACTACAAGGTGACATAATATTGTGTTTTCATCATTGATTCTTTTGGTTTTTGCCTCTACCTCACAAGGGCACGTACTCTTTATCTGACAATAGTGTTTAGAGACTTAAGTGTCCTCCGGGGCTTGACTAAGGCAAGCCTCTAAACACCACAACCCCCAAACCAAGTCTTGTGATTGCAGGTTACAAGTGTCGCATTTTGAAAAGGTGGAGTTGTAGGAAGGATTGGTAGGCATCAAGGATTCGGGATCTAAAGAAAAGGACACAGGAGCACTTCCAAGACTTGGGCGCTCGCTCTAGTGTCCTCCGCATCTGAGTTTCAGGAAATAGAAGTTACAGGGCTGATCAATGTCAGAAGGAGGTTTGGATTCCGTGAAGAAATTGACACCTTGGACTTGGGCGCCCGCTCCAGTGTCCCCAACAGTTCTGCTTCAGAATCGCAAAAACAGGTATCCCGTAATTTGGCATTTTACTCCTGTCTGCAAGAGCTTTTTCCGTCATTCGTTAATTTGTTGTCATATTTGCATAATTAGGGTTTTAATGGTTAATTGGGCTAAAGAGAAGGAAAATTAATAACTAAATTCCCTAATCCAAGTTTCCCTACATCTGCAAGTGACCTAGGGTATGATAGTGCTCGTCACTCGACCCTAGATCCTTGAATGCATAGTGGAGAGGTAGATTTAAACATCAAAACACTAAACATTAAAAAATCCATTTTTCCCCTAAATAGTTTTATGTAGTGGAAAGGTGCTAGGACAAAAATTTTACATTCCATAGCTCATGGGATTGAATCAATTGTACCAATGCATCAGGGTGGATGGGTAAATGCTAGGAAAGGTCACGTTTCATGTGCCAAGTGTCCCAGTCATTTGGGACAATAGGTTACCGACAAAGTTACTTAAGATCTTAAGAGTAAAAATCTACCAAACTTTGATGGAGTAGTTCTAAAAGTTGTGTTAGCTAGGAATGTTTTGTTTCGACATATAGGTGCATGTGGAGTCCGTACACAATAAACTCTCTCAATTTTGATCAACTCCAATCCATTTGATCATGCCAAAATCAAATGCATTCTTGCAAAATGCTTCAGTTTCATGCAACACAACCTTGCCAGGTGCCACGGTAAATGCTCAAAGTTGAGTCCACTTAATGTGGAAGTTTTGAACTTAGACAAAAACCCAAATTTGGGAAAAGTAAAATGGGATCCCGCTTTTTATGAAATGGGATCCCGTTTACTTCAGGATCCTGAGCCAAAAGCGGGATCCCATTTTCTAGAAGCGGGATCCCATTTCATAAAGGGATTAAATAGGAAAAATAGAACAGGATCCCGTTTCTTAAAATTTGAATTTTGGGCTCAGTTTTTGCTTTGTTAACTAGTTCAGGAAAAGGGTTGGGGACCTGAACCTAGGCTTTGGACCTAGTTTGACTTACAGGTTGAAGGTCATGTCAATGTCACAACAAAATAGTGACTTTGGGCATATGTCTAAAGACCTTTTTTGCAGAATTTTTTAATGAAATTAAAACCCATTATAGATGAGAAAGCGTAGATTCCAAATATGTGATTCTTTTACAATTGGATTATTTTTTCTATTTTTCAACTAATTTATGATGAAACAGGTCCATAAACTTGAATTATCAAAGTTTTTAAGTATTTTAATAACTTTTTATTAGAATAATTTTTTGAAAAGTAAATTGTATGAAAACGTACTTTAGACAATTCTTTTCAATTTGAAAAAAATTCAAAAAATGATAAGTTTAGGTCATCTTATGCGTGACGTATAGGACGATTTCTTAAAACATCAAATATGGCCAATAAAAAATTAACAAAAGAAATATTCAATAAAAAATTACAAAAAATATGGAAAACATGCTTCAGTGAGTTACAAATCTTTTCCCAAAAGGATTTAGAAAAATATGATTATTTAGGTCAAAATATGGATGACGTACACATGCATGGTATAGTAAAAAAAGTGACTTTTAAATAGTGGTTTTTAGAAAGGCCTATTGAAAATCAATTTTTATCATCTGGGTATTCAAATAAATTACATATTTGGAAACTAGACTCTGAGTACTACATTTTATGATTAGTAAATTTTTTCAAGATTCCATCTCTAAGTGCTTCAAATTTAATGTCAAATGTGACAAATTCTAAAAATTGATGGAAAACACTTCCACTCTGGCCAAAAAGTGGACTCAACTTCTTACACACACCCGCCATATTTTTTATTTTGCTTATCGTGGGGCTGAAGTGACCGTGCCAATGCATTAGGGTGGGTGGGTATATGATAGGGGAGGTCTTGTTTCGTGTGCCAAGTTTCCTAGTCATTTTGGGTTGTAAGCTACTAACAAAGTGACTTTATTGATAGTTTAAAGCCCAGAATGATTGGGACACTTTGTACATGAAACGGGACCTCCCATAGCATTTACCCACCCACCCCGACATGTTGGAGTAGTCGGTTTGGCCCAATGACTTGTGGAATGCAAAATTTTATTCCTAGCACCTTTCGACTTTGCCAGTAGCTTGCAACATAGAATGATTGAGACACTTGGTGCATAAAATGAGACCTCCCCTAGCATTTAACCACCCACCTGAATGTGTTGGCATGGTCAGTTCGGCCCCACAACCTATGGAATGCAAAATTTCACTCTTAGCACCTTTCGACTTTGCTAGTAGCTTGCATTTCGGAATGACTGAGACACTTGGCACATGAAATGAGACCTCCCCTAGCATTTACTCACCCACCCCAATGTGTTGGCATAGTTAGTTTGGCCCCATGACCTATGGAATATAAAATTCCACTCCTAATACCTTTCAACTTTGTTGGTAGCTTGCATCCATGAATGATTGAGACACTTGGGGCAAAAAATGAGACCTCCCCTAGAATTTACACACCCACCCCGATGTGTTGGAGCATTTGGTTTAGTCCCACAACCTATGGAATGCAAATTTTCACTCCTAGAACCTTTTGACTTTACCAATAGCTTACAACCTAGAATGACTAAGACACTTGGCGCACAAAAGGAGACCTCCCCTAGAATTTACCTGCCGACCCCGACATGTTGGTGCAGTGTGGAATGCAAAATTTCACTCCTAGCACCTTTCCATTGCATGAAACTGAAGCATTTTACAAGAATGCATTTGATTTTGGCATGGTCAAACGAATTGGAGTTGACCAAAGCTAAGAGAGGTTATTGTGGAAGGACCCCACATGCACCTGTAGATTGAAACATAACATTCCCAACTACCATGACTTCTAAGAACTGCTCTGTCAAAGTTTGGCAGTTTTTTGCTCTTAGGGATCTTAAGTGACTTTGTCGGTAGCCTGCTACCCTGAACAACTATGACACTTGGCGCATGAAACAAGACCTCCCCTAGAATTTACCCACCCACCTTGATACATTGACGCTATTAGTTTGGTCCCATGAGTTGTGGAATGCAAAATGTCATTCCTCACACCTTTCCACTGCATGAAACTAAAGCATTTTGCAAGAATGCATTTGATTTCAGAATGGTCAAACGGTTTGGATTTGACAAGAACCAAGAGAGGTTATTATGGATAGACCCCACATGCACCTGTAGGTCCAAACAGAATATTTCCAACTACCACAAATTCTGAGAACTACTTCGTCAAAGTTTGGTAGTTTTTTGCTCTTAGGGATCTTATGTGACTTTGTTGGTAGCTTGTTGCCCCGAATGACTGGGACACTTGGAACATGAAATGAGACCTCCCATAGCATTTACCCACCCACTCTGATGCGTTGGTGCATTCAGTTCGAACCCACAATTTGTGGAATGCAAAATGTCACTCCTAGCACCTTTCCACTACATGAAATTGAAGCATTTTACAAAAATGCATTTGATTTTGGCACGGCCAAATAGTTTGGAGTTGACCAAAACTAAGAGAGGTTATTATGAACACACCCCATATGCATCTATGGGTCTAAACAGAACATTCTCAACTACCACAAATTCTGAAAACTACTCTGTCAAATTTTGGTAGTCTTTTACTCTTAGGGATCTTAAGTGACTTTGTCGGTAGCCTACTGCCCTGAATGACTGCGACACTTTGCACATGAAACGAGACCTCCCCTAACATTTACCTACCCACTCTAACGCATTGGCATAGTCAGTTTGGTCCCACGATTTGTGGAATGCAAAATATCACTCCTAGCACCTTTCCACTGCATAAAACTGAAGCATTTTACAAGAATGCATTTAATTTGGGCACGGTCAAACAGATTGGAGTTGACCAAAACTGAGAGAGGTTATTGTGGATGGACCCCACATGCACCTATAGGTCTAAACAGAATAGTTCCAGCTTCTACAAATTTTGAAAACTGCTCCATCAAATTTTGGTAGTTTTTTGCTCTTAGGGATCTTAAGTGACTGCCGGTAGCCTACTACCCCGAATGACTAGGATACTTGGTGCACAAAACAAGATCTCCCCTAGCATTTATCCACATACCCCAATGTGTTGGCACTGTTAGTTTGGCCCCATGACAAGTAGAATGAAAAATATGGCTCCTAGCAAGGTTGTGTTGTATGAAACTAAAGCATTTTGCAAGAATGCATTTGATTTTGGCACGGTTAAACAGTTTAGAGTTGACCAAAACTGAGAGAGGTTATTATGGATGGACCCCATGTTCACCTATAGGTATGAATGGAACATTCCCAGCTACCATGAATTCTGAGAACTACTCCGTCAAATTTTGGTAGTTTTTTTCTCTAGTGACTTTGTTGGTAGCCTGCTGCCCTGAATGACTGCGACACTTGGTGCATGAAACATGACCTCCCCTAGCATTTACCCACCCACCCCAACACATTGGCACTATCAGTTTGTGCCCATGATCTATGGAATACAAAATGTCACTCTTAGCACCTCTCCACTGCATGAAACTGAAGCATTTTGGAACAATACATTCCTTGCCACCATAGGCAAATGAAATTGATTTAAAAAAAACTAAGGTAGGTTTTTGTAGGTGGACTTGACATCCAGTTGTACATATAATGAAGATGTTCCTAGGTGTCATGGTTTGTGGGAACAATCGGTCTAAAGTTTGACACCTTTTATGTCTTAGGGCTCTTCAGAGACTGTCTCCGTCTAACGTAGTCGATAACTACTAGGAGGCTTCACCACCAAAAAGACATCTCCCCTAGCATTTACCCACCCACTCAGACGTGTTGGTACTATCTGTTTGGCCTCAGGAGATGCTAAATGTAAAATTTCAGTCATAATACCTTCCTAGTATATTAAAATTCAATACTATAAAAGTGTTCTCACTTGATCCAATGTGTTGTAGGGCATCAATTAAGGCTGAACTTATGACTACTATCAATTGTTAGCACCAAATGTAAAGAAACAAATGAGGGTTTGTCATTGAAACTCATAGTAATATCATTACAACTCATTATGAAATAGTAACTAAAGGACATATCATCGTGAAATAATCATGAAAACCTACCTTAGTTTCCTTCCAAAGGCAACTTCATAAGGATTATGCCTACCTCATCATACTTAAATCATGTATGTAAATTAGCTAAAATGATTACACTAATGAAGTCTATAATGAAATGAAGTTAATCAACTAGGAGAAAGGAGAACATATAAGAAGGTAAGATAGGTGTCAAAAATATAGAAGGTGAAATGAGGATAGCAAAGAAAAATAACATACCTTTCTATTATTCCACTGATTCAATCTAATGAACCATCCAAGTCTTCTCTACTCTTTATTGTGTCGATTATTTCTTCATGGTCAGACTCATGAACCTTCCATAAGGTCCTATTCAATGGTCTACCCCCATATTTGATCAAATGAATGTTTGATGCCACAACAAGGTTAGAATAATGAAGAATCATCCTATGTGTGTCAAAATCCTCAAACAACAATACATCAGACTTCTTCACTGGGTACCTTCTAAGCCATGTTCCAGTAACAACCACTGATCTTATAGGATACTCAATGTTTTCTCCATCTATAATAGAGGCATCTAATTTCTTTTTTGCCTCAACACAACAACACAAATAATAATTTGTTCCTTCTTCATTGTCTTTAGTTGCAATAACTGCATAAACATGCCCTACATTGATATGAGCATTCAGTTAGATGAATATATTCAACAATACAAAAAACTACAAAATAAGATAGGATATTAAATTTTATTAAATTTGAATGCTGATAATACCTGGTTGAACTAGATCTGAAACATAGTCACATTCAATTGATGATTCCATCTGTGTGAGTTGTAGTGCGTCCAAGAGTTGATACATGTCAATCGAGCTTAGGCTTCTTGTAGACCATTCATCGACCCACTCCTTTGATTCACAATCATACCAAGCTTGATCTGTACATGAAGAAAAAAACATACCATCTATCATGTATGAATACTCCATGAACCTACATTAGAGATTCTGAAAGAGTCTAGCTCACTTGATCATATCAATGTACAACTGTATCCTCATATTTTACAATTTTAGTATCATCAAACAACCAAAAATATCTATGAATTGTTGACTTACCTTCATTACCTGGACCTATAGTAGCATTACACCATTTGACAATAGATCTCGCATCTGTCAACTTTGCATCATCTCTGTATTCAACTCTTCTCGTGTTAATGCTCTTTTGATACATGCTCCTGCACCATCATGCTCCCCCTTTCCATGCCAAGCCTCATAAAAATTCAACATATGTTGAACACCATTTGTCCTATGCATCCTACTCAACCAATAGAACATCTGTGAGTTCTTGAATTGTGATGCACAATTATCTGACCATATGATATGCTCCTACTAGCCAAACCACTATAGAACATCTGAATGAAACCTTCCACAAACTCTGTAGAGTGTGTGCAAACATCACTAATATAAAATTATACTCCCTCAAGATCTTCCTATCATCCTCTATACTTTCATCTGCATGAATGAATTCTATATGCACAAATATGGCAACCTACATAGAGTTGTAATACTATGATTGCAACTCATTCTGTGGCTGTAGTGTGTAGTTCTCTGCAAATTCAAAAACTAAAATGATGGTACCAAGTGGAAATGTGTCCTTGCATAACTTGAATTGCAAGTCCAACCATCGAGCTCTATGGGTATGCCTTGCATACGCATAAACTATATTCTCTTGGAAAATAGGGATAAATTGATACACTAGAATATTTTCTGTAGACAACCAAAATTGATCTAATTATCATTAGCATTCAAATATTGCATTAGCTATCATACGCATTTGTCTAACACACTTGAGAAATTTCCCTAACACACTTATTTCTTCTATTAATTAAATAAATTTATATTTATTTAATTAATTCATTAGCTATTTCTTCTATTTTCTCTAAGCTATAATTAAATAATCTTTAATTATTTAATTATCTTATTTCTATCTATTTTTTAATTAAATAAATCTTATTTATTTAATTATAATTCCATTCACAAAACCCACTTTCCAATTAATTAAATAAATTTTATTTATTTAATTAATTTTTCTTATCATTAATCTCAATGAGTCGACATGTGTGGTACTACATCTTTTATTTAATATCTTTCACATGTAGTACTTTTTATGTATACAGTCACACATAAGCCTTATCTCCCTTCCACTTGTCATCTACACATTCATCTATGATCATCTTTTAATCTTAGCCATTAACATAGCCACTAAATCTCCACTATTGATTGATTTTGGTTGAGGTCTATATAAACACCCTCTCATTCCATACTACATCTATCCAGCATTCATATAGCATCTACATTATCATCTTGAGCATTTTAGAATCCATTTAGCATTTTATCACTATCATCCATCCATCATGGCAGCTTTGATCTTCATAATTGTTCATTGTTGAAGAAGCAATCCACATCATAAACAAAGAATCATACAATCTAGGTGCTATTGTTATTGAATTGCATACTCTTGATTTCATTTAGATTAGATTCTTTGATGATGGTAGGGTTATGTTTTCATGGCTATGCTTGATCTTATTAACCTAATTTTTTACCTATCACATTTTGGCATGCCCAGTGGGACTCATGTCCTTGATTAACTTTGTTATTTGAAGTTGTTTTTGTGAAGATCATATTTTCTAAGCACTTACGGCAAGTTCTAGTCATTGTCTGATTAAACACATCACTGTTAAGCTGAAACCAGCCACTTACAACATTTTATGGATCACTTCTGAGCAAATAGTAATCACTTATTGCCTTTTTTGCATTGCTTACAAGCTAATAGTGGTCACTTATGTTCTTATTTGCATCGCTTTTAATCTCAAAATGACTGCTTTTAGCTATCTGGATCACTTTCTGCAAAACTAGGGTTTTGTTATATTCTATTTTTTTCACAGATCTAGGTCACTTATGATCTGTAAATAGTCACCTATTGCATTTTTGCATCACTTATGAGCTTTATCTTTTCACATCTGGCTTTACAGGTGTTGCTTCTGATCTGTAACATTTCACTTGTAGCAGAATACAAATCGGTCTTGATCAACAGTTGATCGTCTCTGGTAACTGTGTTACTTTCAGTGTTTATCATTTACCATTTGGTTTTCTTAGCTACTAATTAGGTATTTGTGCAGCATCTTATTGATTGTCCAAGAAAAGGAGGTTATCAAACTACTAACATATCTGTTGTAGCTCTGATAAGTCCAAGACTTGTGACTTTTCACTAATTTAGGAACATTTCAGCTTGGTGCTTAAAAAGAATCATTGATTGCTCTATGCTTGATTTATCTTTCTTGATTGCTTGCATGTGCATGTTTGTAACCCAAATTTAATAGCAAAAGTATCCTCTCCCCTTTCCTATCAAATGGATCTTGGGTGCATGAGAACTTGTTATTATCTTTAGAGGGTTTGCCTTCTCGGTGTGAGAAGTGGTACGACCCAAATGGTAATGGGCTAAAGCTAAGTCCTTTTGAATTGCTATATAAGAAAAGTGTTTGTGTCAAAAGCCACAAAAAAGGAGTGTTGAGTCATATAGATAGCCAACCTCCCCCAAAACCCTCCAAGGTGTAACCCTTGAAGGCTGGGAGACTCCATAACAGAGAGTAGCATTGCCACACGTATAGCACTCAAACAGATGCCCTTACTAGCAACATTGTGTAGTAACCAAAAACCCTCTATTTGTTGATGCAAGAGGTGGGACCTTTGAAGCCGCCCTGATTCACATAGTTCTTTGTAGAGATAGCAAGGACAATCCTAAGGTTTGGTGGGGGGACAAGCCTTAGGAAACCTAGATCTTGGTATGCATGAGAAGTGTGTGCCATGGAGAGAAGCTAGTGCTACCAAGATCTTGAAGCTATCCGCTTTGAATAAGCACAGCTAGGGGACTCAACAAATACAATCCTTTCCTAGCCTAGGTTGTACAAGTTTGTCATTGTTGTGAGTGTGAGTGATTGAAATTACTATTTTCTTGTCAAAAACACAATTCAAACATATTTCCTAACAAACATAGACCGCTTTTAAGATTTAACTACCCGTATATAGACAAACAGACTGCTTTTAACCAATGGTTAGTCACCTTTTGCATAAACTGAATCATCTTTGAACAACAGTTGCTCACCTCTGGTCTAAACTGAGTCATCTTTGATCAATAGTAAATCGCTTCTGAGTTAACACTACTTGCCTATAGAAAATTGGCTTCTCTGGTTAATACTGTAGCCTATTACCTAAACCAAAACTAGATTGCTTTTAAGCTATTATCAGTCACTTTTGGCCTTTTCTAAGTCGCATTTGAGCTATTACTTGTCGCCTGTGGTTAATTACCAGCAAATCTTAGTGACTCAGCCAAATCAACTACATTTCTAGCTTACTTAGCTTCAACATTAGCTTTCCGACCTACCTTTGATCATTTCTAGATACCTAGACTTTGTCTCCTACTTTAAATATACCAAACAATTGGACTTTGTGAACTTTCCATCTTTTTGAGATCTGAAACCAACAAACCAAATATCAAAGAATCAACCCAATTAATTAGCAAAACATCATCTTTTGGCTTTAGCCTTAGCAACATCAGCAAAATAGCAACCTTAATAAACAATTTTTCCCTTGAGTGTGTGAGCTATTCTCTAGGGAAGTTCAACCAACAACCAACAACCAAGCAACCAAGCAACCCAACAAAAACAAAGAAAATAGCAAACTAGCACACCAACCAACAACCAAGTAATCAACAAACCATCATCTTTTTGGGTCTCAAAACCTTGACAAGCTAAAATCCAATTTTCAATGTCAACCATCATGCCTCAAGCTAGGAGCTAATATAGAGCTAAAATGGAAGCAAAACTGCAAGCTGAGATGGAAGCCATGATGCAACTCAATTTACAACTGACATGCCTTCTCATATGTTTATGCCCCATGGGTACACCAGTGGCAAGTCTTCACATCAAGTGCAATCACACCCCTTCATAGTGACTTATGAAGAGCATTCCCAAGAGGATTTATCTAACTATCAAGACACACATGTATGGGGACCAAGTTGAGAAGATTGTTTTATCTAATCCTAATCGCTACTTCTTGCAACTTGCCCGCATGGGAGACAAACTACCAAGAGACTTTGACATATCTTCTATTCAAGAACATGATCCAAGCACTCCCGCTATTGTTGCAAAGGGACCATCTGCTATAGCCACACCATTGCATACCATGCTACAAAATCCATCTTCCAACCCATCTCTTTCATTGCCTATTGTTACTTCATTCAACCCACCACACTCGGAGTACACTTTAGAACCTTTGATAACTCCAACCAATGTACTCCCTTTCCTTTCACGAAATCTGAACATTCCACCTTTCCATGTTTCCCAACATACTCCTTCTCCTACCATGACCATATATGTGCCTCAAGTAACACAAGCTATCCATGTTGCCCAAGTACAAACTCCTCAAACATCACAAGCTATCCCCATATTCAATACTCTACAAGCTTCCCAAGCTATCCAAACAACACAAACTATCCAAGCTTCATGACCATTGCAATCCGCTACTCCCATTGCATCACATGTGGACACCACATCCCATATTCCTACCACTGCTAATATGGTCTCCACTATCTCCACGGATCCATCCAACATGTCATACAATCCCAATGTTAGTCTCATTAACATGAGTTACCTGCCTATTGTCTCACAAGCTAATCCTAGTGCTGCAGTCTCCTATGTTGATCAACTTACATCAATTCCACCATCTTCCTATAATCCTTTGCAAACTAGCAATCTGTCTTCCATAACCCAGGGTTTTCCCATCGTCACCCAACATATGACATATACCAATCCCCATGTTGTTCAAAACACCAACCCAAATGTCCATCCTTCTTTCACCTCTACCAATCCTTCCATCACTTACCATATTACAAATCCAATTCTGAATTCACAACCATTGATCAATGCCAATCCATCTTCTACTTCCCATGTGATGTAAAACCTTGGTGCTAATTCATTGCAATATACCCAACCACCGCTTGTGTCTCAAGGACAGCAATTCTCAAACACATATGTGTCGCATAGTAATCCTTTGACATACATTGTGAGTATGCAACCTCAACAAATGGTCATGGTTTCATATATCCCACAACAACAACCACAATATACATCCTATTACACCTCACCTCCAAACCAACCACCCTCTTTGCAACAACAACAATTATCTCCAGAGGATGTTCAACAAATGATTAACAAAGTGGTAGGACAAAGCAAGAAGACATTTTCCTTAGAAAACATATGCACTTATCCATTTGACAAGTCCCTTCATATGACACCTTTTTCGCCACACTTTGAAGTTCCACAGTTTGACAAATACAAAGGAAAAGGAAATCTGGAAGACCATCTTAGAGCATTCTTTGTGGCATGTCTCGATGTTTCTCAAGATGATACATATCTTTTGAGACTGTTTCTCTGAAGCTTAGCGGGACAATCTCTTGAATGGTTCTCTCATTTACCTCTGGGCATTAAATCTTTTGCAGAGTTAGCAAATAAATTTCAATCACACTTCACTTTTAACATTGAACATGAAGTGAACATGAATGACCTTGTCAACAATAAACAACGCAATGGTGAATCTTTCTCTTCATTTACTCAATGATGTCGTAATATGGCTAGCAAACTATCATGGGAAATACTTGAGAAACAATAACTTGATATCTTTGTCCCAAATCTTCATCTTGAGCTGTCATTCCAACTACAATTATAAAGTGCTAGCACATTTGATGAAATTGTTTCCAACGGAACCATCATTGAACACACTTTAATTATTAAAGGCACTATCAAGATTTTTTGTGATAACAAAGACTATCCTAAAAATTCCAATGATAAGTCTCTCTTTTGGAAAAAGAACAAGAATGTTGTCAACGATGGTGTTGTAGACACAAAGAACATACAAACAATGAAAGCTCCTATCAACATTGAAGCTACCTCTACAACAACTCATCCTTTTCAATGAACTCAACAATGACAAAATTCAAATCCCCACTGACAATTCACACCATTAGCAGAACCTATGGAAATTGTCTTCGAAAGCTTCTCCAAGTGGGATATATAATGTTACCAGATGCACCACCCAACGGTGAACCACTCTTCAAAGCTCCTTAGTACAAAGAGAATGAGTATTGTGATTACCATAGAGTCAAGGGACACAAAACAAATGGTTGTATGTGCTTAAAGCATGTTATTCAAGATTGCATTGATCAAGGTTTAATTAAAATCACATCTCCAACATCACAACCTACACATCAACCGACATCTAACTATGATCTAGATGTTTTCAAGAATCCACTTCCATCTCATGACAAACCAAGTAACCCTCATGCAGGGAATGCCATCATAGTAAAACTGTGAATCATCTATTATTGGCTGCATTGACCATGCTCGCATTTCTACCATTACTATCCAAGGCAAAGCACCTGACTGCACTGTGACTACTTGACAAGGTCATGTTACCATTCAAGGAGCACCTATCTATCCTCCTCAACCATCCTCTAGCTATAATATTCTTGATCACCTTGGTAAAACATCTGCACATGTTTCCATTCTTGTGTTGCTTCACATATCCCCTTCCCACAAAGCTATTCTTGACAAATCTTTACAAGAATCTGTGGTGCCCAACGATATCGATACCACGCAATTCCAATCTATGGTTGCTAGCATTGCAACCCCTTGTCATCTAACCTTCTTTGACAAAGATCTTCAGTCCTCCATCCATCCTTCACATAATGAAGCCCTCCACATAGAAGTGTTTTTCAGATAACATCATATCAAATGAATCTTAGTGGATGGTGGAGCTAGTCTTAATATATGTTCCTTAAAATTAACAAAAAAATTGGGTATTCTGAGAAAGATGTTGACACTTCCAATGTCATTACTATCAGAGCATATGATGATGCCGAGAGAGATACTGAAGGGATTATTCACTTGCCTATTCAAGATGGGCTGGTCACTACTGACACCCATTGTCAAGTCCTTGATATTGAGCTTCCTTATAACATCATCCTTGGTCGTCCATGGATCCATGCCCTCAAATCAGTTCCTTCTACATACCATCAGTGTCTTAAATTTCCACATAATGGTGTTGAGATTACTATCCATGGCGATCCCAATCGATTTGAATTCTTCCGTTCTTTTCAAGCTAAGTATCAAAGCCCTAACTACATTCCTATCAACACTGAAGTATTTCCATCTTCATCATATGTAGATCCATCCATCCTACTCAAGCCATCATCTAGGAAAGCCACTTGCAATCTTTGTATCAAGTACACTGAACATGGCCCAGGTGAGTACACATTGCAAGAATCTTGTTGTGTGGGAACTCTTCCCTTCTCTTCCAAATCTCATGGAAAACCTTCTACATCTAAGCCATCTTCATCTGCAGCTGTCATAAAAGCCCCACCCACAGTATTCATTAAAGGTGGATTCATGGATGATGAAGACATCGATGATATCAACTCTTGGATATTCTTTGATGAGAATGACCAAGTCCAACTTGAAGTGGAGAGATATAACAATGGGTTCTGCATCATTAAGAACATGCGCTACAAAGGACATGGTGGATTGGGATCACAGGAACAAGGACCTATTGAACCCATTATTATGTCTAAGAAGTTTAATAAGCAAGGCCTTGGCTATCAGCTAGAGGTACCATGTTCCAAAGACATTAAGTGTATTTCTGATATGGATGCTAGACCTTCCTTGGTAGGAGAGACTTCTAGTTTGGATACCATCGACGACTCCCTTCATATTACTGACCTTTTTCAAGAAACCTCTATCTTCATGACTTCCACAACCTCCTCTAGCCATAGCCATTCATCTATTACCCTTTCACTCGTATATCTTGACCTCGTTGATTATGACCAATAGGGGGCATCGATTTTGGATACATTTGAGAATGATGAAACTATTGTAGAATTCATGGGTTTACGACAAGACATTCCTTTGGTTGACCATAAAGCAGGTTTTATGATGGATCTACCTAAACTAGCATATTTTGACGGAAGTATCAAATCCTTCAGTCGTAAAAGTGAAATAAACAAAATAAAAAATGATAGGTCACTAGGTGAAAACTGAAAGGTGCCTCTTGACCATGAAAAAGTAAAAATAAAGGACATATCTGAAGGTGAAAACCTCTTTGAGGCACCTGAGGATGGGGGATTTGATCTTCCTGTCACCACTGACTATCATGAGAAATCAACAGTGCTAGTTGAACAATCACAAGACATGAACTTGGGCACAAAGCAGAATCCAAAGATCACTTTTTTGGTAGCATCACTATCAGAGCAGGAAAGAAGAGACTTCACAACATTTTTCATAAAAAGAGCTATAAATTTTGCATGGACTTATGGTGACATGCTAGGTCTAGATCCATCACTTGTGGTACATCATTTAGTAGTATCTCCTAATGCAAAACCTGTCAAACAAAAAATGCGTAAAATGCATCCATAAGTAGCTCTATTAGTTAGCCAGAGATTCAAAAGCTGCTAGAAGCAAAGTTCATAAAGCCTATTGATTATCCATAATGGGTTTCAAACTTGGTACCTATAGAAAAACTTGATGGACGAGTTCGTTGTTGTACAGATTTCACAAATCTTAATAAAGCATGTTCTAAAGATGAATTTCCACTACCAAGCATAGACAACATTGTAGATCTCATAGCTGGACATGAAATGCTATCTTTGATGGACAGATTCTTAGGATATAACCAAATCAGAATAGCTGAAGAAAATTAAGACAAAACATCATTCATTTGTCCATGGAGTACATACTGTTGGGTTGTAATACCTTTTGGTCTCAAGAATACTGGAGCTATGTATCAATGAGCCATGATAGTTATCTTCCATGACCTTTTTCACACTATCATGGAAGACTATGTTGATGATATTCTAGGGAAATCCAAGACAAGAGAAGGACATCTATAGGTATTAGCACAAATCTTTGATCGACTAGAGAAATATAAAGTTGGACTGAACCTAAAGAAATGTGTATTTGGTGTAACATCTGGAAAACTGTTGGGATACATTGTGTCTTGACGAGGGATAGAAGTGGACCCTGCCAATGTAAAAGATATCATGGAAATGCCTCCACCAACAAATCTCAAGCAGCTTCGTAGTCTACAAGGAAGGTTATAGTCCATCCGTAGATTTATCTGAGAACTAGCAAACAAATGTCATCCTTTCCAACATCTTATTTTCAAAGGTGAACTTTTTAAGTTGGATGAAAAGTGTCAATAGGCCTTTGACAAAATAAAGGAATATCTGGAAACACCTCCTATGTTAGTACCTCATGTACTTGATCACCCATTATTTCTTTACATCTCTTCAACAACAGCAGCATTGGGTGCCCTTCTAGCTCAGCATGATGATTCAGGGAAAGAGCAAGCTATTTACTACATCAGCAGAACTCTTGTGGGATATGAACTTAATTATTTATCTATGGAAAAATCATGTTTAGAATTGGTGTTTGCTTCCCAAAATTTGTGACATTATATGTTGAACCAACAACAAAGTTCATATCTAATGTTGATCCACTCAAATATCTTCTCTCCAAAGTAATCCTTATGGGAGGATTAGCAAAATGGGTTATGATCTTAAGTGAATTTGACATACAATATGTGGATTGAATAGTCATAAAAGGACAAGTTATCGCCAATTAGTTAGCTGCAACACCCATCACAGACATTCATCAAATACGTCCAAAATTCCCTGATGAAGGATTGTTCAATCTAACTTCACCAACATTGTGGCAACTATATTTTGATGGATCTTACACACAACATGGATCAGGAGTAGGGATATTGTTTGTTACCCCTCAAGGAGATTGCATCCTGAAACCATACAGAATTGCATTTCCATGTAGCAGAATATGAAGCTTTAATCACAGGATTATGCATGGCAGTACAATGGGCTATCAAACAACTACAAGTCTTTGGTGACTCTCAACTAGTTATCAAACAAGTCTTAAATGAATATCAAACAAAATATGAGAAGCTTCTTCCATACAAGGTAATGGTTGATGATTTTAAAAAGTACTTTGACAATATCACCTTTGAACAAATCCCAAGGTTACAAAACAAAGCAGCAGATGCCATGGCTATGATTGGATCTCTTCTAGACATGCCATCCAATACACACAAATGTGAGTTTCTAGTTGAACAACTTTTGATTCTAGCATTTGAAGTACTACAGTCTAAGCTTATATGTGAGATTATTGGTCACAATTTGCCATGGTACAAGGACATATACAAGTATCTTTGTAATCAAACCTTTCCATTCCAACTATCTAACACCCAATGAAAAACCTTTATCTATTGAGCCTCTCGTTACACTATCTTAGGAGACACCCTTTATCACTGGAGTCTTGATGGTATCCTTCTTAGATGTCTTGATTCTAAGGAAGTGAAAGTGGCCTTACGTGAAGTACATGAAGGTGTCTATGGATTGCATTCCACTGGCCCTGGTCTTGTTAAGAAACTTTTATGAGCTAGATACTATTGGCCAACTATGGAGAAAGATACACATCAATTTGCAAAGAGATGTCTACAATGTCAGAAACATGGGGATCTAATACATGCACCAACACATGAAATTCAGCCTATCACTACTCCATGGCCCTTCTCATAGTGGGGACTTGATCTCATAGGAAAAATCCATCCTACTTCATCAAATGGTCATAAGTTCATTATCACCACCACTGAGTACTTCACAAAGTGGGTGGAAGCCATACCAATGACTTATTCTACCGGTAAGCAAATATCCAAGTTCATCCTACACTATATCATTTGTTGTTATGGAGTTCCCCAAGCTATTGTAACTAATAATGGTTGTCCTTTCAAGAACCAAGAGGTTAGAGATCTTTGTAACAAGTTTCATATTCAACATAGATTATCTACACCTTACTATCCTCAAAGCAATGGCCAAGTAGAGGCTTCTAACAAAATAATCATTAAGATCCTCAAAAAGATAGTCAATGAAGCTGGTCGTGATTGGCATCTATAGCTTAATCCTGCATTATGGGCATATAGAACAAGTATCAAAACCCCAACTAGAGCTACACCTTATGCTCTTGTGTATCGCACTGAAGCTATCCCACCTATTGAGGTTGAGATTCCCTCACTATGAGTATCTCTACAATGTACTATATCAGATGAAGAATATCGAGTATCCAAACTCCATGATCTTGAGCTACTAGATGAATGACATCTTACAGCACTTAACCATCTCCAAGCCTATCAAAACTATCTACGCCACAGCTACAACAAAAAAATTAGAGAATGTAGATTTCAAGTTAGAGATCTTGTCCTTAAAGAAAATCAAACAAATCAGCAACATCGTGAGAAACAGGGCAAGTTTGAACGAAATTGGCTTGGTCCTTTTGTCATCACAGCAATCTATGGATTAGGTGCATACACTCTCTCAACACTTGAAGGCATTCCCTTGGATGAACCAGTCAACAACATTCATCACAAGAAGTTCTATCTGTGAATCTCAGCAATTCTTAAAAAATAAAAATCCATCCAATAGTGAAAACCACTTTGTGGCGCTTTGGATAACAAAAATATATATATATAGTACAAGATAAATAATTCATCCTTTGGTGAAAACTTGGTAAAGAAGCGCCTTGGATAAGTACCATAGTCAAAACTTGACAAACAAGCGCTATGTGTAGCAACTAGCTCCCATCACCTTCTTAGTTTGTTTGATCACATCTTTTCATAGCATATTTCACCTTCTTACCTACATAATCCATATCATAATCCATATTTTGCCTTGTATAAACATTGTTGTCCACTTATCCATAATAAAAGTTTCTCCATCCTCACCTCTATCATGCTAGTCGTCATAGTTTGGACATTGTTGGGGCAGCTATATCATTTGGCACCTTAACATCTTGTTCGTATGCACGCGTCCCTCGCTGCTTCTCCATAATAAAAAATCATCCCACACTAGGGGCACTTGTTAAGCCTTATTTGGAAGTGGATATCTATAGCTCTAGCTCATAACACAACAAACTTTCAGCATTCAACTTCAAACATAGCAAATCATCCAACTTCAAACATGACAAACAATTTGTAATCAGGATCAACATCTTCGCAATCAGTCCAAACTCAAACATCGTCAAAAATCTAAAAAAAATCAAAACATCACAAAAATCCAAGAAATAAAGGTGATCCTTTGCCATCAACCTTCAACACAACAAGCAAGAACTACATCACCAGCTCTATCGTTAAAGCCTTAATCCCCTGGATACAGGGTATGTAGGCAATCTGTGATGCGAAGGAAGCACCTAGATTCAGGCATAGATGATAGCCCCTCTTTCATCATCCATTTTTCATCTTTCTTCTAATCATCCTTTGATCTTTCATCTTCCTTTCTTCTATCTTTCATCACTTACATCATTAATAAACCTAGAACTACATATTTATCATGCTCATCATCATCATCGTAAATGTGCTTTGAACCCATTGACACATGGTATGTAGGCAATCTGGAATATGAAGGAAGTATCCAGTACTGAAGCACAGATGATCCACCCCATTTTCATCTTCTCCTCTTTGATTTTCTCAAGCAGGGAGCAGACCATCCACATCAGTGAAAGCTTAAGCACTTTAACCAATCAGAGTAAGCCAGAAGCTATTTGTCTGCATGCCTTAAGCCAACATTTGCTATAACATTTTATCAACATCTTTAGCCTTCAACAAGATACAACTTTCCTCTCAACAAGGCACCAGCTTAAATCCATCCAAGCGCACTTAAATTTGGCAAGAGAATGTGATGACAATATCTTTTGTTTTATCTTTTGATTTATTTTTTGTCCCTTTTCTAGGCCTAATCAAGACTGCCTTGATCTATCTATATCTTGGTACGTTGTGATGAAGTAAGGAATAGGGCATGGTCATATTGCTTTCATATGCTGTGTTTGCAGGATAATCTTATTTTCTTCCTATGCATATTGGTATCTTGTACCTATTGGGATTAGCATCTCACATATTAATATCTCTAACATTTGAGAAGCTAAACAATCTCTTATGCACATGAGACTATTCTATGTTAGGACTAGCTCGATACATATAACCAACAAGGTGTCATTATGTGTAGTGGAGATAAGCTCAAACCATTGCTTGTAGCATCAAAGTCCATCTCAGAACACTAGCTACTATTCATATCTTGTGTATGTTGGTTCTGTTGGAACTGGATATCTCTAGTCAATTTTTTCAAAAAAATGCCCGACTAAATACAAAATTTTTGGGACAGTTAGGGGAAAGTGAGCTTTGGAAACCATTGACTGAAGCTATACTTGTATATTTGGACTGGAGACTAGCTAGATTTGCCCAAGAAATTCCTCTGCGTATTGCCCCAAAGTAAATGGTTGCATGTCTGGTATTTGCCATGAAAGTTTTCTACCCCCCATTTTCTGTTAGTATAATATGACTAATCTTTGATAAGTTAGTTGGAAAATTTAAAATGGCACATATAGACATCTTGTGGCAGACATTAGATTGTTTGGATCTTTCTTATAAGTTAGAACTGCTGCATAATACCATTTTGCAATCTAGAGTTCCGGCAGAGTGTTTTCTTGATTTAGAAGCTCTCTTGTAGAATAACACTTTGATTAATGATTATCATTCTTGCATTCGTTTCCATTTATGACACATCAATTCTTTAAGTGTGTGTTTACTGGCACATTTGGGCTCCGGATCAGTGATATCAAAATGATCATTCTTTATGTCATATTCTAGTGTGATTGAGTTTCCCATCTGAGTCTTTTGAACTTGTGTAAACCCATTCATGTGAGTCTGTGAATAGCAAGCTTGATCTCAAAATACTTGACATTTCATTGTATCTTACTTCACAATCTTACCAGATGGCAAACAAGTATACACTAGAGATACAGTTTAAGAAATATTTTAGAAGAGGGAGAGAGATTGTACTTATTTAACTTCCGTTAGTATTAAGATGTCTTCTAATTTGATCTTCTTGTAGGCAAGGAGGGAGGATACCATGGGAGTGAATAATCAGTTGATTAGAATAATCTAACATAAATATATCTCTCTTTAAGTTCTATTAAAAGGAAGCAGATAGCCATGATTGCTGCACAAAGAAATGAGAAACCAATTAGAAGCAGTAGGTTGAGTGCCATATTGGTTCAACATGGTACAAGGAGTAGCTGTGCCAAACACAATTCAAATGCAATCACTTTTTCTTCTTACTGGACCAAATGGTGGTGGAAAGTCAAGTGTACTTAGATCTGTTTGTGCGATGACACTTCTTGGCATTTGTGGGTTAATGGTTCCTGCTGAAAAAGCTACCATACCACATTTTGATTCCATTATGCTACATATGATGTCATACGATAGCTCTGCAGATGGTAAAAGTTCATTCCAGATGGAAATGTCTAAAATGCAGTCAATACTTAGTGAAGCCACAAATAAAAGCCTTGTGCTGCTGGATGAAATCTGCAGAGGAACGGAAGTGCAAAAGGGAACATGTATTGCTGCAAGCATGATAAAAAAAAACTTGATTCTGTTGGTTGCATTGGTGTCATATCCACTCACTTGCCCGGCCTTCTAGATTTGCCTCTGAAAGCAAAAAATCTTGTGTATAAAGCAATGGGAAGTGACACAATAAATGGAGAGATAGATCACAAACATAGTTAACCAACTTGAATAAATTTAACAGAAACATAATTCGCTGATAACTAAATTAGCGAAATAGTAGTGCTTTGACCCGAAGATATAGGAATCAACAGTCTGTCAAATGACTTTGTGGTAAATTTCAGCAGTATGAGGACTTAATTCTGTGTTTTCGCCATCAGTTTCGGATGCAGATGACTTACAGAAGTTTTCGAAGACTGAAATTTTAGGGTTTTAGGGTTTAGACATTTCGCATGAAGGTTTGTGTCGAAACTTCTGGAAAATTTGTTTTAGGGTTTATAGAACAGAAGATGAAGAAATATCGTCAAAGACGAGAAAGAAGAAGCCTTCGGCTATTCGTGATTTTCCCTTAGGATGTGGGAGGTTTGCACCGCAGATGACAAGAGAAGAGTTGTCTGCAGTTCGGTTGTGGAAGGAGTGCACCTATTATCGCCAAGAAGGATTTGGAAGAAAAAAGAGAGTTGACAGCAAGAATGATAACTGGGAGAAATGAATATGGGCATCTGAAGTGGTGTACTAATAAAATATATGTCGTTGTTTGTATTGTTTTTCTAGCAGGTTGTATAGCTTTGAAATATATTTGAATGTGTGACATTGAACATGGAAACCTCAACACTTTAAAGCTTTGTAATGTTACTGATGGTGGTTTTGTGCCTCCAAATTTATCTGTTATATACTATTTTAATCAGTGTTATTTGCCTCATTTGCTTGTTTATTTGTCATTGAAAGATCTGCATTTACATTTATCTGCCAAATATCAAGTGGATTATGTTTATATTGAGCAGTGATTTCCAAACTCTTAAACTATAGCAACAAATCGATGATAGCTCCCAAACACATAATTGTGACATTTAAGATTCAAGCTATCAAACTTGCATATGATCATAAAGGAGTCAAACTGCCAACAAAAAAACTAATCATTAGAGAAACCATTTGCATAATGCAACAAAAACCCACTTGGAACATGTAAAAAATCAGAAAAATTAGAGCAACATTCCCATGAAATCAAGTCTGTGGAAAATGAAAATTCTAAAGGAATGCTAGGAAATGAAATTCATCCAGAATATTTGCAAGAAAAACAATTCCTAATTCTGCATCTCATTTCAACCAATGAGCATAATGTTGGTATTCCTTGTATCCAGGCAGCTAATGATGCTGCACATAATACACCCAGATCCCTTGGTGTATGGAAGCCTATTATCAACAAATCGAGTGTGGGAAAGACCAACAAGATTGTAAGAACAGATTTGAATGTCCAAAGCCCGGGCGCCCGATGTCTAGGTCCAAGAATTACCAAGACTCCTTACCGGAAAAAATCTCCGTTGAACTGGTTTCCACATAAGAAGATAGAATCTTTTCTTGAACGCAAGATCAGAATGTTGCAGGCAGTAGCTGGAATGCATGGCATTTCAATTTTACTCCACTTCCCACAGAATTGAATGAACTCAGCACTGAGATTTTTCAGTCACCAGAGCCTCTCATTGCTCTCAATTCCAGGAATCTACAGGAGATTAGATTCAATCCTTTGGTTGGCTCCAGGAGAAAGTCACAATCTTTGTAGTGTCTTCTTCCTCTTATGCATGGTAGAGAGGATATTAAGTTTAAGCCTGCTTGTAGATACTTTGAGGTCTCCATTATCTCCTACAGGCCTTGTGATAAAAGGAAGAAAAAGTTTGGAAAGATTGAAGGCAATGTGGTCATTGGATTGGCAAGCAGGCCAGCTCCTCCCTTCAGATTGCCTAGGATGGATGATTTTTCCATTGGCTTTCATTCCAGGAGTGGTGAGATTTTCACTGGGAATCCACAAGAGGTCCATGCATCTGCCAGTAAATGGAGTAGAATAGGAGCCACTGTGGGTTGTGGATATGATGGTCAGTTGGGGGTTGTTTACTTTACCCAAAAGAATGGTTCTCCAATCTTTACTACATATGGTATCCCTGACAATGTTCAGAACCATTTATTTCCCACCCTTGGAGCTGACTGTGATGTTACTATGGTTGTCAACATGGGACAACATAGATTTCAATACAATATTATACCTCAAACTGATTTTATGATTACTAAGGCTAAGGCTGAAAACAAATCTATTGTGGTTACAGTGGATGACAAGACCATGCTAGGACAGGCAGTGGAGGTTGTAGATCAAGAAAATTATTGTGGCGATGAAGAAGTGTAGACCTGTTGTCATGCTTCTAACTTGGTAGATAAAGAGATATAGACTACTCTGGTGCAAATTTCTACTCATGTAGTGAAAGATGACCAAATTTATGGTACTACTATACCTGGTAGGCTAATTGAAGGAAAACAATTTTGTTAAAGTGTTGAATCTGCATGGAATATCACAAAAGAAGAACAAATGGGTGAATCTGCTGTTATTCTCCCTCATGCTAGAATTATGTCTCGTGTTGTCAGTCAGTAACAATTGTTCCTTTTCTTAATGAAGCTGATCTAGTTTATTTCAAACAACATCAACAGCAACATCAAACAATGACGACAAACAACAATGGTAGGATGGTCTGCTGCTTGTCTGCTTCTCTGCATTGATATGATGCATGAATCCATCTTTTAAACTCTCTTGCAGCTGAAGCAAATAATAGATGGATCTGATAGCATATTAGAGAGATTTGCAGCAGAATCAAAGCCCCAAGCAAACAATGTCAATTGTGCCAATTAAATAGGCTTACAAAGGGAAACCAAGTTGGCTATCCATGAAACTGATTACATAAGCTGAAAAAATGAAATCTCAACAAAGAAAACAACTGTCCTACTCATTGGGGCTAGTTTTAAACATAGCTACTAATCTCAGACTCGCCGCAGACTTGACAAATTGAATTTACATGATGAGATTTTACTTAGATGTTTAACCTAAATACAATTGGGCAATTAAGAAAGCACATTTAGCTGAGTGTAAAGCAGATTTCGCAAAAGGGAAAAATAAAATGAGGAATTGTTTTGTCCGAATGAATATAACAAGTACATATTTTGAAGATCAAAATGGAAATTATGTTCAAATCATAGGAGTTATTTTTCAGAAGATTTAACCGATGCAAGGAAAGATTTTGATATTGTTGATCCGGAATTAAGGTAATGAAGGAATTAATTTAATAGGTAAATTAATTCTCACCAAGCAGCATTAATTCTTTTCACTCAAGTAAATTAATTTTGCCTAACATAAGTGAAAAGATATGCGGGTTAATACAAATGAACAATAATTAAGGGAAGGTAAATAGGAATAATAATAATTATTTTTATGACGGTTATTGTCAAACCCTAATTAAGGGTAATTATTTTCATTACTAGTATGAAAAATGTATACAAGCAAATGATAAAATAATAATTGATGGCTAAAGAAGAAATAAAATAATTATTTTATTGTGATACTATAATCAAAGTTAATATCGAATATTTTATTTTCTGCCAAATACATTCAACATAAAATAAAAGACATACGGGATTTCTACGGGAAGGGTAGTAACCCTAAAAAATGTGAGCAAATATACGACGGAAATAAGGAAACGTTACCGCATGCCACAGGTCCAAGGCTCACTTCAATGCAAATTATATGTTATATATTGCTTATCTAATGAATATTTTGTTTTCTATGCAGGATTTTGGTCATGTTGAAGCAGTTTTCGATCGGCGGATAAATGAAGCAGCTCGGGAAGATTAAAGATTAATTTTTAGCCTAAGATGATCATTAAGTCTTTCAAATCATGTTGTTTAATTTATGTAATCAATAAAGTCGGTTCTTATGGTTGGTTCAACCAATTATCAACCGTCATGAATGTTGTAACGGGTCTGAGGCTTGTTGCATCTCTTTAAATAGAGATCCCAGGACCCAGAATAGGGAGTTAGAACAGAGTGAGAATAGGGTTAGAATTAAGTTAGAAATAGAGATTCTTTACACAGACACATTGAAACATTTTGGACATCTGATGCAAGTTTATATGCAATTTCATTTTGAGACAAGTTATGGTGCATGATATGCTCTGAGGCAACATTGGAGGATTCGAATTCGAGATACGTTGTGATGGTATCATTTGTTTGTCATTTTTATTCAATCAATTTAATTATCTCCATATCATTCATTTTTCGATTATTCAATTTAAATGTGTCAAGGATAGGTTTAAATTGTCTGATTACAGTTGATAATTCAGTATAATTGATTAGATTGGTTTCTCAGAGAATTAAATCCTTTCTCATCAATTATAGTAATCTTAAAATATTGAGTGGATTATTAAGTACGATTAATTGATTAGGTTATTAATTTGTCTCCATAGTTGATCTAATTTGTTAATTTGCAAATCTAAATTGGTTCTTTCCGGAAAGATTAAAATCCTTTTAATGTTTACATTTAATTCAATTATGTCCTTTGGATTACTAAGAATGAATTAATAATTTCTACTTTGCACGTTTGTACAAGTTGCAAACTATTGTATGTGCCAATCAGATTGAATTATTACCTGATACAAGTATTTGTTTCTGACATCCTGACTCCGTTGCCCAAACAGACAAAGCACCAATCAAATTATTGATTTATTTTATGTTTAAAATCATTTGTAGATTCATTTCATGTTATTTGTTATTTATTTCTGTCAAAGTTTAGGTTAATTCATTTGCTTTCCTTAGAAATAGTTTACAGTATTTCATCTGATTTACAAGTATGCCATTGTAATTGGATAAACTGGTAGCAAACCAACATAGATTTGATCATACAACCTGCTTTGATAATCAAAGGTTCACCCACCTAGGTTGTAGCAGGACCTAAAGCGTAGGGAGAAGCTGATCGTTAAGGTCAAACTCCAGTCATTGGCTCAAAAACGTTGTAGATTTGACAATAGGGCTTGGCATCCCCTTAGAATCCACAACCTGCATTTTCGAGACCCAACAAATTGGCGACTCTACTGGGGAGAGGTTTGCCTAAAAATCTAAAGCCATTTGTTATAGAGTCAAATCCAAAGTTCTTATTAAAAGACTCCGCTGGGAAGAAAAGAAACAATTTTAATTTTCCTACTTAAAAGAAGTAGGTGGCGACTCCATTCTAATCACAGATTTTAAACAAACATTATGAATGGAAGGAGGTCTCTGCAGAAATGGACAAACAAAAATGCATCCCCCCAAAATAAAGGCAATACTGATAAAGATAGGGAAACACTTAAAAAACCACATGAGAGTACAAGTACTCCGGGCCAAAATTATACGATATATACCTCCCCATTCCACGATGAAGTTGAGAATCCTATGACACCAACAGATAACCCTAATGATATGTTTAATCAGGAAGCACAGCCGCAAAGGACTAATGAGATAGAAAATCAAGGTGAGGGAAATCATTAACATACTAATCATCAAGCTATCGTAGACTATGACTGTATGACTGATCAGGAACTTGCTATACATTTAGAATATCAAGAACAAAGACTCAAAAATAGACAACAAATGATACAAAGAGCCGAAGAAATCAATAGACAAATGGCCCTTTTAGATCTTCAAGCACGAAATTCGACTAAGTATGTGCCCCCACATAGAAACAATAATAATCCGCATGGAATGCCTCAGAATATTACTGCTGTTGGAAACATTAGGGTACCCCATAATACATGCAATAATCTTAATTAGCAAAATAGGCAAGTACATAGACCTCCACCTATAAATACTGGGAATGTTCACCAACAACATCCGCCTCCAGGGCAAAGACTTAACAATCAACAACCACGACCTCCCCCACAACAAAATGTGTATCATCAGCATCATATCCAACCCAATATGTATCAACAACCCCCATTTGGATACCAGTATTATCCACCATACCCTAACATGCCACTTCCAAATACTATGAGTATGGCTAGACAATTTGACTTGACTGGATATCAACTATATCCTTACCCCATGGATAATAGTTGGAGGAACACTGTACCTAAGTTTGCAGGAAATAGTGAATTAACAGCAGAGGAACATATTAGACGATTCAATGCTTTTATACAAGACATTGGCATTGAATATGAGGATATAAAAATGAAATTATTTATGATATCTCTTATTGATGAAACAAGAGATTGGGTAAATAGTTTACCAGATGCTTCAATATACTCCCTGACAGATTTCCACAATCAATTTCTTGAACAATATGGAAATCAATGTGCCCCTGAATTTGCTCTTCATGAACTAATAACTATTCAAAAGTATCAAAATGAACAAGTGTATGATTTTAATTTGAGATTCACTAAGTTATATAACAAGATCCCACAAGAATCCAAACTGAACAACCAAGCAGCCCTTAGCATATACTTGAAAGCATTCGACCCAAAGATAGGTTATGAACTTAGGAACAGAAGCCCTAGAACTTTGGCAGAAGCACAGAAAATAGCCCTCACTATTGAAAACAATAAAAAGGCTGCTGGGATAATTGGAAAAAGAGAAAATATAAGAGTCCCTCAAAACCCTAATCCTCCTTCAAACAAACAAGATTACTCACATAGAAACGAAAGGCCAAGACTTCATGATATGCCATATCATACAAATTGGAAAGATGGAAAACCGGTGGATAATAATAGGAGATATAACTATGGAAGAGATACCCCGGATCCTTTAAAGAAAAATGGAACCCACATGGTAGAAGACAACCCATGGTGTATGCCCTGTAATTTGCCGCATTCTCCTGATTATTGCGTGGTAGCACAATCAGTACAAAAGGATCAGGTATCTTATAACTTTGAAAGGGAAAATCATACTATAAACATGTTGGGTACTAAACCTCACACTTTTGAAGAAGACTATTCATCCAATGAGGAGGTGGGATATGAATATGATGTGGGAACTCAAAAGTATAATGTGAACATGGGAAAACAAGAAATATTTTCTGACCATGAGGAAGATTTAGGGAACTATGGATATGGTCTTGATACAACACATAATTGTCATTGGCGAAAACCTTCTGAGGAAGAGAGAAAATCTTTAACAATGGCTACAGTAGCACAAGCCAAGAGTAGTTACAACTTGAGAAACAGAACAATCAATGTTGAACAAGGTACCCCTAGAAGTGTGTTTATCAAAAATCAAGTCACTGGTAAAAATGATGAAAGCAAAATTGAGAAAACACCTCATAAAACAGCTCCTGTTAATACACAAAACAAAACAAAGGATAGTTCACAAACTGAGGAAAAAAGGCAAACAAAAGTTGAAAGGTCAGAACCAAACACAAATCCCCCATTTGATATTGCCCAAGCTGTTTCTCAAGTGAAAATATCTGTGCCACTTCTAGAAATAATGAAGGTAGAAAAATATAAGAATACAGTGGTAAAGATGATTTCAGATGTATTAGACAAAACACTAGAACAACGTAGCCATAAAATAAATAATGTCCAACAAGAACCTGTCAAGACCCCTGAAGTTTACTTAGGTGATACATTAATGAAAAATCCATCTCAAGTAGATCCATTCTATATCACTTTGTTAATACGAAACAAATTGGTTAGGAATTGTATGCTTGATTCGGGAGCAGCAATGAACATAATGCCTATGGCTGTCATGAGAGAGCTTGGAATGTGGGTAGATACTACATTTGGCAAATGTTATGCGATGGATAATAGATCTGTGCCAGTTGTAGGAGTCATGAAAGATGTTGAAATAAAATTGGCATCTCACCCTGAAGCTGCTTATAAAATTGATATCACTGTGGTAGATATTCCACCTTATTATGGAATGTTATTGTCAAGACAATGGACTGCTATGGTAGGGGGAAATGTGCAATTAGACTTATCTTATGCCACTATCCCAGTAGGAACACACGCAGTTAAACTTTATAGGGAACCACGGTTTGAAAATATTATAGAAAAGATTGATCCAAACCAAATGACCTGCTTTTGTGACATAGATCTTGGCACATTTAGGGTAGAAGAAAACAATCTTGAACTGAACAACACTGACCCAATTCACCATGAAGCCCAACTTGATGAGAATAGTGTATGGACCATGTATTTTGATGGTGCATGCAGCAAGGCTGGGAATGGAGCTGGGATACTTTTTATATCACCATTAGGAAAGACATTCAAATACTCATTTTTCTTGGCCTTTGAATGTACCAATAATGTAGCCGAATATGAAGCACTTTTGATTGGCTTGAGCATTGCTAGAAAATACAAGATCAAACTGTTAACTGTATATGGAGACTCTGAGTTGGTAATTTCACAAATCAAGGGCAAATATTCCTCAAAAAACAAAAGATTAAAACAATACAAGAATGCAGTTTTGGATGATATAGAAATGTTTGATGCTTTTGCGATAAATTGGATAGATAGGTCAAAAAATATAATGGCTGACTTCCTTGCAAACATAGCTTTGAAAAGGGATGATATTACACTGTCAGGTATTTCAGAAGTTGAGTACAAAACTAGACCAACTATCCCAGACAACATATATAACTGGCAAGTTTTTGATAGTGATGCTGATTTACTCAAATTTTTGCATTGTATAGATCAATATGAGAATCAAGAGATTGATCTTAATGCTTTTGTTGAGGAGATTGATGGTAAAGAGACTTTGTTTGGGAAGGAAATTGTCCATCTTAAAACCAATAAGATTCTGAAGGGATTAGTAGCTTTAGAGAGAGTTTTTGATGCGAATGATCAATCCATTTCCAAAAAAGTAACAATAAAAGAGGAATATGTGGAAGAAATAAATTTAGGAACTGAATTGTCACCTAAAAAAGTCTACGTTGGAAAGAAGATAACCCCTGCAATTAGAAACATGTTAATTACATTATTGAGAAAATATAAACATGTATTCGCCTGGTCCTATGATGATCTTAAAGCTTATAGGGAAGATTTATTCCAGCACGAAATCCCTCTGAAGCCAGATGCCAAGCCTTATAGACAAAAGCAAAGACCTATCAACCCTGTGTTAGAGCCAAAGATGTATGAAGAACTCATGAAACTTAGGGAGGCTGGCATCATAAAACCAATTAGGCATTCATCCTGGGTTTCAAATTTAGTGCCTGTTAGGAAAAAGAATGGGGATATTAGACTTTGTGTAGATTTTAGAAACTTAAACATATCCTCCCTTAAAGATAATTATCCCTTGCCTAATATGGAAATCTTGTTACAAAGGGTCACTAGCTGTGAATTGTTATCCATGATGGATGGTTTCTCTGGTTATAACCAGGTTAAAGTTAAAGAGTCTGAACAATACAAAACAGCCTTTACAACCCCGTGGGGAACATACGTATATGTAAGGATGCCATTCGGCCTTACAAACGTTGGAGCTACATTCCAAAGGGCAATGGATGTTGCTTTCGCAGGTTTAATAAATGAGATCATGGCTGTGTATCAGGATGACCTCACTGCATACTCAAAAAGGGTAGAGGATCATGTGAATCATCTTGAGAGAATATTTATAAGAGCACTACAGTATGGTGTTTCCTTGAACCCTAAGAAATGTAAATTTGCAATCACAGAGGGGAAATTGCTTGGGCACATAGTATCCAAGGATGGAGTTAGGATTGATCCTGAAAGAGTAGATGTGATAGATAAAGTTCCTATCCCAAAGACAGTCAAGGCCATACAATCATTCTTTGGACAAATAAACTTTGTGAGAAGATTCATACCAAACTTTGTAGAAATAATTAACCCTATATCTAGAATGTTGAAGAAAAATGCAAAGGTTAATTGGACAGATGAATGTATAGAAGCTTTTGCATCCATAAAAAGAGCAATTAAAGAAGCCCCAGTGCTAAAATCTCCTAATTTTAGTAAACCTTTTCAGATCTTCTCCTTTGCATCTTTTCATACAGTAGCAGCAGTAATGCTACAAAAGAATAGTGAGGGTTATGAGCAGCCTATTTCCTTTTTCAGTAAATCACTCCAACATGCAGAACTTAACTATGATATCACTGAAAAACAAGCCTATGTGTTAGTAAAAGCAGTTAAGGCATTTAGACCTTACCTAGTTGGTGCTAAGGTGATAGCTTATGTCCCAAATGCAGCAGTCAAAGATGTGTTTATGCAAAATGAAGTGACTGGGAAGAGATGTAGGTGGATAAACCGACTTCAAGAATTTGATATAGAAATTCAAATCACAAAACTGGTAAGGGGACAAGGTCTAGCAAAATTAATGACTGAAACAAACCTTGAGGCCGCCCAAGTATGTAATATTGAAAATGAAGAGGACATGGTAACAAGTATTGAGAATACTCCTTGGTATACTGACATAGTATACTACCTCAAACACATGAAATGCCCTGAAGGATTTGATGATAATAAGAAAAGAACTCTAAAATTGCATGCTTCGAAATATGTGCTTATAGAGGGAGATCTTTATTGGAAAAACAAGGATGGTATCTTATTGCTTTGTTTAGATGAAGAACAAGCTAAATCTGCCTTAAAAGAGATGCATCGGGGAGTTTGTGGTGGTCATTTCTCAGCTAAAACCACAGCACACAAGATATTAAGGGTTGGCTACTATTGGCCCAAGGTCTTCAATGACGCCTATAGCTTTACTAGGAAATGTGAGGCCTGTCAGAGATTCTCAGGGAAGTTAAAATATCAAGGGGCATTACCCTTGAGACCTATGCAAGTTGATGCCCCATTTCACCAATGGGGAATCGACTTTATAGGAGAGATTATGGAGAAATCAAGTGGCGGCCATAAATGGATATTAGTAGCCACCGACTATTTTACGAAATGGGTGGAAGCAATACCTACAAAACAAGCAACTAGCAAGGTTGTGATGAATTTTCTATTGGAAAATATTATAACTAGATTTGGAGTACCATCGAGGCTCATAACTGACAATGGATTGTGCTTTAGATCTGATGAGTTTAAAAAATTTTGCAAATCTTATGGTAGCATGATCTCATATTCTTCTCCATACCACCCTCAGGGTAATGGGCAAGCTGAGTCTAGCAATAAAAGTATCCTAAAGATTATAAAAAGAATGTTGGATAATAACAAGAAAGCCTGGGATTCCAAGTTGAGATTAGCACTATGGGCTGATCGGATTACAGTAAAGAAGGTAATTGGCAAATCACCATTTGAGCTAGTATATGGAACTCATGCTAGACTCCCAATACACAACCTATTGCCAGTATGTAAGTTTATCCTGCAAGAGGATTGGGATGTCCCCGAACCGATGGAAGAGAGGTTAGAACAACTAATGGAATTAGATGAAATAAGAGAACAAGTAACGCAACAGAATAAAAAAATGCAAATGCAAATGAAATACCTATATGATAAAAGGGCTAAAGGTAGAAAATTTGAGGTAGGTGACATAGTGCTTATGTGGAGTGCTAGAAATCAAGAAAAGGGCAAACATGGGAAATTTGAGGCTTTGTGGATCGGGCCCTTTGTCATCAGTGACAAAGGAGGGGAGGATTCCTATCATTTACAGAACATGTCAGGTGAGGAACAAGAACTGCCAGTACATGGACAGTTCTTGAAACACTTTTTCTCTTAGAAGAAAACTAGAGGGAAAAAAATGGCCAGTGCATGGACAATTCTGGTCAATACTCTCAAAAATACTTCTTTCCATGCACAGTAGATCCACAATTCATCATAGTTCATAGTTCACCAAATGGAGAAGGCACTGGTCTGCACCCCAGAGATCTAGGGATCTTGCCATGCCCACAAGGGGCATGCATCCCCAGACGGAGCCTATGTTGGAACTAGATATCTCTAGTCAATTTTTTCAAAAAAATGCCCGACTAAATACAAAATTTTTGGGACAGTTAGGGGAAAGTGAGCTTTGGAAACCATTGACTGAAGCTGTACTTGTATATTTGGACTGGAGACTAGCTAGATTTGCCCAAGAAATTCCTCTGCATGTCTGGTATTTGCCATGAAAGTTTTCTACCCCCCATTTTCTGTTAGTATAATATGACTAATCTTTGATAAGTTAGTTGGAAAACTTAAAATGGCACATATAGACATCTTGTGGCAGACATTAGATTGTTTGGATCTTTCTTATAAGTTAGAACTGCTACATAATACCATTTTGCAATCTAGAGTTCCGGCAGAGTGTTTTCTTGATTTAGAAGCTCTCTTGTAGAATAACACTTTGATTAATGATTATCATTCTTGCATTCGTTTCCATTTATGACACATCAATTCTTTAAGTGTGTGTTTACTGGCACATTTGGGCTCCGGATCAGTGATATTAGAATGATCATTCTTTATGTCATATTCTAGTGTGATTGAGTTTCCCATCTGAGTCTTTTGAACTTGTGTAAACCCATTCATGTGAGTCTTTGAATAGCAAGCTTGATCTCAAAATACTTGACATTTCATTGTATCTTACTTCACAATCTTACCAGATGGCAAACAAGTATACACTAGAGATACAGTTTAAGAAATATTTTAGAAGAGGGAGAGAGATTGTACTTATTTAACTTCTGTCAGTATTAAGATGTCTTCTAATTTGATCTTCTTGTAGGCAAGGAGGGAGGATACCATGGGAGTGAATAATCAGTTGATTAGAATAATCTAACATAAATATATCTCTCTTTTAAGTTCTATTAAAAGGAAGCAGATAGCCATGATTGCTGCACAAAGAAATGAGAAACCAATTAGAAGCAGTAGGTTGAGTGCCATATTGGTTCAACATGGTACAAGGAGTAGCTGTGCCAAACACAATTCAAATGCAATCACTTTTTCTTCTTACTGGACCAAATGGTGGTGGAAAGTCAAGTGTACTTAGATCTGTTTGTGCGATGACACTTCTTGGCATTTGTGGGTTAATGGTTCCTGCTGAAAAAGCTACCATACCACATTTTGATTCCATTATGCTACATATGATGTCATACGACAGCTCTGCAGATGGTAAAAGCTCATTCCAGATGGAAATGTCTGAAATGCAGTCAATACTTAGTGAAGCCACAAATAAAAGCCTTGTGCTGCTGGATGAAATCTGCAGAGGAATAGAAGTGCAAAAGGGAACATGTATTGCTGCAAGCATGATAAAAAAAAAACTTGATTCTGTTGGTTGCATTGGTGTCATATCCACTCACTTGCCCGGCCTTCTAGATTTGCCTCTGAAAGCAAAAAATCTTGTGTATAAAGCAATGGGAAGTGACACAATAAATGGAGAGATAGATCACAAACATAGTTAACCAACTTGAATAAATTTAACAGAAACATAATTCGCTGATAACTAAATTAGTGAAATAGTAGTGCTTTGACCCGAAGATATAGGAATCAATAGTCTGTCAAATGACTTTGTGGTAAATTTCAGCAGTATGAGGACTTAATTCTGTGTTTTCGCCGTCAATTTTGGATGCAGATGACTTACAGAAGTTTTCGAAGACTGAAATTTTAGGGTTTTAGGGTTTAGACATTTCGCATGAAGGTTTGTGTCGAAACTTCTGGAAAATTTATTTTAGGGTTTATAGAACAGAAGATGAAGAAATATCGTCAAAGACGAGAAAGAAGAAGCCTTCGGCTATTCGTGATTTTCCCTTAGGATGTGGGAGGTTTGCACCACAGATGACAAGAGAAGAGTTGTCTGCAGTTCGGTTGTGGAAGGAGTGCACCTGTTATCGCCAAGAAGGATTTGGAAGAAAAAAGAGAGTTGATAGCAAGAATGATAACTGGGAGAAATGAATATGGGCATCTGAAGTGGTGTACTAATAAAATATATGTCGTTGTTTGTATTGTTTTTCTAGTAGGTTGTATAGCTTTGAAATATATTTGAATGTGTGACATTGAACATGGAAACCTCAACACTTTAAAGCTTCGTAATGTTACTGATGGTGGTTTTGTGCCTCCAGATTTATCCGTTATATACTATTTTAATCAGTGTTATTTGCCTCATTTGCTTGTTTATTTGTCATTGAAAGATCTGCATTTACATTTATCTGCCAAATATCAAGTGGATTATGTTTATATTGAGCAGTGATTTCCAAACTCTTAAACTATAGCAACAAATCGATGATAGCTCCCAAACACATAATTGTGACATTTAAGATTCAAGCTATCAAACTTGCATATGATCATAAAGGAGTCAAACCGCCAACAAAAAAACTAATCATTAGAGAAACCATTTGCATAATGCAACGAAAACCCACTTGGAACATGTAAAAAATCAGAAAAATTAGAGCAACATTCCCGTGAAATCAAGTCTATGGAAAATGAAAATTCTAAAGGAATGCTAGGAAATGAAATTCATCCAGAATGTTTGCAAGAAAAACAATTCCTAATTCTGTATCTCATTTCAACCAATGAGCATAATGTTGGTATTCCTTGTATCCGGGCAGCTAATGATGCTACACATAATACACCCAGATCCCTTGGTGTATGGAAGCCTATTATCAACAAATCGAGTGTGGGAAAGACCAACAAGATTGTAAGAACAGATTTGAATGTCCAAAGCCCAGGCGCCCGATGTCTAGGTCCAAGAATTACCAAGACTCCTTACTGGAAAAAATCTCTGTTGAACTGGATTCCACGTAAGAAGATAGAATCTTTTCTTGAACACAAGATTAGAATGTTGCGGGCAGTAGCTGGAATGCATGGCATTTCAACTTTACTCCACTTCCCACAGAATTGAATGAACTCAGCACTGAGATTTTTCAGTCACCAGAGCCTCTCATTGCTCTCAATTCCAGGAATCTACAGGAGATTAGATTCAATCCTTTGGTTGGCTCCAGGAGAAAGTCGCAATCTTTGCAGTGTCTTCTTCCTCTTATGCATGGTAGAGAGGATATTAAGTTTAAGCCTGCTTGTAGATACTTTGAGGTCTCCATTATCTCCTACAGGCCTTGTGATAAAAGGAAGAAAAAGTTTGGAAAGATTGAAGGCAATGTGGTCATTGGATTGGCAAGCAGGCCAGCTCCTCCCTTCAGATTGCCTGGGATGGATGATTTTTCCATTGGCTTTCATTCCAGGAGTGGTGAGATTTTCACTGGGAATCCACAAGAGGTCCATGCATCTGTCAGTAAATGGAGCAGAATAGGAGCCACTGTGGGTTGTGGATATGATGGTCAGTTGGGGGTTGTTTACTTTACCCAAAAGAATGGTTCTCCAATCTTTACTACATATGGTATCCCTGACAATGTTCAAAACCATTTATTTCCCACCCTTGGAGCTGACTGTGATGTTACTATGGTTGTCAACATGGGACAACATAGATTTCAATACAATATTATACCTCAAACTGATTTTATGATTACTAAGGCTAAGGCTGAAAACAAATCTATTGTGGTTACAGTGGATGACAAGACCATGCTAGGATAGGCTGCGGAAGTTGTAGATCAAGAAAATTATTGTGGCGATGAAGAAGTGCAGACCTGTTGTCATGCTTCTAACTTGGTAGATAAAGAGATACAGACTACTCTGGTGCAAATTTCTACTCATGTAGTGAAAGATGACCAAATTTATGGTACTACTATACCTGGTAGGCTAATTGAAGGAAAACAATTTTGTTAAAGTGTTGAATCTGCATGGAATATCACAAAAGAAGAACAAATGGGTGAATCTGCTGTTATTCTCCCTCATGCTAGAATTATGTCTCGTGTTGTCAGTCAGTAAGAATTGTTCCTTTTCTTAATGAAGCTAATCTAGTTTATTTCAAACAACATCAACAGCAACATCAAACAATGATGACAAACAACAATGGCAGGATGGTCTACTGCTTGTCTGCTTCTCTGCACTGATATGATGCATGAATCCATCTTTTAAACTCTCTTGTAGCTGAAGCAAATAACAGATGGATCTGATAGCATATTAGAGAGATTTGCAGCAGAATCAAAGCCCCAAGCAAACAATGTCAATTGTGCCAATTAAATAGGCTTACAAAGGGAAACCAAGTTGGCTATCCATGAAACTGATTACATAAGCTGAAAAAATGAAATCTCAACAAAGAAAACAACTGTCCTACTCATTGGGGCTAGTTTTAAGCATAGCTACTAATCTCAGACTCGCCGCAGACTTGACAAATTGAATTTACATGATGAGATTTTACTTAGATGTTTAACCTAAATACAATTGGGCAATTAAGAAAGCACATTTAGTTGAGTGTAAAGCAGATTTCGCAAAAGGTAAAAATAAAATGAGGAATTGTTTTGTCCGAATGAATATAACAAGTACATATTTTGAAGATCAAAATGGAAATTATGTTCAAATCATAGGAGTTATTTTTCGGAAGATTTAACCGATGCAAGGAAAGATTTTGATATTGTTGATCCGGAATTAAGGTAATGAAGGAATTAATTTAATAGGTAAATTAATTCTCACCAAGCAGCATTAATTTTTTTCACTCAAGTAAATTAATTTTGCCTAACATAAGTGAAAAGATATGCGGGTTAATACAAATGAACAATAATTAAGGGAAGGTAAATAGGAATAATAATTATTATTTTTATGACGGTTATTGTCAAACCCTAATTAAGGGTAATTATTTTCATTACTAGTATGAAAAATGTATACAAGCAAATGATAAAATAATAATTGATGGCTAAAGAAGAAATAAAATAATTATTTTATTGTGATACTATAATCAAAGTTAATATCGAATATTTTATTTTCTGCCAAATACATTCAACATAAAATAAAAGACATACGGGATTTCTACGGGAAGGGTAGCAACCCTAAAAAATGCGAGCAAATATACGACGGAAATAAGGAAACGTTACCGCACGCCACAGGTCCAAGGCTCACTTCAATGCAAATTATATGTTATATATTGCTTATCTAATGAATATTTTGTTTTCTATGTAGGATTTTGGTCATGTTGAAGCAGTTTTCGATCGGCGGCTAAATGAAGCAGCTCGGGAAGATTAAAGATTAATTTTTAGCCTAAGATGATCATTAAGTCTTTCAAATCATGTTGTTTAATTTATGTAATCAATAAAGTCAGTTCTTATGGTTGGTTCAACCAATTATCAACCATCATGAATGTTGTAACGGGTCTGAGGCTTGTTGCATCTCTTTAAATAGAGATCCCAGGACCCGGAATAGGGAGTTAGAACAGAGTGAGAATAGGGTTAGAATTAAGTTAGAAATAGAGATTCTTTACATAGACACATTGAAACATTTTGGACATCTGATGCAAGTTTATATGCAATTGTTGGATCTAGGGCATACAACTGAGAGGGGGGGGGGTGAATCAGTTGTATAGAACTTGTTCTATTTCAAAACACTTTATTCTCTGTTGTTAGTTAGCAGCATATCAAATAATCATTCATGGAAGCATAATACATAAACACAAGAGTAGATAAGCATCAACACATTGAACACCAAGATTTTGACGTGGAAAACCCGGTTAAGGGAAAAACCACGGGGTGATTAACCCAAGAATTATTCTCTGTTAGAAGAATAAGGAAAAATGAATGGCACATGCCAATAAGGGCTCACTGCCCGAGCACACTGCTCACAAAGAGGCCCACTGCCTACAAGGAGACACACTATCTACAGAGTGATAAAAATCACAGTCTTGAACTGGAGAATGACATCTCTACCATGTCCGGATCAGTTCCAATTAAGCCCAACAATCTCTGCTCTGCCTTTCGCACCTTTCTTCGCTACACCATGCTCATCCACATACTTCACACTGAAATGAATTCACAAATCATTATTTATACAAGACATCGACTTAGGAGCAAGCATCTAAGTCGGCAAACAACCATAGGAGTATCCGCAAGATGAATAACACATCCGGTCGGCTAAACAGAGCAATAACTTCATCCGGAAGAATAACTTCAATTCCGGGCTCTACCATCAATGCGGACCAACAACACAACCTAAACATGATCCAGGAGCCTTCACAAGCCTGTCTGAATGTCCGGATACATCCGCACTTCCTCTGCTTACTGGGATCTCTTGTCTTCCTCATCCGGAACTTCAAGAACACAGTCTGTCGTCACTGTCATAATGCAAGAGGTACTTCCGGACCTCCAAATCACACACAAATCAGGATGACACATCACAAGGACATCTAAAACACTCCTTCCAATCCGCAGATTATGATAATACAATTCCAGACCTCACCGGACCTTTTTGTGATCCTCTGTCACCTCCGGATACTTGCCGGACCCGGTTCTATACCGGCAGCCATAACTCCTTCAGATCTTCATGCGGACCTCTGAAATCTTAACTGTAGCATCTCAAGACTCATATCTACTAACCCTTTAATCCGCATCCTCCGGTTCTCATCCTATACAGTATATTTACCTTCTTCTCATCACTGTTCTTCACTGTTCCTGACTGAGGCTAATTTTCTCAATATCCTCAGCACAAAGCTCATCAAATCCTTCTTGTCAGTGCAGTATGAGTATGTTGACATCAATGACAACAATGGCTCACCTCATACTTGCAACAATCTCCCCCTTTGTCATTGATGGCAACATATGATGTGAAAAACCATCAAGACAAGAACTTCTCTTTTCTGTCACAGCTCCCCCTATCAACAACAACTCTTCACATGTCTTCCTTTGCTGCTCCCCCTTTGATCATCAACCACTTGTTTTTCACATGTCTTCTCTCCCCCTTTGACATCAATGGCAAAGGGCTCATACTTGCAACTCTCATGCATCAGAATAATACCAGCTGCTCCCCCTTAGTTGCAGCTCCCCATTAGTCCGGATCACAAGATATGACTGTGATAGCCACCAGACTGATGCACATCAGTGCATCTTAGCTCATCACCGGAGGGGCCATGACCCCTAACTTCTCGCGGAGATATTCAAAAGAGTCCTTGGGAAGAGGTTTTGTAAAGATATCTGCAATCTGATCCTTGGAGGGAACATACTCCAATCTGACTTCTTCCTTGTTTACTTGTTCTCTTAAAAAGTGAAATTTGATAGATATGTGTTTAGTCTTGGAATGCAATACCGGATTCTTGGAAATATTAATTGCACTTGAATTATCACAGAAAATTGTGATAGGCTCCTCATATTCAACTTTGATGTCTCTTAGCATCTGCTTCATCCATAAGATTTGAGTACAACTACCTGCTGCTGCAATGTATTCTGCTTCTGTTGTAGACAGAGATATTGCATCTTGTTTCTTGCTTAGCCAAGAAACCAATCTCTTCCCCAAAAAGAATGCTCCACCACTAGTGCTCTTCCGGTCATCCACATCTCCTGCCCAATCTGCATCTGTGTAAGCATGAAGAGAAAAATCCGGATCTCTAGGATACCATAGACCATACTCAACTGTCCCTTTCAAGTATCTAAAAATTCTTTTGATTGCCATAACATGAGATTCTCTAGGATCAGCCTGGAATCTTGCCACAAGACCAACAGCTTGCATTATATCTGGTCTAGTTTGAGTGAGATACAACAATCCACCAATCATTGATCTATACTTTGTCTGATCTGCCTTTGGAGAATCATCATCTTTGCTTAACTTACATCCGGTTGCCATAGGAGTGTTCATAGGCTTTGAGTCTTCCATACCAAATTTCTTTAACAATTCTTTCACATATTTGGTCTGAGAAATGAAGATCCCTTCTTTTGTTTGAGTAATTTGCAGACCCAAGAAGAAATTCATTTCACCAAGCATAGACATTTCAAACTCACTTTTCATCTGATTTGCAAAAGTTTTACACATACTATCTCTTCCTCCAAAAATGATATCATCCACAAACACTTCAACAATCAGAATGTTTTCATGATCAATTTTGAAATATAAGTTGCTGTCAGCAGTACCTTTGTTGAATCCAATCTGCACAAGATGCTTATCCAACCTTTCATACCATGCTCTTGGGGCTTGCTTCAATCCATACAAAGCTTTCTTCAACTTGCAGACCATATCATTATTATCAGACAATTGAAATCCATCCGGTTGTTCAATGTAGACTTCTTCTTCCAGATCACCATTTAGGAAGGCAGACTTGACATCCATCTGATATACCTTGAAATCTTTGAAGGCAGCAAATGCAAGAAGTAATCTGACTGCTTCAATTCTTGCTACCGGAGCAAAAGTCTCTTCAAAGTCAATTCCTTCTATTTGAGAGTAGCCTTTGCAGACCAATCTAGCTTTGTTTCTGATTACTTCACCAGCTTCATTTAGTTTGTTCCGGAAGACCCACTTGGTTCCAATTACATTCCTGTCTCTAGGTCTGGGAACAAGATCCCAAGTATGATTTTTCTCAATTTGCATCAGTTCATCTTCCATTGCTTTGGTCCAATTTTCATCATTGCAGGCTTCATTTATTGTTTTAGGTTCAATCCTTGAAATCAGACAACATTCATTCTGATCTTGAGCAATATTCCTTCTAGTTTGTACACCTTTGCTTCTGTCACCTATGATCTGATCTTCAGAGTGATTCAGTTTTACATACCTTGGAATTTTGGGAGTATCCAGTACTGCTGTTTCTTGATCAGGCTCATTTAAACCTAACTCTTCTTCCTGATTTACCGGATCAGGCTGACTCTGTTTCACCGGAGAGGATTGAGTTCCTTGAACACTATCTTGGTCATCTTCATCAAATTCATAAAATCTTGAAGGCTTCTCAATTCCTTCATCAACCTTTACATTGGTACTTTCTATCATCTTCCTCAATCTCTTATTGTAACACCGATATGCTTTGCTTTGAGTGGAGTAGCCCAAGAAAATTCCTTCATCACTTCTAGCATCAAACTTTCCTAGATCTTCATCTCTTTTAATATAACACTTGCTACCAAATACCCTGAAATATTTCACAGTAGGAGTGATGCCAAACCAAAGTTCATAGGGGGTCTTACCGGTGTTGTTTCTGATTTGAACTCGATTGAGAGTGTAGACTGCAGTGCTGATAGCTTCTTTCCAAAACATTTGAGGAACATTTGCTTCCAACATCATTGTCCTAGCAGCTTCCTGGATGGTCCGGTTCTTTCTCTCAACTACTCCATTCTGCTGTGGAGTCTTAGGAGCAGACAACTGTCTCCTTATACCCTGTTTTTCACAAAAGTCAATGAATTCACCAGATGTAAATTCACCACCTCTATCAGACCTTAGACACTTTAGTTTCAATCCGGTTTGATTCTCCACCATAGCTTTGAAGATTTTGAACTTCTCAAAAGCTTCTGATTTTTCTTTTAGAAAGGTAACCCACATCATCCGGGAATGATCATCAATTAACAACATGAAATATCTATCACCTTGCAGACTCTTGATTCTTGTCGGACCACATAGATCAGTATGTAGTAATTCCAACAATCCGGTAGAAGACTGATCTTTGCTTTTAAAAGAGACTCTGCTTTGTTTGCCTAACTGACATTCTTTACACACACTGTTTGTAGGTTTTATCAACTTTGGAAGATCTCTCACAGCCTGAGTATTGCTTATTTTGATGATGTTATCAAATTTTACATGACACATTCTTCTATGCCATAACCAACTCTGATCAATTTGAACAAACAAACAACTTTTATTTGAACCAACCAGATGAAAGATGTTACCTCTTGTCTGAGTACCAGATGCAATTTCAGTTCCGGAGCTTGTAAAGATTCTGCATTTTCCATTCTTGAACCGGAGATCATAGCCTTTGTCCACTAACTGACCAACACTGAGAAGATTGTGCTTCAATCCTTCAACATATAGTACATTACCTGTTTTGCTCTTACCATCAAAGGAAATAGTTCCCCTACCTCTGATTCTACCAGCAGAATTGTCACCAAACTTTACCATTCCTCCTTCATATCTTTCCAAGTCTAAGAACTTATTCTTGTCACCAGTCATATGGTGAGAGCATCCACTGTCAATAACCCAATCATCCTTTTCTTCCACTTGAGCAGCCAAGGCTTTTTCAACAACTTTGTGATTGACAGATTCAGAGAGCAAGGAATCTTCTTCCTTGATGGCTATAAACACCCACTCATTTCCGGATTTGCTTCCTGGATCTGATTCATCATCTGTTACTCCTTCATTGTCATCTTCTTCATGAACATAATAGCAATTCTTTTGAAACCTTTGTCTGTGAGTATTAGATCTTGCAGATCTCTCCGGACATCTTGAGGCAAAATGACCAATCTTATTGCAGTTAAAACACTTAAAGGGTAGTTTTCCTTCATACTTACCGGATCCTCTTGGCAGTCTCTTTGCAATGAGGGCTTCAAGTTGAGCTGTTTCTGCTTCTTCTTCTTCCATGTCTCTTCTTGCTTGATCATACCATGACATTTTCCTTGATGAGTTTTCACCCGGATCAAATCTCTGTTTGCCTTTCACATAGGCACTGGCTTTAAAAGCAGACTCAGTCTTGGGTGGATCATCTCCAAACTCGGTCATTTCAAATGCAGCTAGTTTGCCAGCCAATTGTTCTCTTGTGACAGTTGTGTGGGCTCTGAATTCATCAATGGCAGCAACTTTGATTTTGTAGGCAGCAGGAAGGGATCTTAGAATTTTGCAGACAATCTCATTTTCATCTAGAGTTCCACCAGCATTTCTGATTCCACATACCAGCTCATTTACTCTTGGCATAAAGGTAGTAATGTTTTCATCATCTCTCATTTTCAATCTTTCAAATTTCCCTTTCAGACTTTGCAACCTAGCACTTTTGACAAACTCATCTCCTTCATACAGAAGTTCCAGTTTAGTTAGGATCTCATATGCAGTTGGTAGGTCAATGACATTCGAGAGATCTGAGTCATTCAATGCGCTTAGAAGAGCTTCCTTGGTCCGCAGATTGTTTTCAGCTTCTGTGGTTTCATCAGGAGTTGTCGGACCACCTTGTGGGGGTATATATGGTTTTGAAATCATAGCCAAGTATGCTTTTCCCATACATTCCAAATGACACTTCATGCGACCTTTCCAGAGAGTGAAGTTGGTTCCATCGAACTTCGGACTATCCTTCTTGTATGACGACATCCTGGATCACCTCAAGCGGTTAAGCTCCTATCAGAGGAACTCAGCTCTGATACCAATTGTTGGATCTAGGGCATACAACTGAGAGGGGGGGGGTGAATCAGTTGTATAGAACTTGTTCTATTTCAAAACACTTTATTCTCTGTTGTTAGTTAGCAGCATATCAAATAATCATTCATGGAAGCATAATACATAAACACAAGAGTAGATAAGCATCAACACATTGAACACCAAGATTTTGACGTGGAAAACCCGGTTAAGGGAAAAACCACGGGGTGATTAACCCAAGAATTATTCTCTGTTAGAAGAATAAGGAAAAATGAATGGCACATGCCAATAAGGGCTCACTGCCCGAGCACACTGCTCACAAAGAGGCCCACTGCCTACAAGGAGACACACTGTCTACAGAGTGATAAAAATCACAGTCTTGAACTGGAGAATGACATCTCTACCATGTCCGGATCAGTTCCAATTAAGCCCAACAATCTCTGCTCTGCCTTTCGCACCTTTCTTCGCTACACCATGCTCATCCACATACTTCACACTGAAATGAATTCACAAATCATTATTTATACAAGACATCAACTTAGGAGCAAGCATCTAAGTCGGTAAACAACCATAGGAGTATCCGCAAGATGAATAACACATCCGGTCGGCTAAACAGAGCAATAACTTCATCCGGAAGAATAACTTCAATTCCGGGCTCTACCATCAATGCGGACCAACAACACAACCTAAACATGATCCAGGAGCCTTCACAAGCCTGTCTGAATGTCCGGATACATCCGCACTTCCTCTGCTTACTGGGATCTCTTGTCTTCCTCATCCGGAACTTCAAGAACACAGTCTGTCGTCACTGTCATAATGCAAGAGGTACTTCCGGACCTCCAAATCACACACAAATCAGGATGACACATCACAAGGACATCTAAAACACTCCTTCCAATCCGCAGATTATGATAATACAATTCCGGACCTCACCGGACCTTTTTGTGATCCTCTGTCACCTCCGGATACTTGCCGGACCCGGTTCTATACCGGCAGCCATAACTCCTTCAGATCTTCATGCGGACCTCTGAAATCTTAACTGTAGCATCTCAAGACTCATATCTACTAACCCTTTAATCCGCATCCTCCGGTTCTCATCCTATACAGTATATTTACCTTCTTCTCATCACTGTTCTTCACTGTTCCTGACTGAGGCTAATTTTCTCAATATCCTCAGCACAAAGCTCATCAAATCCTTCTTGTCAGTGCAGTATGAGTATGTTGACATCAATGACAACAATGGCTCACCTCATACTTGCAACAGCAATTTCATTTTGAGACAAGTTATGGTGCATGATATGCTCTGAGGCAACATTGGAGGATTCGAATTCGAGATACGTTGTGACAGTATCATCTGTTTGTCATTTTTATTCAATCAATTTAATTATCTCCATATCATTCATTTTTCGATTATTCAATTTAAATGTGTCAAGGATAGGTTTAAATTGTCTGATTACAGTTGATATTTCAGTATAATTGATTAGATTGGTTTCTCAGAGAATTAAATCCTTTCTCATCAATTATAGTAATCTTAAAATATTGAGTGGATTATTAAGTACGATTAATTGATTAGGTTATTAATTTGTCTCCATAGTTGATCTAATTTGTTAATTTGCAAATCTAAATTGGTTCTTTCCAGAAAGATTAAAATCCTTTTAATGTTTGCATTTAATTCAATTATGTCCTTTGGATTACTAAGAATGAATTAATAATTTCTACTTTGCACATTTGTACAAGTTGCAAACTATTGTATGTGCCAATCAGATTGAATTATTACCTGATACAAGTATTTGTTTCTGACATCCTGACTCCGTTGCCCAAACAGACAAAGCACCAATCAAATTATTGATTTATTTTATGTTTAAAATCATTTGTAGATTCATTTCATGTTATTTGTTATTTATTTCTATCAGAGTTTAGGTTAATTCATTTGCTTTCCTTAGAAATAGTTTACAGTATTTCATCTGATTTACAAGTATGCCATTGTAATTGGATAAACTGGCAGTAAACCAACATAGATTTGATCATACAACCTGCTTTGATAATCAAAGGTTCACCCACCTAGGTTGTAGCAGGACCTAAAGCGCAGGGAGAAGCTGATCGTTAAGGTCAAACTCCAGTCATTGGCTCAAAAACGTTGTAGATTTGACAATAGGGCTTGGCATCCCCTTAGAATCCACAACCTGCATTTTCGAGACCCAACAGGTTCAACATCTTGACCTCATGCATTCAGACAAGATTGTAGTATGCTACTTTTGCATTGGATGTCTTGACACCTTGGTCTTCTATACCCTGGTGGATAACATCCATATGCTATATCAAACATAAGGATTGCATTTCTTTTAATTCTTGAGCAATTACTTTTAAAAGTTGTCATATCATCTATCCATTCCATCATAATCCTATATAGTCCTCAACCAAGAGCAATCAACCAAAGCCTATTTTCTTCTAAACCATCCCATTTCTTCCTCCGAATCCTTGTTTTCTTCATGTCAACCTTGTTTTCTAGCCTTCCATCTTATCATGAGCCAACCTAGCCCTTCTTGGTTAACCTGGCTTACCTCTCAAGGGGGCATCACCTGCCAATTACACTAGGGCATAACCTTGTTCATCGAGTGAATTATCATATCTTCTTTGACACAATGCTCTATCGAACATTGTATCAAAGAGGGCAAAATGTAGACATGCAAAATTGACCTAATTATCATTAGCATTCAAATATTGCATTAGCTATCATATGCATTTGTCTAACACACTTGAGCAATTTCCCTAACACACTTCTTTCTTCTATTAATTAAATAAATTTATATTTATTTAATTAATTCATTAGCTATTTCTTTTATTTTCTCTAAGCTATAATTAAATAATCTTTAATTATTTAAATATCTTATTTCTATCTATTTTTAATTAAATAAATCTTATTTATTTAATTAAAATTCCATTCACAAAACCCACTTTCCAATTAATTAAATAAATTTTATTTATTTAATTAAATTTTCTTATCATTTATCTCAATGAGCCGACATATGTGCCTCTTTCATTTAAAAACATGTGTGGTACTACATCTTTTATTTAATATCTTTCACATGTAGTACTTTTTATGTATACGGTCACACATAAGCCTTATCTCCCTTCCACTTGTCATCTACACATTCATCTATGATCATCTTTTAATCTTAGCCATTCACATAGCCACTAAATCTCCACCGTTGATTGATTTTGGTTGAGGTCTATATAAACACCCTCTCATTCCATACTACATCTATCCAGCATTCATATAGTGTCTACATTATCATCTTGAGCATATTGAGCATTTTAGCATCCATTTAGCATTTTACACTATCATCCATCCATCATGGCAACTTTGATCTTCATAATTGTTCATTGTTGAAGAAGCAATCCACATTATAAACAAGGAATCATACAATCTAGGTGATATTGTTATTGAATTGCATACTTTTGATTTCATTTGGATTAGATTCTTTGATGATGGTAGGGTTAGGTTTTCATGGCTATGCTTGATCTTATTAACCTAATTTTTTACCTATCACATTTTCAATGACCAATTCACACCTTTTTGCTTCACCATCTTTTAGACTATATGTCACTGTCTTATATTTGCCAAAACTTACTAGTTCATTCCCAATTGCATGTTTGTTCTCCATATGTTCACAAATTGGAAAATATTGTAACCCACCACAATGATCACACATACCATCCAAGCATAAGTTCTTGTAGAATAATTGACCATCCACTATTTAACATAAGATGGTTGATACGAAATCTCCTGAAGATCTAGGTGGACACTTTATATTACATTCCTATAAAACATCGTTATTATGCAAATCTACACATATATATCTATTAACATCATAATGATTAGAAAACTCAATATGTACTCTACAACAAGAAGTTGTGTGTGTGATTTATTTTGACATCAAAATTCTTTACCATTTCAAAATAACTTTGAGTAATTTTGATTTGAGGATACATCTCTTGAAATTTCTTGAAAAACTATGTTTGAGTCGCATCCAAAAAATTCTTTGGATGTGGCTCATGGTTTCGACAACCAATTCTCCTTCTTACAACATCTCTTGCATTAGGAGATAACCTTGTGATATTTTTCCAAAATTCTTCAATGAGGGATCTTAAGGATTCAACAACAACTTTATCTTTTTGTGGGAGTCTCCTAGAGAATGCCCACAATTCATTGGATCCTCAACTCTTTCATGCCTTCCAATGGCTCTCATTAGAGTTTTTCTAATTATTTTTAATGCTTCACTTGTCTTTCTAATGAGGTGACCTTACTTTGTTTGTTGGCTTACTATTGTCAATGTAATGACACGTCATGTGACATTACTATCCTTGGTGTATGAGGTGGAACCCACACTCTCATATGCACTCATTAGATACTTACAATTGATGTTTCACTTGAAGCATCCAATGTTCTTAGGTCAAGAATCTTCATAATGCGCCTGAATTTTAGATTTTTCATCAATTCAACAAATAGTTGACATCTTCTAGTTTCATTTAACTTCTCAAAGAATTATTTCTATATCTTATTGGCATATCTTTGGCAAGTATGCTTGGGAAGCTTATCTTGCATGGGATTCAAAATATTTTCATTGATATCAATTAGAAACTTAGGCTTTCTATGCAAAATTCTAGGAGGCATTTTCAATGGTAAAGTTGACTCAATATTAGGAATTTTTTCAATATTTACTTGATATGGGATAGATGGTGTACCTTCAATTGGAGATGGAAAAGATGGAAAACCTTGAAGTTGAGATGGAGAATATGGTGTACCTTCAACTTGACATGTGAATGATGGCGTGCCTCCAACTTGAGAAGAGAATGAAGATGTACCTCCAACTTGAGAATAGAATGAAGATGTACCTTCAACTTGACCTATGAAAGATGGAGCACCTCCAATTTGAGAAGTATGTCATACCTCTTATATAGCAATGCCTAAACATATATTAATGTTTATCTAATATATTACCACCTTGTGATAGGATAACCTCCAAAAGCTTGCAATGTAGTCATACTCAATAATCCATCTGAAAACATAACATTCCAATCATTATTGTGAAAGTATCTAGTCTATTCCTTGAAAAGAAAATAATCACAAAAAATAACTCATTGCAAAAAAATTGCAAGAATAAATCCATAATCCTTGATTATTTAATATAAAGAGTGTTACATTTCAATTCTAGAGGTCCAACTACAATGCAATATGTACTCATGTATGCTCAAATTCAAGACACAGTAGCATTATTATGTGACAATTCACAGACACAGATCTTCACCTAAAATAGACTTAACCTGATCACCCCTTTATAGAGATTTTTCCACTCCTCCAGAACCCTTACCAATGATGCATAGATTATAATATAAGAGAGTACCCAATTGACATCTGGCATGATCCAACTCATTGGTCTTGCAACTTCTTTAGGCATAAGGAAAATGCCATAGAATCTTCTAGTTTCCCTCACTTTGTCTTCTCCCACAAATTGGAAATTATTGGCATTTCTTGTGAAACATTTTACCCCTATGGTTAAAGTATCTTCTCAACTGCAATTTCACTTGGTAGGTAAAATTTTAACCCGCAGGAAATTCCCCCTCTTATCAGTAGTAAAATCATGCTTTTACATCAAGCATTTTACTCTCCAAAACTCCCAAATTCTTCTTGCAATTATTTTGGCATTTTGTCTAATAGTTTATTTGCATCCATCTTCCTTCAGTGTAGGGAGTTCTCATTATGCTAGGGCTTTAAAAACATTGTTGGGTCATTTTTATCCACGTTGGTGAACTTTTGAAACTTGCGAAGGCATTTTCCTTATTGTTGGGGTGTTTAAAACACTTGTAGGATCATCTCAAATAACCAATGGTCATTTTTATACATGCCATGGAATTTAAAACAATGTAGGAACATCTTTTGTTGTGTGGGGGAAATGAATATATTGCTGAGTCATTTTTCCCAATGGAGAGCAGTTTTTAACAAGTTAAACAATACCAAAAATATTGTAGGGGCATCCAAAACCATCCCCAAGCTTTTACAAAAGTTGTAGGGCTTTTTAATGCTACTTTGGTGTTTTTAACCATGGAGGGAACAAAACATTTAGAAGACCATAAAAATACCTGAGCATTTTTGTAGGTGCTCAAATGTTTTTGACAATGGTGGATAGTTTTTATTCATGCCAGGGCATCCAAAAACTTCTTCAAGCATTTAAAAAGATTGCAGAGACATTTTTGAATATTACCTGAGCATTTTTAGAGAAAAACTACCAATAAAGATGCATAAAATCAGGTAAAAATGACCTATAAGGTCTTCTCCATGTGACTTCCTATTATTTAATTGCACAAGCCTCCCTCCATCACACTTCTACCTAAGAAGAAAGATCATAAAACTGTGATATGCGATGGGGAAGCAAAAGGTCTATAAAACTTCATATTTAATTTTTACAAAACCTTTTAATAGTTTCCATGTCCTTTCATGTGCCTTCACTTTGAGGAGTGCTTCATATTTTTTAAAACCATTATTTTCCCTCCCTAACCATCCTCCACATGGCAGATTTACTCTTCACCATAGTTTTGGCTATGAGAGCAGTTTCAAAAATGTGCGAGTGTGATGGGAATGCTTTTAATTTTTCACTTTAACATTTGACTATTGTCCATTGAAAATATTTACTCCATTGGCCTTGAAATTAAAAGATTTTAAAACATTAAAATAGATTTTTAAAACTACCATGCCCCTTTGTTTAACCTTTATTTTTACCAAATTTAACTTTTGAGGAGATTTTTTTTAAAAACTCGTTCACCTTTGTGCTTTTTACTTTGAAATTAAAATATTTATAAAAGAAATAATTTTAATTCAAATTCCCAAATTAAAACAATTAAGATTTTTTTTAATTTTTACCCTCACCATTAGTGTCAACATTTAAACACAGTTGCAAAACTATAAAGAATTACACCACGAGCTCATACAATGTCTACAGACCACACAAAATTGAAAGGGGTAATAAAATATGCCGGATAACATTGTACACCGATTGCAATTGATTAACTACCATGTTTTCAGGAACTTCCTTTGTAACTTAGGCTCGTCAATAGACCATTTTAAATAATTTTTTTGTTTTTGTGCCACGGCCACAAAACTCACTCGGTAGACTCAAAATTAGATCTAGAACATCTTGATGCAATGTAGAAACTCATCAATTCTCTAGAAATGATTAATAGAATCATTTGGTCCCAGTTTAACACACTTACTCATAAATGCTGAAATATTAAAATTGAGCTCAAAAAGTGTCCAATCAACACAAAATCAAAGTTGAAGATAGTTCATGCTATTGGAAACAAGGTAGATAACTGAGAGGGGGGTGAATCAGTTATCTTAAATATTTTAACTTTCTGTTCTGCTTTAATAATTAGTGCAGCATCAAAACCTATAAGCATACATAACCATGAGAGTAGAAATAAAATCAACACACATAACACAATGATTTTGACGTGGAAAACCTTGTTAAGGAAAAAACCATGGGGTGGCTAACCCAAGATTGTATTCTCTGTTAAAAGAATAAGAAGTACAAAATGGCACTTGCCAATTAGGGCTCATTTCCCAAGCACACTGCTCACAAGAGGCACACTGCCTACAAGAGACTCACTATCTACAGTGTTTATGGAAGGTAACCAAGTGTTTGAACTAATGAGAGGCATCCACATATGCTAAGGTTCAGTTCTGGTTAGGCTCAATATATTGATCTACTATACTTCATTCTTCCTCTGCTTTAGTGTTGTTGTTCTGTCACATACCGGACTTGTATTCCTACTTCCACTCTACTCTCTGCCTTTCCTCGCACACTATTATCACTTCACATCATCCTTCATACCAAAATCTATTTGGTATATATATCTACATCAAGGATTTCAACATCTCTCTAGTCAGCAACAAGAATATTCAAGATATTTTCAAGGCACTGATCTGTCAGCTAAATCCATGCTTAATATGTGATGCGTATCCAAGACATAGAGTTAGAAGTCATAAATCAAGTCTGCCAACCATGTATGATCTCTCAATTAGCTTGACCATCATCAATTTCTCATCTGAATTAAAGTTTGATGCTCTACTGGTCAATTCTTCCTTAGTCTGCTCTACCTGTCAAGAACCCAACACTTATATGATCATATCTTTTCACTCTTTCATCACCGGAGGCTCAATCTCTGGAATGTAGTAGTTATGGTACTCCTCTTGACTTCCCCAAGTTTGCACTTTACTGAGATACATCCTCTGAGAGATCCAGACCTGATTATCAGACCTTGCTGCATGCTCTGTTCTTGTTCACCAGACCAAAACACTCTTCAATCTGACTTACAATATAGACATACTATGTGCTACAAATGTGTGGGATAAGATTTGTTGCCATCAATGACAACAATGATGAAGCCACATAGTGTCTCTTGCCAACAATCTCTCCCTTTGGCATTGATGGCAACACTTAGTGAAAAATGACTAAGTGTCGTAGCAAACTCCCCCTTGGATGATGATCTATCTTATGTATAGTTATATCGAAGCTCCCCCTTAGCTAGATTCTACATTTTTCACTACTCCTCACTCCCCCTTTGACATCAAAGGCAAAGGGTGGAATTTGCACACCAAAATTTGCAAAAACCAACCTATACATAGCCGCATAAGTATATATATACATGTTATACTTACATATACTTAAGTATATCTGCAAAGGTAGTCTTCAATTGTACAACTTCTATCGCCCAACTCTGCTTCATCCTATCCAAAATTGAAATGTGGCTAATCAACAAAAATGCAAAAGCTTTTGCCCTCTTTAAGTCTGCCAGATCACTGGTCCGGGTTGTGGTCTGAGCATCAGTTAAGGCCTCATGCATTACCTCTAACTTAGGGATAATTATCCCTCTTAGCTCACTCATCCTGCTTATTCTATTCTTCTTTACCTTTTCAAGCTTCTTTATTTCATTTATAGAGGCAATAGCCTAGCACTCTTGATTTATTATGGATGAGGTTAGACGATCAAAATTCTGAGATAAAATTAATAGTTTACCCTCTTGTTCTTTCACCTTCTTTGCAATGTCATTTGTCACTATGGACTAAGATAGACAAAATTTGTATAGTTCTCCGCCATCTTTAAGAGCATTTTCTAGGCTCTTTATCCCAATACCTAGATTTCTCCTATCATTTACTATGAGTCCCTATACTTCAGAGAATGTCTTTCCCAAAAACTCTTTTCAAACATTCTCTTCTGCTAATTTCTCCAAAGAATCAAAATGTGTGCTAACAAAATTAACAAGAGATTTCAGATAACCAGATGAAGAGGCTGAAAGATCCTTTTGGAAGGATGGCATGATTTTCTCTAGCACACCGGATGCAATCTATATTAGCCCATAGTCTTCCATGTGAGACTTCAGAAGCTTCTCTTTTGCTTTAGCTTGAGAAAAGGATGCAACTTTCATTGTCTGGATTAGAGAGAGGGAGTCAAAATTGAGTGGTCCTTGAAATAATTCTAGTTCATCTATCTCTAACATTTCTTTGTTCAAGAAGCTCTTTACTGCTTCAGCAATGTCTCTTCCTAGAGATAGAGTCTTCTTTCCTTTTCGTACCTTAGAACTGTCATATGAGATCTTCTCTATTTGATCTTCTTCTCTTCCCTTTACTGTTGATAACTGAGAGGGGGGGTGAATCAGTTATCCTAATTATTTCTTCTTTTGAACTTTCTTATTAATCAAAGCAGCATTGAATTAAACAAACAAACATTAACATGAAATGAGAAACACATGACACAGTATTTTTGAATTGGAAACCCAGTTAAGGGAGAAAACCACGGGGTGATTAACCCAAAGATTATGCTCTGTTAGAAGAATAAGGAGTTACAAAAATGGCACTTGCCAATTAGGGCTCACTACCCGAGCACACTGCTCACAAGAGGCACACTACCTACAAAGAGACACACTGTCTACAAAGAATGTTATATAATACTTGAACTGATTGGAAGCACCTATATATGCTGGGGTTTAGTTCCGGTTAGGTTTAGTATACTGATCTGCTGCACCTCATCTTTCCTCTGTTCTTTATTCTGCTATCTTTTCACATACCGGATCTTTCTTACTACTTCTGCTCTGCTCTGCACTTATTCACATACACCATCACATAATCACACTTTTCACAACTAAATCCATCCTCTATATGTATCCACACAAGTAATTTCATCACCTTTCTAGTTGGCATCCGGAACAGTCTAATTTCTTACAAACTCTGTTCTGTCGGCTGAATCCTTGCTCACCAAGCAATGTGGATCAAGCATATACTTGTAGATATCATTAATCATGTCGGCCAAACATGATTCATGCCTTCACAACCTTTACCATCACCGGTAACTCATCCGGAAAATATTCTGATGCTCTGTCAGTCAGTTCTTCCTCTGTTCTTGTTGTCTTTCAGGAATCCGGTACTCAGCTATTCATATCTTTTTCTTTGTCCATCACCGGAGGCTAAATCCTTGGAATATACTACTCAAGGTAGTCCTCTTGACTTCTCCAAATCCGCACTACACCAAGACACTTCCTCTGAGAGGTTCGGACCAATCTATCAGACCTTGCCACATGCTCTGTTCTTGTTCACCGGACCACAACAGTTCTTCATTCTGACTTCCGGTAGAGGCACACCATGATTTGCGGATATGTGGGATGACCTTTGTTGCCATCAATGACAACAACCATGAATCCATATAGTGTCTCTTGCCAACAATCTCCCCCTTTGGCATTGATGGCAACACTTAGTGAAAAATGACTAAGTGTTTACACTATGCTCCCCCTTTGCTGATGTTCTATCTTTATATACAATTTCTGGAACTCCCCCTTGGTTGGATTCCTCATTTTTCACTGCTCTTCACTCCCCCTTTGACATCAATGGCAAAGGGTAGGGTCCGCACACCAAAATTTCCAAAAATTTTCTATACATAGCCGCATATTTACATACTCACATGAACTGAAGAATGTCTGCAAAAGATGTCTTCAGTTGGATCAGTTCTGTAGCCCAACTTTGCCTCATTCTATCCAAAATTGAAATGTGACCACTCAACAAAAAGGCAAAAGCTTCTGCCCTCTTGAGATCTGTCGGATCATTTGTTTGGGCGGTAGTTTGAGCATCACTGATGGCCTCATGCATAGTTTCTAACTTAGGGATTATAATCCTTCTAAGTTCTCCCATCCGGTTAGTGATATTCTTCCTTTCCTTCTCAAAGTTCTTTATTGCATTTGTGATTGCAATAGTTTGACATTCTTGATTTACTATGGAAGAGAGAGGATCAAAACTTTGAGACAAACTTTGTAGTTTGTCCTGTTCCGCTTTTATTTTCTTATCTATTTCTACTGTTGCCTTTGACCAGGAGATACAAAATTTGTAAATATCACCGCCATCCTTAAGAGCATTTTCTAAGCTCTTTATTCCAATACTCATATTTCTCCTATCGTTAGAGATTAATCCTAATACTTCTGAAAATCTTTTATCCAAAAATTCCTTCCGGACCTTTTCTTCAGCTGATTTTTCTAGAGAATCAAAATGTGTATCAACACTGCTGACTAAGGTTTTGAGATTACCGGAAGAGGAGGCTGTCGGATCTATCTGGATTGACGGCATGATCTTTTCAAGCACTCCGGAAGCAGCCTCTATCAACTCACAGTCTTCCATATGAGACTTTAGGAGTTTTTCATTTGCCTTAGCATTTGCAAATGAAGCTATCTTCATTGTCTGTACTGGAGAGAGAGTCAAAGTCGAATGGGCCTTTTAGAAGCTCCGGTTCATCAATCTCTAAAGTTTCTTGGCTTAGAAACTTTTGAACAGTTTGTGCAGTGTCTCTTGCTGGAGACAAATGTTTCTTTTCTTCTACAGTTTTGTCCTTAGGAGTCTTATCTCCTTCCACATTCTTACCACTTACAGTTGTGGTTTTCTCTGTTGGATTCTTCTCTTTCTCTATATCCTTGGTGCTGTCAACCTCTTTTTCTTTTTCTGCTGCTTCTTTCTCCTGTAATTTTTCTTCTTCTTGGGATCCGGAGACTGTAGGAGAGGCCGAAGAAGAGATGTTAGCCTATTCTGGTGGCACTTCTTTCGGAGCAAATGATTCCAAGTCCGCAGCTATTTCTGCACCTGAGTCCTCTGTAATAGGAATATTAAACCTTTTGTATGTATTCCGGAGGATCTCTTCAGTGTCCTTGGCTACTTTGTCGGTCTCACCAAGCATAAGCTGATTCATCCTTGCTTTGCTTCTGAATTCATCCTTGCAGTCCTTGAATATCATGTTCATTGTTTTGTGATCAATTGAAGGACATAGCTGAATAGCTATTTGTTCCCTGATCTCAAGATCTTTTGCCATGGCATTGTTCTTTCTTATTTCTAGTTCCATCTCTAGACTCTTTGGAATTTCAGAGATAATTTCAATAAAAGCTTTATTGTAGATGTTCAAGTACCTAATTATAGCTTCCTGCAGGATCTTTTGATCTGCCTCATTGTAGTCATCATAGAATTCAGCCACCGGTTGAAGGTTCCCATCCACAGTGACTGATTTGACTACACTGTCTAGAGACAGGGTGGGCTTTTCAGCAAATTTCTCTGTCATTTCTTCCTTGTCTTGGCCTGAAGAGGGTTTACCGGATCCTTTCTTCTTCTGCTTCTTTATTTCTTTTATTCCCTCATCTGACTCAGTTTCTTCTTCATCCTTTTGGCTTTGATAAGCTCTTGAGGCTTTTGTCTTAGATCTCTTACCGGATCCCTGAACTTCCGGTATTGAGCTTTTGGTTCTAATAGGTGTAGATCCTTTTGATGATCTGGTCCGGGTTGAGGTTTCCACCGGAGTACTTTTCTTGCTTTTCTTTTCTGCTTCTTTCTTTTCTTCCTCAGCTTTTCTTCTCTTTTCCCGGTTGGCATCAAGTGCCTCCTTTGGGATGCCTAGGCCTTGAGCAATATGCTCTACTTCTTTTCTCACCTTCCTCTTTATCTCAGGTTCCCTGAGTTCTACATGGATCTTTACACTCAGCTCCTCAAAGGTTCCAAACCTTTCTGCCTTTGGATCTTTGGGCTGACTTAGCATGTGTTGAACATGCAGCTCCACTATCTGTTCATCCACTTCATACCCCATGGGCATGATCCAGACAGTCCTTGGCTCCACTGCCTCCATTAGGCACTGATCAGTGTCCACCATAAAGCACACTGAGTCTTTGTATTTTTCAACAAGAGACTGGGGAATTCTTTCTCTTGCTTGCATCGTGCTTTGGAAGTTTTTAAAGTATCCCCATAGGGCTATATTTCTTGCTTTGGCATCCCCAAGCCCATGTAGATAATCTCTTATCTGGACTGCAACAGGTTTGTCATTCTGCCATGCCCATCCGCTTGATCTGGGCAGCTCATTCATGAAGTAGAAAAATAGACATAATATAAGAGTACCATACTTAAAGGAATTCTTTTTGTCCTTCTTGATTTTTTGTATATTTTCCATTAATTGGCTTAAGAGCAGTTCGTAGAGATCATAATCTGCATTCTTCCTTAGCATTTCATAGGCAGTATACACTGCAGTTCCGGATACAGAATTCTCCCTGCTGGAGTGATAGATCTTGTATCCTATTATCATGGATGCATACTTGATATCTGGATCCGAGATATCTTCAATGGTCATTGCCCTCTTGTCAAATTTTGATCCGGTGGCCTCAGTTACAATGTTGTTTTTGACAGATTTGAGGATAGGTATCCCTCCGGAAGAGTATAGACCAGTTACTGCCCTAATTGCCTCTTTTGTGATTTTGCAAGGTCTATCCAGCCATAGGAAGTTGTCATGCATTCTACTCAATGCATACCGGACCCATTCTTCTTCTTCAAAGCAGGGGAAATGAATGAATTGATCAAACTGTTTCTTCTAGATACCCTTGTACTCTGGTTTAAGCTCAAAAGCATTGTCTATCAGTTGTTTGTGATAGAGATCTCTCAAATTGAATTCCCCAAATTCCTCAATGCTTACATGTATGTAAACCCTAATGTCTTCTGTGTGTAAAACTCCATGAGGAACACTGGAAATGCTCCTAAGGGATCTACCTCCAATGACTTGTATGGATGTTTCTTAAATTCAGGTCGGGGCCTATCTGAGATTTTTACTATATTTGGAGTAGCCATTTCTTCAAAAGATTTGTAGCAAGATATCGAAAGTGGAGAATACCTTTTGCGTCTTCGGTTACACGAAGTGGCTGGATTGATTTCTGTATGTAATGACTTCGGCAGGAGATCTTCGGTGAACTTGATGAATTTTGTTGCAAAGCTCCGCTTTTCGCTTCTTCTTGGATGTGGAATGATCAAGTGATTGTTGAGAAATCCCTTATATCGTTTCGCAAACCCTAATATCTGTTTGCAATAAATGCTCCACCTGCATTATTCCAGTTTGCCTTATCCGGATAGCTTGGAGTATCCCGGATCAGTCCTGATCTATGAACATCATGCGGATCTTTCAATCATGAACAAATCGAGATGACACATTACAAGAACATCCCAAACACTCTGTCCAATCCGCAGAGTGAAATAATGCACTTCTGGATCTCTCCGGACCCTTTTGTAATCCTCTGTCATTCCAGAGCATTTTTCAGAACAGGTCTTACTTGATCGATCACAACTTCTTTATATCTTCATGCGGACCTCTGAAATCTTATCTGGATTATCTCAAGACTTATATCTTCAAACCCTTTACTCTGCATCTTGTTCCATATTCGGCACCACTTGATTGGCTGGGGGAACAGGATTTTCTTTGAGTCTCCCCCTGAGCCAGAGCTCACTTTTTAATTTCTGGAAGGAATATCAGCACCAGAGTCTGGTGCGGATCCATTTTCTGTATTCTCTGAACTTTTCTTTACCCAAATCTTGCTCATCTGAATCCTAACTTCATCCGCATTCATCTTTTGTTTACCCTTGTCTTGATTCTGATTATACACCGGACCTCTTTTGTCCTGATTCTTGCTTCTGCAGATTTTAGCATTATGACCAGACCTATTACAGATTTGGCAAATAACATTTCTCTGCATATTTGACTGATAACCTCTTGATCTGCATTGATTAGCCATATTACCTACTCTATTGCATGTAAAGCATCTACCATTGAATGATTTGTTTACTTGCATATTTCTGCATTCATGAGACTTGTGTCCATACCTTTTGTAGTTAAAGCACTGTCCGGAGAAGGATGGATTAGTTTGATTCATTCTTTTTCTGCACTGATTAGCTTTGTGACCAAAGTGATTGCAGCTGTGGCAGTATCCATTGAAAGATGGATATCTTTGAGCATTGGGCTGTCTTACTGGAGGTCTTCTAGGCCTATTCCTTGGATTTTCTGATCCAAAATTCTTTTGACCGGATCCGGAGCTTTCTCCTTTCTCATATCCCAAACCGTACTTGTCATCTATCTTCTTTTGACTTCCAAGAAGTACTTCAAGTTGGGCAGAACTTATCTTGAATTTTTCTTTATATTCATTTGCTGTTTGAAGATCTCTTTTGAGAGAGACAATTTGATCCTCAAATTTTTCTTCATTATCTTTGGCATCTTCAAGATCAGATTCAAGATGTCTGATAATCCTGTCCATCTGGTGGCATTCTTCTGATTTCTCTTTAAGAGATTGTCTTAGATTGTCTTCAGCTTTTCTTTTTTCTTCAATCTCTTGAGTAAACTTTATAGTTCCTGATTCCATTTCATGTCTTAACATAATGACTTCTTTTGATAACTTTTCACATAACTTGGTTTTCTCAGTCAATTCTTCATTTGTATTGCTTTCTTCAGTTTGGCTTGCCAATTGTTGGAGCAGCTCCTTTCTCTTTTTCATAGAGAGACTTAATTTGTCTTTTAGTTCTCTCATGAATTCATCAGCCTGTTTGATTCTTTCCTTTAATTCATTGACTTCAGAATTTGATTGTTCAAGATCCTCAAGGGCAGTCTTGAGTTGCTCCCTTAAACCATATGCATCCATTTGAACTCCTAGATCTTCCTCAAGCTGTTAGGCTCTATTAGGAGGAACCTTGCTCTGATACCAATTGTTGATAACTGAGAGGGGGGGTGAATCAGTTACCCTAATTATTTCTTCTTTTGAACTTTCTTATTAATCAAAGCAGCATTGAATTAAACAAACAAACATTAACATGAAATGAGAAACACATGACACAGTATTTTTGACATGGAAACCTGGTTAAGGGAGAAAACCATGGGGTGATTAACCCAAAGATTAATCTCTGTTAGAAGAATAAGGAGTTACAAAAATGGCACTTGCCAATTAGGGCTCACTGCCTGAGCACACTGCTCACAAGAGGCACACTGCCTACAAAGAGACACACTGTCTACAAAGAATGTTATATAATACTTGAACTGATTGGAAGCACCCATATATGCTGGGGTTTAGTTCCAATTAGGTTCAGTATACTGATCTGCTGCACTTCATCTTTCCTCTGTTCTTTATTCTGCTGTCTTTTCACATACCGGATCTTTCTTACTACTTCTGCTCTGCTCTGCACTTATTCACATACACCATCACACAATCACACTTTTCACAACTAAATCCATCCTCTATATGTATCCGCACAAGTAATTTCATCACCTTTCTAGTCGGCATCTGGAACAGTCTAATTTCTTACAAACTCTGTTCTGTCGGCTGAATCCTTGCTCACCAAGCAATGCGGATCAAGCATATACTTGTAGATATCATTAATCATGTTGGCCAAACATGATTCATGCCTTCACAACCTTTACCATCACCGATAACTCATCTGGAAAATATTCTGATGCTCTGTCAGTCAGTTCTTCCTCTGTTCTTGTTGTCTTTCAGGAATCCGGTACTCAGCTATTCATATCTTTTTCTTTGTCCATCACCGGAGGCTAAATCCTTGGAATATACTACTCAAGGTAGTCCTCTTAACTTCTCCAAATCCGCACTGCACCAAGACACTTCCTCTGAGAGGTCCAGACCAATCTGTCGGACCTTGCCACATGCTCTGTTCTTGTTCACCGGACCACAACAGTTCTTCATTCTGACTTCCGGTAGAGGCACACCATGACTTGCGGATATGTGGGATGACCTTTGTTGCCATCAATGACAACAACCATGAATCCATATAGTGTCTCTTGCCAACATTTACCTCTTCTCCTTAACTAATTTTCTCTTCTTTTCTTTCTTCTCCTTTAGTTCCAGAGTGTGCTAGGGGATTCGAAAGAGAGATTTTTACTTCTTCATGGACTTCCTCTTCCGGAATAGAGGAATCCAAGTCCTTAGTCCTCTCCTCACTTATCTCCTTTGGCTCTTCTGCATTTTTCTCAGTAGGTTCATCATCTATGTCCTCTATAATAGGAAGATTTAATCTTTTAAATGCATTCCGGAGGATGTCCTCTATTTCTTTGGCAACTTGATCTGTCTCTCCAAGCATAAGCTTGTTTATCCTTGCTTTGCTCTAGAACTCATCCTTGCATTCCTTAAAGATCATGTTCATTTGTTTTGGAGTGATGGAAGGATAGAGTTGGATTGCAATCTATTCCTAGATCTCAAGGTCCTTTGTCTTAGCATTTTCTTTTCTCATTTCAGGTACTTGCTCTAGGATTTTGGGAATTAGTGAGATGATTTCAATGAATGCTTTATTATAGATATTCAAATACTTGACTGTGGCTTCCTCTAAAATTCTTTTGTTAGTGTCATTATACTCATCATAAAATTTTGTTATGGGCTGTAGATTCCCATCTACAGTGACTGCCTTGATGACATCACCAATAGAAAGAGTAGGCCTTTCAACAAATTCTTCTGCTTCTTCCTTGTTTTCACTGGCAGAGGATTTCCTGGAAGTTTTCCTTTTCTTCTTCATTTTCTTAATCTCCTCATCAGTCTTTGTCTCTTCATCATCCTTTTGGCTTGTGTATGACCTTGTGGCCTTTGTTTTTGTTCTCTTCTCTCCTTTTCCAGATGTCTTTGCTTCCGGTTTTGAGGCTTTTGGACTCTTAGAAGTGGCAGGTACAGAGCTCTTTGAGGATCTAGTTCGGGAGGGGGCTTGAACTAAAACACTTTCTTTTTCTACTTCTTGTCTTTCTTTCTCTACTCTCTCTACCTTCTCTCTATTGGCATCAACTGCTTCCTTTGATATGCCATATTTCTTAGCAATTTCCTCCACTTCCCTTCTCACTTTCTTTTTTATACCTGGTTGTCTCAATTCAACATGTATTTTCACACTTAATTCTTGAAAGGTTCCAAACCTTTCTGCCTCAGGGTCCTTTAGCTAACTTAGTAGGTGTTGAATATGTAGCTCTAGAATTTTCTCATCTACCTCATAGCCCATTCGCATAATCCAGACTATTTTGGGTTCCACCACCTCCATTAGACATTGATCAGTGTCTACCATGAAGCACACTGTATCCTTGTATTTTTCAACTATAGATTGGGGGATTCTCTCTCTAGCTTGCATCATGCCTTGGAAGTTTTTGAAGTATCCCCAGAGTGCTATACTTTATGCCTTGGCATCACCAAGCCCATACATATAATCTCTGATTTGTATGGCAACTGGTCTATCATTTTACCATACCCAACCACATGATCTAGGTAGCTCATTCATATAGTAAAAGAATAAACATAGTATTAGCCCACCATACTTGAATGAGTTCTTCTTGTCCTTTTTGATCTTTTGCAAGTTTTCTAACAATTGGCTTAGGAGAAGCTCACATAGATCATAGTCTGCATTTTCCCTTAGCCTCCAATATGTAGTGTATATTGTAGTTCCAGATATAGAGTTTTCCTTGCTGGAATGATATATTTTGTAGCCAATTATCATAGAGGTAAATTTGATATCTAGATCAGTGATATCTTCTATTGTCATTACTCTCTTGTCAAACTTTGATCCGGTAGCCTCACTCATTGTTTGATTCTTGACAGATTAGAGAGCAGGCAATCAACCGGATGAGTGTAATCCAGATACTGTCCTAATGTTGATAACTGAGAGGGGGGGTGAATCAGTTATCCTAATTATTTCTTCTTCCTGAACTTTCTTATTAATCAATGCAGCATTAATTCAAACAAGCAAATATTACCATGAAATGAAAAACACATGACACAGTATTTTTGACGTGGAAACCCTATTAAGGGAGAAAACCACGGGGTGATTAACCCAAAGATTATTCTCTATTAGAAGAATAAGGAATTACAAAATGGCACTTGCCAATTAGGGCTCACTGCCTGAGCACACTGCTCACAAAGGAGGCACACTGCCTACAAGGAGACACATTGTCTACAAAAGAATGTTTATACAATACTTGAACTGATTGGAAGCATCCACATATGCTGGAGTTCAGTTCTGGTTAGGCTCAGTACACTGATCTGCTGCACTTCATCTTTCCTCTTGTCTTTATTCTGCTTTTCTTTCACATACCGGATCTTTCTTACAGCTTCTATTCTGCTCTACTCTTATTCACATATCACATCACACAACACCCCTTCTCATAACTAAATCCATCCTATATATATCCGCACAAGTGATTTCATTATCTTTCTAGTCGGCACCCGGAATAGTTTATCTTCTCACAAACTCTGTTCTGTCGGCTGAATCCTTGCACATCAAGTAATGCGGATCAAGCATATACTTGTAGATATCATTAATCATGTTGGCCAAACATGATTCATGCCTTCACAACCTTTACCATCATTAGTAACACATCCAGAAAATAGTCTGATGTTCTATTAGTCAGTTCTTCCTCTGTTCACACTATCACTCAGGAATCTGGTACTCAACTATTCATATCTTTTTCCTTGTCCATCACCGGAGGCTAAATCCTTGGAATATACCACTCAAGGTAGTCCTCTTGACTTCCCCAGATCTGCACTGCACCAAGATACTTCCTCTGAGAGATCCGGACCTGTCTGTTGGACCTTGCCACATGCTCTGTGCTTGTTCATCGGACCTCAATAATCTTCATTCTGACTTCTGGTAGAGACACACCATGACTTGCAGATATGTGGGATGACCTTTGTTGCCATCAATGACAACAACCATGAATCCATATAGTGTCTCTTGCCAACAATCTCCCCCTTTGGCATTGATGGCAACACTTAGTGAAAAATGACTAAGTGTTTACACTATGCTCCCCCTTGGATGATGCTCTATCTTTATATACATTTTCTGGAGCTCCCCCTTAGTTAGATTCCTCATTTTTCACTGCTCCTCACTCCCCCTTTGACATCAATGGCAAAGGGTAGGGTCCGCACACCAAAATTTTCAAAAATTTTACTATACTTGGCTGTATATTACATATTCTCATAAACTGAAGAATATCTGCAAAGGATGTCTTCAACTGGATGAGTTCTGTAGCCCAACTTTGCTTCATTCTATCCAAAATTGAAATGTGACCACTCAACAAAAACGCAAAAGCTTCTACCCTCTTAAGATCTATCAGATCATTTGTGTGGGCGGTAGTCTTAGCATCACTTATGGCCTCATGCATGGTCTCTAACTTAGGGATAATAATCCTTCTAAGTTCTCCCATTCGGTTAATTATATTCTTCCTTTCCTTTTCACAGTTCTTGATTGCATTTGTGATTGCAATAGTTTGACATTCTTGATTTACTATGGAGGAAAAGAGAGGATCAAAACTTTGAGACAAACTCAGTGGTTTGTCCTGTTCCTCTTTTATTTTCTTCTCAATTTCTACTGTTGCTTTTGACCAGGAGATACAAAATTTGTAAATGTCACTGCCATCCTTAAGAGCATTTTCTAAGCTCTTTATTCCAATACTCATATTTCTCCTATCATTAGAGATTAATCCTAGTACCTCTGAGAATCTCTTATCCAAAAACTCCTTCCGGACCTTTTCTTCAGCTGATTTTTCTAGGGATTCAAAATGTGTACCAACACTGCTGACTAAGGTTTTGAGATTACCGGAAGAGGAGGCTGTGGGATCTTTCTGGACTGATGGCATAATCTTCTCAAGCACTCCGGAAGCAGCTTCTATCAACTCACAGTCTTCCATATGAGACTTTAGGAGTTTTTCATTTGCCTTAGCATTTGCAAATGAAGCTATCTTCATTGTCTGTACTGGAGAGAGGGAATCAAAATTGAAAGGACCTTGTAGAAGCTCTGGTTTGTCAATCTCTATTGTTTCTTTGCTTAGAAATTTTTAGATAGTTTGTGCAGTGTCTCTTGCTAGAGACAGATGTTTATTCTCTTCTGTAGTCTTGGAGCTATCCTTTGGAGTTTTCTCTCCTTCCACATTCTTACCACTATCAGTTGTGGTTTTCTCTGTTGGAGTCTTCTCTTTCTCTGCACCCTTGGTACTGTCAACTTCTTTTTCTTTTACCGCTGCTTCTTTCTCCTATAATTTATCTCCTTCTTTGGATCCGGAGACTGTAGGGGAAACCGGAGGAGAAATGTTGGTTTGTTCAGGGCCCATCTCTTTTGTTGCTTTCTCAGAAGTTTCTTTTGTAGCACTTGTGGATGAGGGATCAGTACCCAAGTCCTCTACAACAGGAAGATTAAACCTTTTGAAGGCCTTCCAGAGGATCTCTTCTGTATCCATGGCCACCTTGTCAGTCTCACCAAGCATGAGTTGATTCATCCTTGCTTTACTCTTGAACTCATCTTTGCAGTCTTTGAATATTATGTTCATTGTCTTGGGATCAATTTGAGGATATAGCTGAATAGCTATCTACTCCCAGATCTCAAGATCTTTTGCCTGGGCATTGTTCTTTCTTATTTCTAACTCCTTTTCTAGGCTTTTAAGAATTAGAGATATAATCTCAATGAAAGCCTTATTGTATATGTTCAGATACCTGATTGTGGCTTCCTGCAGGATCTTTTGGTCAGCCTCATTGTAGTCATCATAGAATTCGGCCATTGGTTGAAGGTTTCCATCCACAGTGACTGATTTGATTACACTCTCTAGAGACAGGGTGGGATTTTCAACAAATTCCTTTGCCATTTCTTCCTTATCTTGGCCTGTGGAGGGTTTACCAGATCCTTTCTTCTTCTGCTTTTTTATTTCTTTTACCCCCTCATCTGATTCCGTTTCCTCTTCATCTTTCTGACTTGTATAAGCCCTTGTGGCTTTTATTTTAGACCTTTTCTCTCCTTTACCGGATGTCTAACCTTTTGGTTTTGATATTTTTGAGCTTTTGGTTGTGACAGGTGTAGATCCCTTTGATGATCTGGTCCGGGTTGAGGTTTCCACCGGAGTACTTTTCTTGCTTTTCTTTTCTGCCTCTTTCTTCTCTTCCTCAGCCTTTCGCCTCTTTTCCCGGTTGGCATCAAGTGCCTCCTTTGGGATGCCTAGGCCTTGAGCAATATGCTCTACTTCTTTTCTCACCTTCCTCTTTATCTTAGGTTCTCTGAGTTCCACATGGATCTTCACACTCAGCTCCTCAAAGGTTCCAAACCTTTCTACCTTTTGATCTTTGGGCTGACTAAGCATGTGTTGAACATGTAGTTCCACAATCTGTTCATCAACCTCATACCCCATGGGCATGATCCAGACTATCCTTGGCTCTACTGCCTCCATTAGGCACTGATCAGTATCAACCATAAAGCAAACTGAGTCTTTGTATTTTTCAACAATAGACTGGGGAATTCTTTCTCTTGCTTGCATCATGCTCTGGAAGTTTTTGAAGTATCCCCACAGGGCTGTATTTCTTGCTTTGGCATCCCCAAGCCCATGTAAATAATCTCTGATCTGGACTGCTATAGGTTTGTCATTCTGCCATACCCATCCACTTGATCCGGGCAGCTCATTCATGAAGTAGAAAAATAGACATAATATAAGTGTACCATACTTGAAAGAATTCTTTTTGTCCTTTTTGATCTTCTGTATATTTTCCATTAATTAGCTTAAAATAAGTTCATAGAGATCATAATTTGCTTTCTTCCTCAGCATCTCATAGGCAGTATATACTGTAGTTCTAGATATAGAATTCTCCCTACTGGAGTGATAAATCTTGTATCCTATTATCATAGATGCAAACTTGATATCCGGATCAGAAATATCTTCAATGGTCATTGCCCTCTTATTAAATTTTGATCCGGCGGCCTCAGTTACAATGTTATTTTTGACAGATTTCAGGATAGGTATCCCTCTGGAAGAGTATAGACCAGTTACTGCCCTAATTGCCTCTTTTGTGATCTTGCAGGGTCTATTCAGCCATAGGAAGTTGTCATGCATTCTACTCAATACGTACCGGACCCATTCATCTTCTTCAAAGAAGGGGAAATGAATGAATTGATCAAAATGTTTCTTCTGGATACCCTTATACTTTGGTTTAAGCTCAAAAGCATTGTCTATCAGTTGTTTGTGATAGAAATCTCTCAATTTGAATTCCCCAAATTCCTCAATACTTGCATGTATGTAAACCCTAATGTCTTTTGTGTGTAAAACGCCATGAGGAACACTAGAGAATGCTCCTAAGGGATCTACCTCCAATGACTTGTATGGGTGTTTCTTAAATTCAGGTCGGGGCCTATCTGAGATCTTTACTATATTCAGAGTAGCCATTTTTCAAAAGATTTGTAGTGAGATATCTAAAAATGAAAAATACCTTATGCGCCTTCGGTTACACGGAGTGGTTGGATTGATTTCTGTATGTAATGACTTCTGCAAGAGATCTTCAGTGAACTTGATGAAGTTTGTTGCAGGGCTCCACTTTTTGCTTCTTCTTGAGTGCAGAATGAACAAGTGATTTATGAGAAATCCCTTATATTGCTCCACAAACCCTAATATCTGATTGCAATAAATGCTCAACCTACATTATTCTGATTTGCCTTATTAGAATGACTTGAAGAACTGGATCAGTCCTGATTTATGAATGTCATGCGGATCTTCATACCATGAACAAATCAAGATGACACATCACAAGGACATCCCAAACACTCTGTCCAATCCGTAGAATAAGACAATGCACTTCCGGATCTCTCCGGACCTTTTTGTAATCTTCTGTCATTCTGGAGCATCTCCTAGAACAGGTTCTACATGATCGATCACAACTTCTTCACATCTTCATGCGGACCTCTGAAATCTTAGCTGGATCATATCAAGACTCATATCTACAAACCCTTTACTCCACATCTTGTGCCTAATCCGGCACCACTTGATTGGCTGGTGGAGCAGGGTTTTCTTTGTGTCTCCCCCTGAGCCAGAGCTCATTTCTTAATTTTCGGAAGGAATATCAGTACCAGAGTCTGGTGCGGATCCAACCTCTACCTTCTCTGAACTTTTCTTCACCCAAATCTTGTTCATCTCATTCCTAACTTCATCCGCATTCATCTTTTGTTTACCTTTGTCTTGATTCTGACTATATACCGGACCTCTTTTGTCCTGATTCTTGCTTTTGTAGACTTTTGCATTATGACTGGACCTATTACAGATTTGGCAAACAACATTTCTTTGCATATCTGACTGATAGCCTCTTGATCTGCATTGATTAGCCATATGACCTACTCTATTGCATGTAAAGCATCTACCATTGAATGATTTGTTCATTTGCATATTTCTGCATTCATGAGACTTATGTCCATACCTTTTGCAATTAAAGCATTGTTCGGAGAAGGATGAATTAGTCTGATTCATTCTCTTTCTGCACTGATTAGATTTGTGACCAAAGTGATTACAGCTGTGGTAGTATCCATTGAAGGATGGATATCTTTGAGCATTGGGCTGTCTTACCGGAGGTCTTCTAGGCCTATTCCTTGGATTTTCTATCTAAAATTCTTCTGACCGGATCCAAAGCTTTCTCCTTTCTCATATCCTAAACCACACTTGTCATCTGTCCTCTTTTGACTTCCAAGAAGAACTTCAAGTTGAGCAGAACTTATCTTGAATTTCTCTTTATATTCATTTGCTGTTTGAAGATCCCTTTTGAGAGAGACAATTTGATCCTCAAGTTTTTCTTCATTATCTTTAGCATCTTCAAGATCAGATTCAAGATGTTTGATAATCCTATCCATCTGGTGGCAATCTTCTAATTTCTCTTTGAGAGATTGTCTTAGATTGTCTTCAATTTTTTCTTTTCTCTTCAATCTCTTGAGTAAACTTTATAACTCCTAATTCCATTTCATGTCTTACCATAATGACTTCTTTTGATAACTTTTCACATAACTTGGTTTTTTCAGTTAGCTCTTCATTTGCATTACTTTCTTCACTTTGTCTTGCCAATTGCTGGAGCAGCTCCTTTCTCTTTTTCATAGAGAGACTTAATTTGCCTTTTAGTTCTCTCATGAATTCATCAGCATGTTTGAGTCTTTCCTTTAATTCATTGACTTCAGAGTTTGACTGTTCAAGATCCTCAAGAGCAGTTTTGAGTTGCTCTCTTAAACCATATGCATCCATTTGAACTCCTAGATCTTCCTCAAGCTGTTAGGCTCTATTAGGAGGAACTTAGCTCTGATACCAATTGTTGATAACTAAGAGGGGGTGAATCAGTTATCCTAATTATTTCTTCTTCCTGAACTTTCTTATTAATCAATGCAACATTAATTCAAACAAGCAAATATTACCATGAAATGAAAAACACATGACACAGTATTTTTGATGTGGAAACCCTGTTAAGGGAGAAAACCACAGGGTGATTAACCCAAAGATTATTCTTTGTTAGAAGAATAAGGAATTACAAAATGGCACTTGCCAATTAGGGCTCACTGCTTGAGCACACTGCTCACAAAGGAGGCACACTGTCTACAAGGAGACACACTGTCTACAAAAGAATGTTTATACAATACTTGAACTGATTGGAAGCATCCACATATGCTGGAGTTTAGTTCCGGTTAGGCTCAGTACACTGATCTGTTGCACTTCATCTTTCCTCTTCTCTTTATTCTGATTTTCTTGCACATACCAGATCTTTCTTACTACTTCTATTCTGCTCTGCTCTTGTTCACATATCACATCACACAACACCCCTTCTCATAACTAAATCCATCCTATATATATATCCACACAAGTGATTTCATTATCTTTCTAGTCGGCACCTGGAACAGTCTATCTTCTCACAAACTCTGTTCTATCAGCTGAATCCTTGCACATCAAGTAATGCGGATCAAGCATATACTTGTAGATATCATTAATCATGTCAGCCAAACATGATTCATGCCTTCACAACCTTTACCATCATCAGTAACACATCCAGAAAATAATCTGATGTTCTATCAGTCAGTTCTTCCTCTGTTCACACTGTCACTCAGGAATCCAGTACTCAACTATTCATATCTTTTTCCTTGTCCATCACCGGAGGCTAAATCCTTGGAATATACCACTCAAGGTAGTCCTCTTGACTTCCCCAGATCTGCACTGCACCAAGATACTTCCTCTGAGAGATCCGGACCTGTCTGTCAGACCTTGCCACATGCTCTGTTCTTGTTCACCAGACCTCAATAATCTTCATTCTGACTTCCGGTAGAGACACACCATGACTTGCGGATATGTGGGATGACCTTTGTTTTTCATCAATGACAACAACTATGAATCCATATTTTGTAGCCAATTATCATAGAGGTAAATTTGATATCCAGATCAGTGATATCTTCTATTGTCATTGCTCTCTTGTCAAACTTTGATCTGGTAGCCTCACTCATTGTTTGATTCTTGACAGATTGGAGAGCAGGCAATCCACCAGATGAGTGTAATCCAGATACTATCCTAATGTCATCTTTTGTTATCTTGAATGGCCTCATCAACCATATGAATGTATCATGTATTCTACTAAGGACATACCGAACCCATTCATCTTCTACGAAACAAGGAAAGTGGATGCAATGTCCAAAATGCTTATCCCGGATGGCCTTGTATTGAGGTTTAAGTTCAAAGGTTTCATCTATTAGTTGTTTATGGTAGATATCTATCATCTTTGATTCTCCAAATTCCTTAATATTTGCATGGATGTATACCCTAACATCTTCTACATGCAGAACCCCATGCAGAATGCTAGAAAATGTGCCTAAGGGATCAACTTCTAGGGATTTGTAAGGATGTTTCTTGAATTTTAGACACGGCCTATCAGTGATCTTAACAACATTTGGGGAAGACATCTTGTAAAGAATTTAGAGAGAGATATTCAAGAATGGAAATACTTTTTTACGCTTCTAGGGTTCACGAAATGAGCCAGAAAAGATCACTGGTTGAATCAGATTCTACAGTTGATCTTTGATAGGGTTGAAGCAAACTTGTTTGCAGAGCTCTTTCTTTCTTCTTCTCAAATGCAATTGTGCAAAATGATGAATAATAGAACCCTTTTATCTCTGCATAAACCCTAAATTCATATTGCAATAAATGCACAACTTAAGTTGTTCTAGTTGCCTTGTTCTGAGAGAGATCTTCCCAGATTACTGAGAAGCACTTAGAACTATTTTAGTGATAATTAACCGTGTATCTCCTTTCCTCAAATCATCCCATTTATCCGTAGATCAAGATATTTCAATTTAGAATCACACTAGATCTAATTGTGAAAGTCCTACTTTTGGCAAATGGCTATCAAACCAGATTAATCTTGGATGATTAAACTCTTCAAAGCTTCTTGCAGATCTTTCATATTTTACTGAGGGTTATTTTAGATATATCTCTCAGAACCCTTTAATCCATAGCATTCCATGTGCCAAATTTAGGCACCAATTGACTGGCTGGGGAAATTTATCTTCCTTTGTGACTCCCCCTGAGCCAGAGCTCATCCAATTTAGTTTCCGGAAGGAATATCAGCACTAGATTCTAGTGCGGATCCATTCCCAATTTTTTTTGTATTTCTCTTCACCTAAATCTTGTTCATCTCCCTTTGAACTTCATCCGCATTTACTTTTTCTTTTCCTTTGTCTTGATTTTGGTTATGATGCATCGGACCCTTTTTACCCTGATTCTTACTTCTACAGAATTTGGCAATGTGACCGGATCTATTGCAATTGTAGCAAACAACATTTCTTTGCATATTTGACTGATATACTCTTGATCTACATTGATTAGCTATATGTCCCATTCTATTTTATGCAAAGCATCTACCATTGAATGAATTGTTTATTTGCATATTTCTACATTCATGAGATTTGTGACCATACCTTTTGCAGTTAAAACACTATCCAGAGAAGGATGAATTAGTCTGATTCATTCTTCTTCTGCACTAATTTTCTTTATAACTAAAGTTATTGCAGTTGTGACAGTATCCATTGAAGGATGGATATCTCTGAGCATTTGGTTACATTACTGGAGATCTTCTAGGCCTATTCCTTAGATTTCCTGATCCAGAGTTCTTCTGACCAGATCTAGAGCTTTCACCTTTCTCATATCCCAAGCCATACTTGTCATCTACCCTCTTTTGGCTTTCAAGAAGAACTTCAAGTTGAGCAGAGCTTATCTTGATTTTCTCTTTGTATTCATTTGTTGTTTGAAGATCCTTTTTAAGAGTGTCTATCTGATTCTCAAGTTATTCTTCATTATCTCTAGCTTCTTCAAGATCAGATTCTAGATGCCTGATTATTCTATCCATTTTGTGGCAGTCTTCTAACTTCTCCTTGAGAGATTGTTTTAGATTATCTTCAATTTTTCTATTCTTTTCAATTTCTTGGGTGAATTTCATAACACTTGATTCCATTTCATGTCTTACCATAATGACCTCTTTTGATAGCTTCTCACATAACTTATTTTTCTCATTCAAATCTTCATTAGTATCATTGGCTTCACTTTGACTTGCTAATTGTTGAAGTAGTTCCTTTCTCTTTTTCACAGAGATACTCAGTTTTGCTTTGAGTTCATTTATGAAATCATCAGCCTGTTTGAGTCTTTCCCTCAGGTTATTGACTTCAAAGTGAGATTGCTCAAGATCATCTAGGGCAGACTGAAGTTGTTCTCTCATACCATACATATCCATTGAGATTCCCAGATCTTCCTCAAGCTGTTAGGATCTGTTTGGAGGAACTTAGCTCTGATACCAATTGTTGGAAAGAAGGTAGATAACTAAGAGGGTGGGTGAATTAGTTATCTTAAATATTTTAACTTTCTATTCTTCTTTAGCAATTAGTGCAGCATCAAAACATATAAGCATGCATAACCATGAGAGAAGAAATAAAATCAACACATATAACACAATGATTTTGACATGGAAAACCCTGTTAAGGGAAAAACCATGGGGTGACTACCTAAGATTGTATTCTCTATTAAAAGAATAAGAAGTACAAAATGGCACTTGCCAATTAAGCCTCACTGCCTGAGCACACTGCTCACAAGAGGCACACTGCCTACAAGAGACTCACTGTCTACAATGTTTATGGAAAGTAACCAAGTGTTTGAACTGATGAGAGGCATCCACATATGCTGAGGTTTAGTTCCAGTTAGGCTCAATATACTGATCTACTACACTACATTCTTCCTCTGATTTAGTACTGCTGTTCTGTCACATACCGGACTTGCATTCCTGCTTCCACTCTACTCTCTACCTTTCCTCACACACTATTATGACTTCACATCATCCTTCATACCAAAATCTATTTGGTATATATATCTACATCAAGGATTTCAACATCTCTCTAGTCGGCAACCAAAATAATCAAGATATTTTCAAGGCACTGATCTGTCGGCTGAATCCATGCTTAATATGTGATGCGTATCCAAGACATAGAGTTAGAAGTCATCAATCAAGTCTACCAACCATGTATGATCTCTCAATTATTTTGACCATCATCAATTTCTCATCCGGATTAAAGTCTAATGCTCTGCCAGTTAGTTCTTCCTCAGTCTGCTCTGCCTGTCAGGAACCAACACTTAGATGCTCATATCTTTTCACTCTTTCATCACCGGAGGCTTAATCTCTAGAATGTAGCAGTTATGGTACTCCTCTTGACTTCCCCAAGTCTGTACTTTACTAAGATACATCCTCTAAGAGATTCGGACCTAATTATCAGACCTTGCTGCATGCTCTGTTCTTATTCAGCGGACCAAAACACTCTTTAATCTGACTTACGGTATAGACATACTATGTGCTACAGATGTGTGGGATAAGCTTTGTTGCCATCAATGACAACAATGATGAAGCCACAAAGTGTCTCTTGCCAATACATGCTTACTCAAGATCCTCTGCCAAACAGTTTTTGAAAAACTCTAGAATAGGAGATTTTAATACTAGTAGTTTCAAGCCTGGCTGCCACTTTGAGGCCTAAAAATTAAGTCTTTTCCAATCTCAAGGTCATTTTGCTTAGAAAATAGGGCACAAAAACAAATGCCAACAGGTTTAACCACTACATTTTTAGTTTTTCAAGTTTCTTGAATCTTTTATCATGCAACAAAATAGTATCACCAATTTGGAAGGCCTTTTGTATGTTTTTATTATGCCATGCCCTGTAGCATCTGTTCTCTTGAATTTGATTGTATGTAGCCATTAATATTTTCCCATCCAACTTCTCTCACTCCAACAATCTTTGCTTAATTGATTCTTCTTCACTCAATCTTATTTTCTTGTCAATATTAAGTTTGAAACCATATATTGTATAGGGAGAGTGGCATCAAGTCCAAATACTAGTTGGATAGGCCAAACTTCTATTAATCTCTTATAAGTGGTCATTAAATCCCATAGTATAACTCAAAATTTTAACTACCATGTTTTCGGGAACTTCCTTTGTAACTGAGGCTCGTTGGCAGACCATTTTAAATATTTTTTTGTTTTTGTGCCACGGCCACAAAACTCACTTGACAGACTCAAAATTAGATCTGGAACATCTTGATGCAATGTAGAAACTCATCAATTCTCTAGAAATGATTAATAGAATCATTTTGTCCCAGTTTAACACACTCACTCATAAATGTCGAAATATTAAAATCGAGCTCAAAACTTGTCCAATCAACAGAAAATCAAAGTTGAAGATAGTTCATGTTGTTGGAAACAAGGTAGATAACTAAGAGGGGGGTGAATCAGTTATCTTAAATATTTTAACTTTCTATTCTTCTTTAACAATCACTGCAGCATCAGAACATATAAGCATACATAACCATGAGAGTAGAAATAAAATCAACACACATAACACAATGATTTTGACATGGAAAACCTTGTTAAGGGAAAAACCACGGGGTGGCTAACCCAAGATTGTATTCTCTGTTAAAAGAATAAGAAGTACAAAATGGCACTTGCCAATTAGGGCTCATTTCCCAAGCACACTGCTCACATGAGGCACATTGCCTACAAGAGACTCATTGTCTACAATGTTTATGGAAGGTAACCAAGTGTTTGAACTGATGAGAGGCATCCACATATGCTAAGGTTCAGTTCTGGTTAGGCTCAATATATTGATCTACTACACTTCGTTCTTCCTCTACTTTAGTGCTATTGTTCTGTCACATACCAGACTTGTATTCCTGCTTCCGCTCTGCTCTCTGCCTTTCCTCACACACTATTATCACTTCACATCATCCTTCATACCAAAATCTATTTGGTATATATATCCGCATCAAGGATTTCAACATCTCTCTAGTCGGCAACTAGAATATTCAAGATATTTTCAAGACATTGATATGTCGGCTGAATCCATGCTTAATATGTGATGCATATCCAAGACATAGAGTTAGAAGTCATCAATCAAGTTTGCCAACCATGTATGATCTCTCAATTATCTTGACCATCATCAATTTCTCATCCGGATTAAAGTCTGATGCTCTGCCAATTAGTTCTTCCTCAGTCTGCTCTGCCTGTCAGGAACCCAACACTTAGATGCTCATATCTTTTCACTCTTTCATCACCGGAGACTCAATCTCTGGAATGTAGTAGTTATGGTACTCCTCTTGACTTCCCCAAGTCCACACTTTACTAAGATACATCCTCTAACAGATCTAGACCTGATTATCAGACCTTGCTGCATGCTCTGTTCTTGTTCACCAGACCAAAACACTCTTTAATCTGACTTACAGTATAGACATACTATGTGCTACGGATATGTGGGATAAGCTTTGTTGCCATCAATGACAACAATGATGAAGCCACAAAGTGTCTCTTGCCAACACATGCTTATTCAAGATCCTCTGCCAAATAGTTTTTGAAGAACTCTAGAATAGGAGATTTTAATACTAGTAGTTTCAAGCTTGGCTGCCACTTCGAGGCCTAAAAATTAAGTCTTTTCCAATCTCAAGGTCATTTTTCTTAGAAAATAGGGCACAAAAACAAATGCCAACAGGTTTAACCACTACATTTTTAGTTTTTCAAGTTTCTTGAATCTTTTATCATGCAACAAAATAGTATCACCAATTTGGAAGGCCTTTTGTATGTTTCTATTATGCCATGCCCTCTAGCATCTGTTCTCTTGAATTTGATTGTATGTATCCATTAATATTTTCCCATCCAACTTCTCTCACTCCAACAATCTTTGCTTAATTGATTCTTCTTCACTCAATCTTATTTTCTTGTCAATATTAAGTTTGAAACCATATATTGTATAGGGAGAGTGGCATCAAGTCCAAATACTAGTTGGATAGGCCAAACTTCTATTAATCTCTTATAAGTGGTCATTGAATCCCATAATATAACTCAAAATTTTACATCCCAATAAATTGTATTTTCATTGCACATCTTAGTCAATGCAATGTCTAGTATCTTGTTAGAATCCTCACTAGATCCATGATCCTGAGGATAATTGGGGTTTCTTCTATTATGTATTATCATAGAATTGTCCGACAACTCTATAATTGTCTTATTCACAAAATGTTTTCCATAATAAATAGTAATGCTTAATGGATATCCAAACCATGTTATGATATTTTGATAACAATATATTGCAACAATCTTAGTTGTATAGTCCTTAGTTTCCACTACTTCTTCCCACTTGGTTAATTATTGAATGACAATTATGATAAAGCGAGTGTGGTACTTACATGCAAGAAGTTCAATTGGTCCAATAAAGTTTATTGCCCATTTTTCAAATGGGTCTTATGCTAAGACTAGCTACAAGAGCATTTCATCCCTTATGATAGGTCTCCCTACCCTCAAGAAAACATCACAATTCTATGCATGTCTGTTTGAGTCCTTGAAAAGAGTGGTACACCATAGGCTAGCCAATAATACTTTCCTTATAGTTCCATCCCCTAAATTGTTCCCTCTATAGATTCCTTCATTAGTTTCCTTTAAAATATTTTTGCTCTCATGCTCTAGGTGATCCCACAATACCGTGTCCCAGTTTTTGGCCAAAGTTGGACATTAAAATCAAAATTTTAAACCAAATTTTCACTTTTTGACACCTATAGCAACTAATCCATTAAGAATTTGAAGATGATGTGAACTAACTTGATTTTTGAGATTTTTTGTGTAGACTCTATTTTTTTTTTTAATTTTAAGAAATAATTTGTGATTTTTTAATTTAACTTTTAATAAATTTTTTATAGTTAATAGTATTTTTAAAAAGTGATGTTTATACCATACAACATAACTTTTTTTTATAGAAATGATGCAATTATAAATTTTTAAACATAGATTTGTAACACTAATATATAGTGCACAAAGATTTTTTACTAATTTTTTGTTACATATTTTTTAATTAATTTTTCAAATGAGATTATTATAATTCAAACATAGGTTTATACCATACAACATAACTCTTTATGTATGTATCCAAATTAACTTCTTTTTTATTGAAACAAGGACATCAATACCAGTGTGCATATATTTTTTAGAATATTTTTCTCTATCTTTTTTATTTTTTGCATGTGTGGAATAGAGACCTTGATGTTCGGTGAAAAACCTATGTTCACTAGAAAATAGAAAATAAATTTGACAATAAAATGAAATATATTCAAAATCATACTTTTTGGAAAGCTTATACTAAGGGATACATACTTACAAAATATAATATCTAAATGACTTCATTTTATCCTCCAAAAGGTGAAGTAAAATTAGTTTTTTGTCAGCATTTTGATAGGTGTGTAGGAGACTCCATCGAGAGTTTGATTTAAGACTAGAGGGGTTATTTCCAAGGGGGTTTTATCTAATACCCTTTAATTAAACCCCTTTAGATGAAACCCCTCAAGTCTTAAATCATTAATTTTTCTAAAAAATATGTGATTTCAGACAAAAATTAGGATGTCCCATAATTGGGACACACAATTATGGCAGCACCCCTCTAATACCACAATTATCATTATTTAATCTCTTCCCATAATATGGATCTCTCCTATCACACCCCATTTTTAAATTAACATATTTATCTTTTTTTTCCTCTGAGAAGACAGATAGTTAGTAAGAGAAAATATTATGATTAAAGCACAATGATATAAATCCATTTGCTTTATATTACTTTATATGCAAAGAATAATTGTTTATGACATTTATATTAAGCACATGGTTAAATGATGTAATGGACTAACTACCATTGTACGATTGAGGTGGATGCAGGAGTAGTGTTTTTCCCACTCTAAGATGGGGAGAGAGAGTATCACCATGGAGAGGATGCTAGATCACATGAATACAACGATCCTTATGCCATCTGGAAACAAACACACACATACACACTTATTTAAATGATAAGACAATTTTGGATTAAGTCTTAATCTCTATGTTTTTGGTCATCTTAGAAATATTTTTAGCATTGAGATCATTTTATTCTTGTTAATTTTTGTCATCGTCAAGTTGATGGATAAATCTTCTTCATCAATAGATAGTAAAGTAACATACATCTTTGAATGCCAAGTTGACACGAGTAATCGACTAAACAAGTTTAATTTTGTCATCGAGGTCTTAGTCGACTTTGTGAAAATCTTTCGTCGATAATTAAGCTCATGAATAAGCATAATTAAGCATTCAAAAGAATACATTAGTGACATCTATAAAATAGGTGTTCTATTGTTTATTTTCAATTATTATTTTTTATTTAAGATTTAGTTATGGTTAAGAATAATTTCTAGTAAAGAGGTAAAGTCTTTTTCACCCAAGGCATTCTTCCTAGATGCTTTGGGAGTGGGGGGAAAGGATTAGTAGCTCCATACTTCCCTTATTTTTCTACATGTGAGGGTCATGGATGAGTGTAGAAGAGGAGTGGAATGCATTTATTATGCATTCCATAACTAAGTGTAGTGCTGGGGAAATAAGGCATTATTCTTCAGGCTCGAAAGCACAGTGCAGAGGCAAGAGATTAAAAAGACTCAAGTACTTGGGAGAAAGGGAGGCATTGGTGTTAACACACTGCCTATTAAACTCTACAAGTAAGCCTATCATATCCTATAATATATGTCAATACATTTTTCATAATTGTCGATATTTGCAAGTAAAGATATGAATTAAGTTTATTGTTTAAACTATTGAACGGCATGTAGGATTTCAAATAAATGCAGTGATAGTTTAAGCTTACTGTTATTCAACTTTGATAGAGGATAATCTCTATATACTTATACCGAATACTCAGTAGTTGAGAGTTATAACATCTCTATAGGATATATCCATCCCATGTCGTATAGTATTTACTACTAGAAATGGCAATACATCTTGATATCTCTGGTTAAGAGTATCGTATATATGTTATACTTGCATGTTATTTATTATTGATAATGATATACAAAGAGTATCGGTGGTACAACAGTTAAATGAATGTGCTGACAAAGCCAATGGATTATGATATTTTAGCAACCAAATAAGGTTATGTTTGTATTACAAACTTAGTATATACTTCATGGTCGACTATGTAAACATGCCAATTGCTATATGGAAACCATGCTTTGGTTTAATCGACTAAATATAGGTCGAAGGTAGGTGTATTGAGAGACCTAAGAGAAGGTCATTTTTAATCATACAAGTTTATTTTGTTTAATACTAAGAGAGAGTAGCAGACTGAAAGTCTCATGGCTCTTTGTATAGAACCAAAAAAATATCATTTTCAATCATAGTATTCTACTTATGGTAGTAGCTAACTGAAAAGGTAGAGAGCATGATTTTAAGCTTAAAATCTAGTAAATGAGTCGATATAATTGTGTAGAAACATGTGATATTGGATTGCTATTCTTGTATATATGAAAAAGAATATAAGTTTGTTTTAGATGCCATTCTTTTAGGTAAAAGAGTTATCTTAAACTATCTTTATCCTAGTTTTGAAAAGGAATGTTATTTACCCAATTCTAGGATAAGAATACCCACAATATTGTTGAGAAATACACTAAATATAGCAATGAAAGGTCAATTTTCTATAGTTATTCATTGAATATTTAGACTACTTATTATTTTGGAATTCTCTTTTGAAATACAAGAGAGAATGTATTCAATATGTAGGTTTATGAAGTTATTGTTTATCTTCAACAGATTATATGTCAAATATATATTCCTAGATTAAGATAGATAGAGTATTTAATCATAAAACCATATGAATTAAATGTCAAAATTTTGTATATTATTATAGAAGAATATTAATGAGAACAGAAATAGGTAGACAAGCCATTGAGTAGATGACAGGACGTCATAGACCTATGATTGCAAGGATGCAAAGAGGGACTCAATGTATGTTTCATATGTCACCTAAGATATCACCCTATACTTGTCTAGTTGACTAGTAGATAAGGGAATATTGTATGTCTTTAAGATTGATATGGTATAGACAAGTCAAAGAGTGTTGTCATATATATGTTATATACTAAATTATAAGAATGTTGTCTCCAAGTTGAGAAGAGTGAGTGAACATATAACTTTATTTATATGAAACTTTGGCTAAAGTAATGCAAAATTCATTGCTTTCATTGTCAGTTCACTGTGTACCAGATAGCTGAGCAGTCAAAATAAGTTATACATAGCTAGAGCTAGACTAGAGTTGTAAGTCTGATTTTTATTAGCTAGGACACTTCACTAGTTCTCAGATGTCATAAAGAATCAATTAATTCTTTTTATCTACACTCTTACGAAGGGAAGGACCACTTCTAGAAGGAAGGTGAGTAGGGGACTGCCAGTTTGTGGTTGGAGGAAAAGCACCAGGGTGATGCTCTCTCTCCTGCAGTTAACTTCTGAAGACTTGTGAACATGAAAACATTACTTATTCTATAAATGGAATTGATAAATATTATAAGTAGCAAGAAATGCGACCATCTGATATATGTTCATGATATAAAATGTGTGAAATTTTCTAGTCGCATGTGAAGTGACCATCTTTTGAAATTATGTATTGTACTTGGAAATTGCAAATGTAATATCATGGGATTTAGTTAAAAAAGGAGGAATGAGATTTTTGTATTATTTGTGTTTAATGTTATTTAATATTCTTGTTGGGATGTTACATATGCTATCAAATCTATCAGGTTTAGAACTTGGACCTTGGAGCTCATTGTGAGGTCTCGTAAGATTGACAAGATATGCTAATGATAAAACATGTGTTCTTGTGCCAAAATGGAAAGAAAGAGAAGGACAAGAAAGCAAGCCAAGAAAGCAAAACCTAGAGATATGCCTAAAAACACTATTAAAAAAGATTCATCTCTTGAACCAAAGATGAATTCAAGGGTGAGTGCGAGATCATGATGGGCCAAACAGTGGCAATGAAGAAAAAACTTGCTGGATGAAAAAGTGCTAACATTTAGACTAATATTTAGATTTGTATTGAAAGGATGTTAATATTTATGGCTCAAATATGGATTCTCTCCAATAATGCCTTAGGATTACCTCATATTTAGGCATGTGGGAGTCCCAAAACTTGCTAAAGAAACTTTCAAAACCACCCATTTAGTGTTATCCTAAAATTTTCCATAATTTCATCCTTGAAGCTGACAGACTTTTTGGTAACTAAATTTAATCAAATGAAAAGGGTTTATAGAGGAAGCTATTAAGATTCTAAAAATATAATATACGCCTCATAATAATTTTAATAGGTAATTTTTATTAATTTTCTACATACGCTATGTTTGATTTCTTGATAGATACACATATTAAAAAACATACATAACTTTCAACATATTAATCCTTTTTTAAATCTAAAAGATGCATCACATTCTCAGATGTATTGGGTATACATTAAAATAATTTTTTTTTGAGTTTCATAAATTTTTGACCAAGTTAGGTTGGCTGGAAAATTAACTTTTATTATTTTAAAAAAGTCACAGTAAAAAATTCATAAATAATTATTTATTTACTCAAAGAATTCAAAAAAATATGGATCACATCAGCTCATGTGTTCTTAACTTAAATCCAAATCATGGAGGAAAAATATTATATTTTTCTCATACTTAGGTTGGCCAGAATGACACCTACTTTTTACGGGTTTATGAAAATTTTAGTAGTGCTTCATTGAAATATCCAATTTTCACCAAACTCTTTTTAAAATTTTCAAAAAAAAAAAAGTAGTATCCCATACTACATTCAATTTATTACAAATTTTATTACTACCTTATTTCTAGATTGTGTAGATAACTCATTCAATTTTTGACATGAAGTTACTTAAGTCTATTTTTCACATTTACATTACCACTTAGGGGTACTATTTGGCCCATAATGATCTTGCACTCACCCATGAAATAGTGAGCTATGAAAAGGAATCTTGGCTCACTAATTTTTAAAAAACTAGTCGAGGCACTCAAACGTATTCACCTAGAAAGGAGGAAATTGATTGAGGAGGCAAAAAGAATGCCAACCCCTACTATTGTTAAGATTAGTAAACCATCTACTCTTGGTGACATGCCTTTCAAGTGTGGTCGGGATGCACCTATTATAGGAAAAGAGGTATTGATTGAGTAATCATGAGTGCATCCACCCACTAAGTTTGTGTTACTTGATTCTGGTGGAGAGGAGGAACTTGAGGAAATTTCTCTATCAGAAAGTGATATGTAGACATTTCTTATATGCAAAAAAACAAAAGAAGGTTTATATTTGAATAAGGATGTAAAAGTCCAAATAGTGAATAAAGTAAAATTTTAGCTTTTAGAATAAACAAATGTTTATGTGATGAATCTCTAAGTTTATGTATTTATGAACTTGTAATTTTATGATAGTGTATCAAAAAGTTACATGTTTTGATAAACTTCTATGCAAATGATTAGGTGTGGATAGGTAATCTTATGGAACATTCTATAAACCAACCAGGAGCGAATCCGGATGGCCTTCATCCTTAGAATAATCCTATGGCAAAATTAGATCAAATTTTGTCAGTTTTATATGAAACAAAAGAAAGATTGGAAACCCTGGAATAGGAAGTTAGAGGGGGAGAAACCAATCAAGAACACCACTCTGAAGGAAGAGAAGAATTCATTTTTCATGGTGAACTGAGAGTAAATAATCAAGACTCACTAATTCAAAATGAGGCAAAAACTCATCTGACCAACGAGCTAGCCTGAGATATGAAGAAATTGATACCTCCTAAGTTTGATGGAATGATGAGTGGAGATGGAACCGAGGCTTAGCTGACAGAGATGGAACAATATTTTGTGATAAGAAATTATTCTAAGATCACCAAAGTTGTCTAGGGAGCATACCAGTTAGTAGGAGAAGCATCCATATGGTGGATGACCAAGAAAATGGAATTAGGATTGAGTTCTTTGAGTCTAACTTGGGATCAATTTGTGGTCATATTTAGGAAAAGTTGGTTGCCCCAACTTTACTTTGACCAGAACTTAACAAATTTTCAAAATCTGTCTCAAGGAGATATGACTATCATTAAATACTGGGAAAAATTTACCAGATTATTGAAGTATGCCACAATATTAGAAGGATGAGAGATTTAGAATAATGAAGTTTATTATGGTCTTGAATGCTCAAATTGGTAGAGAAGTGGATGTTCATGGACCCACAACCATGGATCAAGTCTTTGAGAAAGTCATCAAACAAGAGTAAAATGTCAAATATATCTCTATGTATCAAGAAAGATCTCGAATGAAATTTAACTAGAGTCATCCTTTGACATCCTTCAAAAAGATAAACAAGAATCATGAATCTAGAGAAAGGAACCATGGTAAAAGTTCTAGATTTAACATAAATGAGTCTAGGTATGGAAATTATCAGGATTCTAATCCTAAAAAGAATGATGATAATTCCAACTGATCTTTAGGAAAGAGAGATCCTCTTGGAGGGTGTTTCACATGTGGAGGAGATCATTATGCTAACCAATGCCCCACAAAGAGTCAAGGGAATTCTTATCGAGGCAATTATTTACCTTCATAACAAATGACTTTTTAGCAAATGATTCATGTTGCTTTAGATTATCGTCAAGTTTAGTATTAGGTTACTCCTATTGAAACCACAGGTACAATGTTTGGCACCCCAAATTCTATTCTTATAGATATAGGAGCAACTAAAAATTTTGTGAACCCTAGAAAAACTGATAAAATATCTAGGAAAGCTAGTTTCATGGCTAATTCATGGACAATAGAGTTTGCAAACTAGTCAAGAGCTTGGGTAGAACAATGCTTGTTTGAAGCCAGATTAACCCTACCTACTTTTTCCACAGAGGTCGATCTATATGTAGCACATCTAGGATCTTATGATGTCATTTTACAAATGAAATGGTTATCACAACATAGGGATAAAGTTGATTATCTTTTCAAAATAGTAGAATGCCTAGATGACGATGGAAATGGTGTCCTTATCTAAGGTTTCTAGCAAGAAATGAAAATCAAGGAAATTTCTAAAATGCAATTGAAAAGAGAAAAATGGAAAGGTTATCAGATGTTTGTAGTTAAGATGGATGAGGTGAAATATGAAGAGGAGAAGGAACTTACGGAAAATTATTTTGAAGCGTACCCTTATTTCCATGATTTTTTAGGATGTATTTCCTAAAGACCTTCTAAGTCTGCCGTCGAAATTTTTTTTTGATTCTACAATAGATATTATTCTTAGTTCCAAACCACTGTCCAAAGCACCTTATCAGATGACTACTTCTAAGTTGATGGATCTAAAGGATCAACTCTAGGACTAGTGTTAAAAGGATTGATTAGACCTAGTGTGTTGCCTTGGGGAGTACTAGTGATCATTGTTAAGAAGAGAGATGGTACTCTATGCCTTGGTATAAATTATCGTATTCTTAACAAAGAAAGGATTAAGAACAAGCATCCTCTACTGTACATAGTGTTGAAGGCACAAGACAACTGAGAGGGGGGTGAATCAGTTGTATCAACAACCTTAACTTTTTTAAATAAAATCACATTCACATTCACTCACTTTAACTCCTTAATCTGTTATGAAGATTAAACATGAATAGAAGAATCAAAACATAAACACATCAACACCATACACACATGAAAACTAGATTTTAACATGGAAAACCCTAAAAGGTAAAAACCACGGTGAGTGTTACCTCATAATATAATGTAGTAACAATACTGAATAACAAAAAGGCTCACTACCCAAATGAATTCTCACTACCAATGGGTGGCTCACTACCATGAATTGATATAATAACATCTACAACATGCCTAAGTTTAGTTCCATTGAAGTGCAGTACATCTCTTCTTCTCTACCTTTACAACACATACTTTATCTTCTCATCTTTGCACTCACTCACATCACTCACAGATTCATTACATATATTTATACCAATCATTAACCTTGGAACATTCATCAAGGTCGGCAATATAGCTTACAACAATTGAAACTATCTCCAAGGTCAACATACATACATAAATCAAATTAGGTCTGAACCTAAACAAACTTGTGAATCAAATGAATGAAAGAAGAACACTTCATATCTTAGATTGGACCCAAATACATCTTCACATGCTTGAACAAGCTTCTACAATCCATGAAACACATGCCACAAAGAATGTTAACACCCAAGTCAACTAAACTGGTGCAATCATCAAGAATACTTAGACACACGCTTCCAAGAGCTTCATTACAACTTGCAGATCAAGCACATGCCTTCAATACATTCTAGATACATCCAAAAACAACATAGAATCACTTGAGAGCTAAGAAATCTAACTCCAACAGATTTCACTTGAAGATAGATCGTAGACTGCTCACAACAAACACTGTCAAACTCTACTAATCAATAACTTACTTTCCAAAGCACTAAATCACAAATCCTTTGAAATGAAGATAGCTAAGGAATTCATAAAATTATGTCTATAACTATATGACTAAAATCCAAACTGTTGAGAAATGCGGAGCAAAATACTTTCTCCCTGTCACACTACAAATGATGCCAGGCACAGTCTTGAAACTGGTGAATAGAACTTTTGTTGCACAATGATCTGGACCACCAAATTCTTGATTTAGTATCTAAAACACTTCTCTAAATCATATCCAAATCTCATACTCTGGTCTTCAACACAAAGGAAATGTGGAGAAAAATACTCAGACAGTGTCTTTAACATGACAACTTGATCAATCTACAAATAGTAATATCAAAAAGACACAGTTGGCACCAATGAAAACACAAACATGTTGAAATCAATGACAACACTAGTTATGACATACTTGCAATAATCTCCCCCTTTTTCATTGATGGAAACATATGATATGAAAAACATGTTCCACCATCAAGAGACAATTCTGCATTAGAACTCTCCCTTTCTTTTTACACATCTGAACTCTTTCTCCCCCTAATTTTTTCACATGATCTCTCTCCCCCTTTGACATCAATGGAAAAGGGCATCACATATATTCCACTACACATACTTGCACACTACTACTCTGATCAATCTAAAATCATTCTTTACTCCCCCTGACTACAGCAATTATCTCAAACCACTACTTGCTCCCCCTGAGAGGTAGTTTCCAACATTAGTCCAAAAGGAGAAATGCACTTTGAGGCACACTAGACTGATGCATCTTCTTATGCATCTATTTAAAGGAAGGAGGGGCAACAACCCCTAACTTCTCTTGGAGATACTCAAATGTATCCTTTGGAAGAGCCTTAGTGAATATATCAGCAACTTGATCTTTTGTAGGCACATACTCAAGGTTCACTTCATTCTCTGCAACTTTCTCCCTCAAAAAGTAATAATTGAAATGTGCTTTGTCTTTGAATGCATCACTTGGTTCTTTGAAATACTTATGGTACTTGTGTTATCACAAAGAATAGGAATTGGCTCATCATACTCAACTTTAATATCCTTTAAGGTCTATTTCATCCACAACACCTGAGTACACCATGATGTTACAGCAATATATTATGCCTCTGTAGTAGACAAGGAAACTGCTTCTTATTTCTTTCTATGCCAGGACATAGCCCTATGTCCAAGGAGGAATGTACCTCCACTTGTGCTTTCCCTGTCATCAACACATCTGGCCCAATCTGCATTTGTATAGGCACTTAAGGAAAAATCATTGTTCTTAGGATACCAAAATCCATGATCTGGAGTGCCCTTCAAATACCTGAATATCCTCTTCACTGCCACATCATGTGATTCTCTGGGATCTGATTGAAAGCTGGCCACAAGACAGACTGCATGCATGGTATACAGTCTAGTAGAGGTTAGATAAAGCCGTCCTCCAATCATTGATCTATACTTGCTTTGATCAGCCTTAGGAGATTCATCATTCTTGCTCAACTTGTAACCAGTAATCATAGGGGTACATACTAGTTTAGAGTCCTCCATTCCAAACTTCTTCAACAACTCTTTAACATACTTGGATTGAGAAATGAAAATACCTTTACTAGTTTGAATGATTTTCAGTCCAAGGAAGAAGTTCATTTCACCACACATAGACATCTCAAACTATTTTTGCATCTCATTTGCAAACTTCTTACACATACCTTCATTTCCACCGAATATGATGTCATCAACATAGATCTCAATAATCAAAATTTGGTCTCCACTTATCTTGGTGTATAGATTACTATCTGCAGATCCTTTACTGAATACCTACTGCAATAGATACTTATCCAGTCCTACATACCAAGCTCTGGGAGCTTACTTCAATCCATACAAAGCCTTCTTCAAATTGCATACCATATTTGGTTTGTGTGATAGTTGGAATCCATCTAGTTGCTCTATGTAAACTTCTTCTTCTAACTCACCATTTAGGAAAGCAAACTTCACATTCATCTGGTATACCTTGAATTTTTTATGTGCTGCAAATGCCAAAAACAACCTGATAGCTTCCATTCTTTCCACTAAGAAAAGGTCTCTTCATCGTCAATTTCTTCCACTTGTGAGTAGACTTTACACACAAGTCTTGCCTTGTTTCTCACAACTTCTCCAACTTCATTTAGTTTGTTCTAGAATACCCACTTTGTTCCTATCACATTCTTGTCTGTAGATCTAGGGACAAGTTCCCAAGTCTTGTTCTTCTCAATCTGCATTAGTTCTTCTTCCATTGCTTTGATCCATTATTCATCATTGCATGCTTATAACTTTTACTATTTGAGGTTCCACCTTTCAGAGTAAACAAAGATTTATTTGATCTTCTATAGCTCTACTTCTTGTCAACATATCTTTCCTTTTGTCACCAATAATCTGATCTTTAGAGTGATATCTTTGCACATACCTGGTGGTTTTAGGAATTCTTTCTAGGGCTTTAGCTTGAACTTCTTCTTTAGGAGCAGCTTATACTTCAGTCTAAACTTCCTTTTCTTTGTCCTTTTCAACATTTTTTCTATATCAGCAGATCCATCTGACTCATATCCATCTGGCTGAATATCTTCATCTACCTTCACATTTGCACTTTCAATGATTTTTCTTAGTCTTTTGTTATAGCACCAGTAAGCCTTGCTCTTAGTAGAGTACCCAATGAATATGCCTTCATCACATCTAGCATCAAACTTTCCCAATTCTTCATCTCTTCTAATGTAACATTTGCTTCCAAAAACTTTGCAATTTTTGATAGTAGGAGTTCTTCCATACCACAGCTCATAAGGTGTCTTTTTTTCTTTTGCTCTGACTAGCACTCTTTTTTGAATGTAGACAATAGTGTGTATTGCTTCTTTCCAATATACTTTTGGTAGGTCTTCTTCCTTGATCATTGTTCTAGCAGCTTCTTGAACGGTTCTATTCTTCCTTTCAACCACTCTATTTTGTTGATTAGGAGTCTGAGGGCAACCAAATGTCTCTTTATTCCATGTTCTTCACAAAAAGAATTGAACTCATTTGAAGTAAACTCACCAACTTTGTCAGATCTCAAACACTTGATTCTCAAATCCAACTCATTTTCAACCATAGCTTTGAATGCCTTAAACTTGTCTAGGGCTTCTGATTTTTCTTTAAGAAAGGTAACCCAAGTCATTCTTGAACAATCATCAATAAGAAGCATGAAATACCTATCACCTTGTAGACATCTTGTTCTTCTAGGTCCACATAAGTCTATATGCACCAACTCCAGCAAACCAATAGAGAATTGTTCTTTGCTCTTGAAAGTAGTCTTTGTCATCTTCCCAAACTAACATTCTTTACACATAACATTGGCAAGCTTCACAATCTTAGGCAGGTCTCTTACTTCTTGTACTATGCTTATTCTCACCAAATTGTCAAAGTTAATGTGACACATTCTCTTATGCCATAACCAACTTTCATTTGTCTAAGCCAAAAAACAACAATTATTAGTACCCTTCAAATGATAAGCATTACCATGAGTCTTCTTACTAGTAGAAATTAAAATTCCAGATATTTTCCTTATCTCACACCTATTATCCTTAAACACTAGATTATACCCTTTGTCACACATTTGTCCAACACTTAGAAGATTATGATTTAATCCTTTGACATAAAGAACATTTGTATTATGCTTTCCATAAAAAGCAATTGATCTTTTTCCATGAATCTTACTAGCTACATCATCACCAAACCTAACTAGTCCTTCATGATATTTTTTAAACTTAACAAACTTACTCTTATCTCCTGTCATGTGATTTGAACATCCGTTGTCAATGATCCATTCATCTTCCTTTTCATAATGAAATGCAGACAACTCTCCTAGACTTCGTTCCTTCGCACAACTTGCAAGATTAGCAGAAACATGTTCTTCTCTAAGTGCAATAAACAAGCATTCACTACTATTACCATCATTACAATCAGGTTCATCATCAGTTATGCCATCATCATCTCTAACATAGTAAACTCTTTCTTACCATCTTTCATTTACTTTCATTGTTTTTGATCCTCAAAGCTTTGTCAGGACATCTTGAAGCATAGTGACCAATTTTACCACAGTTGAAATATTTGAAAGCTAACTTACCTTTGAACTTTCCTTTGCTGCCTCTTTTCATCCTCCTTGCAAATTTTGCCTTAAGCTCTTCAAAATCTTCTTCATCTGATTCCACAACATATTTATCTGATCTAGTAGTCTTTTCTTCCTTGACCTTAAAGGCAATCTCAGTTTTCACAGGGCCATCAATAGTACCAAAATCTTTCATCTAAAAAGAAACCATCTTACCAAGCAATTAATCTTTTGAAAGCTTGGGCCCATATCAAACAATTATTCAATGGCAGATACCTTGTGACTATAAGACTTGGGAAGAGTTTTGACTATCTTATCTACAACATCCACATCCTCTAACTTTCCACAAAGACCCTTGATGTTTCTGACCACTTCATCAATCTTTAGTATGTAACTTGTTATGTTCTCATCCTCAAGCATTTGCATGGTTTCATATGTGGTCTTCAAGTTTTGTAACTTATCCTTCTTGAAAGATTCATCACCTTCATAGATGTTTTTCAATTTATCACAGATCTCATGAGCAGTTTCTAGATCCACAACTTTTGCCATTTCAGTGTTAGACAAAGCATTTAATAGAGTAGTTTTAGCTTTGTGATTAGTGTCATAATCCTTAATCTCTTCATCAGTCTTCAAACCACCTTTAGGTACTGTGTACTTATCTTTAACCATCTTCTAGACATTATAACTAATAGAAATAAGATAACTTTGCATTTATACCTTCCAGTAGGCATAGTCAGATCCATCAAACTGAGGAATATCTTTCTTGTGTGTCATCCCAGATCTACGTTAAGCTGTTAGGCTTTCTTCCAAGGAACCTTGCTCTGATACCAATTGTTGAAGACACAAGACAACTAAGAGGGGGTGAATCAGTTGTATGAAAAACCTTAACTTCTTTAAACAAAATCACATTCACATTCACTCCCTTTAACTCCTTAATATGTTATGAAGATTAAACATGAATAGTGTAGACACCTAAAAATGTCTTCTACCATCTAACTGACTCCATACAACCCTAAACACACCAATTCCCCTTCTGACCAATTAATTAAATTTTTATTTAATTAATTACCCCTTTCGCTTTCCAAATTCACACCATTTTATCCCCAAAATTGAATTAATTTCATTAATTCAATAGTCCAAACCTTAGCCAATTAATTTAATAAATATGCAATATTTATTAAATCAATTTCCCCCTTTTCTCTAAATCTAATTAATTAGTTAAAACCATGTTAACTAATTAATTCAACCTATAATTGACCTATCCTTACCCTAGACAATTAAATAGCTATTATTTAATTGCCTACCCTAGCCTACCTCATCGTAGCCCTAGGATTAATTAAATAAAACCTCTGTTTAATTTATCCTAACCCCTTCATTTGGGTGGTCAAACCTTGTTTAACACCCTTCCCCGCATCCTCCAAATAAAAAATTGAATTAAATCCACATAAGTCAATTTTTTATTTAAAAATATCCTACATCACATTTAATTCTCCTTACACCCCCATACCTCATTTATTTCTCCTCTTCCCCAAATGAATTTTTAATTCATTTACATTCCCCAAATGAATTTTTAATTCATTTACATTCCCCCATATGAATCTTTAATTCAAAAATAATCCATCTCACCCAACCTTATTTAATATCCCTTTTCCCAAAATGAATAAAAGAATCACTTTTATTCCTAGCCCTCCATTCATTCAAGATTCAATCTAGGCCTTCACATCACTTTCATCCTCCACCATTGATCTTCCAAATCAATCTCCACCATTGGATCAAAATCCCTTCCAAAAATCTATAAATAGAACCTCTCCCAAGCCATTTTGAGGATCCAAGTTTATGCAATGTTATAATGCCAAAATCACTCTTGAGCTAGGATAGTGAGTTGCACAATTTGAATAGCATTTCACATTAGAATCCAATGTCTAAGGATAATCTTGTCTTAGGAACTTGTTTTGGGTGCATGGTTCTTGTGCCTTGATGAGATTGTGTCAAGTGAGGTATAACTTTTGTGATTTATTGCATATTAGTTTGTGTTTTTACCTTATTTGATAACCTAATCTACATTGGCATGCCTGGTGGGACCCACAAGGTCCAAGACTAATCAATTTTTTTGTGAGTTTTGTGCAAGGGATGTGTGTTTACAGGTGCGACGCCATCCTACACTCGCAGCAACACCATCACTAGCTAGTTTTATCACCATTTACTGTTTTGGCACTATTTTTGCGCAACACATTTCTATTTACTCACTCACTCACATTTCTTTTCCTCATGATCTTCCTACCATTTTTGGTGTTCGATTGCTCTCAGTTTTCATAGAAATATTGAAATTGCAAGGGGGATTTATGTCAAAAATTTTATAAAAGGTCTAAAAATGCATTTTGGCTTTGTTTTTATCTTGTTTTTCATTTACTCAAACTAACGAAGCTAACAAGACCTTGATTTTGTTGTCTGACCCTTTGTATTGTGTAGAAGAAACCACTTTTTGTAGGTCAGATGTATTCAGCCCCGCATCGACGCTATCTCCCAAATTGGTGCTATCCGCAGGTGTAAACTGAATGCCTGAGACATTATGCAGTGGCGCAATCACATAGTTATTTTAGCGTTGTTGCCTAGTTTATCACTATTCTAGTCTTATGTTAGTGCTATGTATTGTATTATCGCCTTCCTTGTAATATTGTAATGCCATTGTCTAGTTTGGCGCATTCAGGGTCTAGCATTAGCGCTATAGTTTTAATTAGTGCCATCTGTGTAAGTCAGGTTGTTCTGCCCACAGTGGCACTATTGTATATCTGTTTCAGCGCTATTCATCAAACTAACTTTGTTGTTTGTGTAGGTGCTGACAAGTGTTTGCAGGTCTTTTGTTGTCAGTTTAGAGTTACTAACTAACTTTTTGCAGGGTGATTTCATTTTTGTTTTAAATACTTCAATTTGCAACTTAAAATGAACCCTTTGCATGATTAGTTAGACAAACATTTTGACTTGGTGCATCTAAAATTTGAACAAAGCAAACAAATCCTTTGTGTGAAGTGTGTGCCAAAACATTTACTTTGGTGTTCTAAAATTTACAATTTGTGTGCCAACAACCAACAAATCCAAACACTTCAATTTGGGCTTTAAAAAGAACCACAAATGGCATAAATTGAAAGCATTTGGTTAAAAAGAACAACTTGCATCTCTCACACATATAATCAACAAAATCATTTTAATTGTGTGAATTGTCTTGTGCTCTTTTTTCTTGTGGCATGAAGAAGCGTATGCTCTTCCCTTGCACCACTTTAGTGACCTTGGGAATCAAAAGTTTATCACAAAACTTGCATTAATCACACCCCATTTAATCCCAAGATCTAAAATGAACCATGTTTAGTGTGATGCAATCATAGAAGATACGTATGCTCTCCCCTCACATCTTTGTATGAACTTGGGGATCAAAAGTGTTTTCATGATTGTATTGCTTTTGTAAACCTTAGAGGGCCTGCCACCCCACTTCAAAAGGTGGGAACGACCCAAGTGGCATCAAGCTAAAGCTAAGCTCTTCCAAGCCGCTATATAAAATAAGGCGTTTGGGATGAAAGTCTGAAGCGACAGGTGTTGTTGTGTTATACTGACAGCCAACCTCCTCCAAAACCCTCCAAGGTGTAACCCTTGGAGGCTGGGAAACTCCATAATGGAGAGTAGCGCTACTGCATGTATAACCACCTGAATGGATGCCCTTACTATGAACCATTGTTTAGCAAGCCAAAATCCTTCTATTTGTTGACGCAGAAGGGAAACCTTTGAAGCGGCCCCAATTCATGCGGTTCTTAGCCGAGGTAGCAGGGACAATCTAAAGGTTTGGTGAGGGACAAGCCTTATAAGAAACTTGGATCTTGGCATGCGTGAGAAGTGTGTGCAATTGTAAGGAGGAGCCGGTGCTACCAAGATCCTGGAGCTACCCGCTTTGAATAGGCGCAGCTAGGGGATTCAACAAATACAATCACATTCTCGCCTTAGGTTGTGAAAAGTGCTTGTTCAAACAAAATCATACGTCATTTCACAAACAAAAAAATCTTGGTTGTTGTGCATTCATGTGCTTGATTGTGTGTTAATGTGCTTTAATTAATTCTCAAACAACTTGCCAAGAGACATTGAAAATCATTTGGTCAAACTCCCATCAAAGAAAATCCAAAAAATTGCCTTCAAAATCTGTCTGCCTTGTTTTAGCGCCATATCTGTCTAGTTGTGGCACCATTTCACCCGTGGATTGGTGCTATTCTCAGATTGACTTGCCTAAAACTAAGAACTATTCCATTTTGATCCCTGCCATCTGCTTTGTCATAATCCACACTCATTCCCCAAAAATCCGATAGCAGTCAATCCATATTTTCTTCAAAATTTTCCAAAATCACACCTTCTCTTTGACCTTAGAGAATCAATCACCACCATTGTTGAACCCCTTTGCCACATTATAATTAGCCAAAATCCATATCTATCCATCCCCCTTAGATCTTTTTCTTGCATATCTCCTTGGACCAAAATAAATCATTTCAAAAAATCCAAAACCAAATCAAAACACCCATCAACAAATCATCAACCAAAGCTTGTCATCCTTTTGAGCCAAAGTTAGATCTAGATCTCATCATTATCATCACATTTTCCTTGAAAAGTCATTAGTCTACCTTTCAAGAAAGACAAATCATCCCTCTTTGCGTAAGGTCATTAGTCTACCCTAAACAAAAAAAATCATCCATTTGTGCCTAAATCTAGATCTTGTCTAAAGCTCAACTTGTCGACCATCTAGTCATTCTAAAAAACATTGTCCTAATCATCATCATCAATAAAAAAAATATCAAAATCAAAACCCCTTAAAACAAACATCATCATCCTCCATCTTGGTCCAAAATTTGTGGAAAAAATCAATATCATCCATTCGTATGACCCTTAGGATAAAATCCTTACAAAGACATATCAATCTTCCACCGCATCCCCTCTTCTACGTCATCCCACTACCACATCCATCTTTATGTCCAACACAATCAATTAGATTCTCTAAGGTCTCCATCCCCATTCCACTCTACTTCTAAGAATCAATTCCATATACGTGCATGCCCATCACGAGATCACAAAGCAAAATGAAACAAGAAATGGCAGAACATTAGCAATTTAACATGCCCAACACCGATAGCTACTACATACCCATCAATCCAAACCCACCTACATACTCTTACATCCCCCCATATGGTCCCAATGAAAATCCCTTCAGTTACCTACAACAATGACCACCTCCACCACCACCAACACAAAATGTCCCCACCATTTCCGAAGATGATCTAGATGTCTTGAGCTTTACGCAAGACGCCGATAACATGGACCTACTAGATAAAATCCTAAGGTCAAACCCAAGTTGATATCTTGATCATCTTCTCAAGATTGGTGCTCAACTTCCCCCCATCATGACATCATCACAACCATCTACCTCTACAATCATACCTACCCCATCAAATACCCAAGCATCTACATCACATACCCAACCCACCGCCTCTCAAACATCAACACCTACTGTATCTACCACTTCCACAAGCTCAACTGCTACCACCTCTACAATTCCCACAAATACCACCATCCCTACCATCTCCCAACCCGTCATCACCTCTACCACCACAACTACCACAAATGTTACCATCCCACAAATCACCCTAAGTGTACAAGGGAACGCCTCACAAGCAAGTACCTCCACAAGTGTGCCTCCACCCAATCCTCAAACCATAGCATACCTACGACAATTATTCTCACATCTACCTCACAATACATCCAACCAATCCAACGTCCACTTACCTAATGTTAACCCATCCAATATCATGTATCCACATAATCCCATGACATCATCAACTCTACATAATCCCAATCCCCAAATACCACCACACAATTTCCATCAATTTCACGCCTATCAACAACATCAAGCACCAATCAATCCAAACCCCAACCCACAATACCAACACCTCAACCAAACCAATCTCCAACATCAAATCCCACCCCATCTCCAACATCTCACCAATCAACCAACCTACACACCCCAACCACCACAACCATAGGATCTCACAACTATCCTACAAGGCCTAATCCAAAAGGTAGATGACCTACGAACTGGGGGCAAAAGAAAGCACTATTCCTTCGAGGATATTTGCCCCTACCCATTTGATCGCACTTTGTACATGCCCCCTTTCCCCAAGAACTTTGAGACACCCAAATTTGACAAATACAAGGGAAAGGGAGACCCTAGGGACCACCTTAGGGAGTTCTACATTGCTTGCCTAGAAGTCTCTAATAATGACACCTATCTAATGAGACTATTTCCACGAAGCCTCGGCGATCAACCCGCTGAATGGTTCGCACATCTTCCTCCAGGCATTGGGACTTTCCCTGAGCTTGTGGAGAAATTTGTAAACCACTTCTATAATTTTGAACACGAAATGTCTATGACTGACCTTTGCAACACCAAACAAAAGAATGGAGAAGCCTTCACTTCCTTCTTGAAAAGGTGGAGAGGCTTAGCAAGCAAACTCCCATGGCCCATTCTTGAGAAACAACTCGTCACCATGTTCGTGGCAAACCTCAATCAGGAGTTAGGGTTTCATCTACAAATTCTTTGCGCATCTACCTTTGAAGAGGTCATTGACAAAGGCACTACTATCAAATGAGCCCTCATTGCCAAGGGCTCCATCAAACTGTACGACCACAAATCCAACAACAACAACAACTACTACTACTACAAATCCAATAACAACACCCCCAACACAAACAACACGCAATCAAATGACAAATCACGTTATTGGGGGAAGAACAAGAACAATCTGAACGATGGCGTCATGGATGTGAAAGACATCCAATATATACAAACCAAACACCTGTGCATACATATGCAACCAATGTAAATAACCAAGGGGGCCGAACTAAACCACACAAATCACGTAGACAATTCAAACCCTTAGGGGAACCTGTCGAAGACATCCTTGAAGATGTCTCAAGCAAAATTTGATCACGCTCCCACCTATTAGACCCCGTCAAGAGAATGAGCTAAAATCCGCGTGGTATAATGAGAATGACTACTGTGAATACCACTGCATTGTGGGTAATAAAACAACTGACTGCATGCACCTGAAACATTGCATCCAAGACCTTATAGAACAAAATCTAGTCAGCCTCGATCACGACACCCAACCATCACCAAACACCAACCTAGGAGCTTACAAGGATCCCCTACCTAACCATAACAAAGCTTCCTCATCCAACCAAGCATACAATGTCACCCCACCACCCGCATCCTACGACTCTATCATAGGACATATAGAAGCATCATCCCAACATGTCGACATAGTCACCATTCGGGCACAAGCACCCGATTGTGCCGTTACAACTCATCGTGGCCGTGTGTCCATCTGCATGACCCCTCCCACTGAACAAATGCATGCATCTACATTAGATCCCCTACCTCCCATCCAACTGTACGTCCATCACCTACCCACCAGTATAACCTCCTAGAACACCTAGGAAAGACACCCACACAAATCTCCATCCTCGAGTTGCTCCGCACATCTCCCCTTCATAAGGACATCCTCGATAAAGCACTCTTGTAAACACAAGTCCCTGCCAACTTGAATGTAACTCAATTCCAAGCCATGGTAGGACATATTGCCACCCCCACTATATCACCTTCTTAGAAAAGGACCTACCCACCTCCGACCACATACATAACAATGCCTTGCACATCGAAATCTGCATCCGCAAGCTCACCATTAAAAGAGTCTTAATAGATGGTGGCTCTGGCCTCAACATATGCACTCTAAAACTACTAAAACACTTGGGGTACTCTGATGTGGTTGTCAACACTAGTGAGTGCATCACAATCAAAGGCTATGATGACACTGAATGGCTCTCTGAAGGCACCATCAAGCTTCCCATACAAGTGGGACAAAAAATATTGGAAACTAAATGTTAGGTTCTTGATCTCGACCTCCCCTACAACATCCTTCTCGGTAGACCATGGATTCATGCCATGCAAGATGTCCCATCTACCTTCCATCAATGCATCAAATTCCCTCACAACGGCACAGAAGTCACAGTCTATGCTGATCCTCACCCCTTCTAATATTGCAATTTTTTGGAAGGCCACAACCAAACATTCTGCCCATACAATAAAGCCATCACTGAAGCTAATCCAACAGCATCAAACTCATATGTCCCGCAAACATCGCCTCCACTTCATCCCAAGCAACTCCACCACCTGAGGTCTAGATCAAGCTATTTGACATGGGATGTGGGGAATATGAGCTGCATGACACCTTTTGTGTGGGCACATTACACAATCCTAAGACATTCAGCATCCCAAACATAGAAGCAGCCAACATGGTCATCATCAAGTGCAAACCTTCGCCCATCTTTGAGAAGAAACACCTTCTGGATCAGGATATACTCGAGGATATTTCATCCTGGCTTTACAAGGATGAAGAAACAGAGCAAGACATCCCCACCATCCCAACAAAAATTTATGGCAAGGGCTCTGAGATGGTCAAAAGCATGGGTTACAAAGGACAAGGCGATATTGGCCTTCATGAATAGGGGATCGTAGAACCACTGCAAGAATCAAGAAACCCCTACACTTAAGGGTTAGGGTATGGTCAACCACAACGCATCCTTAATACTGGTGAATGTATCTTAGCTGAGGTCACTGCGGTCTCTCTAGACGTCGACAATGTTAACGAAACGTGCCTTCAAGACTCCTTTAGTGACTTTGCCAACTTTTTTGACTCATCCATTTATACCATCTACTCAGTCACCACTATCCCCTCAACATCCAACGACCTACCATTGGTTTACCCTGACCTCATTGACTAGGACCAACGAGGACCTCCTGTCTTTGATATCACACCAAATGACGAAGCCATTGCTAAAATGATGGGAGTAAGAGATAACTTCCCCTTGGGAGATCACAGGGCAGGATATATTATGGAACTCAATCCGAATGTCTATTTTGGGGAGACAACCCCTGCTTCTAGTCATAAAAACACAAAAATGAAAAATAGATCTGACAGTGAAAACCATTCTGCAGAAGTGTTAGATCTCACAAAAGTCAAAACAAAAGATGCATCTCCTAGTGAAAACCTCCATGAGGCACTAGGAGATGGAAGCATGGGCCTTCCTGAAATAGACAAAGTTTATCCTGATAGATCACCTATCCTAGTTGAGCCAACACATGAAATGAACCTTGGGACAGAACAAGAGCCAAAAATCACATATAGAGAAGAATCTCTTAGCATGCTAGAACAAGAAGACTTCTTGGCATTCTTCACACACAGAAATCGCAATTTTGCATGGACCTATGCAGACATGCCAGGGCTAGATCCCGCATTGGTTGTTCATCACCTTGTAGTACGCCCTGAGGCAAAACCAGTAAAGAAAAATTTTTGCAAAATGAATCCTCAGGTGGCTCTCCTAGTCAAAGCAGAACTAAAGAAGATATTGGATGTTGGGTTCATTCGCCCAATTGATTATCCTAAATGGGTTTCAAACCTAGTACTTAGTACCAGTAGCTAAACCAGATGGCCACATCCGTTGCTGCACCAACTTCAGAGACCTCAACAAGGCCTGCCCAAAAGATGACTCCCCACTACCAAACATTGACATGATAGTGGATCTCACGGTAGGATATGAAATGTTATCCCTCATAGATGGTTTCTCAGGATACAACCAGATAAAAATTGCCAAAGAGGATCAGCACAAAATGGCCTTCATATGTCCATGGGGAACATACTGCTGGGTGGTAATACCATTCGGCCTGAAGAATGCAGGAGCCACCTATCAAAGAGCTATGACTGTCATCTTCCATGACCTCTTCCACCACATCATGGAAGACTATGTGGATGATTTGCTAGGGAAATTGAAGACCAGAGAAGAACACTTAGATGTGCTCGCCAAGATCTTTGATAGGTTGGAGCAATACAATGTCCGTTTGAATCCAAAGAAATGCATCTTCGGTGTCACCTCAGGCAAAATTCTGGGATACATAGTCTCAAGAAGAGGAATCGAAGTTGATCCTACAAAGGTCAAGGCCATCACTAAGATGCTGCCTCTAAAAACACTGAAACAGTTGCAAAGCCTGCAAGGAAACTCCAGTCTATCTGACGATTCATTGCCCAACTTGCTGATAAGTGCCAACCATTCTAGCATCTACTCTGAAAAGACATAGCTTTCATATGGAACACTCAGTGTCAGGATGCCTTTGACCAACTAAAAGAATACCTAGATAATCCTCCTATTCCAACTCCATCAAGACAAGGAGAGCCCCTCCTATTGTATATCTCAGTGATAGACATAGCAATTGGGGCTTTGTTAGCACAACATGATGAGCATGGGAAGGAAAGAGCCATCTACTACATCAACCACACCTTGATCTCATATGAGCTTAACTACACACAAATTGAACGAGCATGTCTAGCCCTCGTCTTTACGTCACAAAAGTTAAGACACTATATGCTCAATCACAAGACCAAGCTCATTGCTAAGATTGACCCACTGAAGTATTTGCTAAATAGAGCTGCTCTCACTGGCAGAATGGCAAAATGGGTCATGATTCTAACCAAATTTGACATTGAATAAATAGAGAGAAAGGTCATTAAAGGATAAGTCATAGCAGATCAGCCGGCTGAAGCACCTATTCTGGTAGAATATCCTACAATAGTAGAGTTTCCAGATGAAGCCATCCTAACAATCACAACAGACAGGACACACGGAAAATGTATTTTGATGGATCACACACCCACAGAGTCTCAGGGGCAGGCTTCCTGTTCCTTACCCCTCAAGGCGACATGATCCCTAAATCATTCAAAATCACATTTGCATGCACCAACAACGTAGCAAAGTATGAGGCCCTCATCACAGGTCTCGGCATGGCCATCCAATGGAAAATTGAAAAGCTAACTATGTATGGCGACTCTCAACTGGTCATTAGGCAGGTCAATAATGAATATAAGACCAAAGATGACAAACTCCTTCCCTACAAGAAGATGGTCGATGATTTCAAGGACTACTTCGACGACATCCACTTTGAGCAAATCCCAAGGCTCAACAATAAAGCAGTAGATGCCATGGCTACCATAGGATCTCTGGTCGATATGAAAAAGGATAGAAAGAAATATGAATTCCTGATAGAAGAGCTCCCCATTCCAGCATACGAAGTTCCTCAATCTGAACTAGTGTACGAAGTCATTGGTGCTCTATCCCCATGGTACCAGGAAACATACCTATACCTTCATGATAATATCCTCCCCCTTAACCTATCCACTTCCCAGTGAAAATCATTCATCCGTTGAGCCTCCCGTTTCATTCTTGTAGGTGACACACTATACAAAAGGAGTCTTGATGGCAAGCTTCTACGATGTTTAGATTCTAGGGAAGCTGAAGTAGCCTTGGAAGAGGTACACACAGGCATCTATGGGGTGCATTCAAGTGGATCCACTTTTTCTAAAAAGATCCTCTGGACCAGATATTATTGGCCAACAATGGAACAAGATTCCCATAGGTTTATCAAGAAATGCCTCCCATGTCAACAGCACGGTGATCTCATCCATGCACCAACACAGGAGCTGCAACCAATCACAACATCATGGCCTTTCTCACAGTGGGGACTTGACCTTGTAGGGAAAATACATTCTCCATCCTCCAATGGCCATAAGTTCATTCGCACTGCTACCGAATACTTCACAAAGTGGGTGGAAGCAATACCACTCACCTTCACCATAGGTATCCAAATCTCAAAATTCATCCTCCACTATATCATCTACCGATATGGTATCCCCCATTCCATCATCACCGACAATGGAAAGCCCTTCAAAAACCAAGAAGTTCACACCTTGTACGAAAAATTTGACATCAAACACCACTTCTCCACACCATATTACCCTCAAGGAAACGGTCAGGCAGAGGCTTGTAACAAAACCATCCTCCGCATTCTCAAGAAGATAGTCAATGAAACTGGCCATGACTGGCACCTCCAACTCAACCCCGCCGTATGGGCCTACCACACAAGCATCCTCACTCCTACAGGAGCCACCCCATTCTCACTAGTATTCAGATCTAAAGCCATCTTACCTATAGAGGTCGAGCTCCCATCTCTCCGAGTGTCCTTGCAAAATAGTATCTCTGATGAGGACTACCACGTCGCAAGGTTGCATCAACTAGAACTACTAGATGAGAAATGTCTGAATGCATTGAATCACCTACAGGCATACCAAAACCACCTCAGAAGAAGCTACAACAAAAGGATCAGAAATAGAAAATTTGAGGTAGGTGACCTTGTCCTAATGGAAAATCAAAAGAACCTACAAGAGCGTCTGAAGCAAGGAAAGTTTTAACCTAATTGGCTAGGACCTTATGTTGTCATAGCCGATTATTGGTCAGGAGCTTATTAGCTTGCAACACCTTAGGGGCAGCCTCTAGATGAGCCGATGAACATCCTACATCTCAAGAAATTCTATGCATAGCCCATCTGGTACCCCAACTCAAAAAATAAAAAAAAATCAAGAAATCAAGAAAAATTAGAGTGCAATAAAAACTTCCAATGGTGAAAATCACTTTGGTGACGCCCTGGATAAGTACCATGGTGAAAACCTATTTTAGCCGCCATGTGTAATTGGCTAGTTCTACCATCTAATAAGTCCTCTTTCCGTCATAACACTCCATATCCCACGCATCCCATGGCTTGGAATTCTGAAACATTAAGTTTATCGCCCACGTCCTCACTATCTCACCCAAAGCCAAATCCAGGGAACGATGATCCTTGTAAGCTTCCATGGGTATAGTTCCAAATCAGAAAAATCCAAAAATAGTACAAAATCAAAAAACCCAAAAAATAGAAAATCATCAAAAATACAAGTGAAACACCATCCTCACATATCGATCAATCCAATCTGTCAAAATCCTCATCACATCACACCCACACCAAACCATTCCCACATCATCAAGTCATGCCAGAACTACATATTCATTTGACCTGCATCTTGAAAGTACCTTGATCCCCTGGACACAGGGTATGTAGGTAGTTTGGAATACGAAGGAAGTTTCTAGTACTCAGGTACCTAAGATACACCCATCCAACCTATTTGGATGGTCCCCATTTATTGAGCTTTCTGGATTTAATAAATGATACACAAGCTATGTATACACTCGAAACATGTCCCCTAAACGCAAAAATCATCAATCAACATACCAACTATAATCTTACATATGACCAGATTGTTCTTTTTCCCATCTTCAACAAATTTTCCAATCAAAACCAACTGATCTGTGTACACAAAGGCTATTTGTATCTTTTTCTATCGATGGACAAATATCTGTCATTCTATCATCATGTCTCTTGGCAAGAGTACACAAAGGCTATTTGTATCTATTTCTTGGTCTTTTTGATTATTGTTTTTTATCTTTTTCATCTCTCTAAGTTATCTCCAAAGCTACCTTGATCCCACCATATCATGGTATGTCACAGACAACACCTAGAGTAGACATAGTCCTTGTTTCTGTATGCTGTGCTTGTGGGTTGCCTTCATTACTCCAAGAATAGTATTCATATTTTGAAGCCTGGGTTAGTTCTAGCATGAGGTGTCCCATTTGCATATATAGGCATCAAAACCTTATATGTACTATTCACACTCATCGCTATGAGTCCCCTTCCTAGGCTAGGCAAGATTATACTACCTTGGGCATGCATGAAATCAACCTATGATTTGTGAGTGTCGTCCATGCAATCATGGGATATACATAATCACCTAAGTCATTTCATACCTTTGTGAACTGTATCTGACATTGCTATATTAAACTAAGAAATGCTCTCAATTAATCTTATGCAACTACTGTTACTAGCTCACACAAATCACAATCCTAATCACTCATTCAACATCCCCATATGGGCCTAAATTTCATACTCACCTACCCCCCCCAATCTAACAATCCCTCACTAATCCCATTCCCCTACCATATCTCTAGCCAACCAAACCAAATCCCCCCCTCAATGACGCAGCGGCTTATGACCTAAACAATCCTCTTGTCCCCCCCACCCCCATTCTCTAGACGCTCCCAATCCTATCCATACCCCATCCAAACACCCCTTTCCTTTCCCCACCCAATCCCCTTTCCCACAGCCTCACCACCTAGGGTCAAACAACGAACATCATGTGTATCAGGACTTGATCATATCGTCTATCACCTAGTTTGCATCCCACCTATCACCTCACTTTCACCTTGCATAGTCATTTAGATTCATTTTAAAATCCTTTTGCATTGCATATCATTCAGTTCATTTAAATCATTTCATTTGCATAATCATTTCCTTTGCATATTATTAGGTTCATTTCAATCATTTAACTTGCATAAGTCATTTAGATTCATTTTGAAATCCTTTTGCATTGCATATCATTCAGTTCATTTTAGATCAATTCATCTTGCATAATCACTTAGGTTCATTCTCAATTCATTTACATTCCTTTTTAACCATAATTACTTAAGTTCATTGTTAAATCCATTTGCATTAGGTTCATTTACAAATTTGCATAATTACTTCAGTTAATTGTTAAATCCATTTGCATTAGGTTCATTTACAGATTGCATAATCATTTAAGTTCATTGTTAAATCCATTTGCATAAGCCATTAAGGTTCATTTTAGAAATCATTGCATAAGCCATTTAGGTTCATTTTATATTACATATTCATTAGGTTCATTTTAGAATTAGTTAAAATGCATATCATATCATCAAACTCATCCTAGAAATAATTTTAAATCCACATAGCATATCATTTAGTTGCATTGTCTACATCATAACAAATCATATCATACTCATTTTATCATTGTCACATAGATGCATGATAAAATAAAAAATTAGTATAATCTCATAGAACATAACGATCATAATCATTACAATTGCAAATCATCCAATAGGCATATACATATTTCCATACATCACATCACATTGTTACATCCATAATAAATGTTATTACTCTGCACATTCATTTCCATTATACATCATATAGTCCATAAAATAATAAACATCATGCATATATATAAACCCATCATTAATGCATCAATAAAATCACACACATAATTGCATAAACATAACACATCCATAGCATATAAAACCATAAAATATATTTGCATCCATCATATAGGCATCATCATAATAGGACATCATAAACCATCAAAAAACATCGCATCATATATAATCACCGCAAAACATGTACATCGCTCACATCATCAAAAAATATAGTGTCCTAAATACAATGCCTTTAAGTGCTAACATGATATAACCATCACATACAGGATCCTCTCTCTGAAGGAGTGGGAGACCCTGATCCTGGCCGTGGCTGTGATCCTATCGGTGGCTATGGCTGTGACTGTGTCGGCACCTATGGCTGTGCTGTACCTGCACTCGTGGAGCCTACTAGGGCACGTGTGAGGGAGGGGGCATCATTTGCTGAACTGACTGAATAGATCTCAACCTATGCGACCTCGATGCCCTTGATCTACTAACCTGGCTGTAACTCGGTACTCGCTGCGCGATTGGCACGATCGCATAATACAAGCCCCTATAGTACTCCATCCACCTGCTACTCTCTGTCATCTCCCCCTATACCTAGCTCAACTATCCCTGCATCTGATAGCACTACGACTGTACCTGCGACAACTATGTCTGCATCACTGCCAAAACTGGGGCAAGACCACCACCTGACACTTGGAGACTACTCAGTGAAGTCTCTACCTCCTATACCCTAGTGAGTGCTGCATCTCGCTCCCCTGTCAGGGTGACTATGTCACTGTGAGCCTGTGCTAGCTCTGCCTCATGACCCTCCAATGCCTCCTGCAAGCTGGCCACCTATTCCTGTAAAGTCTCCATCTCCTCCTCCTCACCTTGAGGATGCCGATGAGGTGTCTACCTCTCAGCCTCAGCCTCTAAAGCTGTCCCTGAGGTCCCTACCTCTGCATCATGCCTGCCAATCTACCGCTGCCCCACCCGTGGTGGAGGTAAGTCACCCTCATCTGCCTTTGGCTGTCCCCTGCACTGCCAAGGTCCTCTAGGCTATCGCATTGCTCCAACCTGTACCTGCTGCACAAGAACCTACTGCCCTACCTGCCCCTATCCTTCTGCTGTTGCTGCCAACACATCCATCAGCTGGCCATCCCTCCCAACCAATCTCTCCTCTCCATCATCTCCCACTTCCACAAGGTAGTCCTCAATAACCTCATCCCCCTCCCTATCAGGGTCATCTCCATCCCCACCTGAATCATCCCCCTCTGCCCCTGCTACCTCCTCTGTTGGATCTGTCAACCTAGTGGGCCGATGCATCTGCCACCATATATCATATGCAGGCGTAGTACCTGCATCCCTCATTGTGCTCCTCCAATCCCACTGTACTGGCCAAAGCACTGCAAAATCACTCAAAGCAACTTGTGGCTGGAGGGCTGCAGGCCAGTAGGGTCCATCTCGTGGGGTCTGTGCATATATCACCATCTACTGAGGGGTGTCTTGTACCAAACCAAACTACCGCATAACCCACGAGGGGAGGTACATCTCTATGGTACGGTCTCCTCGACCCATAAGGTATCTCTGCTGAAAAGTAAATGGAAGATGAATAACATCATCTAGCCACTCCTCTACACCGATGTATGGTCGTCAGGTCACGCTAATCACGTCATCTAGCATCCTCTGCCAATACTGCACCCAACCAGTATACATGTACTCTGTATCCTGATACAAAAACACAAAGGCCTTAAAAGGCCGTTGATAGTACCCACATGTTAGCTGAGTGAAAGGGATGTGCTCCCAAATCCATACATGTAGCAGAGTAACTCCAGTGGACAAAGCTCTATCATGCAGATAGGTGACTGTGTGCATCTCATGGTACAACTGCGCTAGCATCACCGACCCCCAGGCATAGATGATCTCGTGACTCACCATCCCCTCTATCACCCCTCCCCAACCAATCAGAAAACCCCTGTCTCAGCTATCAGGCATCACCACGCATCCAATCAATGCGCAAAGCAACAAGGCAAAGGGATCTGCACCTATAGCCAGTGTCCCCTCGTAATCCATCTCCCTCCCGTTTGCTGAGAGAACCAGGTGATCCACTCCAAACACTCTAACCAATGCAGTCCGCCCCCTCCTCGTGTCATATCTAACACATCAACCTTGGATAGGTAGCTTGAGGATGCGATAAACATCCTCAAGCGTGATGGTAGTCTCTCCTGTGGGCAACAAAAAGCTGCAAGTCTTAGAACAGTATCGCTCCACAACGGCCGTCATCAGAGCTCTATGAGCTCGCAGAACAGGCATCGATGCCACCATCAGAAGCCCCAACCTCGCCAGTCGAGCCCGCATAGCGTCATCAAAACCATCGAACAATGCCATCATGGATGGCACTCATCACTTCTATGACTGCAATATGAATCGCTGCATATCCTGCATCCATAACTTTTTGGTTAGATATTAGCCTATCTTTTTTCTAAAAATCCCCCCTTTTTCTTCTACTATCTAAAGCCAACATAATTGGCACTAAAACAGACAACCTTTTGCGCCATTTCATAGAATCGCGCCAATGAATCCCCCTTTCGCACTGAATCCCAGGATAGCACCACTACGCACTACCTTTGGCGTCATTTTGAAAAATGGCGTGAAAACACCATTTGGCACCATTCGGATGAATAGCGCCAATTCCCCCAATAGCACCATTATGCTATTCTAACCCCTGTTTGGAGTTACAAAAGTCCAAACCATATTCTTCTAGGGAATCGTGCTAATCCAGACGATAGTGCTAAAATACCCTCCAAATGGTGACAAAACCGCCCCCTACCCTTGTGGATGGCGCCAATCCGCCTTACCGTTGGCGCTACGTGCTCCAACCCCAAATCCCAAACCCCAAAAAAATGCATGTTAAACGAAAAAATTACAAAGTCCAGGTTAGGCCCTACCTGGGGTCCAGCATCGAGTGACCAGCCGAACTCTCAGAATCTCTCTGAGATGTGTCAAAGTTGTGGAAACTGGGGGTTGCGGTCGGCCATCTCTCCTTCATTCCTTCATCTCTAAGGTAAAAGTGTACAAATGTGGCACTCTTCAGGCCCACTTTGCCTAATATAGTGGGCCATGTCATCCTTCCACCCCCTTTTCTTCCTCCAGGGTGCAGATCTCAGCCTTTTTCCGTCCCCTATCCAATCATTCACTTCTGTCACATCCTTTTCGAGAACTCACCTGAAAAATTTTTATTTTCCCGCCGACGTCTCTAGGGGGCATCTCTTATCCATCTCATACCTGCCTGGCAGCTGGGGCATATTTTTCTTCGACCTGACGCCACTTCCCTCCTAGGTCTGGATGCCACGTCAAAGAGGGGCAAATGTAGACACCTAAAAATATCCTCTACCATCTAACCGACTCCATACAACCCTAAACACACCAATTCCCCTTCTAACCAATTAATTAAATTTTTATTTAATTAATTACCCCTTTCGTTTTCCAAATTTACACCATTTTATCCCCAAAATTGAATTAATTTCATTAATTCAATAGTCCAAACCTTAGCCAATTAATTTAATAAATATGCAATATTTATTAAATCAATTTCCCCAATTTCTCTAAATCCAATTAATTAGTTAAAACCATGTTAACTAATTAATTCAACCTATAATTGACCTATCCCTACCCTAGACAATTAAATAGCTATTATTCAATTGCCTACCCTAGCCTACTTCATTTGGGTGGTCAAACCTTGTTTATGTTGATAACTGAGAGGGGGGGGGGGGTGAATCAGTTATCCTAATTATTTCTTCCTTTTGAACTTTCTTATTAATCAATGCAGCATTAATTCAAACAAGTAGATATAACCATGAAAGGAGATACACATGACACAACATTTTTGACATGGAAACCCTGTTAAGGGAGAAAACCACGTGGTGATTAACCCAAAGATTATTCTCTTTTAGAAGAATAAGGAATTACAAAAGTGGCACTTGCCAATTAGGGCTCACTGCCCGAGCACACTACTCACAAGAGGTACACTGCCTACAAGAGACTCACTGTCTACAAAGAGAATGTTATACAATACTTGAACTGATTAGGAGCATCCACAAACGCTAGAGTTTAGTTTCGGTTAGGCTCAGTATACAGATCTGCTGCACTTCATCTTTCCTCTTTTCTTTCACATATCGGATCTTCCTTACTACTTCTGCTCAGCACTTCTGCTTTTATTCACACATCCTTGATAACCACAACACCCTCACAACTAAATCCATTGTATATATATCCACACAAGTAGTTTCATCACTTTTCTAGTCGGCACCCAGAATAGTCAATCTTTTCACTAATTCTGATCAGTCGGCTGAATCCTTACACATTAAGTAACATTTGCGGATCAATTATATGCTTGTAGAAATCATTAATCATGTCGGCCAAACATGTTTCATGCCTTCATAACCTTTACCACAATCAGTAACTCATCCGGAAAGTAGTTTGATGTTCTGTAAGTCAGTTCTTCCTTTGTTCACACAGTCACTTAAGAAACCGGTACTCAACTATCCATATCTTTTTCCTCATCTATCACCGAAGGCTAAATCCTTGGAGTATACCACTCAAGGTAGTCCTCTTGACTTCCCCAAATCCGCACTCCACCAAGATACTTCCTCTGAGAGATCCGGACCTGTCTGTCGGACCTTGCCACATGCTCTGTTCTTGTTTACCGGATCACAACATTCTTCACTCTGACTTCTGGTAGAGACACACCATGTCCTACGGATGTGTGGGATGAACTTTGTTGCCATCAATGACAATAATCATGAATCCATATAGTGTCTCTTGCCAACAATCTCCTCCTTTGGCATTGATGGCAACACTTAGTGAAAAATGACTAAGTGTTTACACTATGCTCCCCCTTGGCTGATGCTCTATCTTTATATACATTTTCCGGAGCTCCCCCTTAGTTGGATTCCTCATTTTTCACTGCTCCTCACTCCCCTTTTGACATCAATGGCAAAGGGTAGGGTCCGCATACCAAAATTTTCAAAAATTTAACTATACTTAGTTGCATAAGTATATATATACAAGTTGTACTTACATATACTTAAGTATGTCTGCAAAAGTGTTCTTCAACTGTACAACTTTTGTTGCCCAACTCTGCTTCATCCTATCCAAAATTGGGATATGACCACTCAATAGGAAAGCAAATGCTTCAGCCTTCTTAAGATCTATCGGATCATTGGTCTGGGCTGTAATCTGAGCATCATTTATGGCCTCATGCATGGCCTCTAACTTAGGGATAATAATCCTTCTAAGTTCACCCATCTGGTTAATTATGTTCTTCCTTTCCTTCTCAAAATTCTTTATTGCATTTGTGATTGCAATAGTTTGACACTCTTGGTTTACTATGGAGGAAGAGAGAGGATCAAAACTTTGAGACAAACTTAGTAGTTTATCCTCTTGCTCTTTTATTTTCTTCTCAATCTCTACTGTTGCTTTGGACCAGGATATACAAAATTTGTATATTTCACCGCCATCCTTAAGAGCATTTTCTAAACTCTTTATCCCAATACTCATATTTCTCCTATCATTAGTGATTAATCCTTGTATCTCTAAGAATCTCTTATCAAAAAACTTCTTCTGGACCTTTTCTTCAACAGATTTTTCTAGGGAATCAAAATGTGTACTAACACCGCTGACTAAGGTTTTGAGATTACCGGAAGAGGAGGCTGTGGGATCCTTCTGAAAAGATGGCATGATCTTTTCCAGCACTCCGGATGTAGCTTCTATCAACTCACAGTCTTCCATATGAGACTTTAGGAGTTTTTCATTAGCCTTAGCATTTGCAAATGAAGCTATCTTCATTGTCTATACCGGAGAAAGAGAATCAAAATTGAATGGACCTTGTAGAAGCTCTGGTTCATCAATCTCCATTATTTCTTTGCTCAAAAATTCTTGGATAGTTTGTGTAGTGTCTCTTGTCAGAGATAGATGTTTCTTCTCTTTTGCAGTTTTGGAGCTGTCCTTTGGAGTTTTCTCTCCTCCTACAATCCCACCACTAGCAGTTGTGGTTTTCTCTGCTAAAGTCTTCTTTCCTTCTGCAATCTTAGCACTGTCATCTTCTTTTTCCTTCACCTTTGCTTCTTTCTCTTGTGATTTTTCTTCTCCTTTAGATCCGGAGACTGTAGGGGAAACTGGAAGAGAAATGTTTGTCTGTTCGAGGCCCACCTCTTCTGACATTTTCTTAGGAGTTTCTTCTGCAACATTTGTGGTGGAGGGTCAGTACCCAAGTCCTCTATGATAGGAAGATTATATCTTTTGAAGGTTTTCTAGAGAATCTCTTCAATGTCCTTGGCTACCTTGTCAGTCTCACCAAGCATAAGCTGATTCATCCTTGCTTTGCTCCTAAATTCATCCTTGCAGTCTTTGAATACCATGATCATTGTCTTGGGATCGATTGAAGGATATAGCTGAATAGCTATCTGTTCTTGGATCTCAAGGTCTTTTGCCATGGCATTGGTCTTTCTCATTTCCAACTCCTTTTCTAAGCTCTTAGGAATTAATGAGATGATTTCAATAAAAGCCTTATTGTAAATGTTCAAGAACTTAACTGTGGCTTCCTCCAGAATCTTTTTATCTGCTTCATTGTAGTCATCATAGAATTTTGTTAAGGGTTGTAGGTTCCCATCCACTATGACTGCTTTAACTACATCATGTAAGGAGAGAGTGGGTTTTTCAATAAATTCCTCTTCCTTCTCTTCCTTGTCTTGTCCTGTGGAAGGTTTTCCGGATCCTTTCTTCTTCTGTTTCTTTATTTCCTTTACCCCCTCATCTGATTCAGTTTCCTCTTCATCTTTCTGACTTGCATAAGCCCTTGTGACTTTTATTTTAGACCTTTTCTCTCCTTTACCAGATGTCTGACCTTCTAGTTTTGATGTTTTTGAGCTTTTGGTTGTGACAGGTGTTGATCCTTTTGATGATGTAGTCCGAGTTGAGGTTTCCACTGGAGTACTTTTCTTGCTTTTCTTTTCTGCCTCTTTCTTCTCTTCGTCAGCCTTTCGCCTCTTTTCCCGGTTGGCATCAAGTGCCTCCTTTGAGATGCCAAACCCTTTTGCAACTTCCTCAACTTTTTTTCTTACCTTTCTTTTGATTTCTGGCTGCTTGAGCTCAGTGTGAATTTTCACACTTAGTTCTTCAAAGGTTCCAAATCTCTTTGCTTTTCGGTCCTTTGGTTGACTAAGCACGTGTTGGACATGCAATTCAATAATTTGTTCATCCACTTCATACCCCATAAGCATGATCTAGACTGTCCTTGGCTCTACTGCCTCCATTAGGCATTGATCAGTGTCTACCATGAAGCACACTGTATCCTTGTATTTCTCAATTACTGATTTGGAGATTCTTTCTCTGATTTGCATCATAGTTTGAAAGTGTTTGAAGTAACCCCATAGAGCTGTATTCCTTGCCTTAGCATCCCCAAGTTCATACAAGTAATCTCTGATCTGGACTCCTACCAGTTTGTCATTCTGCCATACCCATCCACTTGATCTGGGTAGCTCATTCATGAAGTAGAAAAATAGACATAATATTAGTGTACCATATTTGAAAGAATTCTTTTTGTCCTTTTTGATCTTCTATATGTTTTCCATTAATTGGTTTAAAAGAAGTTCATAGAGATCATAATCTGCATTCTTTCTCAGCATCTCACAGGCAGTATATACTACAGTTCCGGATACAGAATTGTCCCTACTGGACTGATAAATCTTGTATCCTATTATCATAGATGCAAACTTGATATCCGGGTTAGAAATATCTTCAATGGTCATTTCCCTCTTATCAAATTTTGATCTAGTGGCCTCAGTTACAATGTTATTTTTGACAGATTTGAGGATAGGTATCCCTCTAGAAGAGTAGAGACCAGTTACTACCCAAATTGCCTCTTTTGTGATTTTGCAGGGTCTATTCAGCCATAGGAAGTTGTCATGCACCCTACTCAATATGTACTAGACCCATTCATCTTCTTCAAAGTAGGGGAAATGAATGAATTGATCAAAATGTTTCTTCTGGATACCCTTATACTTTGGTTTAAGCTCACAAGCATCATCTATCAGTTGTTTATGATAGATATCTCTTAGTTTGAATTCCCCAAACTCCTTAATATTTGCATGTATGTAAACCCTAATGTCCTTTGTGTGTAAAACACCATGTGGAACACTAGAGAATGCTCCTAAGGGATCTACCTCCAATGATTTGTATGGGTGTTTCTTAAATTCAGGTCGGGGCCTATCTGAGATCTTTACTATATTCAGAGTATCCATTTTTAAAAGATTTGTAGTGAGATATTGAAAAATGGAAAAAACCTTTTGCGCCTTTCGATTTCACAGAGATGGCCAGATTAATTTCTGTAAAAATGTCTTCTGCAAATGATCTTTGATGAACTTGAGGAATTTTGTTGCAGAGCTCCACTTTTCATTTCTTCTTGAATGTAGAATGAATGAGTGGTTAATGAGAAAACCCTTATATTGCTCCGCAAACCCTAATGTCAGGTTGCAATAAATGCTTGACCTACATTATTCCAGTTTTGCCTTATTCAGATGACTTCAAAGAACTAGATCAATCCTGAACTTTAAACAACTTGCGGATCTGCCAAATCTTAACCACAATTTATTTGAATGTATTCCTTATGAATCCTTCAATCCGCAGCTCTTCTTGTGTGAGTTTTGGCACCAATTGACTAGCGGGGGGAACAAGGTTTTCTTTGTGCCTCCCCCTGAGCCAAAGCTCACTTTTTAATTTCTAGAAGGAATATCAGCACCAGAGTTTGGTGCGGATCCAACCTCTATATTCTCAGTACTTTTCTTCACCCAAATCTTGCTCATCTCACTTTTAACTTCATCTACATTCACCTTTTGTTTACCCTTATCTTGATTCTGATTATGATATACCGAACCTCTTTTGTCTTGATTCTTGCTTCTATAGATTTTTGCACTATGACCAGACCTATTGCAGATTTGGCAAACAACATTTCTTTGCATATTTGACTGATATCCACTTGATCTACATTGATTAGCCATATGACCTATTCTATTACATGTAAAGCATCTACCATTGAATGAATTGTTCATTTGCATATTTCTGCATTGATGAGACTTGTGACCATACCTTTTGCAGTTAAAACATTGTCCGGAGAAGGATGAATTAGTTTGATTCATTCTCTTTCTGTACTGATTAGCTTTGTGACCAAAGTGATTGCAGCTGTGGTAGTATCCATTGAAGGATGGATATCTTTGAGCATTGGGCTGTCTTACTGGAGGTCTTCTAGGCCTGTTCCTTGGATTTTTTGATTCAAAATTCTTCTGACCAGATCCAGAGCTTTCTCCTTTCTCATATGCCAAACCACACTTGTCATCTGCCCTCTATTGACTTCCAAGAAGAACTTCAAGTTGAGCAGAACTAATCTTGAATTTCTCTTTATATTCATTTGTTGTTTGAAGATCCCTTTTGAGAGAGACAATTTGATCCTCAAGTTTTTCTTCATTATCTTTGGCATCTTCAAGATCAGATTCAAGATGTCTAATAATTCTATCCATCTGGTGGCAATCTTCTGATTTCTCCTTGAGAGATTGTCTTAGATTGTCTTCATTTTTTCTTTTCTCTTCAATCTCTTGGGTAAACTTTATAACTCCTGATTCTATTTCATGTCTTACCATAATGACTTCTTTTGATAACTTTTCACATAACTTCGTTTTCTCAGTCAGCTCTTCATTTGCATTATTTGCTTCACTTTGTCTTGCCAATTACTGAAGTAGTTCCTTTCTCTTTTTCATAGAGAGACTTAATTTGTCTTTTAGTTCTCTCATGAAGTCATCAGCCTGTTTAAGTCTTTCCTTTAATTCATTGACCTCAGAGTTTGACTATTCAAGATCCTCAAGGGCAGTCTTGAGTTTCTCTTTTAAACCATATGCATCCATTTGGAATCCCAGATCTTCCTCAAGCTGTTAGACTCTTGTTAGGAGGAACTTGGCTCTGATTCCAATTGTTGATAACTAAGAGGGGGGTGAATCAGTTATCCTAATTATTTATTCCTTTTGAACTTTCTTATTAATCAATGCAGCATTAATTTAAACAAGTAGATATAACCATGAAAGGAGATACACATGACACAACATTTTTGACATGGAAACCCTGTTAAGGGAGAAAACCACGTGGTGATTAACCCAAAGATTATTCTCTTTTAGAAGAATAAGGAATTACAAAAGTGGCACTTGCCAATTAGGGCTCACTGCCTGAGCACACTGCCTACAAGAGACTCACTGTCTACAAAGAGAATGTTATACAATACTTGAACTGATTAGGAGCATCCACAAATGTTGGAGTTCAGTTTTGGTTAGGCTCAGTATATAGATCTGCTGCACTTCATCTTTCCTCTTTTCTTTTTCTGCTTTTCTTTCACATACCGGATCTTCCTTACTGCTTATGCTTAGCACTTCTAGTTTTATTCAAACATCCTTGATAACCACAACACCCTCACAACTAAATCCATTGTATATATATATCCACACAAGTAGTTTCATCACTTTTCTAGTCGGCACCCAGAATATTCAATCTTTTCACTAATTCTGATCAGTCAGCTGAATTCTTACACATTAAGTAATGCCGATCAATTATATGCTTGTAGAAATCATTAATCATGTCGGCCAAACATGTTTCATGCCTTCATAACCTTTACCACAATCAGTAACTCATCCGGAAAGTAGTCTGATGTTCTGTCAGTCAGTTCTTCCTCTGTTCACACAGTCACTCAAGAAACTAGTACTCAACTATCCATATCTTTTTCCTCATCTATCATCGGAGGCTAAATCCTTGGAGTATACCACTCAAGGTAGTCCTCTTGACTTCCCCAAATCCGTACTCCACCAAGATACTTCCTCTGAGAGATCTGGACCTATCTGTTGAACCTTGCCACATGCTCTATTCTTGTTTACCGGATCACAACATTCTTCACTCTGACTTCTGGTAGAGACACACCATGTCTTGTGGATGTGTGGGATGAACTTTGTTGCCATCAATGACAATAATCATGAATCCATATAGTGTCTCTTGCCAACAGTTTAACACCCTTCCCCACATCCTCCAAATAAAAAATTGAATTAAATCCACATAAGTCAATTTTTTATTTAGAAATATCCTACATCACATTTAATTCTCCTTACACCCCCATACCTCATTTATTTCTCCTCTTCCCCAAATGAACTTTTAATTCATTTACATTCCCCAAATGAATTTTTAATTCATTTCCATTCCCCCATATGAATCTTTAATTCAAAAATAATCCATCTCACCCAACCTTATTTAATATCCCTTTTCCCAAAATGAATAAAAGAATCAATTTTATTCCTAGCCCTCCATTCATTCAAGATTCAATCTAGGCCCTCCACATCACTTTCATCCTCCACCATTGATCTTCTAAATCAATCTCCACCATTGGATCAAAATCCCTTCCAAAAATCTATAAATAGAACCTCTCCCAAGCCATTTTGAGGATCCAAGTTTATGCAATGTTATAATGCCAAAATCACTCTTGAGCTAGGATAGTGAGTTGCACAATTTGAATAGCATTTCACATTAGAATCCATTGTCTAGGGATAATCTTGTCTTAGGAACTTGTTTTGGGTGCATGGTTCCTCTCCCTTGATGAGATTGGGTCTTCAAGTGAGGTATAACTTTTGTGATTTATTGCATATTAGTTTGTGTTTTTACCTAATTTGATAACCTAATCTACAAATAGCATAATCAAAACATAAACACATCAACACCATACACACATGAATACTATATTTTTACGTGGAAAAACCTAAAAGGGAAAAACCTTGGTGAATGTTAGCTCACAATATAATGTAGTAACAATACCGAATAACAAAGAGGCTCACTTCCTTAGGGATCACTGTCCAGGGCTCACTTCAAAAAGGCTCACTGCCAAGGGGTCCACTCACTACCAAATGGTGGCTCACTGCTAGGATGGGTGGCTTATTTCCATGAACTGATATAATAGCATCTACAACATGCTAAGTTTAGTTCCATTGAAGCATAGTACATCTCTTCTTCTCTACCTTTACAACACACACACTTTATCTTCACATATTTGCACTCACTCACATCATTCATGGATTCATTACACATATTTATACCAATCATCAACTTTGGAACATTCATCAAGGTCGGCAATATAGCTTACAACCATTGGAAATATCTCCAAGGTTAGCATACATACATAAATCAAATTAGGTCTAGACCTAAATAAGCTTGTGAATCAAATGATTGAAAGAAACTCTATAGGTAAGCCTATCATATCCCATAATATATGTCGAGACATTGTTCATATTTCTTGATATCTGCAATTAAAGATATTAATGAATTTTATTGTTTAAACCACTGAATGGCATGTAGGATTTCAAAGAAATACAGTGATAGTTTAAGCTTGTTGTTATTCAACTTTGACAGAGGATAATCTTTGTATACTTATACCGAATACTCGGTAGTCAAGAGTTATAGCATCTCTATAGGATATATCCATCCTATGCCATATAGTAGTTACTACTAGAAATGGCAATACATCTTGATATCTCTAGTTAAGAGTATCATACATATATATGTGATACTTGAATATTTCCCATTAATAATAATGATATACAAAGAGTATTGGTGGTGCCACAGTCAAATGACTTTGTTGACAAAAGCTAATGGCTTATGATATTTAACAACCAAATAATGTTATGTTTCTTATTACAAACTTAGTATAAACTTCCTGGCCGACTATGTAAATAGGCCGATTGCTATATGGAAACCACATAGCTTCAGTTTAATCAACTCAATATAGGTCGAAGGAAAGTGTATTGAGAGATCTGAGAGAAGGTCATTTTTAATCATACAAGTTTATTTTGTTCAATACTAAGAGACATTGGCAGACTAAAAGTCTCATAGCTCTCTGTACAGAACAAAAAAATATCATTTTTCAATCATAATATTCTACTTATAGTAGTAGCTAACCAAAAAGGTAGAGAGCATGATTTTAAGATTCAAAGCTAGTAAATGAGGTTGATATCATTGTGTAAAAGCACTTGATATGGGATTGCTATTTCTGTATATATGAAAAAGAATATAAATTATTTTTAGATGCCATTCTTTTAGTTAACTAAGGGGTATGTG